>JAQPPZ010003223.1:4825439-6031799 GCA_028583015.1 Wollemia nobilis
TGCGTCAGAGGTCACTTTACGGGAGGAATATTAAGCAATCCATGAGGAATTGGACCTCAAATTTTTTACTGGAGGTAGCTGGATATACTGAGAGCTTAAGTTTTAAATTTTAGCCCAAACGGAGTCCGGAAGAAGAAACGGTGAGCGTTGCAAAATGGCTCTGGAGCACTTTTTCAGTTTATGTGACGTGTAAAATCAGCGTCAGAGGCCACTTTGTCGGAGGTACTGTGAATAATCCGTGAAGAGTTAAAATATGAAATTTAAATTGAAGGTAGTCGGTTTATCCAAGAATATATGTTTCAATTTTTAGCCCGTTTGGAAATTTGAGGAGGAAGTTATGACTGTTACAAAAAGCCCTATCAGCTCTTTTTGGCATTTTTGGCAGTTTCTAAGAATGTAACGGTTGAGTGGTACTTTTGTGTAACTGAAAAAAAAGAGTTGTGTTTTTTAATGTGAAGCATATATATGTTTTAAAAGAAAAGGGAGAAGGGGGTTTTTTGAAGAAAGGATTGTCGGTGCATGTTGTGAAGAATTTTTTTCTTTGGCATTTTGATTGAAAAAATGTGCAAGGTGTGAGATAATCAATGTGCAGAGTTGAGAAGATTGAAAAGGTTAGACAAAATATTTTAGAGGAGAATATTTGTGAGCTAGACCACTCAGGGTCTTTTGATGAGATTTAATACTTTTATCAGAGCTTTTTAAATTTGTCGGGTCGGTGCTTGGCAACAGGGGTCGGTGCTCCTTGCAGTTGGTGCTGCTAAAGTCCGGGTTGGTTGGTGCCATTCCCTGCAGTTGGTGCTGCAAAAATATTGTAAAGACCAAACATTTTCGAGGTTGGATTTGGATGGGAGTCCAAACAGTCCATTGGCATAGTGGTTTTCCCACATCGGGTTTCCACTATAAATCTGGTGTTATGTGATGCATGTTTGTGTGATTGCTTGTTTTGATTTGATTTCGTAGTTGGATTAAATTTTTAATATACACTGATTCACCCCCCTCTCAGTGTCACGCTTAGTTCAACAGGCAGGGGTATCTATTCCGCCAAAAACACCTAGGGCTCGCACCTGGCCTACCACCTTTGACACACACAAGGAGCATGCCTAAAACAACACACAACAAGAACAAACAAACACAAACACACAAAAAGCTAAAACAAATAAAGCATACTCCTTGAGTGTGTCGACAAGAAAAGGCACAAGCAAAAAAAAACACGAACCACACAAAACAAACACACAAACAACAGAGGAAAACACATTCAAAAATAAATAAATAAATAAAATAAAATTAAAAAAATGACAAAAATAAACAACACCAAAACACGAAATACACAGAAAAACCACCAACGCAACATAACAAACACTACCATAACAAAAACAACAAAAAGAAACAAAAAACCACAGAACACAAAACACACAGAAAAACCCCAAAAACAACATAACAAAACAAAACCAAAACAGAAACAACAAAAAGAATAAAAAACACCACAAACGAAATCAGGAAAAACAAATACAACAAAAACTAAGCCAAAGGAGCAATTGACAAATCAAACAAAATACGGTAACACTAAGAAAAAAACCAAAGCTTAACAAATTACCAAAAATATCAGAAATTGCTTAGCAAAATAGCCAAAGCTTCCAACATTGCCATAAAGAGACTGACTATAAACCTTAGGATTATGGCATCCTTATCCTTTTATTCGTATCTTGCTTCATTCCAGTTGGGACTATAGGTTGGTTACTTGGTACCATGACACTACTATTGGAATTTGTATGGTCTTTTTGAGGATCCGTTTTGTTTGTAGTTTGAACCTGCCCTTTTGTTTTGCACTTGGGTTGGTTTTCTACATTGTACTTTTTTTCCCTTTACTGTTATTTCTCAGCATCAAGGCAAGCTCTTTTAATGATTTCTCATCATGCAATCCTTCCTGTTCCCTCTCTTCATCAAACTGTGTCTCCATAATAATTGTTTTCATTTGACCATCCTCATCATCTGCTTGCTCATCCGTGGAGAGAATTTCAAAGGTGTTAGGAGAAATAATTGTTTTCTCTTTTGTTGCTATTTTTTTTGTGTTTTTTTGTTTAGGGATTTGAAACCCTGCCAAGTCCCCATCCTCTTTCTCTTTGTTAGGGACCTTATGTGGACAATCCTTGGCTAGATGACCATATTCATGATAAATTCTGCATCTAAATGGAATATTTTCATAATCTACTACTTGGTCCCATATTTCTTCCCCATATTGTAAAGTAATCTTCTCTGGAAGTGGTTTGTCAAAATCAATCAAAACACAAATCCTTGCATAAATCATATGCTCTAAGTGTTGGGTACAATCAAAAGTCATCATGTAAACTCCTAAAGAATTTCCAATTGTTTCGAATATCTTTGGATGTCAGTATTCTATTGGAAGACCAAATAAACGAACCCAAACAGGGGCAGTTGATGGCATCTCTTCCTCAGCTTTGAACTTGGTATGTCAGGGCTTCATGAAGAGCCCTGCCCTACCAAAAAACCATGGCCCCCCTTGAAAAATGTTCTCCCTATCTTCTTCATTTTCAAAAAAATAAGAAAGTAGCCATTAGGGTATGTAAAAATTTGGAACTTACCTTTAGTGCTCTAGTTATTGGCAGCCCATTGCTTGAAGGTAGCAATAGTCGGTCGAAATCCCATGAATCGACAAATTAGGCTTTTCCTCTCAATCGCATCTATTCCTTTCTGAACATCCGTTATTTCCAACTTCACTACTGGGGATCCATTAGTTGCTTTCATGCAACCCATCTCTATTTTCCTTGGATCGACCTTTGGCATCCTCAATGGTTTCCTTGGCAATCGTTGATTGTGTTCCCCTCCTGTTTGAGGTGGTCCTCCACGGATTGCTTCTCTAAAATTCATTTTTGACTTAATGCATGCATCTCTATTGAAACCCTCCATCCCAATATCCAAAAGATGAAATTGCAGGAAACCCTAAATTTTCACTGTAAACCCTAATGCAACCGCTTTCACCCTCAAACCGTTATGCTATAAGAAGAATTATAAATCCATAATTTGCATCTTTGATTCCCTAGACTTCAACAAAATATGCTATTCACCATTTTGTCGTCGCTGGGCAGTATTCTCGGCCGCACCGTTTGTGTGCAGTTGTTCACCACAGTGAACAGCGCTCGAGAGCCCTAACTCTTTTTTTAATTTTAATAAAAATCAGCTTTTTACTCTCTAAATTTGATTTTATTTCAAAATATTACATTTTTTGTTAGGTCAATTAAACCATATCCAACCGTATTTTTATCATAAATATTTTTTATTTATTTTTCTATCAACTAAATTCATCATCTTTCTCAAAGTGCTATGTTTCCACAATAAGCTCCTTGACATCGTTTTGATTAAGAGATAAAACCTCACTTAGTCAATTGCCTTGTAAAATTTGGATTTTATAGAGATGAAGATCAACAATGCGATTGATAAAATTATCTTCTACCTAATTTCCTTCTCTATAGATATGCTCACGTTTCCAAGATTACCTCCAATAATAGATGATGAACATTAGCAATAATATTATTTTTTATCCAATCCCCATATATATTTTTGTTGATAGCATTAATGATAATTTGTGAATCCCCCTCAATTGAAATATATTTCCATCCTCTTTCTATTATAATTTTAATCCCTATAATAAGTGCCTTGGCCTTTGCATAGTTGTTAGTTGAAGAATTGTGCCTTCATTATTTCAAAAAACACCATCTCCATCGACTTTTTCCATATTTCATTTAGAAACACCATCAAAATAATTTTTGGTAAACCCAATTTCTAGACATTTCCATTTTATCATAGACTGAAATAGATTATTTGTTTTAATATCATTATCATAGATGACTCTTCCATGTATGTTCAAATCCTGTAACCAAGTTGTTACCACCTCTTTTTTCACACTTGAGATTTCCCATAATGAGCACCATATCTGTAAATATTCTACAAGAGAAGCAATAATACGGTTCTAAACCTAGGCATGATTTTGAGATTTATTTTTTAATTCTATTATTCCTTTCAAGTCAAATTCCAACAAATAACCCAGGTCTTGTAGGTGATTTGGAGAGGAGAGAGGAATCCTCCAAGGGAGGTCCCAGGTTCGAATCTCCACCCTACCAAAAAGTTGAATTGGGTACCCAAAATCCAATTGATAATGTTGGTGCAGGTAGGGCCGGGCACGACTCCCGAGTGACTTTGACGGTGTAGAACCCCTTGGTCGTGGTCTCTCAGACCAAGGCGGTCCCGCAAAGGACTTTTCGCTTAAAAATAAATAAAAATAAATTCCAACAAATAATAGTAGTACCAATCATCCACATAATACATATTACTTCAACTTTCAATAATTATTCCAACATTTCAACTCTTTCAATGTTGATGGAGCCACCTAATATATTTTCACATTTTTTTTAAAAGTGACCCCTAATGGTATGAGCAAAGGTATAATGAAGAAGTAAATGGTCTGATGTTTCTAAATCCTTCACACGTATGGCACACCTGAAAGGTCCATGACATCCTTTTCTTTGTAGACTCTCTCTTATAAGAATCTTACTTTGAACTACTAACCAAATGAATGTTGAGGCATTAGAGAGAGTCTCTAGTGACTAAACATTCTTCCAAGAAAAATCTTTGGGAAAAGGAAATTTTGATTGCTCTAAATCCTCATATCCCAATTTGATAAGTATCCACTGTGTTTTGATAGATTCCAAACCAACTCATCCTTTCGTGTAAAAATTGGCAAAGAGAACTCTTGAAAAGTATTTTGAAGTTCATATGTAATTTGTTTGAGTTTCTCTCCTTCAACTAGGTTTTTATTTTATTTTTTTATTAGATTAGTGTGAGAAACCTTTACAATCGACGCTTAAGTTTGAGCAGTCCCCTCCCAACCATGACCCCTCATAGGGTCGA
This sequence comes from Wollemia nobilis, assembly GCA_028583015.1. NCBI lineage: Eukaryota > Viridiplantae > Streptophyta > Pinopsida > Araucariales > Araucariaceae > Wollemia > Wollemia nobilis. The sequence continues at coordinate 4,830,363 of JAQPPZ010003223.1, forward strand.
GAGCTACACTTATCAATAGAGGATTAAACCGCAACCACGCACACATAGCAGTTTGAACCTTAGACCTCTCAAAGAAGAGTCAAACCCCGAATCGTTGCACTGCCCCCCCTGGACCTCTCCTTCAACTAGGTTACTAATAGAAATCCATGATCTAGAGTTGTTCATATTAATATAGTCTTTGACCTTTGGACCTTTATAAGCTAGGCATGTGTGAGCCAATGGTTTCCATTTTGAGTCAAAGATAAGAGGATAAAGCTTCAATCAAACATCAGACCAAAAAATTTCATAATTCCCCTCATTGACTAACCATCAAATATGTTTCTTTATCAATTGCAAACTATCTAATGTGAAGTTCCATGTTGACAATCGTTTGGATAGAATTATTTTCCTAAATAATATCATTACATCAAGAGAACCTATACTTTTGAAGTAATATTTTTGCCCAATTTATTTCTTGATCTCTAAATAATCTTCCTTTGCCCCTAAGGCTAAACTCACAAGTCCACAATTTTGCAAGCCTTCTATAATATTCTTTCATTTGCGAACCGTATCCTATTTATAAAGAGGAAACCCAAATTTTTCCTTGCATCCTTTCCAAAGAAAATCCCTTTGATTATCAATTTCTGATGTTATACCTACTAGCAATCTTGAAAGTAACATCATATAAATAGAGATGGATTGCAATGTAGTCTTTATGAGTTGTAGTATTTTCATCATCGTTAAGAACTTACCTTTCCATCCTATCAAACAACTTTCCATTCTATCCAAATAGACCCAAAGCTTCTTTTTATTTCCTTTATGAGACAAAGAAATACCCAAGAAGGTTGATGGAAATTTTTCAATTTTAAACCCTAAAATATCCACAATAATTTGTTTTAAGTCTAGGGCAATGTTAATGAAAAAATACTAGATTTTGTAGTATTAACCAATTGTTAGTAGCCTTCTCATAGCAAGATAATATTGATTTAAACTCCATGGCCTTACTAAGGGATGGCCCAAACAAAAAGTAGCATCAAGAAATTGGAGATGAGATTCAAAGGGACCATTGTTTGCAACCTAAATACCTCTGATTTATCCTTCCATTTTTTGCCTTTAAGAAAGTTCTTCTTACTACCTCTATAAGAATAATGAATAAATAAGGAGATAGTGGATCACATTGGAAGAGTCCACAAGATGATCTAAATTAACCAACAGGAGAACCATTGATCAAAATAGAATATTTTGCAGTGTTATAACAACATTTAATCCATTCACACTACCTATAATCAAAACCAAACTTTTTGAGAATATCATGTAAAAAAAAAATAGTAAACCCTATTATATGCTCTATTCATATCTAATTTTATAAGCATATCAGGTTTTTCATTAAATGAATATATTGTAGGGCCTTTTGTGTAGTGATTATACCATAAAAAAAAGTTGTTTACCATAAACAAAACCGCCTTATTCCTTTGAGATAACACAATCTAGAATGCCTTTCAAACTTTGCCATAATTTTTGAAACGATCTTATAAATCATATAACGGCTTACTGGATAAAAGGTATCAAAAAACTTCTCGCCTTTATGGAAACAAATGTAATAAAGTGGCTTTGATCTCTCACTTTTTGTAGTGTTCCTTTTCTTGGCCTTTTCAACCGCAACAGACATATTACTCTTCAATAAATCCCAAATTTTTTGCAATAAATTTATAGGAAATCCATTGGGGCCAGGTGCCTTGTTATGATGGAAAGAGAAAACGGCTTCATGCAACTCCTCCATATATATCTTCTTCATCAAGCTTTCATTTTCTCCCTATGTGATAATGGAATATTTTGGAAAAGCTTATCTTGTGTCTAATATCTTGCCCAATTCTAACAAAATATTTTTGAGATAATTAATTGTTTCCTTCCTTTTATCTTCTTCTTCCTCACTTTCTTCCATCTAGATTTAAAACATTTTTGATGTGATGAAAAGAAAAAAAATGTATTTCTATCTCCTTCCTTGCATTATTTCTCCCTAGATTTTTGGAACCAATGACTCATTTTTCAATGCATTATGATAATTAGAAAGTAATTATTTTCCTTTCACATAAGAATCATGATCCATTCCATTGATTTCTACTATCTCTTATAATTTTTTAACTTGGATTCAATTTCTTTCTTTTCTTTAAAAATGTTACCAAAAGATTTGGAATTCCAAATCTTCATTTTCTCCTTTGAATATTTCATATTTTGAACAAACATATACATATACGATCCTTCAAATTTTGCTTCATCCCACCATAACATAACCATATGAAAGAAATTGGGGTCTTGGAGCCACATAAATTGGAAGCAAAATGGCTTTCGATGACCATTATTAGGCAAATCACAAGTCAAAAGAATAAATTTGTGCTTTGATCCTACTTGTAATAAAATATCATAAGAGATTGTATACTCTATTTGCAACCATGTGGTGGATAACGAAAATCTGTCCAATCTTTCTACTAAATGAGTTTGCCCTTCGCATCTATTGTCCCATGTAAATTGAAAAATAGACGAACTAATGTCTCAAAGGCCATCCTAGAGTACCACCCTTCTTTTCCAAAGGAGATAGAATAGTGTTGAAATCACCCCCAAGAATCCATAAACCGTAATTATAAACTATCTTTATGTTTGACAAAAATATAATAATGTCCTTCCACAAGAAGTAACTATAGTTGGAGCATATACATTTACAAACCCAACTTTGTTTTTTCCTCTTTCCTACAAAACAGTCAAGCAACCTAACACTTCTAATCATTGTCCATCCCATTTGCATTTGTCCTATATTGATGCAATAATAATTGTCCATCCCATTTGCATTTGTCCTATATTGATGCAATAGTACCTAAGCTCCTATAGAAAAGACTGTTAAACAATCAGCCATCTTCCAAATCTTTTTAAAAGCATCCTTACATTCCTCACTACTTAATTTTATTTCTTGTATTAAATCAACTTTGACTATAACATCCTATAAATTCCCTGACAACTTTTTTTAAAGGGTCTTATTCATACCCCTAATATTCCATGGTATAATTTGCATTATCACATTTTTATTTCTATTGGTTTGCTTAGCCCCACTTCTTGTTAACACCTCTAATATTTTTATTTGGCTTCCCAAATCAATATCCCTTTCAGTTTCTTTTTCTCTTTATCCTTACTTTGATGGCCTTCCTCTCCTTTTTCTATTCCCAAGAACACTTTCATCTTATCTCTTTTATTTTTCTATATTGTTCATAATGAGATTTATCTTCTAAAGATTTATGTTGCACTAAAGGATATGTAATGAGGAAGAGCCTCATAAACACTTTCTTCTTTATGTTGACCCAAAAACCCTAAAGTGCACGAATGATCCTCCATAGTCATTACTTTCTTATGTTATCCTAAAAACTCTAATTTTCCTTGGATATCCTCTATATGCTTTCTTTATTGTGTTGCTCTTGAAACCCTAGAGTGCAACAGATACACTTTGCACTACTTCCATTTTTATTGCAAGGAGAAGATTGTATGCCACTTAAAGAAAATAAAGATGGTTTACCTGGATTAACCTTGACCATCTTCACCTCATTTGCTTTAAAATTTGTCTCTTTGTCTTCCTTCACACCTTTAACTCCTAAATTTGAACTTTTGTATTGTACTTCATCATCCCTTTATCAATTTTTTCTTCTAATGGTTAATTCGAGTGAAGAATATTGGCCCTATACCACTTGGTGATGTAGAGGAGTTTTCTTTCTTAGAAGTGGAAAATCCTTGATTTGACACAACTTCCCCCTTATGATATGATATGATCGTTTCATATTGAAGTTTGCCTACTGCCTAAAAAATTCACTTTATAATCTCGACATTTGTTTGGTTTCATGACATTTGCAACATCAAAATGAAATATTTTCATAATTCACTTGTTGGTCTTATTCTCTTGATTCACATTTAATATCGATGGACTACATATCCATGGAAATACATATTCGAGTGTTACAACATGCCTTCTCTCCTTGGTAGTTAGTCTCTTCTAAATGAACTCGCCTAGAGTATTGCCAATATTCTTCAAAACCTCCTTATTGATCAGTTGCTAATGCATCTTTACTCTCAAACCAAGGGCCTCCATCCATTATTTTATCTCTTATTTCTAAACAAGAGAAGATAGTAAGGAAAATTTATTTGCAAAAAAAGGTAATGGAGCAATTTGAATTCACTCCCCACTTCCACTTGATCCAATTTTGAATATCAAAATAACATAACCAATATCAATGTAACAGGTTAACCCTTTGGTTTTAAGAACCACTATATCATGCTCAATTATATCATCCTTAACAATCACTTCTAGTGAAATTTGCCATAAATCAGGGCATCCATACTTCCAACTAGGACATCCTTGCTTCTAGTGAAGACTTTCAAAAATGACTTTCCACATAACTAGATTTTCTTCAAAAGAATCATTTAATTTTTAAGCTTCTCCTGATATTCTGTAATAAGAAGTCATGCTCACTCCTTGCTTCCACTTTGTTTCCTCCTTCCTCCTTACGCTTCCTTCTTTGCTACTCACACCTTAATTTTAGATGTCCAATTTTTGTTATAAATATATTCTTTTAAATTTAAAGTATTTTTTCAATTTGTTTTCTTTTTTCCAAACTCTCCAAAATTGGGTTGGGGTCCAGGTTTAAAATCCCTTCACAATCACAAAAAGCTCCTATGTATATAACATCAAAAATAATAATAATAATAATAATAATAATAAACTTAAAATTTGATATATTTAATATACTTTCTGGTATTTAAATGTTATTGTTTTTCTAGATAATTTATTATTTTAAAATAAGATCACAATAAATCAGCTACCATCTACCTCTATGTTTCATTGACTTTTTTTCCTTTGAATAGCTTAAAAATTTGTTCAGTCTACTGTTTCGTTTTTGCTGCTTTGAAATAAAAAAATGTCCTTTACAATAGATATAGCATACTAATAAATTACACCTGATACCTGAATATAATGACATTACTAATATACACCCTTAAACCCCGTAACCTTATTAATAATTTAGGGAAAAAACAATTAAGAAGATGTGCAACTGTTTAAATGACATTACGGTTTCATAAGCCAAATAATATAATGCCACTATGTGGATCACTAAAAAACTATAATAACATGGTGATGATGTAAATGTAATACAGATAAGGGCATTTCAATTCCAAATAACCAAATAAAAAATAAAAGGTCACATAAAAATCAATTAAACCCAATATAAAAAATCAATTAACCCCAATGATAGCACCGTGCATGTAAAAATTTTGAACAAGCAGCTGTGTAACAGCATTTGTTTTAACAATGGATGGAACTTCTGGATCTGTTTTTGATTGATCCTTGCTGTTCGCTGAAGTTATTGTTGTGTTCCGTTGAGCTCTTTGAAGAATCAACTATCTTCCATAATTTCAATGAAATGCATTTCGTAAAATGTAAGAGAATTTCCTGCAAACTTAGTTCATGTCTTTTGGAAATTTTCTGCAACACAAAAACCAATCTTAAACGATATTGCACATTCAACCAAGTATTTATATATGGGTTAAAAACTAAATGTTTATTCAAATAGTTCAACAGATGTTATAGCCTAGGTGTTAAAAATTACTTAATAAGTTGTTGGACGAAATTGAAGAAATTAATACTAAATTGAAGCCAACAAGCAAGGTCTTGAATTAGTAGGTCTTGAAATAATAGAAACAGCATACAGTAATATTCACAATTAAGAAGAGGAATAACAAAATGATAGCATAATATCTACTATTTTCATACACTAGGCAGCAGCTTGTGTCACCAATATACTGATAGCAATGCTCCATTATGTCCAACACCAAATTACCTCTTTTTAATACCTAAAACATATATACTGTATTATCTTCTGATATGGTATGCCAATAGATGGTTTGCAAAGTTGTTCATGTGGACATCTTTAAAGACAGTTTCATCTAGTTCCAAATGTATATCCCTTAAGAAAATCTCTCAAGTTTTACATCTATTGTCTTAATGATAAGTCAGCTTCAAAAAGTATTAAAAGAATATTAATAGATTCAGAAAATAGTTTATGGCTCACATGACCATTATTAGAACGCATTGTAGAAAGGTTTTTCACAGAGTATTTATTTGCCAATCCAGATGCTAGCATTGTAGGTACTTCTGATGATTATTTCATAATGTTTGATTTATGTTTGAAAATATATAGTTGCAATTTATCTGATGATTATTTCATAATGTTTGATTTATGTTTGAAGATATATAGTTGCAATTTATATCTTCTATTAGTACTTCTGTGCTATTGAGTTGCAATGATTTATAATTATTCCTAATATGAGATTTATAAAGGTCAAAGACCCACTAAACAAAAAGCCATTTGGACTAATGACAAATAATAATGCAATGAATATCTCATCAACACTCCTTTTAACAATTACACGTCTTACCTGTGCAGAAGATAAGATAGACACATACTAAAGCCTAGTGATAAGCAATCAACAGGCAACAGAACTACTTTAGACAATGGACCAAAAACAAATTCAAAGAGGGAGGACGATATGGTTCCTCAATTTCGGATATACATGAATTTCAATTATGAAATTGACTTTAAATATGACTTAATTTAAAAAGTGACTGTACATAATGACAGGAAGCAAGAACATAATTTGGCTGAATGTTAAAATATTGTGCGCTCTATTTTCTTTTGTGTTGGATCAATTTCTTATGGGTTGCGCTTGGCTGTTCTCTTTAGCCTGAAACCTAATGACTAAGTTTTGTGATGATAAAATTCCAGAATACTCAAATATAAACCCTGAATGAATTAACTGATAATGACTAGAGCTCTAGCTATGGACTACTTATCATAAGTAAATTTACAATAAATAATAAGCACAGGTGCTGAACAATGTTCAAATGTGAGAAATTGTATCGTAAGTGGGAAGGATATTCCAGCAAAACATGAAATGATATGAACTGCCTCTTTGGGATAAGAGTTATGTTGGTTGCTGTTGAACAAATAACTCCACAGATTGCTAATATACAAAATAAAGATGACATAATCACTAGCTGACCTCAAGGATAAAAAATCAATCCACTGATGTTTAATTCTCCATGAAAAATGCTAAAACAAGAGGTTTAAATGTTTGGAAGTATGATGGGATTGCTACATGATGAAACTGGTGAACATAAAAAGGGCACTTGACAACAATGGCTATAATTTATACAGAAGTATTTCACTTTGGGAACCTGTGGCTGTTGTCTCTAAGGAAGGAAATAAAAATAATGAGAATAGAGATCTCCACCTGGTTGACTGTAGGCACTTCAATACTTGACAGGTGAACGGAAAATCTTCCAACTTGAGCACACAGGGATGCTACGATCCAGAAAGGAAAAAAAAGAGGAAAGAAGCTCCATAGGCTGTGGTTGCCAATTCTTCAATTTCTGAAAAGTAAGCATTCAAACCAATATAATTTTTCTGACCCTTCATGATGGAATAGTATGTACAAAACCTGTTACATTCGATATTGGGAAGCTGTTTTACTGTGACCTTTCTCTAAGAGTCAGTGAGTCTATGATGTTAAACTATTCGAATGTCAAAGGTTTGCCCAGTTCTACCTGCAACCTTGTAAAGAAATAACCCTTAGGAAAACAAGCCTCGTCGCAGAACACATTATCCATCCTCATTGTCATAGTCATCTTCACCCTGATCAACAATTCTATCAGAGTGCAAATGAAACTGCATAGGATCTATGGTTACATTATCTACATCTGACTGAGGCCAACTAGGATATGGCTCTTCCTGTTTAGAACAATGGTGCTGACTTGAAGAATCATTAGGACACTGATCCTCCTCTTTAACAGCAGAATCCATGCTGCAAACCCCACTAGTGTGGCCATCTTCTTGTTTGATAGTGGGTTGCACATCTGCAACATCACCACTTTCATCTAGCTCCATGTTGAGATCAAAATCTCTTACCACTGGTGATGGCCTCAAACCCGCTACAATCTTAGTTTCTCTTGACTCAGCATTAACATCGACCAACCTTTCCAACACTCTCTCCTGCTTATCACTATGCTCAGGTGACAAATCTAGGTCTTCATCCTCAAATTTCTCAGTTGTAATATCATTCCTTGCACTTGCACCAGCTCTGCTGCCTCTGCCTCTTCCTCTTCTTCCTCGTCCTCTCCCACTTCCATGGTGTGCACCCTATTTAAGAGGATCAAATAGCTAGCAATTACCATTTCAGACCCCCATTTAAATCCAGAATCAACTACAAAAACATGAAAAGCAATTCTTAAGGCTAGCACACCTTGCAAACAATTAGAAGAGAAAATTGAATGTATAGGTCCTTACCATTCTGGCCCTTTTAACATCCTCCTCATCACTCTCATTTTCATCACCTTCTTGAGCTTTTCTGGGATAAGGGAAAAGCATATGTTTAAAGAAAATTCAGATTATAAAATACAACTCGATGATCTTAATATAGATACTCAAATTTCATAGTACTCTTTCACCCCAATATTAAATCATAATCAACATTTACCTCCTCCTACTACCATTCTTCTCATCACCAGTAGTAGCATCTGAGCCTCCCATGTCTGGAACCTTGTTAACTATCTCCCGTAGAAAATCAAAAACATTGTACCTGTACACACATTGTTTCCTGCCAACCAAGAAAAACACAAATGTAAAATTAAATTACTCACATGGCACACAAAATGATAGTGCAGTCAAACGCTCAAAGTACTTATTTATTTTCAGATACTACTGAGTACTGAGCTGCCCAGGCAATCTACGTTCACTTTTGGTGTGGGTAGAGCAACATGGCCCATCATGGAATAAAAATAAGATTAATATTCTTTATTTGCCTAAAGTTAAATAACGAATCTAACAAAAACGACTATTCGAAAGAGAGAAGTCAAGCCTTCCCACTCCAAAAAAAAAAAGTATTTGGAAGAGAGAAGTCAAGCCTTCAAGAGAGAAGTCAAACCTTCCCACTCCAAAAAAAAAGAATTTGGAAGAGAGAAGTCAAGCCTTCCCACTCCAAAAAAGTATTTGGATTTGTATGGTAACGCAATATTTCTTCTGGTAGTAGAAGACGTGCTAAACTCCAATTAAACAAAAAAAAAAACACTAGTTGTAAGAAAGAGCACAGGACTTCCCCCACTTGAGAAAAGGATGAGGTCAGTCAGCATGGAAAGGCAATATTTCTGCTGGAAACAGAGGACACTTACAGATGTGAGGCACTAACTGTCTTAGCCCCTCTCTGTAAAGTTATTTCATAGGTTCGATCACAAAGATCCTGTAGAAATAGCTCCAATGACTTTGCTGCAAAAAACAACAATGAAGGAACAACACTTAGCATATGGCAAATGTTTGCTTTAAAAATTCTGTTAGAAAAATCTTTAAATTGAATTTAAGGGGGGGTAACAGATTAGACCCCTGTTCCCAAATTATTATTAAAAGTTGACAGAAGAACAAAACCAAAAATCACAGCAAAGGTGACAAAAGGATGTATTTTAGAATCCCCAATGTATTTTAGAATCCCCAATTTGCCACTTCCAAACTCAAACATGTGCATCATTAAATCCATAAAAATGCAAAATAAAAATAAAATCTCTTTGGGAAAAAACATGAAACAATTTCCAGCTTTTCAAACTCCTATCAAGCCCAGATTTTAGAATTGAAAGGTTTTCAGTTAAGCACTGGCCCTGTGCATGCTTTGATATTTCTTTTGAACATGCTTTATTATACAATATGTCATAAATGGCTCGTAAAACAATACAGATTATTTACCCAATTGCTAAAAAAAATCTCAGAAAATTCATTTAAATGTTTTTCACCTTGCGAGGAATAGACTTGTTTCGTACATAGCATGCTAGGGTTTTCAGGGTGAGAGCTCCACCCCGCCCTGTGGCAGAAGAGCAGAAGTTGCAGGCAAGTTTGTTGCATTTACAAGGGGTCCGGGTTGGTCCAGCCGTCTTCCTGCCCTTTTACTCATGCTGTGAGGAGTAGGTTTGCCTTAGGAGTAGGTCTTTTAATTTAATGTTTGGGATGGACAGCAAGGATGCAAGAGGTGCAGTGTTTGTTCAGTGGATCCATTATGTCACCACCCTCGCCAGTAGAGATGGTGCTTAAGTATATTTGTGAGGTTTTGGTGCGAGGGTTTACGGGGTCACACGTGTATATGACAGCCCTGGATATTGTTTGATGCTCAGTGCATGGTGGCCCATGTGGCTGCACCAGCAAATGGCAGGGAAGGGGTGCTTTCCCTGGGATGGATCAGTGGTGGGGTCAAGGCCCTCAGATCGCACAGGGGGGTGCCGTCATCGGGGCAGAGCTCAGATGGATGTAGTGTTTGGGAATGCAAATGGCCAGAGGGGGGGGCACTGGTGCCGTAGATGCTCAAGCGGAGGCTTGGAGGCAGTCTTGAGGGGAAGCAGAGCAGTTGTGGCTTTCTGGCCAACCAAGGTTTGGACCTTCACTGCTGCTGCTGGCTGCTCCACCAGTGAAAGAAGGGCCGTCAGCTTGTGTGATTTGGGTTCTCAGGGCTGTGGAGGCTCAAAGCTTTTTGCACTAGCTGCATTTCATTGCAGGGTGTTGGCTGTGTTGAGGGAGGGCATAATGTGGACAAATATGTGCAGGCAACAGAGGTCTTCGACACAGGAAATTTTGTCTGGGGTTTGTTGCTGGGGATGAGCCGAGGTTGGGGCGGTTCACATGTGGCCTTCATGAACAAGATGTTGGAATTCACAATATTTTCCAGAAACATCCATTCACCAAAATCATATGCAGAAAATGGAAGAAGAGCACATGGACGAAAATAGAGAAAGAGATTAAACAAGACAAAAGGAAAGAAGGAATAAGTGGTGGGTGCCCGTAGGCACCCTAATATCTCACATATCACAAACTAATACAATGGATCAGTCATTGGGGGGTATTTATAGTGATACCAAAACCCTAATTAGAGATAACCTCAAGCCGACATTAACTTGACATTGAGGTTAAATTACAATAATAAATTACACCCTTTAATCAAGGTTATCCAAAAAAGTGGATTAACCAATATCACTAAGGCTGAATACATGAAGGGTCCCTTAGGTTTATCTCAAGATGCCCATATGCTTACATATACACTTGCCCATAGCCTACATTAATAGTGTTCATAAGCACTTCTTCCACACTTTTGGCCTAGGCCTAACAATATCAGATACAGATGTTGACAGGTAACTGTGGAATCTAAGCAGGCTTTAGACCTAGTACCAGGGGAGGACAACTTAAGCATGGCAATCTTTGACCCTGACACATGGCATTGGAGGGCAATAATTAATATGGGGTGTCTTGAGGAACGCCCTCACACGTGCACAATGGCCCTAGGAAGGCTGCATCTTTTTTGTAAGAAAGCCCCAATGAAACTCTCTGCTGGGGAGAATGTATAGGTGGTAATGGAGGGCCTCTCAGTGAGTGTAAGGGTGTTTTTCGCGGTACGACACGGAGGGCTAAGAGCTGTTTGGGTGGTGCTGTGATGATGTATCACTTGGCTGGGCCAAGAAACAGGAAGTGGTCTGCAGTGAAGATATCTCAAGGCAGCGAAGAATCTTCATGCGGATGGATGAGGCGAGATGTTGTCTTGTGTCAGCACTGACCCTTCTGCCTCTATGGTCTGTTGGGACGACGTTGAAGGCTGTTGTTGTGGTTTTGCCATTGGGGTTATGAGTTCTATGCTACAGTTGTTTGTATTGTTTTCATTTTCTTTTGCCTGGTCGACTGCACAGAAGAGCAGAGCTGATGCTGCCCTGTAATTGTTTGAATGTGCTGGATATCTGAGGTTATGTGATCTCCATCTTCGCAGCCAGTTTTCATGTCCTAGCCTGCTCGCCTAATGGGAGGGCTTGAGCATGGCTGCCACCTGTTTGGTTCAATGAATAGCTGGCATGAGCTTTGGCCTGGAGAGCTCTTGCCTTGACAGGCAATGACCATTAAGTGTTGATATGGCAAGTCTTCAAAGTGACGGATGTTTATAGTGGTGAAATGAATGACCTCAATATTCTATGATTCTGGCTCTGGAGACATTAGTGTTTGCTTGGCTGTTTTGGTTTGTGTTTTCAACTCCCCATCTCAAGCACAAAACCAAATGTGTCTAGCCTGCTCACCCACAGGGGGAGGGCTTGAGCAGCTTTGCTCCAGTTATTGACAGCTCCTCTTGTAGATGGAGTCCAGAAGGGATAGCCAAGTGGTGGTTGGCATTTGGCAGTTATGTTAGTGTGTTGTGTTTTGTTTGCTTTCTTACTAGTGTTGCTTGCTTTCTTTGTTTACACCATTTTGTATTTCCCATCTCGAGCGCAACCGATTTTGCATCGCAGCCTGCTCAACTAAAGGGTGTGGGCTTGAGCCGCTTTGATCCAGTTAAAGGTGGATGCTCTCACAGATGGTGTTCAAATAGGATGGCCAAGTGGTAGGTGGTGTTCCTAGTTAAGTGTGTGATCTAAGTAATGGTGCTATCAGTGTTGGCCAGCTGATTTGGCTTGTTTGCTTTGTACTTTCCTTCTCAAGCGCAACCAATCTGCATCCCAAGCTGCTCGCCTAGGGGAGGCTTGAGCGGCTTTGCTCCAGAGTTAAATGTGGTTGCTCTCGCAGTTGGTGTTCATAGGGAATTACAAATTTCGACTGGCATTTAATGATTATGCAATAATATTACTTTCTGGTTTTCTATGAGGTGGTTTTCCCACCAGACTCATTTGGTGTCTCAGCATTCAGTCCCAGTAACTTTTCATAGGAGGGGCGCCCCTGTAGAACTCCCACTTCCCAAACAAAACAAGAAAAGTAGATTTGTTTCATAAAAATATCAAACTAGTGTTTCACAGCTGAACAGTTTAAAATCTTTCCTTTAATTGCAATATCTTGATGGTCCTAACTCATGTAAAGTCTATGTTCTGAACAATCTATATTCTTGATGATACAAGACAGCTAGATGTGTTTCCAGGGAGGTTCTTGGATCTAAGGACATGACTCCATTGAACATACTAAAAACAAAGGAAGTGACAACAAATGCAACTGAACAGTTGCATGCAACATTTAAATTCAAGTTCTAAAGTTCTCTGAACTTATTTCTATATGATTACTTGATAACCGCAAATATAGCAGATTGTCAAATACATAAAAACCTGATAAAAGCTCTCAACATCTGAGAGGTAATAAGAGAGGGAATCGGTTACTTACATACTAAGAGAGGCACTGCCTGTGCAATCTTGCCTATGTCTTCATCAGCTTGCATTATCTTTTTAATACGAGACTGCCCAAAAGACACATAAAATTTCATATAACTTAGAGTGCTATTAATTCAATAAGCATCAAAATAGCAAACCATATCTCACTCTTGCTTGCAATCAACTAATTTTGATCACTTGTATTATTTGTGCCGACACTGATCATCAACTTAAGAAAGAATTTAAGAGCATGATTGTATTACTTGTACTGACACTGATCATCAACTAAAGAAATAATTTAAGAGCACAATTGTATTAAAATAGTCACCAGGCAACATACTACACAAAAATGATCCCCAAGAAATTAATGCATTCTGATAATTGTAGAATATATGATACTGACTTAGGCACTGATATTTTTTTCAAATATTTTGATATTAGTCTCTTGAAATTATTTTACAAAGGAACAAGCTAAAACTATATTGCTAATCACAATGCACATATAATAATACCATTGATGGTCATGACTTTGCATTAGAGTTTAGTAGCCCAAAAACTGTGAATATCTTCATTATACACTTCCATTTCCAAAAATGAAATAACTATTTATTTGATAACATGAACCATTGCATGCAATGAGCTACACACTAAAGCAAAGATACTCTATTCTCATAAATATCAGAACCAAACAATATAGCACACAACATGCCCGTATTACAAAAGAAACAAACACATGCTTATTTCACAATACGCACTAAGGATAAGCAGCAAATAAGCAAGAAAAAACATACATAAAATTGGGAGAACAGTTTCATAAAAAAATCCAAAAATATATTTGATCAAAGGTAAAACATACAATTAGATACAATCAATGTAGACATAATAAGATTCTTATACAGCCTTCAAAAGCATTTTTATCAGATAGTCAACTCTCAATGTGTCGGTATTAACTAGTGAGTAGCATGAGTCAATTAACATAGTAATAAAGAATAACTTAAAATAAACATGTAGAGTCAATTGAAAAAGTAATAAAGCATGACTTGACATAAACATGTAGGCTTCAATACAGCTTCAACATAATACTTCTCTAGCAGTAGTGTTTATACTCGTTCATGCAATGATAATCGAGTACAGTGATACAAAGCTCCCCTAGTTTTCTTAAAACTTTCCAAGTGACTAAGACTCAGCAGAATCGCGAGTCTCCAGAAAAATCAAAGCTGCAGCAGACTGGGTTTAACTGAACAGAATAGCAGGTCATGTTTTTCTGACCTCATATTGACAGTCTTCTATAACAATAATAGCCGAAAGGAGGTCAAGCCTGCGTGTTTAGTCAACTACTTGCATACCAAAAAGACTTTCTAATATACAACTATAAAAAGTCATCATTCTAATCTTGTCATTTCCTCCCTAATTAGTGGAAGTTGTCCCCAACTTCTACAATAGATGAGGAAACTGTGCTGCAAGGGCTGACTCAAAGAACCCCTTAGCCTGCATTGGCAAGGTTTTGCAGCTCACCAAGTATGTGGTGGTTGCTGAAAATATGGAAGTGGATCTTCAAGATAAGTGACAGAAACAAACTCATCTGGGTGATATGGCTCATATCATTTTAGCTGGCTGACATTGATCATGAATGCCAAGTGGAGCTGAGGGATCTGGGCAAAAAGCAATGGGCCCCACAGACAGAAGAACTGTATAAGGGCCTTATATATAATGGGCTTCAACTTGTGTTGGTTGTAAAACCTTTGCTTGTCTAACTGAAGCCACACAAGGTCACCAACTTGGAAAAAATGAGGGATTTGATTTAGATCATCTAAATCATGGAGTGCTTTGGATTTGGCTTGTGTTTGTTAAAGAATATCTTGAACTTTGTCATCAATCTTAGCCAAATGCTGCAAAAAGGAAGAAGCTTTGTCTTGATCATGTTTATGGGACATGTGTGGAACTGGAAGAGAAACCTAAATATCATAAAGTGCAAATGGTTGGAAACCAGAACAAACTACAATAGGAGAATGCCTGTAGAGACATACGTAGCACAAATGTAGCTATACTGAAAAACAAGTCAGCCACCTAGGGCACATCGGTAGCAGACTTTGTGCATGATTTGCCATCTTAGAAAACATACACGCCACAACAAAAATGCATGTATGTTGTAGCTAAATGTTAGGCAGACCGCTGATGAAATCAATGGAAATACTGATACAATCTAAGCCTCTGATTGGAAGGCTTACACTGGCTATAAAGAGAGCACCAACAAATAAAAGCTTCTACTTCCTGCCTCATCGAAGGCCCAATAAAAGTAACATTGAATATGGTGCAACGCCTTTTGCACACCAAACTGTCCACCACAGGAAGAGGAATGAGCCTCTTTGAGTAGAAGATGACAAGAGGGGCCAGCAAGAACACAAAGCTGAGTCACTTAGCACAATAACCCATCTTTCAAGCTATAGTCACGGAAAGAATCTGACTTTACTACTGTCAGTTGTTGTAAAGCAACAAGAATTGCACCCAAGTGAGGTTCCGCAAAGTAGAGACCTTTTCACTCATCATAACCTGCACATCAAATATCCAAGATGCTAAGCACACAAGGACGACTAAGAAAATCTACCGCTTTGTTGGTGACATCTTTCCTGTATTTGATCACCACATGAAACTGTTGCATGTAAGCTGCCCATTTAAAATGTTCATGTTCTTGAATTTTTTATTGAGAGTTCAAGAACTGAGGGCGTTGATGATCTGAGTGCAAAATGATCTCCTTACCTAGAAGATAATGACGCCACTGTTTGAGTGCTTGGGCTAAGGTATAAAATTCCTTGTCGTAAGGGGTGTATAATTAAGCTTGGCTTGTGACAATGTCAGAAAGATAAGCCAGTGGATGTACTCCATGCTTAGGAACTGCTCCTATGGCATATTGAGAAGCATCAGTCTCAGGCTAGAAAGGTTGCTTAAGTGAGTAAAGGTAAGGAAAGGAGCAGTGGAAAGTGGAAAGAGCATTTTTGAAATTATGAAATGCTTGATCAGCCTCTGGATTCCATGTAAAAGTTTTTTGATGGGTAAGCTGATGCAATGGGTGTGCAACATGTGTGAGAAGTTGCGAGTGGAATTCATACTCCTAGGAAAACCATTCAAATCTGAAATGCTGACTGGAGTCGGCCACTCATGAAGTGCTTTGATTTTACCCAAAGCACCATGTACCCCATGCTAATCAATGAGGAAGCACAAGTACTTCATTCAAGTTTGTCCAAAAAAGGATCTCTTCATCTTCACTCAGAGCTGGTGTTGGCAAAGAAGATCTAACATTGTGTTCAAATGGAACAAGTGGTTTTCCTTTTTCCTATTATAGACCAAGATATAACCAAGATAGACGACCACAAAGTGGCCAAGATGGGGCCTACAGACATCATTGTTGATGTGCATAAATGTAGTAGGTGCATTAGTAAGGCCAAAAGGCAGACCAACCACTCATTGAGCCTAAACTTGGTTTTGAACAATGTTTTCCAAACATCACGAGACTCCATGTGAACTTGGTGATGTCCAGAAGTTAACTCGAGCTTACTAAAGTACTTTGCTCCTTGAAGCTGATATAGAAGATCATCTATCCAAGGATGCAGGTGGCAGTTCTTCACACTAATTTTGCTGAAAGGCCGACAATATGTGACTAATCGCCACTCCTTATGCTATTTCTATAGCAGCATAGGAGCAGGACATACACAAAGTGAAGTGTTGGGCTAAATCTTGCATCCTCTAGCAATTGCTTGATCTGGCACTCGAACTCAACACTTTCACCGGAGATAGTGTGATACAAAGGTTGATTGGACAACTGAGATCCTGGCATAAGCTGAAAGAAATGTTGAATAGATCTAAGGGGGGAGGCCTTTAGGTTCCTGGAAAAAAACAAACCATGCATCAATTAGAGACTCATTTTCTAGTGGGAGCAGCTTGTTAGCATTGTCCTTGGCTTCTCTAATGATGCAAAGAGTCAAAAAAATTGTGCAAATTAACTTGTTGAACCTATAGGACTAACAAAAGAAATGGATTTATACACTTTACCTTCTTTATGCAGCTAGTAGGTCTTGTGAAAGCCATCAAAAACAGTTGCAATCATATCAATAAAGTGCTCCAAGTAGCATACTGCAGCAATCCAACGGAGTAACACCACATAGCATTGTTTCTTGGAATGGCTTAATAGCACAAAACACCGGCAAGTGACAAGTGAATGTTGTCCTTCCTCTTTGACCCAACCCAATTGGTATGGGTGTGGATGCTATAGTTGGCAAATGAAGATCATCCACCAACTTTTGTGAAATCAGATTCTTTTGACTGCCATTATCAAGGATCAGCTCCACCAATTTGTCCTTGATTTGACAATTTTGTGTGAACAAAACTTCCCCTTTTATTGTAATAGAGTTATTGACCATGACAATGAGACAAGGATTAGAAGTGTTTGAATTTATTACATCAATTTTAAAATCGTCATGGCATCACGACTGAGTCTCAGCTTGAAAGGCCTTTGCTCTCTTTGATTTCAAGACTGGATTTTTAATACACTTATAATAAGCACAAAATTTATTCTTCCCATTGCCAAAAACTGTAGCAACAAATCCACCTTAGAAAGAACTCCCAGGTTTGGTAGGATTTAAGGTGTTGGCTAAGGTAGAAGTGCTCTTTTTCTGAGATGCATGAGACAGATTGGTCTTCTTCTTTTGTTGCCTTGCTTCCACCTTTGACGAAAGTTGGTAAGCATGCTCCAAGGATGTAATGGTGATAAGCTCTATCTCCTCTATGAAGATGAGAAAATAGTATGATGAGAAATTTAATGCTAAGGATATTGTCAAGTTCAAGTTGATAGAGAATCCAAAATGTATTGTAGCATGTTGAGGAATTGTTTTCAACTCTTCCCGCATAGCAATTTTTGGCTGCTTTGTTCCTTGCAGAAGCTTGGTGTGTGATCGTCCACATAGACCTAAGCCACCACGATTTTTGTGCCTCTGTGAGTTGGAGTTGTGTCTTGAATATGCCTCTAGATTGCAAATTTAAGCATCCACTTTATCCCCATCAATTACGCCATAGAAATGTAAAATGGATACCTTGGTATCCAACTTGAAGGAAGGTTGGGCAATCAAGACAGTCAAAGAGAAAGAGAAATTATTATTAAAAAAACAGCAGCTTGTGGGCAGCAAATGCAGAAGCAGCAAACTAAACCTCAGGGCAGAGTGCCGCAATTAATCTCAACTTGAGGCTTTGCAAAATGAGACTCTGCAAGGATGGATCCCAAGTGAGAAAGGTATGTATTTAAAGACCTCGACAAGGCTCTGATACCAAATGATATGTACCTACAGTGAAATTACAACAGCAGAAAGCACTGACTGGAATGCAAACAGCAGAAAAAAGAGCAGATGAGAGAAGTAGCCATCAAAACTGGTGATTTACACTCTATATTGGAATGTATTAAATAGATGTACAAGGATAAAGATGTGCTTGTTGGATAAGGCAACAAAGCACATGCAAAAGATACTAACTGGAAAGTTCTAATTAGAAAGATAGAAAGTTCCAATTAGAAAGATAGAAAGTATACAAAAAATCAGAAAAACACTATGTTGCATGGAAACAGATACAGTATTTGATACAACTACAGTATTGGATACAGATACGACATTTTCAAGACCTCCTAATAATGATACGGCTGGATAAGACATTATAAAAAGCATACATGTTTTATTTATGAAAAGAAAAAGGCTATAACACAAAAAAATTTCCACTCATATAAGTTTTGAACAAGATATTTTAATTAACTAAGAAGATGACTGTCCTAAAATTTAATTTTACAAGAACTGCATATTCTTCTTTTAATCTTATGTTGCAAATACAACTCTAGACTTGCCTAGATCATACCAAGGATGTATTAGATATAGACCAAATAGGGGCATGTATTTGGATACATCTGGATACGGTACCCATGTAATCGGATGTGACTAGATATGGTACCAATGTATTCAGATACGTCTAGATATGGTGCCCGTGTGTTTGGATATGGTATCCAAAAAGTATCATATTTGTATCTGTATCTGATACATGGATACCGGTAACTAAGCGAGAGAATTACTAGATACAGTAACTACGGAAAAACATTATAATATACAGTTATAAAAAATCAAGCATCCTAATCTCATCACCATGTTGGATGAGAAATATAGATGCCCTCACTATTTGCAATAAAAGATTTAAGGTGCCAACTTATGATTTTAAAGGCTGTCTCTTGAATGAGAATGTGGACAATTTTCAATTTTAGCTTTGAGAAGCAGAGGAAGATATGGAAAAGAAGGGTTGCACAATCATGTCCAATGGGTAGACTGATGAAAGGAGTTGAACATGATCAATTTATTGGTTTCCTTCATAGAAGTATATATGTTCCTCAAATCACTTGATGCATCATCAAGTATTAAAAATGACAAAATGCTTGTTGGTTTGTTGG
The DNA here is from genome assembly GCA_028583015.1 of Wollemia nobilis. NCBI lineage: Eukaryota > Viridiplantae > Streptophyta > Pinopsida > Araucariales > Araucariaceae > Wollemia > Wollemia nobilis. Next base: position 4,850,042 of record JAQPPZ010003223.1, read on the forward strand.
AGGGCATTGTGTGGGAGGTGGGGGAGGAAAATGTTGCCCAAGTTATCACGGACAATGTAGCACCATATGTAACCACAAAAAAAAATTTGAGAAATTATCCACTATTTTTTGGACTCTTGAATTAATTCTCAAAAACATTGAGAATTCTATCATGGGTGACTAACATAAAAAGCGAGATGTCACACAAAATTCATCTACAACAACACATGGGTCCTTCCCTTGATGAGGCAATTCACCAAAAACAAGGTGCTTGTGCGACCTGAAGGGACAGTTTCATCACCCTTCAAAGCTTGTATCAAGCAAAGGGGATCTTAAAGAGGATGTTTGTGTGTGACGAGTGGGTGTTGCACGGTAGGCACAAAATACCAATCCACCAATGAGGGCAAAAAGATAGTTGACTATGTGTTTGAGGACCCCTTTTGGGAAATTGCACATGAGACTACTAGGTATGCAAACACTTACAAGTTTTTTCTTTTTCATTTTGCAAATATCATTTATTCTACTCAAAATTTGTTAAACCTTAAGACTTTATCTCCTACAATCTAATCCACGAAGCAAATAGCTAACGAAAAATTAAAATCTTCATTTAAATTTAGATGGCAAAGCCGTTGATGAGAGTTCTTCTATTGTTGATGGAAACAAATAACCTATGGGGTATCTTTATGAGGCCAACAAAATGATTGCCTCATAGTACCACCTCATTTGGGACAAAATTGATCACACATGGATGGCCATTACATGTAATGGGGTACCATCTCAACCCCAAATTTTTCTATGATGAATCCTTTGAAGCTGATGAAGACGTGACCACAGGCCTTCATAAGTGCATTACAAAGATGATGCTTCATGTTGATTATTGGGATTTGATAGTGGTTGAATTGCAAGTTTTTCACCACTCCACAATGTGAGGGAGGACAACTCCAAGGCCAGATAACCCATACAAATTGACTTCAAAATTCAACGACTTATTATTGATTTGTTAGAAAACATTTTGATTTACATAAATTCAAAAACAAATTGCATTTTTTTACATTGATGTTGGGAAGACTGTGATGTCAAAGCACCCTATCTCCAACACCTTGCCATTAGAATTTTATGTCAAAGCACCCTATCTCCAACACCTATACTTTTATGTAGCACTTCAGGTTGTAAGCACATATGGAGTACGTTTCAGCACATATTTTCCAAGAAGCACAACAGACTCATGCAACAGATGTTGAATGACCTTTTGTGTATCGGCTACAACCTTCACTTTTGCCATAAACAAATAACAAGGAGTGATTGTGAGACAATTAATTTAGATGAGATTGATTGATCATATGAATGGAACACAAAGCAACAGCCGCAGGAAGAGCCCCTCTTTATACAGGATGGGTATGAAAGAATAGAGCACGAGTCACATGCAAAGGTGCAGCAAGAGGTGCAAGCAGAGTGGGAACAAATAGAGAGCCACATCTAAGGGAAAATGGAAGGTTATTGCTAGAAGCTAGATAGTTGTAGTGGACTGATTGGACATTTTGTACCTTCAGTTGTATGACATTCAATATAAACTATTATTTGGCATTAATTTTTTAATATATTTGATGTGTTTGATGTGCATTTTGTTTCTTTATAGCTTAGATGATCAAAATCAAATATGTATAAAGTTAATCAGTTGTGAAATGCATGAAAAAACCTTTTTAAAAATAAAAATTTGCATTTTCTAAAGTTTGTTTTGTCAAGCTTTCCTCATGTCCCCAATCCAAGTCAAAATCGACCTTGTCAAGTTTTTTGTGGAGTCTTGAGTTTCTCAACTATGATGAGTGACCTCTTAAAAAGACACCACAAAAACAACTACATAAACACATTCATTGTTAGGAGAAAAAATATAATCTCGAGGAAATCAAACCACGTGTACGAGTCCATAACTTGGCACCATCAACACATGTGAAATTGGGAGTACATTATCATAAGAAAACCAAAAATATATTGATCAGAGGCCAAACAAACAATTTGACACAATTAGTGAGATGTAACAAGATTCTTATACAACATTTATGAGCATTTCTATCAGATAAAGTCAATTCTCAATGTGTCAGTGTTAACTAATAAGTAGCTTCAGTCAATTAAGATAGTTATAAAGCATGAATGATAATAGACATGTGAGACTCAATAATAGCTTCAACAGAACATATGGATGGCTCATGCAATCCACTGACCTATTAGTAAACAAAACCATCAACAACTATAAAAACACATTCATTAATGGAAGAAAATTATGATCTTGGAAGAAATCAAACAATGAGTACATGTTCATAACTAAGCATCATCTATTAACAAAAATCAGATGATGAAAAGCAACAAAAATCATATGTAGAATTGGGAGCACATTTTCATTAGATTTCCAAAGATATATTGGTCAAAGACCAAACACACAATTACATGTAACCAATGAGAGACAACGAGATTTTTATACAGCCTTCACAAGCATTTTAATCAGATAAAGCCAACTCTCAATGTGTCAGCATTAACTAGAAAGTAGCATCAGTCAATTGAGATAGTAGTAAAGCATGACAAAATAGACAAGTGGACCTCGATATAACTTCAGCATAAAACCTCTATGGTAGTGTCTATATGGCTTAATTATGCAATGATAGTCCAGTAACTCAAAACAACTGCAAAAAAACATTCCAGTAACTCAAAACAACTGCAAAAAACATTCATTCCTGGAAGAGAAGATATGATTTTTGGAGTAAATCAAATGATGGATACAAACCAATAACTAGGCACCACCAACAGGTATCCTATTATATGATGTCTCTTTCAAGACTGCCAACAGGTACTGCATCAGAAATTGATAAAATTCAAAGAGACTTTCTATGGAAAGGTTGTGAGGAAAAATTTAGGTTTCCTCTTTGTAAATGGGATAGGGTTTGCAAAGGAAAAAATATTGGAGGAGCAGGCTTGCAGAATTGCAAACTTATGAATTTGGCATTAGGAGCAAAGTTTGGGTGGAGATTATTCAGAGATCAAGGAAAAAATTGGGCAAATATATTACTTCAAAAATATATAGGTTCTCTTGATGCAATGAAAAGTTTAGGAAAAGAACTCTACCCAAAGGATCGCCAACATGGAACTTCATATCAGAGAGTTTGCAATTGATAAAGAAACATATTAGCTGGTCAGTCAATGAGGGAAATGCAAATTTTTGGTCTTATGCTTGGTTGAAGCCTTGTCCTCTTATCTCTGACTCAAAATGGAAAACATTAGCTCAAGCGTGCCTAGCATGTAAAGGTCCAAAGGTCAAAGATTATATTATTATGAGCAAAAACTCCAGATCATAAATTTTTTTAATAACCTGGTTGAAGGAGAGGAACTCAAACAAATTGCAGATGAACTTCAAAAGATGCTTCAAGAGTCTTATTTGCCAATTTTTACACGAAAGGATGAGTTGGTTTGGAATTTATCAAAGGATGGTGGATACTTGGTGAAGTTGGGATATGAGGATTTAGAACAATCAAAATTTCCTTCTCCCAAAGATTTTCCTTGGAAGAACGTTTGGTCATTAGAAGCTCTCCCTAAGGCCTCAAAATTTCTTTGGTTAGCAGTTCAAAGTAAGATTATTACGAGAGAGAGTCTACAAAGAAGAGAATATTATGGACCCTTCAGATGTGCCTTGTGTGAGAAGGATTTAGAAACGTCAAACCATTTACTTCTTCATTGTCCATTTGCTCACACAATTTGGGGTTATTTTTTGAAAAATATGAAATTATATTGGGTAGCTCCATCAACATTGAAAGAGTTGATAAAAAGTTGAATAAATTATTTCAAAGCTAAAGCATTACGTATTCTTTGGAGAATTGGCCCTGCCATTATTTGTTGGAATTTATGGCTTGAAAGGAATAACAGAATTTTTAAAAATAAATATCAAAATCATGCCCAAGTTTGGAACCGTATTAGTACCTCTCTTGCAGAATGTCTACAAATATGGTGCTCATCATGGAAAGTCTCAATTGCAGAAAAAGAGGTGCTAATAACTTGGCTACAGGATTTGAACATACATGGAAGAGTCATCTACGACAACGGAATTAAAACAAAGGATCTACTTCGATCTATGGTAAAATGGAAATGTCCAGAAATTGGATTTATCAAAATTAATTTTGATAGTGCTTCTAAAGGAAATCCGGGAAAAGCTGGTGGAGGTGGTGTCTTTAGAAATAGTGAAGGCAAAATTCTCCTCACTTATTCAAAATCATATGGAACTTCAACTAACAACTATTCAGAGGCTAGGGCACTTCTTACAGGGAATAAAATTGCAGTAGAAAAAGGATAGCAATATATTTCAATTGAGGGCGACTCAACAAATTATCATCAACAAATGGATGTGGAGACTGGATAAAAAATAATATTATTGCTGATGTTCATCATCTATTACTAGAGGCAATCTCCTGATAGTGTGAGCATATTTATAGAGAAGGAAATCAAGTAGCAGATAAATTAGCGAATTATGGTGTTGATCTTCATCCTGGTGAAATTCAAATTTTAGAAGGCAACTGGCCAAGTGAGATTTTATGTCTTAATCAAAATGATGTCAAGGAGCTGATAGTGGAAACATAGCACTTCGAGGAAGTTGAAGAACACATTTAAGAGATAAAAGAAATAACAAAACTGTGATAAAAATGTATGCTGCAACAAATGTAATATTTTGGTATTTTGATGGGAGTGGCCCCAATAGAAGCCACTTATAACCTATTTTAAAAAAAATAACAGGCACCACCTATTAACAAAAGTTACTACAATTCACTTAGGTAATTCCAGCTGATACAATATATGGATGTAGTACAGAGTCCAAAATATTTATTTTAAATTTAATAAATAAATTTAAAAAAAAAAATTGATGAAGTACAATTCACAAAAGCCAAACTGTGGCTGAGAAGCCCCACGGCCAAAGAGGGTTAGTAAAACCATAGTAGAGAAACTCGGACTCAACATTGAACTCAGCAAGGCCAATTTTTGACTCGGACTTGTACTCAGCAAAAAAAACTCGCAAAAAAAAACAGGAGAAAATGCCATTTTCTCAATTTTTCAGGCCACTGCCGAGCTTTTCATCAGACTCACGAGTCAAAAAAAGAAGAGCGCGAGTTTAAAAAAAAATTGGCAAGTGAAACAAACCTCACTGAGTCAGTTCAAAAAAAACCCCAGGAACTGTGACTTTGGCACAGACAAAAACTTGCAGAGTTTCGTGACTATGAGTAAAACTAAGTCCCCTAGGACTTTGGCAAAATGGGCACTGCCTCGTGATGGATTCTATAAACTAAATTTCGTACGACTGTTAAAGAGAACCTTCACCCAACCCAAAGGTAAGGACTTTATGAAAAAAAATATAAAATTGTAACCATCTCCAGTTCTTGTGACATTGGAAATAATGATATAAATGGGAACCTCTCAGACCCCAAAAACGATGCTTCTGCTATTTCAAATTTAGGTTATGGATCCATATGCTATAGCCAAGTTGAAACAAGAGTTGTATGGATACACTCAAAGAAATCATGATCCAGCCAGCACTGGTCCTAGAAAAAAAGGTTTCCTTCTAAGATTTATCATTTTCAGGGAGAAAATATTTCACACGCTGCTAAAATCCATACCAAAAAAAAAAATCTATTTCATATAACTGTGTTGGATTGCATACATACTGGATAATGCAAAACGACAGTTGAATAAAATGGCTGGATATTTTAAACCAACAATCCTTGTCTTGGATTTAATGGATGGTCTTCTGGTCTTCCCATGTTTAGTTTCAAGAAGAATTGCCGCCTTTTGAAAAGAGATCATATTTTATTGTTGATTTAATATATCGACAATTTGGGTTGCAAGACTAATTGGTCAGATGCATTCTTCGTATATGTATATGTATCTGTTATTCAAGGCAGGGCGGAGAGAAGAATTTAATTTCAAAAGAATAAAAAATAAAAAAACTAACATAATTAACCATGGACTTTAGGACAAGCCGGTGAAATTATGGAGTTTAGGATAAGCCGGTTAAAATTTTATGGGTGAACCTTAATAATTTTATAAAGCCCATGTGATTTGAGGTAAACACTAGGGAATTAGATTCACATCGTACACCACGGTTTTAATTCTATGGGTGAAACTTAACATTTATCATTCTATGGGTGAAACTTAACATTTATCATATGGCATTAGCTCAAATGATTAATGGATCTCTTTCAATCCTCTATAATCAATTAATTATGTTCTATAAAAATGAGACAAATCCTTTAAAAAAATAAAATAAAATCAGGGAACCTCTATTACTAAATTTTGGCTAGTCAGAAAACTATACAAGTCCAAAAAAAGTTATTCAGGTCGTAGGCAAAAATGACAACTCCCTAAGTAAAAGCCCTAGTTGGTAAAGGTATAATATACTGAAGTGATAAGTCCAGAAAATTCGACTAGAGTTCATCTATTTATATAAATGTTTACAATTTCCTAAATTAAATCCGGAATCATTTTTATGACTGATATTTTCCATCTGGTTATCCACTGCAGTTTTGTGTGAGGTATATATTTATAATCTTACCTAACAGTTGTATAAAAAACTTTAAAATTTTCACATTTTTAACATTCATAAAATATGTTCTCTCCTAAATAAACTCACCCAACCAATGAAAAATGATATTTCATAAGACAAGTTCCAGTCCGCCAATTTCAGTAGGTGTCATATAAACACTATTCTCAAAAAACGAGTGCGATAACAGATTGGCGCTTTGCCGAATAGAGCCTATTGCTCTCTGAAAATGGGAAAAGAAAAAATAAAACAGTATTCATATGTATGTTATAAAGAGCCCTGAACATTAGAAGTATTCAAGCCTGACGATTTTAACAACAAGAGCACATGCTTACATTGAAAACCAAAAAAATAAAGTAGGCTTTTCCTAAAAACTTTACAACGATATAATTTGAACATATCTATTTACTAAATGCAAGGGTATCTAAGAAAAATTAAATATCATGTAACTAACAGAAGATTTAACATACCGCAGGAAATCGAGTGTCCAATTTCTTCTTCATGATGGAAGTATGCGTTGCTTCCCTAGGTCTAAGCAAAATTATACAAACGCAAAAGATTCCTACTCCTCACGAATCATATATATAATTTTGCCTTTGCTCGCTCAGCAACTTCCTCGTGCTGATATTAACTGCTCATTAATATGACGTTAGCTTGCCTTGCATTGCTTTGCCTTGGGTTGAGGCCGCTCGGGTCCCATGGATCCTTCCTTTCTTCCTTACACACTTCAATCTACCAAAACCCCAAGCAAACCAACCGTGACACCAGAGATACTTACGATTTCACTCTAAAATTTAAAAACCCCGCCCCCGCTTTTACACAGCCTGGCCAAAAATCGACCTCAAACGGCTGAGTAAAAAGAAGAGATCCCCTTGTGCACAGGTCAGATCTACGGAGAATAAGCCCCGATCTGAGAGGATAAATTGCCGATCCGCTTTCAATTGCTTGTATTTACGACATGACAGGACATGCATGCAACAAAACCCAAATCCCCCTACCTCCTTCCCTCCCTCTCTCGCCTCGTCTCCCCTCTGCAACAATCAGAGGCCCCCGATGCACACGCCCAATGGCTAACCCAGGGTTAATTTTACTGACCTGGAATTGACACGAGGAGTTGACTAGGAGGTTATGCCTCGAGGCCTCCGATGATGCCACGTCCCCGTAAGTTGCTTGCTTATCTCTGCCTTTCTCTAATTCCGCCGTTGGATCGGCATCTTGTCATCAACGGCCCAGATCTCTCCTTTACCTCCCTCCGTTTTTGTTCTTTTCTTTACTTGCTCTGTACCTGCCTTGCCTAGATGGGGGACGGTGTAAAATTGGAAAAAAGGAGAATGCTTGCCTGCCTTGTGCCTTCCCTGTCATAATCATATTCATATGCCCTTATCAAACGGCGGGAATAACCGCCCTCCTATCTCGCGGTTAATTAACGGGTTCACTGTGTTAATTAAAAATAAACGAAACCTTAACACGTTTTACACCCTACGATCGATTTCTCCGCTCTCTTTCCTCTAGGAGTAAAACGGAGGAATTGCTTTTTTTAAGTTTTTGCTCTAAAATTTTTGATAAATCTAAAAATTATGATTATTATTATTTTATTTTTTTAAATTTTAGAGATTGCTTTTAAGGGGGTGGGTAAATGGTTTGGTGTTTTAACGATCAACAAATTTGAAGGTTGAAGGAGGTTGGGAGGCTAGAGGTTAAAGGCTAAAAGAGCGTGGAAGGTTGAAAGATGAGTTGATTTTTAGGAGTGTCAAGGCTAAAGGAATGTGGAAGGTTCCGTTGGCTAACATATCATCTTTTAGGAGCCATATCTTCGCAAAGAGTTATCTATTCAATTAATACTTTGATCAACTTGTGCTTTTAGGAGCCATATCTTCGCAAAGAATTATCTGATTCAACTATTACTTGGACCAACTTATGCATAATTTGAATAGCTTTAAAATGAGTGGACATATACAATAATTTTAATAGTTTTAGAATGAGTGGTCATATACAATAATTTGAATAGCTTTATAATGAGAGGGTCATATGCAAAAATTGAGAGATACAACCCTGTAAAGTCAACCATTTGAAACAAGGGTAGTGATGATTTTTTAAGTTGCAAAATATAAATTGTAAATATTTGCCAATTAAGATTTAAACAATGGGAAGAACAATGAAGGGCTATGACTTCGGTGAGGAAAAAAACTAACAATTTAAATTTGGTAAAGCAGACTATGATAGTGCGATGTTTTGAAAATATTACTCTACTAAGATGCAAGGCATAGAAGGTGAAGTTTTGACATTGTGAAGGCTGCTATAAGAAAATGTTAAGAAAGATACTAAATTTTGAAGTAATTATATTCATTCAAAAATTTGAAAAGATCGAGAAAAATGAAAACCAAAAATTCATACATTTTATGTAAAATGATTTAAGTTTTTAGTTATAGCATCTCAATTGAGTGAGAAGTGTATCTATTTATAAACTCTCAAGTTCTAAAGAAGAGAGATGTAATTTGTCAAGGGTAGGGGACCAAGCACAACCTCTTATTATCCAACAAAAAAATAATAATAATTTTTTTTTAGGTTATAAATGTTTTAAAAAATATATTGGTAAAGATTATATGATTAAATCCCCCGAGGGTTAGGCGGATTGGTAAATGCTTGTCGACACTTACCAATAAGACACCCAGGTTCAAACCTCGGAGGCAATTTGTTTGCAAAGGTAGTAGTCTAATTTGAATTCTTTTAGTGTGTGTTAGATCGATGATGACAGTACGAATTTTGAGTGACCGATGGTCCCTTTCATATTAGATCAACAATAACAAGGTGGAATAGGTTTGGTGGGAGAAGCCCCCTGTGATTTAAACCCCACGCGTGTGGTTGTAACCAACTCTCCTATGTAACCCAAAAAAAAAATGATTATACATGATATGATACAATGGTTTTTATAATATCTAAGTTTAACAAGGGAAAAAAAGTATATATAAAATTTTTTAAAAAAATACCTAAGTTTAAAAGTATATATAAATGCACCTCGGGGTGCAGCACAACGGTTCGGGCTTTGGCTTTTCTTCGAGAGGTCCAAGGTTCAAACCGTGGTGTGGGTGAGTGTGTGAGGAGGTGGACGTGTGGTGGCTTTGTGTTAAATTTCCTATTAATAAGTATAGCTCTCGGCTTTATGAAGGATCATGGTTGGGAGGAGACTCGCTCAGGAGTTTCTCATAATAACCAAATAAAAAATAGAAAGTATATATAAATTTATTTTAGCAATACTTCTTATATTTAAAAGATTATATATATATATATATATATAAAGCATAAAGTATATATAAATTTATTTAAAAGTTTATTTTAGCAATATTTCTTATATTTAAAAGATTATATATATATATAAAAAGATTAGGGTCATATCCACATGTGAATAAGGATAAAATAATGGTTAGGTTTTTGGCCTTTCTTTAAGGAGGTTCAAGGTTCAAACTACGACATATCCAAAAAAAAAAGGGTTAGATGATAGCGATCAGTTAACTACTCTAGTTCGATACCCCCAAGGATCAAGGGTTTTGTTAACTTTGTTTTACTGAACAGGCAAGGTTGTAACAACTAACCCAATATCCAGCAAAAGGTATTAATTTCCTCGTGTACTTTAAATAAAACTTATTTAAAATATTTAAAAATGAACTAAATAAAAAGAAAAATGAAGTTAAGTTAAAAATTTAACTTTGTTTTACATGGCAGGCTAGGATTATAATGGCAACATTTGAGCCTGAAATTGAGTAAAGGTGTGATAAATTTTCTCATGTATTAAAAAAAACTTGATCGATGATAACGTATGAACTTCAAATGATCGGTTTATTAACTAGCTTAGATATAAAGGATATATATCTAAAAACGCCTAGAGTTATCAATCTCGAGGTGCCTATCTTTGGTTAGTTGGATGTTTTAGTTTAAATATTTAAAATGTTTGCAACGGTTGGTTAGTCGGTTGTTTTAATTTAAATATTTTAAATGTTTTTGTTAAAGTCGACTTTTTTAATAAAAAAAAATTGTTTACGGCATGACATGTATGACCTCTTTGCCTCCCACCCCACCCCCTGTCCGTCATTGTAGGAATGCCTCTCAGCGTAAAAATAGTGTGGTTGTAACCAACTCCCCTATGAAAAAAAAAAAAAAAACTTATTTAAAATATTTAAAAGTGAGCTAAAAAAATAGAAATGAAGTTAAGTTCGAAATCTTTCATATAACTTTTTTTCAAAACACTTATTTTTTACCATCTCTTTTAGATCAAAGGTAAAAATGATAGGTGGTAAAATGATAGGTAACTCGTGGTTTAGGTTTTAGTTATTAAGTTTGAGTTCGATACTTTTAAAGTTTGAAAATAATTACATGTACAAAAATTCTTAATAAAATTCGATACTTATAATAAATGTATATATATTTTCATATAATTTTATTTTTTATTTTTATATAAAATTTAAAAATCAAATATACAAAATTATAATATTTGTTTTTAATAATATATTTTTTTAAATATTTAACAATTTTATAACTTTATGTAAATATAGTAATTTTAACACATGAGAAGATTCTTAAAGGTTAAATGAATATTTTTTTTGAAATATAAGTTATAACTTTTCTACTGATTGTTAATAGAAAACACTTAAAATAGCTTATATTATTCAAGTTTAAAAAATAGAAAAGTTTAGTTTTAGGTTTCCTTAGAAGCTCGGGCTAAGAGCAATATTTTTTTCTTTTATTTCAGGGTAGCAATGTTTTTTCTTTTATTTTAGGGTTAAAGAGCAATGTTTTTTTTCTTTTATTTTAGGGTTAAAAAGCAATGTTTTTTTTTTCTTTTATTTTAGGGTTAAAGAGCAATGTTTTTTTTCTTTTATTTTGAAGAACTTTTAGACCATTGAAGACAATGAGCATTTAAAATAAGAGATGCAAAATAATGAAGCCTTCAAATGGGAGATTTGTTTGTCAACTGCCTTTCAAAGCTATTTATTCTCTTAAATGATGACAAAGAAATAAAGAAAACACCATCTTATGAGGTTGAGAATAGATTGAAAATGGTTGCTTCATAGTATCGGCAAAAAAAATTCAAGCTTCCAAATTGCATGTTGTAGGAGGGAGATTGCAAGAGGGTTTGTTCACAACTACAGTGTTTATAGGAGGGTTTGTTCACAACTGCAATGTTTATAGCGCTTCCCCTGTATTATTTTTCAACAGCTAAAAATTGATTTTAGAGTTTTTTATGCTTGTTTTCCACCTAATTTTTTTTGGCCGAATTTAAGGTTTGTTCACCGAATTTATGCGATAGGATTTTAAATTCTACGATTTTTGAATTTCATATAGAAAATTTGAAGAATTTGATAACTAAAGGTTTAGGGGATAGAGATAATAATTAATACTATAGAGTGATCATCTTTGGATGTGAGTAAAGTCTTTTTTTTTTTGACTTTCATATTAACTGATGGCTAAGAAAGTTTTTAATATTTTTTATTGGTAAAAAGGTTTTCAATATTGTGTAATACTTCATAGGAGTTTATTTAAGAGGGGTCAAATATTGAGAAGTAAAAGTATGTTATGTTGCCCTCAAAGGTTAGGTGTCTGGTCAAGCACTTACCCATAAGAGACCTAGGCTCAAATTTTGGGGGCATGTTTATTTGCAAAGGTAGTAGTATGTTTCAAATTCTCTAAGTGTGTGTTAGATTGCGATGACAATACGAATCTCGAGCGATCGATGGTCCTCTTCACATCGAGTTATAAAATAATAAGGTGGTATAAGTTTGTTGGGAGCAGACCCTATGGAAATACTGTAGATGTAACCAACTCCCCTATGTATATAAAATATATATAGAGAGATACGTCTATATGTTTTCTCATAGAAATATTAAAATATTTTATTAAAATTCATTAAAATTAAATTTGAATAAAGAGAATAGAAGCAATGAGTGGATTATTTAAATAATATCTTTGATGTTGTAAATGTTAAGAGATTGCACGTATGACAAGATATTGAAAACTAGAAATGGTTGAGAAAAATATGAAAGTTTTGTTCATAAAACAAAATAAAAAATAAAGCAAGAAGATTATTTTGTAATGGTCTTAATATAGCCACATTAACTAGTTTATTTGAATGGATAGAGCCTATAGGTTATAATGAGTCAACCCTTAGGATTAGGATTATTTACATTAAAAGTCTATTAATAGGAAGAGTTATTGGGTATTTGATTGTCATACATTTTTTTTATACATAGAGGAGTTGATTATCATATTAATATTATTTTTTATGATCTTTGGTGTATATATGACACTTTCCCCTCTCTAAGTGGTCTATGATACTTCACCCTCTTTTAATGAGTTGGATTTATTTCAATGATATGGATATGGATTTGTTAAATTCGTCTTGTTATTATTTGTATTTTTTCTTTTGTTCTATTGCAAAATTATGGAATTTGCACATAAATTGATTATTCTTCATAAAATATTTTGTTATAAGTGGTGTCAAATTTGGCATTTGGGCCTCTATAGAAGGCATGATGTAGAAGGAAGAAGCAAGCAATAGCCCAAACTTAGCCTTCCCAATGAAGTGGTAAATATAAATTGAATATTTTTTGTCCAGTTTATTTGTATTCCTTCTTTCCAATTTTAATATCTTAAATAGTATTGTCCCAATGGGGACAACCCACAAGTTTAGGCTTTGGCTCTTTTTTGAGAGGTCTAAGGTTCAAACTGCGGTGTGGGCGAGTGTGTGAGGGGGTGTGTGTGGTTGTGTGTTAAATTCCTTATTGATGAGCTCAAATCTCCTCTTATGAGAGGTAATGGTGGGATGGGGATGCTCAACCTTGAGCATCAGTCATAGGGATTTCTCACACTAACCAAATCCAAAATAAAAAATAAAAATAATAATATCTTCAATAATATTATGACATAAGCAGATTTATCTTTTGACACTCTTGTAAAAGGTATGTCCCATTTTGATTGCCTTGCTGAGATGATCAAAACAACTTATATTTTTAGTAATATTTTTTATAAAACGATGTCTTTCAATTTCAAATGGTGATCTCTTTATTAGTGCATAATGGATAACCTTACTTCCAAATGCTAAGAACATATTAATAAGTGTTTGGTGATAACATCTTTGTGAAATGAGCAATATATGAGTTACAAACATTGTCCCTAAAAATAATGATAAGCAACACAACACTTTTGATTAGATCAATAGTTCTAATGCCCACATTATTTGAAGTAGTGCTACTATGAGTTTCCTAAGCAATCCTAGTAGGGAACAACCTCCTATGAAATCCACTCAACAATAGATTTATTAGATTCATGTCAACACTTAACTTTTAAGAAAAAATAAACACAGTATATCAATGGATAAAAGGACTGATAACAAAGTAACTTGGAGTCTAAGTTTCTATGAGATGTCAAGTAATAGGTGGATGAAGATCTTCATAAGATGGCCATAGACGATTGATTACGACACTACCAAGGGATGAGGCATCATCATCACAAGTAGATTTATTATGATTTAGATACTGATATTGGTTTCAATGTAATAGTTTGAGCAACAATTATGTTCTTACAATGGTCTCATAATGTGTTTTTACTAAAGTTCAATCTTTTGTCTTACTCAATGAGGGCCCAAGAGATTGGATTTCAAAAATGGAGTATCTTTTATATGTATGTAGGGTTCCTAGAAGAGGGAAAGTCACTTTTGCAACATCTCAACTTGACACCTATTCATTTCATTATATCTTATGGCAACTGAGTCATAATGGTCATCTTATCCTTTGGCAAAATTTAAGGTGTTTTAAATTTTTTGATAAAAATCTTCATCTTACTATGCAGCCAAATTACTTTAGACCAAGTGGATAGGATTTAGTGAGGAATATTACACTAAATTAACAAGTCTTCTTTGTTACACCTGTAATCTAGATATAGTAGTGATAATTTCAACATTTCATCATGGGCAAAAGCATTAAATTCATAGCAAAGTAAATATGCATTATCCTACCTCCTCCTAGACATACAAAGGTTGGTCAAGGAAATAGAAAACAAACTCAAGATATCTAGGTTCTACTCCATTAGAGATTTTAATGATAGTAGGCCATATTTTAACCCCAAAAAGTGATGATTAGGGTATAAATTTTTATGTTTCAAGTGCAAAACCAAACATCCATGTGGCTAGGCTCTTACACATGGTAAAAAAGAACACTAACTTAGAAAAGGAGTTCAATATTGATGTCCAACAAGACATGGATGTGACATAACAATTTAATGGTAGTAGGGGAAGATCAAATCAACCTATTAATCTTCACACCAATGGATGTGCAATGTCGTTAGACCATCAAGGTACAAGGTTTAATTAAAAAATAAAGTTTATATGTTTTGATTGAATTGGGTAGCACTCATAGTTTTATTAATAAATGTGATGCAAAAAAATTAGGCTTGTATGTTGATAAGATCAATTCACTATATTGATTATAATGGAGATAGTACTTCTTATGTGGGTTAAGTCTCAAATATAATACATTATGGATGTATATTTCGTACAAGAAATTTATATGTAATGCATTTAGAAAAGTGTGAATACTATATTAGGTTTCAATGGTCGTCCTAATCAGGGGATGTCACCTTGAACTTTCAACAATTATGTTTTCATGAAGAAATTACGAGCAGTAGGATTGTATTCAATATGCTTACAATATAGTACATTGTGTATGGATGAATAACCACCTAACTTCCCTAACCACTTGCTAACCACCTAGAGGCACTAACAAATATGCGCTACTACATGGTGTTAAGCAAATGTAATATTACAATTAGGGAATATTACTCTGAGTTAATATCCCAATGGTGGAATATTACTCTAACACCCCCCCTTATTCCATTATTTGGGATAACATATATGACCCCCCCTTAATGTGTAGGAGAGTATAATGAAAGATGATCTTATGTTGGCTCTTGCTCTACGTGTACCTCTAGATTATGACCTCTAGGTCTATCTCTGGATCTACCTGTGGATCTGCCTATGGATCATTGCCTCTAGATCTGCCTATAGGTATGTCTCTGAATCATTGTCATTGGGTCTGCCTTTAGGTCTGTCACTGGGTCATTGTCTCTCAGACTGCCACTCGATTTGTCACTAGATTTGCCACTGGGTCTACCATAGGTTTTACCTTTTTTGTAGAAACCAAACAACATTTTTTTCATTTTGGTCCATTGTGTGAGATATGTCCATCCATAATCAATATGAACCTTATTGGTCATTTTCACTTTGTACCAACAATTTGAAGAGGAGTGATTTGTACATCTAAATGAGTCATAAGGATGTAGTTTCCAACACCTAGATGCTACATATCTTGTTCTTCCATAATGACTGCAACAATGCTTTACAGGAGTTGAAGAAGATTTAGGTGTTACAAATTTGGTTTTACTAGTACTTGTGTGTCAAGAATAACCAAGCCCTTCATTCTTTGGCGTGACATTTTGCATTATAGGAGTGTTAATGCCTTGCCCATGTTTACCTAATCCTTTACCATTGAATCCCATTTTGTTCATCAGTTTGGATCCAATACCTTTGGTGTGTTTTTCAAAACACTCAAATTCTTCATCTTCATCAATGTTTTTAACAATATGGCATTTGTCACTATTGATGAGATTATGGAGCTCATTTTGAGGATTTTCAACTTTTAAGTCACTAGTGTCACAAGCAAAATCTGCTCTTGTAATGATATCAATGCTACAACTGATATCTGCCCTTATAGGCAGAAGGTCGCCTGTATCACAACAAGCATTGGCTATAATGGGCTTAAGGTCACTTGTGTCACAACAAGAATTCACCACTGTTGGGAAAAACATTGGTTAGTTTTCTACGTTCAGATTCATTGCCTCATTTAATTTGTCAACCTGGGGTAGCTCGTAGACTTGTGAGCAACCTTGCACAATATATGCTTGTAATTCCCTCCAATGAGATGAGTCCCTCAGATTTATGGTTTGGGGGTGTTGTTGTTTCTTTGGAGTTCTGGTTTAGTTTCCAAACCACTAATCTATCCTAAATTATCAAGACATGCCTAAACTATATTCAGAAACCAAAATTGCACACTTGCTGGAAATTACAAAAAATAGGGGAAATAACAAAAATTAAGCTAAGTACAGAAAACTGGAAACTAGATTAAAAAAATGATAGAAAGCAAGAAAAGAGAAGGGAGGAATACTGTTGAGAGTGGGCCCATGCTTCCAGCAGATTCCACCCGCATTCAATCATACACCGGATACTTAAAGAAGATGGATGAAAATACGCAGGTGTATTTTATTAATTTGCAGCAGAGAAAGTTATAGAAAAGATCTGGGATCTTTATTTCAGGGGTGGCCTGCATATTTATAAGATATGTGGCCATACCTTGTTACATCATGAAGGTAAATCAAATTCAGATTCTTATTTTACAATAGTATGCATAAATGAAGGAGATCGAATAAAATATCAGTTTTAGACCAATCAACGTATTCTATTTTATCATAACAGAATACGTCTGATATTTCCACTCTTATTCGATTACATCGATATTTTACATTACTGCTAAAAAATAGACAATTGATGATCTTTGACATTGTCCTTGGTCCGCTTCCACTGCTGAGAATCCATCCGCATCCATCGCTAAAATCGCCATTCTATTTTATCGACAATAAGAGTCGTGTCGTAATTCTGCATCAATGGGAATCAGGCACCTTATCTATAGAAGTCGAGAAGCAGGCACCAAAATGGGAGTCAGGTACCTAATGAGAATCAGGCACCCGATAGTCAAGCACCAAATGGGAATCGGATGCCCAATAATCAAGCACCAAATAAGAATCGAGCGCTTGAAAGGGAATCGAGCGCCTGACTTAGCGCTTCACACCGATGTACTGCAGATATTTTACCTTTAATTTTGCCATCATAAAATTGAAAGTGCCAGGTCCGAGTGGGACCTCGACGTAAACATGCTAACAAAAACAAATTTTATGAAATCTACACAAAATGCACTCAAAAACAAATATTAAAGAACATGCACAATAAATTGTTAAATACATATAAAATTTGCATAGAAACACATATTTCTATTAAAATAAATACCGCAATATATATGGAAATTTTGTACAAAAATGAGCATTTTCAAGGCTCATCATCCCCCCATGCTTAAGGGTTGGCATGTCCCTATGCCACTTTATACTAGTAATTACCAGTTTCATTCACAACCTTCTAGTAAGCCCTGACTGTTTCTTTCCTCTTCTTTGTAGTGGCCTTAGATTTTTCCTTATCCTTGGGTTTTTACCCTTTTGGTGCTTTGGGAGTGGCTGCCTCATGTTCCTACTATCTCTAGTGCTTGTTGCACCAAACTGGTTGACTTGGACCTGCTCCTTTACCTGGTTGTTCCCTTGTCCAGGCTTTCTTTCCTTTCTCAATTTTCAAGTAGTAGCCAGTAAAAGTGGAGGTATCCTTCTAGAATGTGGGCTCAACCATCTTCTAGTATTCATGGTGAAGGGGTAAACGTTCTCCCATTAGTACTATAGATTCATCACCAAATGGGATGTTGGATTTCTTAGCAACCTTGGCCTTGGGTAGATTGGCCCCTACTGGGTCAAGTTTAGCATCATCCTTAGACTTTACTTCTTCCACCAGAGGGGCTTTGCTGCTTGTTGCTTGATCTGTAGGTGGTACAAGACCTAACAATCCCATCTTCATGAAATATACCTTCATATTTGAAGGTTGATTACCTATTGATCCATACAAGTCCCAAAACTACGTTGGTCGAGCAACTTTAATTTTTGGTCGAGGAGTTTTGGATGCCTCTCTAGCCTCTTTTCTAGTTTCCTTGGCCACTCTCTTAGAGGCTTTCCTATACTCATTTTTATCTACTTTGATATCTACCTTGAGCTATTCAAACTTCTATCTCTGCTTATCAAACAACTTCAAGGTCTCTACCCATTCCTCATCAAAATTCATACCCAATTCCTTTAATTATGCAGTCCTTGCTCTGGTCCTAGGTCTTCATTGAGATCCCCTTACAACCTTCCTCTTTGGTCTCAAATTTTTGGGCTATCTTGCAAGGCCTATAGGTATATCCGAAGTAGGGGGATTTCCTCCTTCTATTGTTTCTACTATTGGGGCTTCTATTGTAGTTGTTGGAGTTTATTTTTCTACCTAAAGCTATTCAAGCTCAGTCCCTACATCTCCCTCTAGTTCCTAGTCTACAAAATGAGTAGACTCTTGGGATTTTGCAACCCCTTGATCCTCCTCTATAACCTTATCTAAAATCTGAGGCTCTTTAACCTCAATTTCATCTTCCTATTTTCTATCTTCCTCTATAGATTTTGCTAAAAATTGAGGTTCTTCAACCTCAATTTCATCCTCCTAGTTTACTTCTGTATCTATAGAGGAAGATGATGTTGGGGACTATCCCACATCAACTTCAGGACCCTGATCTTACCCCTGTTCTATAGAGTAAGCTGGTGAATGGGGTTGTTCAACCTCCATTACTTCATTTATTTCCTGCTCTACTTTTGCATGTGATTTTAGGGTTGATTCTTCATCTACACTTTCAATAATAATTATAGGGGTTCTTGCCCAAGAATTAGGGCTTCCTCATGTAGACATATTTCTAGAAGAAGCCACTGATTGGTCTCCTACCTCAGCTTCCTAGCTATAATTTCTTACATCTGATCAAAAAGGGCTAGAGGAGAATATTTTCTCCTCAGAATCTAGAGAGTTAGTGGGCACTTCCATAGCCCAATCAGTTTGCACTACCACTTCTACCTTGGTTGGTCATCCAACCCTAGTTTGTTGGGCCTACAACTACAATTTTGATATTATCTCCTACAACTGATGGATAGTCCGATACAATTCCTACAATTTTGTTGTAACTACTTTTTAAGACTCTTGGAAAAGAGCCTACTCTTCCTTGTATTTGGCCTCCCAAGTGTAGGCCTATTCTTTCAATATCTACAGCTACTACTGTAGGTCCTCTATTTGCATTTCCTACTGAGGAGTATGACCCCTAGAAAAATCCTATAATATGTGGGCCATGAACTCATCCTTGTTCAACTCATCAATTATTGCATCATCATCTGATGAGCTAGAAACCACCATAGATGCCTTCATCCTTCTACTTCTAGTTCTAGTGGAAACTGACATGAAAGTAGGGCTTGGTGGATCATGCCCTACCTCATCATCAAATTGAGGGCTAGTAGGGGATGAAGCCTATCCTACTTCCTCATCAAATTGGGGAAAAATAAGGGATGAGGCTTGTCCTACTTCCCATGTATTTTCCTTAGGTGGGGATGCAGGCATCATCTCTTCTTGCTCTATCACCTTATCAATTGATTGATCAGTCTATTCTAGCACCTCCACTTCTTCCTCTACCCCTAAAATTGCATTATTTCCCTTAACTTCCTCAACCATCACATTTTTGTGTGACTCTACATATCACACCAAGGCCAAAATTAGGCCATGGTGAGCCAAGGTAGATATTGTGCCTACCTAGTACCATATAGCCTCATATTTGAGTGCACATGCAAGGTAATGGGGGACATTGATCTTGTCCCCATGTAGTATATGGTTGAGGAAACAAAAATGGTTAGAGTTTAGCTTGGAAAGCCTACCCGTGCAAGTGAAGAACCAAGCAATCTGCTCAAAAACCAACCTCTAGAGCTCGAGGATGTGCTGCTTGGGCAAACCAAGCATGCATCAGGTACTGCGTTGGATGCTCAAAGAATATTTATGCATAGAGTGTGAGGTTGTCCTCCTTATATGTATGTTCCCCTATTTAGGGAAGGCTCTTATTACTAGTAATGTATTCTTTGGTGACTAGGATTTCTAGTCCTCGCATGTGAACAACTTTATCCCTCATGGATGCCATAAATTTATTAGCCACCTCTGCATCCTAGTTCTAGCTAACCAGATGGTAGTAGTCCAACCATCCTACGATATCAAATTGCATTCATACATCCTCACTAATGCCTGAACAATCTGTAGGCTCACTCTTTTTCAATAAGTGGTTGGTCGATTTTCCCCCATGGCAAAGTTTAGATTTCTCTCTACTCTGAGTTTCTATCACCTACAACTCTATTATTTTCTTGCACAGAGTTTTGCCAATGCATGGTTTAAATCTCCTTGCATCCATGAACGCAAGTGCCTGATTGTCATAATTAGAAATAATTATGGTTATCTATGCGAAATCTCATTAAAGCATGTGCCAGATTTTTTGTAGAGGATGACCATGAGTGTTTTCCCCAATCAGAGCATCGACACATGAAAAAATGCCAAGTGGAGAGAGATGGGTGGCTGGTAATTTTATGGGGGTTGTGTCGATATTATTTTCTAGAAACATATGCCTATGAAAATAATATATACATAAAATAAAAAATTATGCATGTACCCGTATTATGTTTTGTGCGTGTATAATGTGCAGACACTCATGGTGCACTAGCATTGGTTGCTTGATGATGACTAGGCATTCTAGAACAAAGAATGATAGGCATTTTTCCATGTGGTGAATTTCTCTCCATTTTAATTGGTTCTCGATTGCTGCCATTTGATACCTTTGAGAATTCCTACACATTTTCAAGAAAAAGTTAGAAAAACATATCTTCTTGGGATGACAAACATCCCCTCCTCAAAAATTATTCACTGGTGACTTTGGAATGTGCACAAATCTTCAACAAAAAAATTAAAATAATTTTATCCATTGAAGTTTGACTTTTGCATGTGAGTGGAATGTTGACGTGGCTCGAGCCACTTCCCAATGTTGAAGATTATTTTTATGAGGCACAAACACCCATGAAAATAGAAAGTAGACACCTTTTATTATGTGGAGATCAGGTGCCTTCTTTCGAATCAAGGTACGCAGGTGCTTGGAAAATAGAAAGCAGGCGCCTTAGCAATCGGGCATCATGCTTAACATGGAAAGCAGGCACCTTTTGCTAGAAATCAGGCACCATACTTAAAGCAAACTTTATACAAAACTCAAACTTTATACACAACCTTTTTTTGGATGATATGTCCAGGAAATTAGGTGTCGCTTTCCAAAAAATGGAAGTCGGGTGCCATCTCCTTGGAAAAATAGGAATCAGATGTCAGTCTACCAGAAAATGGGATGCAGGTACCTTTTCCTTGACATACTAGGAGTCGGAGCCTTGTACCATACAAATGGGAATCGGGTGCCACCTTCCCAAAATATAGGAATCAGATGCCTTCTTTCGTAAAATAGAATCGAATGCCATTTTCTCTAAAAAGAATCGACCTTTCTCATCAAAAATAGAAAGCAAACGCTCCTCCTTTATTTCAATATCTACTTGATATGCCCACTTATGTACGCTTACGATTGATCAGGCCTTTAGCACTCTGGTTGAAAATAGGGACAAAATCAACATCCACTACCTAAACCAATAGTTGAGTGTTTTATTGTCCATAAAGACCAACCCAAACACTCATGTACAGATTCAGGTATAGTATCCCCCTTTCTAAGTGGGGATAAACTACTCCTACTACAAACAATTCTTCTAGAAATCTGGGAAGGCACAGGTTCATGGATCCTATGCTTGTTAGGCCTAGGTTTCCTAGGTTGCCTAATAGCTACACTCAGGGCATCATTCCTACAAAATAGAAATACAACTAAAAAAAAAATTTAAAAGAATAATTATTTTTGGGACCATGTGGACAACGTCCACATATTACTAACTCAATTTGAAACTAGAATCAACTAGGGTCTCCCCCATGCCTAATATAGACTTCATCATGTATATTTCAGACACATGATATGGATGCAGGCGGTGACCATTGATTATTAATGTAATGTTGCTACCATCAATTATTTTGATCCTAACAACTCCATTGTTGATGACTTCAATCACTTCATATGGCCCCATCCAATGTTGCATGAGCTTACCTTTCCTTTCCTAGAACCGAGAGTCATACAATAATGCCCATTCTCCCACTTTGAGCTGCTTTGGCCTGGTGTGGCGGTCATGCCACTTGGCCCTTTATTTTTAGATGACCTCTATTCTTTGTAGAGCATCAAGGTGATATTCATCCAACTAGTTAAGCTACTGAATCTATTCCTTATATGCATCATCCAGGTTTATATTCAACTCTACTATAATTCTAAGTGTTTTAACTTCAAACTCTATAGGCATCATAGCATTCTTCCCATATACTAGCTGGAATGGTGTGAAACCAGTAGTAGTCTTCCAGGTGGTTATGTAGGCCCACACTACTTCTAGTAATCTAGTGGTCCATTCCTTCCTATATTTTATACTATCTTTGTTAGGATGTTCTCCAACTCTTGGTTGGTTACCTCAACTTGCCCATTTTCCTATGGGTGGTAGGGAGTGGTTTTGTTATGCCTGATTTTATATTGTTGCATGAGTTCCTGAATCATATTTGAAGTAAATTGAGGTCCTTGATCAGTTGTGATCTCCCTTGGAACCCCAAACCTTGTGAAAATAGATGAATACAAGAAGTCTACCATAATCTTCTCTTTTGAATCATGCAATACCTACACTTCAACCCACTTGGTCACATAGTTAGTACAAACTAAGATATACCTCTTACCTACTGACTATGGATTAATGGGTCCTACGAAGTCCATCCCCCATTTATCAAATGGCTCTATGTGTACATGTGGTTGGAGGGGCATCTCATCTCTGAGAGTTGGTCTACCCATCCTCTGACATTGATCACACTAGCTCACATGCTTGGTTGCATATTTGAATAGTGAAGGCCAGTAGTAGCCAACCTGCAACACTTTGAATGCAATCATTTTCCCTAAAAAATGGCCACCACAAGGTTCATCATGGCAAGCCTTCAATATTTCTATTATCTCATTATCAACAACACATCTTCTCATGATCTGATCAGGACCTATTTTAAATAGGCACCCATCAATCCATGAGAAGTCTACACTTTTCTCAATTAAAGTTTATTTCTCACATGGTGAAAGTGTAGGGGATACTTTACCAATGGCTAAATAATTAGCCATATCTACGTACCATGGTATCTATTCATTCAGAGCAAACAAATGCTCATCTAGAAATTTGTCATCTATAGTTGCATGATCTAGAGGTGTCAACCTGGACAAGAAATCAACTACCACATTGTCCTTACCTGGCTTGTCTACTATTGTCACATCAAATTCCTATAGAAGCAACAACCATCTAATAATTCTACCACTAATCCTAGGTTTGTTTGTCAGGTATCTGATAGCTGAGTGATCAGTATGTACAAAAACTTGATATCCTATGATATAATGATAAAATTTGTTAAGAGCATGTATAACTACAAGAAATTCCTTTTCTATGATAGTATAATTGAATTCAGCACTTGTGAGGTGTTTACTGACATAATAGATGGCATAGAAATCATCACCATCCTTCTATCCCAACATTGACCCTATTGCATTGTTAGATGCATCAACATATATGTGAAAAGGTATGGTCCAATTTGGACCTCTCAATACTAGAGCAGTAATCAATTTTTCCTTTAAGGTGTTAAATGCTTGTTCACATTCCTCTATCCAGAAAAACTCTATGTCCTTTGATAACAATGTGCTCAGGGGTTTAGCAGTTTTTCTAAAGTCTGCTATAAACCTCCTATAGTAACCAGTTGATCCTAGGAAACTATGGATATCCTTCTGTGTTTTGGGAGTAGGTAGGTTTTGGATAACTTCTATCTTTTTCCTATCTACTTTGATCCCATATATAGAAATGTGATGTCCTAAAACTATCCCTTCCTGCATTAGCATATAACATTTCTCATTGCTTAGGGACAGGTTAGTTTCCTCACACCGCTTAAGTGTTTTCTCCAAATTTTCTATGGTTGTTTCAAAAGTTTCACCATATACAGTGAAATCATCCATGTATACCTCCACAGTTTCTCCAATCATGTTAGAGAAGATGCTCAAAACTACCCTCTAAAATGTGGTAGGTGCATTGCATAGACCAAAAGGTAAAACTCGGTAAGAAAAAGTCCCCCAAGGGCAAGTAAATGTGGTCTTGTCTTGATCTTCTTCCCCTATTTGAATCTGATTATATCCACTGAACCCATCCAGGAAAGAAAAATACTTCTTACTGATAAGGTGTCAAGGGACTGATCTATGAAGGGTAAGGGGAAGTGGTCTTTCTTAGTTGCTTTATTCAGCAACCTATAATCCACACAAATTTACCACTTGCCATTTTTCTTGGGCACCACCACCAAAGGTGATACCCATTCACTATCTAAAATGGGGTAAATGAACCCAATTGTGAGGAGTTTCTGCAATTCAGTCTTGACAATTTCCTTCATTGTTGGATTCATTCTTCTCTATGGTTGCCTTACTGGTTTAATTTGATCTTCCAGATATATTCGATGAGTACAGGTTTCAGGAGCTATTCCTCTCATATCTGAATATTCCCAAGCAAAGGTATTTTGATGGTTGACTAAGGTTTCCCTTAGTTTATTCTATTGTTCAACTGTCAACCCATCATTTATGTTTAAGACTCTTCTAGGTGCAACTTCAATTTGTTGTATATGGTGGTCTTTGCCCCCTACTAATGGCAACTCTAGAGGAGGACAGGAGGGTTCTCCTTGGAAAAAGTTTGATATTACCCTATCCTCATCACTCTCATATTCCAACTCATCAAGTGCCATGATATATTGGATCATTGATAGACCACCAAAGTTCTGGTTTTCATCTTTAGGTTCTCCCAACAATTCTGCAGATTGTGCAGGTGGATGGATGATCAATTTTTTTATGTTTTGACCATCAAAAATGGTCATTTGCCCATCTCTACAACTTATGTAAGCATCAATTATTGCCAACCAAGGTCTACCTAAGATTAATGGATATCCACCCAACCCAGACTTGGATTGTAACACTAAGAAATCTGTTGGATACTCCCATGCATCCACTATAATAGTGATATCCTCCAACATTCCCTCTAGGAGCACTGTAGACCTATCTACCAACTATAAAATAGTCTTGGTTGGCTTCAGGTTAGATAGTTTAAGCTTTTGCATGGTTTCTTTGGGCATGACATTAATGGCAGCCCCCAAATCTACTAATGTATTGGGTAAAACACAACCCTCTATTTGTACAGTTAGGACAAGGCTTCCTGGATCTGAGTATTTTTGGTTGTAGGTGTTCCCTAACATAAGATCAGCTAACTGACCCACCAAACTGATTGAATTTGTAGGTTTTCTTCTTAGTTTCTTCAGGCACAATTCTCTTATGGCCTTGCCATAGATAGGAATATCTCTGATGGCCTGAAAGAGAGGGATTGTGACTATCAGGTTCTTTAGACTAGAGAGAATATCAAATTTTGATTGTACTAGCTTCCTGGGTTCCTACAACCTTTGTGGAAAAGGTGGAACCCCTTATTTGTTATTTACAGGTGTTGATTCTTCTTCTACTTCTACTATAAGAGGTGATTCCTCTTTTCCTAATTCTATGTTTTCCTCCTCTTCTACCAGAGGAGTGACTTCTACACCTACTTGTTTCCCTGACCTTAATTGTATTGGACTACAATCTACTTTAATATTGTACATGGGGTACATCTCATTATCCATTTGATAAGTTGGTTATTGTTTGTTATTTGGATTGGTTATAGGCTATGTTGGTAGTTGAGAAGGCCTAAAAGTAGGAGGAGTTAGTAGGGTTGGTTATAGTGGAACTAGAGTAGCATGTTGTGGGTTTTTATTCCAAGCATTATGGTTCCTCCACTACTACCTAGGCTATTGGTATTGCATCCATGGATAGGGGTTGTAAGGATTTTCTCCTTGGGGATACTAATTCCAAGGTTGTTATCCCCACCAGCCCATGTTGGGTGGTTGAACTTGACCTTGGTTCTAAAAATTACTACCCCCATAAGATGGCATTCCTACTGGCATGTTGTTTCCCATAGGAGACTGCTACCAGTTTCTCCTATTACCCATGAAGTATGCTTCTGCTACCTCAGGTTCCTCTCTAGGTTTTGATAACTATGGACACAACTTTATTTTGTGATCCTTTTGACATACAACACACACTCAAACTTTATTTTTAGGACATTCATTTCTAGGGTGTTTTCCCCTGCATTTAGGACAAAAGTAGGCCAATGTTACCTCATTTTCCTACTTCTTTTTTGAAGTAGAAGGGTGTCCATTTGGAGAGCCAGAGATGATAACATCTCGCTCTTGAGGTCTTCAAGCATATTGTCTATTTCTATTTTAGTGATAGTGGTTGATTGTTTGATATTTCTAGGGGTCAACTTACCTTTCCTCCTTGAAAAGTTTTGACACAACCATCGAATATCATCCATTTGATGTTGATAAATATCCCCTCCAGAAATCATGTTTAAGGCTTCCAGAGATTCATTTGTAAGTCCCTTTAAGAAAATACTTCTTAGGGACCTATCTCCTAGTTTTGAATGGGGTGATCTTTGCAAATTAAAGTTGAACCTATCCCAATATTCCTCCATAGATTCTCCTTCCTTTTGTGTCATATCTAGGACTTCTTCCCTTGCATCACGTGCTCTACCAAAATCCTAGTATTGATCTAGGAAAATTTTCTTCAATTCTTCCTAGGTAGTTATCTATTTATTCCCCAAACTGATGAACCAACGTAAAGTTGAATCATCAAGAGTGGAAGGGAACAACTTTAGTTTTTGGGCATCAGCTGTATAATCCATTGATCTGCATAGGACATAAAATTTAAATAGAAATAGATCTAGATCTTCTATTGGTAGTCCTCTAAATATTGGAAGGTGGGCAGGGGAGATATATTTCATCTTGTGGTCTCCTCCTACCTCTCCTATGGGAAAATTAAAACTAGTGGATGCTTCCTCTGCATCAGCCATATTGTCTGTGAATAGGGTATCTACACCAACTACATTCAAAGTAGCTTTCAAGGCTTCTAATTCATTTCTCTTATCCTGTAGAAGGATTACTAAATCTATGTTTGATATAGTTCCTTCTCTAACTACTTCCTAGCATTGAAGGTTCAATAAATCTTCCTCAGACTGAACTCTACTTATCTCAGATCCTTCTCTAAGATTTTGTTGATTTGTTTCAGAAGGATCCTATGCAAATACTAGATGTTCAAGCCAATGCATAGGTGGAGATTGTGGAGGAGAGGTTTCAGTCTCAGGATCAGGTACATCTGAAGCAGAAGAATTTTGAGAAACATCTTTATTTTTAACAAAATGATCATTCGATCCTCTATTCTTAGGTAGACTCATACAAAGCTAAAATGGAGGTTCTGTAGAAAGCAACCTAAACTACTACTAACATGCTTTCTTTAGAACAAGAAATTACAATAGGCTACTCCGAAAATGGTGCCAAAATATTGGGCAAAACATTGGTTAGTTTTCTACGTTCAGATTCATTGCCTCATTTAATTTGTCAACCTAGGGTAGCTCATAAACTTGTGAGCAACCTTGCACAATATATGCTTGTAATTCCCTCCAATGAGATGAGTCCCTCAGATTTATGGTTTGGGGGGTGTTGTTGTTTCTTTGGAGTTCTGGTTTAGTTTCCAAACCACTAATCTATCCTAAATTATCAAGACATGACTAAACTATATTCAGAAACCAAAATTGCACACTTGCTGGAAATTACAGAAAATAGGGGAAATAACAGAAATTAAGCTAAGTACAAAAAATTGGAAACTAGATTAAAAAAATGATAGAAAGCAAGAAAAGAGAAGGGAGGAATACTATTGAGAGTGGGCCCACGCTTCCAGTAGATTCTACCCGCATTCAATCATACACCGGATACTAAAGAAGATGGATGAAAATACATAGGTGTATTTTATTAATTTGTAGTAGAGAAAGTTACAGAAAAGATCTGGGATCTTTATTTCAGGGGTGGCCTGCATATTTATAAGATATGTGGCCATACCCTATTACATCATGAAGGTAAATCAAATTTAGATTCTTATTTTACAATAGTATGCATAAATGAAGGAGATCGAATAAAATATCAGTTTTAGACCAATCAACGTATTCTGTTTTATCAGAATAGAATACGTCTGATATTTCCACTCTTATTCGATTACATCGATATTTTACATTACTGCTAAAAAATAGACAATTGATGATCTTTGACGTTGTCCTTGGTCCGCTTCCATTGCTGAGAATCCATCCGCATCCATCGCTGAAATCACCATTCTATTTTATCGACAATAGGAGTCGTGTCGTAATTCTGCGTCAATGGGAATCAGGCGCCTTATCTATAGAAGTCGAGAAGCAGGTGCCAAAATGGGAGTCAAGCACCTGATAGTCAAGCGCCAAATGGGAATCGGGCGCTCGATAGTCAAGCGCCAAATGGGAATCGGGCGCTTGAAAGGGAATCGAGTGCCTGACTTAGCGCTTCACACTGGTGTACTGCAGATATTTTACCTTTACTTTTGCCATCATAAAATTGAAAGTGCCAGGTCCGAGTGGGACCTCGACGTAAACATGCTAACAACATCAAATTTTGTGAAATCTACACAAAATGCACTCAAAAACAAATATTAAAGAACATGCACAATAAACTGTTAAACACATATAAAATTTGCATAGAAACACATATTTCTATTAAAATAAATGCCGCAATATATATGGAAATTTTGTACAAAAATGAGCATTTTCAGGGCTCATCAACTTTTGAAAATTTTGAGTAATTATGTTGTCATTGATGTTAAAAGTCAGTTCATCTCGGTGCAAGGGAATTGATAAAAGAGGGTTAATATATTTATATTTTAAGCCCAAGAGATTTGGTATAAAGCTCCACATGATTGATTAAAAGATTATATAAATACCTCGAAGTAAGGAAATACCTAGGCCCAAAGGAAATAATATTATAATATTTATTATTATAATATTAAAGTTGTTAAGATAAAGCCTAAGGTTAAGGAAGGAAATACCTAGGCCCAAAGGGAATAATATTATAATATTTATTATTATAATATTAAAGTTGTTAAGAGAAAGCCTAAGGTTAATTATAAAATAATTATAATATTTATATTATAATATTTTATAACCCTAAGTGGGTTTGGCACCAAGAATAAAGTTTAATTTATTAAACTCCGTCGAAGTTCGAGCATGGAGGAAAATTGATATTTATATGATAAAGTTTGGAGGCCAAAAGACAAGTCTCTCAATGCATGTTGCGAATGATTGAATATAATTGTTGATGCAAATTTCATGAGCAAGGAGGAAGAAGGCTTTTAATTTTAAAAGCAAAGAGGAAAATGTGGATGAATAATGAGGTAAGGTTGTATGCCCCTAACACCAACCATGCAGTTGGCCTAGCAGTAGACTTGGTAGCGTTAAGATGCTAGTGGACGATAGATCTCACGTTCGATTCCTGATGGTAGTAGTTTGTTTGTTTTTTTAGTGAGAAGGGCGAGCAGTGGTTAGATAGTGCATTGTGGTAACTAGTCCTTGTGTGAATGGTTGGTCTAGCAACAATCTATAGCATGCTAAGGCATTGGCGGATGATAGGTCCTGCGTTTGAAACCCTGCAACAACATTTTTTTTTATGAATAAGAAGGGTGAGCAAGTGGTTAAAGAGGGCATCATGGCATTAGGTCCTTGTGTGGGTTGTTGGCCTAGTGATGGCCCAAGGGAAGCTAGTGCGCTGGTAGGCGATAGGCGTTGTGTTCGAATCCTCGCGACAACATTTTTGGTAAGCGCAATTTGATTTTGGTATTTGCTAAGGTTGAAGGTAGGTGCATGTGGTTTAATTGATTATTGTGAGTATCATTGGCCTTGGGAGATATAAGGGAATTATTTTTTATTATTATTTCATGCATTTATGTTTGAAGGAAATTATAATGAATTAGTTTGAAAGTGAACTATTGGAGTAATAAGAATCCTTGCTGATTTTGTTATGAATGTGTTTAGAAGTTAAGAGGGAGTTAAAAGGTGTATGAAGTATTTTAATTGTTTGGATTATTGCTTCTTTGTGAAGGGTTTGATTATATGATTTTATGCTATAGTTTGAGAAACCAAGTGAGTGGTTTAGAATTTAATTGGGCACACATATTGAAGGATTGCTAACTAATAAAGAAGTGTTGTGCTAACCTTTTTATAGTTGCAAAAGATATTGTGTGTAAGACAAATTTTTGAAGACATATCTCCATAAAAGCAAGCAAAAAGGTATGGGCATATCATCCCTTATTTGAGGTGTTTGGTTGAATGAATATTTATGAAACATAAGGTGGAGTGAAAAGGTTTGTTTGATAAGCATTGTTGGAAATATTTGAATTAAGTGTTGAGACCTATTTTGTGCTCCTTGTTGAAAGAAGTTGGAAGAACATTTGTCTAGGGTTTGTGAAACAATTATGCTTCATTGGTTGAATGTATGGGTGAAGTTTTGAGCATTGGTCTTGAGTGATATTGAAAGTGAATGTGCAAACATTAGAAATTAGATTTGTGAAAGTGACAGACTTAATGATTGAGTAGAACATATTGAGCTATTTACAAGTGTATATTATTCTCTATATATTCTAGAGGTTAAATGAATTATGATAGAATATGTCTAAACTCCTTCAAGTTAAAGAAATTAATTTGAATATTAGATAAAGTATTTGATAGCATTGTGTGAATATTTGAGATTATTTGAGCATATCTTGTGAGTTGTTTTGAGCATGTGTTAGAGCAGGTTTGAGCAGGTTTTTATGTGTAAAATTAAAGGTAGATTTGAGCAAGTCTTGAGAAGACTTGAAGGTAGATTTGAGCAAATCTTGAGAAGACTTGAAGGTAGATTTGAGCAAGTATTGAGAAGACTTGAAGGCAGATTTGAGTAAGTCTATTGAGAAGGCTTTAGGGCATATCTAAGCAGAGTTGATTTATTCAAGCTTTGTGTTAAGGCTTGGGGAAGATCTAAGAAGAGTTGATTGGTGTTCAAGCTTTGTGTTAAGGCTTGGGGCATATCTAAGTAGAGTTGATCAAGCTTTGTGCTAAGGCTTGGGGAAAAATTTATGAACAGATTTATGAACATATTTGTGAGTAAATTTGTGAGAAGAGTTAGAGCAGATTTGTGCTAGAATTGGAATAGAGTTGAGAGTAAGCTTTGGAGGTGACAGAGTAAAGAGGACAATAGTCTCCAGTGGATAGAGATTCATTATCCAAGGCAGTGAGGACAAAGGTCTTCTGTAGAGAGAGATCCACAAGCCAGAGCAGTGGAGGTAAAAATCTTCTAGAATATCACTAGCCAAAGAAGAAGGGGAAATAGTTCTTGTGGATAAGAGATCCACAAAACTAGAACAGAGTGGAGTGGTGTCCACAAAACCAGAATAGAGTGGAGTGGTGTCCACAAAACTAGATCAAGGGGAAAGAGTTCTCCTGTGGAATGTGATCCATAAACCAGCTTGGAAGATAGAGTTATTTTGTGGAGAGATATCCATAAAATAGGTTGAGGAGATAGAGTTCTCATGGATAAATTTCCATGAACCAGAGAAAAGGGGAAAGAGTTATCATGTGGAGAGAGATCCACAATCAAAGAATAGGGGATTGGTGTCTCCTTTGGACAAAGGTCCACAAACATTGTAATAGAGAATTGATTCCCAAGAGATTTGTTGAGAAAATTTAGTGGAAATATTTTCTCCATGGAGTAGCCCACATTTGGTGAACCACGTTAAATTGGTGTCTCTATTGTGTGTGATGATTTTTGCATTGCTTGATTACTGCTATTGATATTGCCATTGATAATATTGGATAATATTGTTTGAAAAAGAAAAGTAAAAGTTGATATTATATTGTTCACCCCCCTCTCAATATAAGCTTGTGTTCTTCATCAACCACCATGGGTTGAAGGTCACTTGTGTCATAATAAGCATCTTTCATTAGGAGCATGACCTCTGATTCCTCATTGATTTCCCTTTTCTTTTTACGTTGGGCAATGTCAAGTGAAACAAATTACTTGTATATTGCCCTTACAACGCTAATAGGAATTAGAGCACCATTGATCTGAAGGTCTTCAGAAGCTTTAGAATATATGAGAATGGATCTTACACCACTGTGTAGTGTGAGAAATTGTCCATCCTCATAAAAATCCATTCCTTCGAACCCTGTTGAAAAGTAAGGATTTCTAACTAATTTTTCAAATTCAGTTGGTTTTGGGGTATTATTTTTCTTTGAATTGCCCATATTTTTAAGGTGTCGGTATTTACCAAAAATGCACCTTTCACAATGGAATTTTGCAAGAATTTTGACTAAGGTGTTAATCTCTACCGAAAATGCACCCTTACAAGTCTTCCTTCCTTTTTTACAAAATAGTCTTTGATGGAATTTTGATCCCCCCTTAGTGAAAAAAAATTGCTACTATGAAGGTTCCTTATCTCACCAAAATGGTCTCCCTTTTGATATACCACAAATGATTACTAAAAGAGAATTCACTCAAATTGATGTCACGTTCTTAGAAACCCTTCTAAAAAAGGATGATTAGTTGGAGGAAATAAAACCAAGCAATAGGAATGAATTAGGGTATATGATGGAGTGAATATCAAAAATTGGTTTTCCTTATTTCTCCCTGATGATTTATAGAGAACAATAGCTCAAACGTCATTATTGTAGCTATATTAGGCATTAGATATAGTAGTCCAAGCACAATAGCTTCACCTATAAGTGTGGACCAGAGGTACCATATATACCGAACATTGTTGTGCAATAAATTGCACAAAAAGATTTAAAATTTGGGGTCTTATGTTCTTTTGAATTTTAACTTATGATGTAAGTGCAAAAAATAGAAAATTAAATGTAGCATACAATCAAAATTGCCCACAAATTTTAAATATAGGTGTCAAATTCCACCAAAAATGCACCTATAATGTTAGTTTTAAGGTGTCGAATGCAATCGAAAATGCACCTTTTATACAATAAGTTTTGCAATAAATTTTGTTTTGTGCTTGCAAAAATTGATATTCACAATTCCCCCCCTTGTGTTAGAATTTTGCAAAAGAAGAATATTGTTTTGTCCCCCTTTTGTTTGTAAAATAAACAAGGTGTTGATGGAATTTTGAGAACCCTTTCAGTTTGTAAAAGAAACAATGTGCAATTATTGTAATTTGCAAAAAATCTATGCTCCTAGGAGTGATTTGCAAAAAAAAAAATGATGCAAAGTATTTGAACAAAATACCTTTTCTGCTTCTCCATTGTCTTTTGCAACAAACAAATATCACTTTCTTGTAGCAAAAATTACCTCTTCTTGAGAAAAAATTGATTTTTCGGTAGCAAAAATTGTTGGCTTCGGCACAAAAAATTGTTGCTTAGCAAAAAAATTGTTTATTGGCACAAAAAATGGTTTCTTTGACATGGGCATGATTTGATCCCCCAACCTACCACTTGCTAACATCTTGGCGCTTGTTCAACTAGCTAGTCGGGCTAGTGCGGTCGACGAAACTAGAAGGCCACCACCTTCTATTTATGGTCTCCTCTTGTACGTGGTAGCAAAAAAAACAAGCTTCTTTCGCTACATGGGGTTTGAACCCCCAACCTACAACGTAGCGGCTTAGCAATGATCGACCAATCATCTTGATTGTCGCTCGGGACGTGAATAAGGGGGCATTACGTTGCTTTTATTTCCTTCTCCGATGAAAGGTCGAAAAAAAAATTGTGGGATAATTATCCCATATGCACCGTATAGGTGCAATTTTGGTGTTTAAAGTTGCCAATGGTTACTATAACCTTTGATTGCCTTCGAGCAGTCAGTCAGACCTCATTTTGACATCATTCATGTGGCATGATCGGAGGGGTCCAAGTCGTCTAGGTGGCTCGTGGCTTATTCACCACGTGTCCAGTCTGTGTTGGTCCAAATGGCTTATTTGCCACATGTTCAATCCAGTCAACATTGGTCCATGTCTTATGTCTACCACGTGTCTAGTCTAGTCAACCTTTCACCACATCACATGTCATCCTATTGAATTAGACCACCAAGTCATCACCTTGACCCGTGTGCTTGCCATGTCAGCACTGCCAATTACCACATGTTCGATTGAGTTTGTCCAAGAATCTCGCTCCTTAGGATTTGTGCCCTGGCTTGAAAATCTATCTATCTTGCTTTGCATGCAAACTATCAAATCATCTGAACTATCCCAATCTCCTCATAGATTTCATACCAAGTTAGCGATTATAGTAGTCAGGTCCGTCTGATGTAAGTTTCAATGCCCACCAGATCGTGGTGGTCCAAGCCACCCCACCTGTGCACGTCCAACTTCCTTACTTTAGATCCAAACCTGAAGCTAATAATCACCAACCCATTCCTAATCAGAGCAGAGCTCCTGCTCTGATACCATGAATAAATTATGAGTAGTAGGATTGTATTCAATATGCTTACAATATATAGTATATTATGTATGGTTGAATAACCACCTAACTTCCCTAACCACTTGCTAACCACCTAGAGGCACTAACAAATATGCGTTACATGGTGTTAAGAAATGTAATATTACAATTAGGGAATATTACTCTGAGTTAAAATATCCTAGTGGTGGAATATTACTCTAACATTTCAATAGATGGACAATTATAAGTTCATTAAACTATAGGGTATGTAGTCTTTACCTTCCAAAGTGGTTAGCTCTCATGGAGAAAATTATATGAAAATATGGCAAGGGTATTGTTCATATAGAAATTTCTCAAATGGAGGTCTAAGTTATTGAGAAAGAATCATGTTTTATCCCTTTTGAAATATAATGCCTAATTGGAAAATATGAGAAGGATTTCAAGGAACCTAAAGATATTTCTCCTAAGTGAACACACGATTTAGTGATTTATCCAGTTATGGGAAGCTAGTTGGCTAATGCCAGCCCTTACAAGTATCCATAGCCTCAAAGTCTAAAAATGAGAAGTTGATCAATAACATGTTACAACAAGGAATCATTTGGTCCAATACCATACTTTATTCCTTACTTTTGGTGATGGTTAAATCCAATGACAAAACTTAGTGGATGTGTCCAACTTTTCACTCTCTCAATAAGATGACAATCAAATATAAGTTTTCCATTATTGTTTTTAATGATTTATTAGATGTATTGTACAATGTACAATCTTGTTCTAAGCTAGATTTGAGATTAGGCTTTATTTCTTCTAGGGTTTGAGAAGAGGATCTTTATAAACTACATTTCAAAATCATGAAGGATATTCTAAATTTATAGTGATATCATTTGGTATTACCAATGCCCATCTACCTTCCAATGACTCGTTAATTCAGTATTTGTACATTTCTTATTAATATTTTAGCTTTGTATTTTTTGATAGTATTATTATCTATAGCAAGTCTTGGAAATAATATTTATGGTGTGTGGAATGGTGCTTCAAATAATTGAATACAAGCAACTCTTTATCAAGAAATCAAAATGCTCTTTTAGAGTTTATGAAGTAGAAGATTTTTGTCACATTTTTTTATAAAGAAGGTGTAAAGTTGACCCTAATAAAATTAGGCAATGCATGATAAGCCCATTCCTAGGAATCATTGGCCATTATAGGATATTTGTCAAAAAGGATGGGAAAATTACCACTCCATTTACTACCCTCACTAAGAAAGATACTTTTGTGGACATAGGAAACTTTAAAATATTTTAATTCCTTGAAGGAGGCTATGTGTTTCATCCCAAATTTGGTTGCTCCCAATTTTAGAAAACAATTTGTCATTGAATTTCATACTAATGGAACAAGTATTAGTGCAATGTTGATGCAAGAGGGCCATACCTCAACCTACAAAAGCACACAAATTCCAAAAAGAAATTTGGGCAAGTCCACTTATGAGAAGGAGATTTTCTATCTTACATGCATTAAAATGGAAGCCTTACTTGTTGGGTAGGTGTTTCATAATTAAAATTTATCATAACAACCTCAAATAGTATAAATGGTTGACCAAATTATTGAGTTATAATTTTGATATTGATAATAAGAAAGGGAGGGAAAATATATTATAATCGATGCTCCCTTGTGCAAATAAGAGGATTTTGCATTTGTCCATGATGTCTCTTTTTTTAATTGGTTATACACAATTGAAACAGACCCCACCATATTACATCATCACCACATAATGGTATTACAACAAAGCTTGGATATTATCCATGTATCACTTGACAAGATTTGAACCTTGGTCTTCTCCTTGAGTCCATGCTATCTCTTACCCTACAACTCTTTGGATCATTTAAGCACATAAGAAATGGCATTTTCATGCTAATATTACTCATATCATTTCTACTATTCATGCAAATACATCTTTGACCATTCGCTCTCTTGGTATGGGGAGATTTTGTAGAAGGATTACATTTTCAGACTCAAAACCTCCAAGTTCAAGGATAAAATTATTTTAAGAATTACATATCTCTTTCAACAAGTCACTACATATTTCTCAAGATTTATTAGAGGGTAAAGTGGTATTTTCCTTAAAAGGGAATGAAAGTTAACATGAAATAACCTATTGTAGAATATAAATTTCATCAATGTAGTAAAGAAAAAATCATTAAGATTCTAAGGTTGTTACATCCACTTCTAATTTATAATGGAAACATATATCTATGGACTTTATCAAGGACTTCCTACGTATGAAGGGAAAATAGTAATTTTCATGGTACTGGATCACCTTCTTAAGTACTCCTAATTTGTGAATTACAACATCTATTTACAACTAGTAAAGTGGCTAAGGTATTATAGGAATAATTTTTCAAATTACATAGGATGCCAAAGACCTTTATTTGTGATTGTGATCACATCTTTGTAAGCAATTTGGATAGATATCTTTACATTCAATGCTACCCAACTCAACATGAGTTCCTCCTACTGTCCTTAGACCAATGGATAGATAAATTTTTTGAATAAATGTTTAGGTCCTTAATTAAGGTGCTTTACCTAGGATACAATGTTAATGGATTAAATGCCTTCCATCGATGGAGTGGTTACCTCACCATTTGAGGTATTATATGGTTAGAATCCCCCATATTTGGCATATTACCTTCCAAGTTGCTCTTGTGTTACTTAGGTTAATTATTTGTTATAGTATAGATAATCAATTCTTAGGATCTTTAAAGACTATATTTTCTAAGCCCAAAATAATATGAAGCAATAACATGATCAACATCACTTATAATGACATTTTAAGACAAGATAAATTGTTTTTTTTATATGACTTCATCCATATAAGTAAACTTATCTCATGAAAAATACCATATTGAAGCTTAGACCCATATTTTTGGTTCATATAAGATGGTTCATAAAAATGTTGATGTGGCATACTAGTTGGAGGTTTATCCTACCTCTAAAACCTACCTTGCTTTTCATGTTTCTTGTATTAGATAGGTAATAGATTAGAAGATGTAGTCCTTGATGGAGATTCTAAAATTAGATGAGAAGGTATGTATGGAGTTGGATCCTAAAGAAGTGTCATAATCTTGAGTGTGCAATTTGAGAAAGTGATAAATGTTGGAGTTTCTTATCAAGAGGAAGTATCTCCTAAATGAAGACGTGACCTAAGAACCAATGGACATTCTTTAAGACTTTTTAGCTTTGAGGATTAAGCTTTTTAAGAAGGATTCCATGTAATGGCCCTTATATATCCATGTTGGATATTTTTATTTTGATTGGTTCAATATCATAAGTTAGGATGAGTCAGTCCTTGATCATTAGGGTTATGATTAGTGTTCATATATGTAATTATTATTTACACTCCAAACCCTTGTAATATTGGAAGAGCCCTTGATCTTCAAACAAGGTTAACTCCCTTTTATATGTATATCCTTTGTCTACATTTGTGAATAAACTAATTAGAGATCATAGAAAATAAATATAAAAGTATATATAATTATGAGGTTATTATAGTTATCTCCTACTAGGGTTTCATAGAAGCTCCAAGCTATTATTGTAACAACCCAAAACTACCAACCCAATTTTTTTTGAAGAGCACTTCCAACATGAAGGCTCTCAAGGGAAAACACCCTTGCTTTATTTATTCCAGCATTCAAGGCTTCACCACATTTGAGTTCCAAGTCATTGTAGACGACACTTAGTGGAAAAGAGAGGCTAGATCCCATGATTCATGGGGTTCACCTTACTGAACCTACACATTTAGAAGGACACCATAAGTGGTCCCCCTACCTTTCCTACACCCTCTTCGGTGTAGGACCATTTGACCATGGCATAGGGATTATCCTTTAAGGCCCATAACACTTAAAGGGGGACACCATTTCCCTAACCTGACTCTAGCTCCTCCTAGATAGGTTACTCGACATAGAGCCTTGGTGCTTAGTTACCATACCTCCATGGGCTAACTAAGGTTATTGCCACTTCGATGACAACTAACATGATCTCTGGATCCTACATGATCAAGGAGTCACCATTGTTGTCTTATGAATAGGTTTTCTCACACACTTGATCCTACTCATTCAAGGTGCAACTACTCACAAGTACCCTGGCTATTGTATACACACAAATCCTTCTAGGTTCATGAGATCCTAGCTATTGCATCCTCGCAACTCCTTCTAGGACTCTCATCTACCTAGCTATTGCATTCATGCAACTCCTTCCAGGATTGGATTTTATGGTTTACAAGAGGAAAGTCTACCCACCCTAGGGATAGAAACAACAATAATAATTATCATAAGATAAACCAAGCATAAAGTATTGCAATATTCATTTCAAATGAAAAGCACAAAATTAGATTCCTCTTAACCATAAACCATCTATGCACAAGCTTGAATCTCAAAGCTTTCCATTAACATTTATGCAAAAGCATGATAACTTATATCTCTAACATAAGCATGCATAGCAACTAGTTAATGGAACAATACCAATTATATCAAGATATTAAATAGAAAGCAAGAAATGCAACCCCAAGTTGCCATTAATCATAATAATCTTACATTGTACAATAACCAAATATTCAATGTTTAACTAAAACAATACAAGCTCTTGAGTTTCCACAAACTCAAAACTTTCAAGCTCTACAAAGCCATATCCAAAGGTTCTTGATCCAACCGCAAGTCAACAACCTCTTCACGATGGGAAAACCACCATAGTCTTTAGGAGGTATACTTAGGGATCAGAACAACTCTCTCATGCAATGCAACTTAACACATGCTATAATCAAAGAATGCAAGCAACTATGCATCATAACATAAGCAACTACAAGAAGAGAACTCTACTTCTCTTTCAATGATTTAACTATCACCAGTCTCAAGAAACAAGTAGAAGCTTTCCTTTCAAACACATAAAGCATTAACAAAGAGAATCCCATACTTCTCTTAAGATGATTCTTTTACTACTCAAGTCTAAAGAATCCAATAAAAGCTTTTCCTTTCAAATACACAAGCATTAAGCAAAGAGAATCCCATACTTCTCTTAAGATGATTATTTTACTACTCAAGTCTAAAGAATCCAATAAAGCTTTTCTTTCAATTACACAAGCATTAAGTAAAGAGAATCCCATACTTCTCTTAAGATGATTATTTTACTACTCAAGTCTAAAGAATCCAATAAATATTTTCTTTCTTCTTTTAAACAACACAAGCAACTTAAATAAAACTCCTTAATCAACAAAAAAGGATAACAAGCCACTTGCACCAAGATAAAGCATCAATTGAAAGTAAACTAAAGTCACCAATAAAGTGCTTAACAATATAAGGAAACCAAAACAAAGGTTAAAGCCAACCAAAGTGCATAACAACAAAACAAAGATCTTAAGCCACATAAAACCAAGGTGCATATCAGAAAGCAAAGGCATTACATAAAAAAAGGCACACAATAACAAAGCAAATCCATAAGCTATGAAACTCGAGGTGCACAAAAACAAAGCACAAACAAAAAGCTATGAAACATAAGGGTGCACAACAACAAAACAAAGCCACAAGCTATGAAAATTGAGGATGCACAAAACAAAGCAAACTCATCAAGGGATAACAAGTGCAAGATAAAATCAAACCTTAGGCAAGCACCTAAATAAAACAATGATCAACCAAAGGTGGCATGATGCTCATTGACATCAACCTACGCTACAAGAATACTCGCATATCGATGCAATGCAATGCAAGCCACAAGTAAGGTAATATTAGAACAATCAAGTAAGCGACGAAGCCAAAGGTTTAATCCATAGCCAGCATCCATAAATGGAACACAATATGCATGCAAAACACTAGTTACGTCCTTGAGAATCTTTTCAAGGGTGATGCACAAGTAGTGGGGAACACCATCCACCTAGTATGTGCTTCAATTGGCTCAAGGGAAGAGGGTGTCACAACCAAAACAACTCTCATAGGCTCTCCAATGAGGTGCCTTCCACCACAATCAACAAGCAAAACATACAAGATAGAGCAAGGAAAGAGGAAGGCAAAAGCATCTAAAGAACATCCACTAGAACTCAATGCAATACAACGCAGTCTACTATGCCATACAACCAACAAGGGAGGAAGAAAGCAAGCACAAAGCAACTAACAAAGCATTAACCAGAACATAGCAAGCTAACATAAGGCACAAGAAAATCCACCTATTAAAAGCTCGTTCTCTCTCTCTAGTCTACGTAGCACTTGATCCAATCCATGCC
The DNA here is from genome assembly GCA_028583015.1 of Wollemia nobilis. NCBI lineage: Eukaryota > Viridiplantae > Streptophyta > Pinopsida > Araucariales > Araucariaceae > Wollemia > Wollemia nobilis. The sequence goes on from JAQPPZ010003223.1 coordinate 4,891,099, forward strand.
TTGCTCCTACTCTCTCCTTCAATCCACCAATCAACCAACTACCACCTTGCTTCCCCATCCACCATCTTAAAGAGTAAGAGAGAGAAATGGTATGCCTTGGTGCATGAGCATTACAAATAATGCCCAAGAAGATATTCTTCCAAGCACCACTCGATTCTCATCAAGAGCCACTCACTCTTTCTCACGTAGCAAGGTGGGTATTAATTAGGTTTATTAAAACAAGAGCTTAGTGGATAATTTAAATCCAACCTTAGAATATAACCTTTAATTTATATATTCTAGGCTAAACTTTAGATTTAATTATATAGCTCCAAGATTAATAGTAATTTCAACCTAAAACTAAAGTAATTCAGCCCAAATAATTAATATGCACAAGCAAGCATTAATACATTCTCACCATACTCTACACCATTGTTTTATCCTTAAGTAAGCGACCTATTTTAAGATAGACAAAGCTATCACCACCCTACTTTTAAGGAGGCTCATTGCAAGCAACTTCCTAGCCCAATGGTGCAAGATATGGCATTTAAGCAAACAAGATATGCATCTACATGAAGGGTAATTATCCATGTTACCTCGAGTTGTTGATGAACTAGTCATCATCATCATTTCCCTAAGTATCTCTCTCTTGTAGGTGGTTTGCCCATATGGTCCCACCAAGGAGAGCACCTGGTCCTGCATCCACAAACACATCAATAGTACCATATTCCAAGTTTCCAAAAGAATGCATCATTCACATGAATAGATAAAGGAGACTATGCCATTAAATCTTCACATTAATACATAGTTCAAAGCACATAAAGAGTTCTGTCCAAATAGGGGTGTTACATACTACCCCCTTGGACTAAACATAGTCCTCTATGTTTCCTGCAAAAGTAGCATACATGATTTATTCAAAAATATATGGAAATTGTTGTCTCATAACTTTAACATTTTTCCATGTAGCACAATTTTTAGAATATTGGTCCCATTGGACCTTACATTGATCTAGGGTTCATTTCCTCAACTTCTTGGAATGGAACCCTAGAATCTTAATTGGCCACACCTCAATGGCTATGGATTCTATCATCTACAAATTAGAAACATTCCACACATGAGTAGGATCAACAACATACTTCCTAAGCAGGGATATGTGGAAAGTATCATGGATCTTTGATAGGTTGGGTGGCAAAGCGAGCCTATAGGCTACTAGGATGACCTTACCAATGATCTCAAAGGGCCCAACATAGAGAGGATCCAACTTAGTTGACTTGATGGCACTTTTCATGGGTTTTACCCTCAAGAATACTTTATCTCCCATAGAGAATTCTCTTGGTGATCTTTTCAGATCAGCATAGCTCTTTTGGTGATCGATCGCTACCTTGAGCCTAAGTCGGATTACCTTAAGTTGTTCCTCCATCTCTCAGACAAGATCCGGTCTGATCATCACCCGATCCTCTAGATTATCCCATGATAGAGGTGTTCTACATCTTTTGCCATACAAGGCTTCAAATGGGGACATCCCCAATGATGCTTGGTACCCATTGTTGTATGCAAATTCAACAAGATACAAAAAGTCTTCCCACTTAGACTTTTGGTCCATGCAATACATGCGTAGCATGTCTTCCAAAATATAGTTGACCCTCTCAATCTGACCATCTATTTTGGGATGATATGTAGAACTAATATTCAACTTAGTGCCTACTGCATGGTGAAGAGCTTGCCAAAATTTAGATGTGAACCTAGAGTCCCTATCTGATATGATCACCTCAGGAAATCCATGTAACCTAAAAATTTCTTTGGTAAACTTATTTGCCACTATCGATGCATCATCCTTGATGTTCCCTAGTATGAAGTGTGCAACCTTGGTCAACTTATCAACCACTACCAAGATAACATCATGTTGGAACCTATTCCTTGGTAATCCCACAATAAAATCCATAGAGATAACCTACCATTTTTGCATAGGTATCTCATGTGGGTACAACTTTCTAGCTAGGTGACGATGTTCTACCTTCACCTTTTAGCATTCTAAACATCTTGCAATAAATTTAGTGATATCTCGCTTCATCCCAAGGCCAATAAAAGATCTTTTTCATATTTTCTCTCATTTTTTACCCTCTCAGATGAGCGGAGTAGGGAGAATTATGTGCCTCTTGCATAATAATTCTCCTTAAGTCACCTAATTTGGGTATAACTACCCAATCTTTAAAGCATAAAAGCTCATATTTTAGGTTGAAACCCTTACCATATTCAAGATTTCTTTCTATTCTAGCCCGTATTTCTAAGCAAAATGGGTCCTATAGTTGCATTTCCTTAACCCTATCCATCAAATCAATATGGCTCTAGGTTAAGGTAGTTATATGCCTTCTCCTACTCAAGGCATCAACAACCTTATTTTCTTTTCCTTTGATATACTCAATACCAAAGTCATATTCTGCTAAGAATTCTACCCATCTCCTCTATCTTACATTTAGCATAGGTTGGGTAAAAATGTACCTCAAACTTTGATGGTCTGTTCTTAGCTCAAATGACCCACTCAGTAGGTAATGCCTCCAAGCCTTTAGGGCATGCACAACTACTACCAATTCCAAGTCATGGGTGGCATAATTTACCTCATGCTTCTTGAGTTTTCTAGACTCATAGGCCATTGTGGCTTCTTCCTAAGATAAAACTCCACCCAAACCTTCTAAAGAAGCATCTGTACACATGGTAAATTTCCCAAGAGGATCTAGAATCTTGAGGATTGGTGTCATTTTCAACTTAGTTTTTAGAGTATCAAATGCGGTCTCACACCTATCCATCCATTTGAACTCTTTCTCTTTCCTTTGAAGATTTGTGATTGAATAGGTAATTTTAGAGTAATCTCGCACAAAATATCTATAATAGCTTGTGAGTCCCATGAAAACTCTTGACTTCAATCACATTTGTAGGTGGAGGTCAATTTAAAATAGCCTCAATCTTCTTTGGGTCCACAACAATTCCCTCTACTAAGATAATGTGCCCCAAATACTGAACTTGCGAAGTATAAAACTCGCACTTGGACAATTTACCATAGAGATGATTTTTCCTCAGGACTTCCAACACCATCCTAAGATGTTGGTCATGTTCCTCTTTAGAACGAGAATAAATCAAAATATCATCCAAGAATACTAAGACAAACCGATCCAGATATTTCTTGAACATATTATTCATCAGATTCATGAAAGTTATTGGTGCATTTGTCAACCCAAATGGCAGCACTATGAACTCGTAGTGCCCATATCTAGTCTTAAAGGTTGTCTTTAGGGTATCATCTTCTTGAATCCTTAATTGGTGATACCCTAACCTCAGATCTATTTTTGAAAATATGGTAGCTCCTCTCAGCTGATCAAATAGATCCTCTATTCAAGGTATAGGATACCTATTTTTAATGGTCACCTTGTTCAACATTCTATAATCTATACATAACCTCAAGGATCCATCCTTATTTTTCACAAATAAAATTAGAGCACCCCAAGGTGACACACTTGGTTTGATTAGACCTTTATCCAATAAGTCTTGGAGTTACACCTTTAGCTCCTACATCTCAATTGGAGTCATTCTATAAGGTGTCCTAGAAATGGGTTTAGCTCCAGGCATTAACTCAATAGTGAAATCAAATTCCCTTTTAGGAGGTAAACCTGGAAGGTCTTCAAGGAATACATCCTAAAACTCATGAAGAATTGGATGCTTCTTAAAAACCTCTTCATCCCCTTTCTCTCTAGTCTTACCATTGATCTTCACTATGTAAAGCATACTACCTCTTTTGATGGCTTTCTTTAACTGCATAGCTAAAAGCAAGTGGGGTCAAAAAGTGCCTTGACTACTTTGGACTCTTACTCTCCTTTTGTCTTTATCGATGAAGTCCATCCACCTATCTTGAAAGTTGATTAAGGCTCCATGAGCCTTCAACCAATCTATCCCTAGGATGATGTCAAAAGCATGAAGGGGTACCACATACAAGTGCCATATAGTGGACCCTTTAGGTAGAGTTATCTCAGTCATAGGTAAGCATTGATCCACTAAGTAGGTTTTCCTAGAACCATACTCAACTTTCCACCCTTGTGCCAAATATCTAGGTCTTTTCAACATATCCTCGATAATACTAGTGGAAATAAAACTATATGTAGCTCCACTATCTATTAAAACTTTTACGTTTTTATCAAAGAGCTTACCATTTAGCAACATTGGTGTTGCTTGTCCATCTAAGTCCTGATTTCCCATAGCTGCATAAATACGATGTGGTGACTCTTATGCATGGTGACTAAGCTTTTTTCTTTGGGGGTATTTCTTGGTATAGTGAGGACCCTTGCAAATGTAGCATCCTATCTTGGGTACCTAGGCTCTTATTTCTATGCTGAATCATTCTACCTTGGAGGATTTGGGTTAGGATTGTCCTTCTTATGGAATTTCTTCTTATTTCCATTGTTCCTATTGTTGAACTTAGGATTACCCTTGATCCTCTTATTTTGATCCTTCTCCCATTTCATGAATCCTTCACTCTTTATTTTCCTTAGTTCTTGCTTTTTAGACTTGGTTGCTCCTGAATAATTGAAGAACATCCTTTTGGTTTGAAGATTAGCTTCTTCCTACCTAGCTAGGTCATAAGCCCCTTGTAGAGTTTTTGGCTTAAGTAGATTAATTATTGTTCTTATTTTAGGGTCCAACCCTAGAATAAACTTATGCACCTTAAGGCGTTCATTGTTCTCATATTCTGGAACATACTTCAAAAGTTTCACATACCTTTGAAAATACACCTCTATTGAGAATGTTCCTTGTTGAAGAGTAGAAAATTCTTCAAACTTCTCAACATAAAATTGTTCAGTAAGAAACCTCTCCTTAAAAGCCTCTACAAACTTATCCCATTTAAGATCTATGGCTTGGATCTTCTTACCTAAACTAAAGGTGTCCCACCATTCTAGGGTTGCATCCAAAAGATGAAGGGTAGCCCATGTAGTCTGAGTCTCAGAAGAGTAATTCTTCATGGAAAAGAAGGTCTCTAATTCCTTCAACCAAGACTCGACTGCATCCCCTCCTTTCTTTCCATTAAATTTTGTTACCTTAACATTCTTAAGGTCCTTTGCTAACTCAGCCTCAATACGGGCTCTACCCTCTTGGCTTCCTCGGATAGGATTTGCTTCCTATCGACCTACCCCATCTCTAGCACTAGCCTCTCTACTGACTAGAGTATCAATCATTTTCTATTGCTACTCCAACCATTCTTGAAGCAACTTAACTATGGAGGAGAGATCTTATATTCTTCCATCAGATCCTACTATCCCTTTGACATTTCAATCAAGGTTTTCTCTTGTCTTGGGTCTCTCACTAGGGGTTGTTATTTTTTGAGTTTTCTTACCAAGACCCCCAACCTACCTAGACTTTGGTGTTGCACCTCCTCCTGGTGCAACTGATTTGGTTTTCTTTGCTAAAATTCCTTTTTGAATAGGCACCATTCCCTATTCATACAAAGGAGTTGGGTAAGCTACAATCCTCACAATTGTACTTACATCCTATTAGCTTCATACTACTCTATGAACTAACACACATTATCATTTCTCAATTGATAGAGTTTTAGGATCACTCTTGTCTTCATGCAAGGTGTCAAACCCAGAGTGGCACATCAAGTCAAGGCTCAACCCAAACACACTCCACGAAAGCTTCTAGCCCTACGACCTAGAGCTTTGATACCAAATGTAACAACCCAAAACTACCAACCCAATTTTTTTTAAGAGCACTTACAAAATGAAGGCTCTCAAGGGAGACACCCTTACTATATTTATTTTAGCATATTCAAGGCTTCACCACATTTGAGTTCCAAGTCACTGTAGATGACACTCAATGGATAGGAGAGGCCAACTCTTATGATTTCTAGGGTTCACCTTACTAAACCTACACATTTAGAAGGATGCCATAAGTGGTCCCCCCACCTTTCCTACACCCTCATTGGTATAGGACCATATGACCATGACGTAGAGATTATCCTTTAAGGCCCATAACACTTAAAGGGGGATGCCAATTCCCTAACCTAACTCTAGCTCCTCCTAGATAGGTTACTCAATGTAGAGCCTTGGTGCTTAGTTACCATACCTCCATGGGCTAACTAAGGTTATTGCCACTTCGATGACAACTAACATGATCTTTGGATCCTACATGATCAAGGAGTCACCACTATTATCTTGTGAATAGATTTTCTCACACACCCGATCCTACTCGTTCAAGGTGCGACTACTCACAAGTACCCTGGCTATTGTATACACACAACTCCTTCCAGGTTCATGAGATCCTAGCTATTGCATCCTTGCAACTCCTTCTAGGACTCTCATCTACCTAGCTATTGCATTCACGCAACTCCTTCCAGGATTGGATTTCATGGTTTACAAGAGGAAAGTCTACCCACCCTAAGGATAGAAACAACAATAATAATTATCATAAAGATAAACCAAGCATAAAGCATTGCAATATTCATCTCAAATGAAAAGCACAAAATAGATTCCTCTTAACCATAAACCAAACTATGCACAAGCTTAAATCTCAAAGCTTTCCATCAACATTTATGCAAAAGCATGATAACTTATATCTCTAACATAAGCATGCATTACAACTAGTTAATGGAACATAACAACTATATCAAGAGATTAATTAGAAAGCATGAAATGCAACCCCAAGTTGCCATTAAACATTATAATCTTACATTGTACAATAACCAAATATTCAATGTTTATGAAACATTACAAGATCTTGAGTTTCCACAACCTCAAAACTTTCAAGCTCTAAGAAGCCATATCCAAAGGTTCTTGATCCAATCGCAAGTCAACAACCTCTTCACGATGGGAAAACCACCATAGTATTTAGGAGGTATACTTAGGGATTAATATTTAATTTCTAATATTATCCCTATCCACATAGATTACATTTAATTCTCCCATGAATTGGTACATTAAATTTTGCTTTTGTAAAGGCAGACATGTTTATAAAATATTTTTGGTGTGAATGTTATGATCAATTTTCATCATGCAATTCTTGTGTGCTCTCTCCTGAGTGTTCATTCCATATTAGTGGTATCAAATATGAGTTTTGGATTGGAAAGTATCATCTTCCCCTAGGCCAGGCTGGTTCACAGGGGGAACGAGAAAACCACCAGTAGATCTTGGCCTGGAAGGAGCACTTTTTATTTTGCAAAACCGTCAAGCACTCCATTTTTGAAAACTTTCGTTGGGGTCCTACTCTCACCAACTTGTAGCTAGTTGGGTCCATCTGACTCTGACCTTCAACTATTTATCCATCCTTTGAGAATTTTATCGCATTATTCGTAGCCATTTGGACTCTAGATCTGGTGCGAAAGTGGAATTGTGGAGTTATGATATTTTTTTGGCAGATCTGGGCACTTGACAAAGTTTTGACTTCTTTGGTAAATTGTCACACAACATATTTCAAACACATTTGATGAGTTGTGCTACCATTCTTATTGGCTATAACTCCATCTTACTATCTTGTGCATTTCACTACATTCTATTGCGTTTCGATCAATCCAAAAGCCTAGATCTGGAAGTTTACAGCTTTATTGGTGATGATGAGACTTGATCTCTTTGCAGATCTAGACAATATCTGCTAAAAAAAAACTACGATCGTTTCCTTCTTGATGGTGATTTGCTATTCGAAACCTGCGTAGATTTATTTTTTGGAGAAGTTTTCAGCATTTTCGATTCAATTCTAGTGGCATATTCTAGCAAAGCTTTGATAAATATTCTTAACCAAATCTACGAACGCTCCACCACATGTGTATCCTCTGATTTTACCAGTAGCAAACTGATTCAGGTGATAGTTTTATCACAAGAAAACGTAGATGATGTCCTAAAGTTTTTTAGTGAACTCTGGAATGAACAATGACATCGATCACGTCTACAACCCATAAAAACTCTAACTCATCTATGCTAAATAACCTGGTGATCACGATTTCTACATCATCTAGTGTTTACAAGCAAAAATATTGTAGGACAGGAAACATTCTACATCTTTCGGGTGACCTCACGAAAGATTTTGCACCCGATCCACGTCTTTCGGTGGTCTAAACCTCTTCAGTGATCCCATTATGTAGTTTTTTGTGGCCCTGTAAAAATTTTTGACATCAAGTACAACTTTGGTGGCATAGATTATTTTATTAGCTAAGGTTAAAATCAATTTTTTATGACGTGATATTATTTTGGCGCGTTTGTTTTCCGACGGTCCACGTTTTATACCACACGAAGGGGACGATATGTTTTTTTGGTATTTTTATTCTTTGATGACCATATTGTTGGTAGCTAGTTTTACATTGGATACCCTCCCATCTACTTGGCATACACCCCATCCACCATGCCTTCAAACTTGCCTTGTTTCCATCTTACGTTGATTGGTCATCATTATTTCCCACCTTGCATCGATTGGTCATCATGCCCGTTTTTATTGATCCATCCTCCAATTGTCATTTGGTCATCGTCAACCCTAGTCCTCATGGAGCATCCGTTGGTTGATGTGATAGTTGGACCTCATGGAGTGTTCATTGGTTATCGTGATCCTAGTCATTGGTCACCATGCTCCTAGTCGTTGGTCGCTATCCACTTCACTAGCCATTGGCCACTGTGCTCCTAGATGTTGGTCATTATCCATGTTGCTATCATGGCTATTAGAGGTCATACTATGGTTGACCGATTGGTGGTGTTCCTTTTCTTTAAGTGCCTTTTAGTTGGCTTATCGTAAGTTCCACGATGTAGCCATTATGGTCAAGGTCAGAGCGCTCACTAGCCATTGATTGGAAGTTGGAGGTTTGCATGAACTACTCATTGGATTGTTCTAGTAAGTGCTCCATATTAATCACACTCATTAGAATGGGAGGGCCCATTCTAACACAGTTGAACACAATTTTCTTTTCCTCCGATGCACTTTATTTTTCGACCAATATAGGCTTGTGTATATTCGTCAGAAAGCTCTTTTCGAGCTCTATACATCCACATCATTTTTATTTCAATACCCTACCATTTGGTCCTCTTATTTCTATCATCAAGTTTTTGCTATTACAAAGGGCTGCATTTATGTGGACAATATTTGGTCCTCTTAGATCCATGGCAACCAGTGTGGCTATCACAGAGAAATTAGCTAAGATAATGGCCAACCAGGCTGAAATCAATACTGCCCATATTGAAAAACTAATTGAATTAGCTACCATGATGCAAGTGCTCCAAAATTCTTCTTCCTCCTCCTTCCAACATCCTAATGTGCAATGTGAAGCCATAATCTATGAAGGTTGTCGTGATCCCAATATCTTAAGTAGTTGGATCATTGACATGGAGGCCTGGTTTGAGTTTATTAATATACCAAATATTCAAAAAGTACCCTTTGCCAAACTCAAACTTTCCAATCTTTCCAAGTTGTTAATATCCAATCGCCAACAAGGCCAAAACCCAATAACAACATGGGAGGAGCTAGTCAAAGCCTTAAAGGCTACATTTTATCCATCCAACTATGAGGACGATTTACTCAATCAATGGTTGTGAATTCATCAAGGGAAAAGACAATCGGTGCAATATTTTATTCACAATTTTAACCACCTTCGAGTGTTACTTGCCATTGCTGATCCTGATGTAGTATTGATTGTAAAATTCAAGAGTGGCCTACTGGCACATAGTTACAGGAAGATCAAATATTCTGCTTGCCATACCTTGGACGAAGAATTCAATTTTGCACAACTTACAGAGGAGAAGTGCACGACACATAATAAGGAGCATCATTTTTCTTCAAGGAGCTCAGCCATAGAAGTATCCGTGGAGCAACATGGATAATTCTAATACTTCTTCCTTTAACCCCACTTCTCATCAGTCTTATAAAATTCCCTTATATTCTTCTTCTTCTTCTTCTTATTCAAATTATTCTTCTTCCTATTATTCTTCTTCTTTCTCTCAATCTAAGAAGTTTTGTAACTATTATAAAAATAAAGGGCATGACACAACTCAATGTCCTAACTTACACAAGAAGAAGAATATGTTTGTATAGTCTGATGAGGGTTCAAGTGATAACCCCATCAAGGCTACTGGTAATGAAGAAGTGTATGAGGAGTTGAGAGGTCAATTGAACAATGTAACACTCATGAATCAAAATTCTCAAGGAGGTGACCGTGACCATTTGTTTATCACTAGGGCTCAACTCCTTCAAAACTTTACTATCGATTGTATAATCGATAATGGTTCACAAAATAATCTCATCGTGAAGTCCATTGTCGATAAGCTTAAGCTTCCAACAACCAAACATCCTCACCCATACTCTCTAGGGTGGAAGGATAACAACAACACCTCATAGATCACACACACTTGCATTTATATATTTGCATTTGGGCCCAAGTTTATAGATAAGGTGACTTGTGATGTTACCCCAATGGATTGTTGTGAAATGCTCCTAGGGAAGCCGTACCAATATGATATATGGGCTACTTATAATGCATTTAACAACACATACATTACAAAATATTGAAAGCATTATCTGATTGAAGCCACGAAGCAAACAAATCAAACATCTAATTTTATGCTCACTTGCAGACAAGCTCAAAAAGCTACTAATAATGCTCAAACCCTTGCACTAACCTTCATCTGGTAACAAACACAAGTATAAGAACAGAAGCATAAAACAAGTCATAAAATACAATATTCCCAAGTGAACAAAATCTCACATAAATATGATGATGTATTTCAAGAGCCGACTTCATTACCACCAAAAAGAGCAATTAATCATATAATTGAGATAATTCCAGCAACACCTCTTCCAAATGTTCCAATGTACATGCAATCCATTTTATATTATGATGAGATAAAGAAACAGTTGCAAGAATTATTAGAGAAGGGCTTCATCAAACCAAGCACTTCTCATTGTCCCTCATCAATTTTACTTGTTCTAAAAAAATATGGTACTTGGAGATTTTGCATTGATTTTAGGGCACTAAATAAAATAACAATAAAAAAACATGTATCCACTTCCTCAAATTGATGACTTGTTAGATTAACTACAAGGGGCTAAATTCTTTAGCAAACTTGATCTTAAGAGTGGCTATCATCAAGTTTGAATACAAGTAGAAAGTATGTGGAAAACAACTTTCAAGACAAATATGGAATTGTTTGAATGGTTAGTTAGGCCATTTGGCCTCATCAATGCTCCAGCTACATTTATGAGGCTCATGAATGAAGTATTCCATGAGTGTCTTGATCAATATGTAATAATTTATCTTGATGTTATCTTGATATTTTCCAAGACGTAGCTCTAACATTTACAACATCTGGAGAATGTCCTTGCCATCCTTCAAAAGAACCAGTTGTTTGCTAGCTTGAACAAGTGCTCATTTGCCCAAACATCCATTTCATACTTTGGCTTCATCATCTATCCTGATGGTATCTAGGTTGATCCTGTCAAAGTAGAAGTCCTACTCAAATGCTATGCTCCCATGAACATCACTGAACTCAGAAGTTTTCATGGCCTTGCTAACTTCTACTGTAAATTCATTCTAGGGTACTATACCATTGCTGCTCCATTGCATTCATTAACTAAGGCCAAATTTGTGTTTCATTGAACAAATACCCATAACCAAGCTTTTGCCAATATCAAAGATAAGCTTTGCTCCAATCCTGTCTTGGCCATTCCTGATCTTTGACAACCATTTGAAATAGAAACTGATGCCTCTCAATTTTCTCTTGGTGCTATTCTCAAACAAAATGGCCATCTAATTGCTTATCATTTTGAGTCATTTTATACAAAAAAAAAATTACTCCACTTATGATAAGGAACTCTATGCCTTAGTCCAAGCTATAAAATATTGGCATCACTACCTTCTTGGTAAAGAAAATATTGTCCACATAGATCATTTGCTCTTGTAGTTTCTTCAATCCCAAACAAAAATACAAGAAGCATGCCACATGAAATGGGCCTCCTATATACACCATCGAAAACCACCATCGAAGCACAAGACCTACATAGAAACAATGAAAACCAGATGCGAACCCCAACCTCGAGCCCACACTGTCGGGTCCCACCAAAAATAGAACACCAGACGACCCCAGGATGAGGCCTCTACTGAAAGGGGATGGCACAACTACTTCTCGTCTCCATCAGACCCAGAACCCAGTCTGCATCGGAGCTCCTTGAACATGCGTACAGAAGACACAGCCATATTGGTTGCGGAGGTCATGGAATTAATCGCCATGTCCAGGAGGAGATGGTCTGGGAAGCCCTTTAGCTCGACCTTGGAGTCTGAGATGATTTCTAGGGTAACCTTCCTTTTTGCCTTCGATCTCTTAAGCCTCCCTGAAGCTCTCCTGTTGCTGGGACCGCTAGAGGTGGGGCCACCCAGAGTACTGGACATGTTCAAAACCCGTTGCTTCCTGGTGGGAATACACTTTTTGGAGGAAGGGGAATTATTGGGGCCGCTAGGGCTGCCCTCCCTATCTTTTGGATCGAAGTCAGAGGAGGTCGGGGATGCGAGAGGGGGCTTGGAGGAGGTGGGGGGAATATCCTGGAGGGGAGGCTGGTTGGCCAATGCATGGCGGTAGAGGACCACCATGAGACCTTGGTGAATAGGCTTGAGGTGGGATTTTTGGGCCTTTTCAATAGCCAAGGTGAGCGAGTAAAGCAGATACCTGGGGGTGCACAGCTGGGTGGCATCTCGAAGGTGGTTTACAAAGCTGAGGTGAAAGTTGTAGAGCTTTTTATCTGGGTCATCACAAGTAATGAATTGCATGATTGGAACTATGGCCTCGTTGAAGGGTTCGAGCAATTGGTGCCTAAAGAGGGCCGCTTTGTCCCAGCCATAAGCTTTGCCCTGGTCAGGGAAGCGCACGAGCTCCTCCTCCCAGTTGTGCCTGTCCCACCAAATGTACTTCCCTTTGTCTTCATGGTAGAGCCCTATAACCTCAAACATGAGCTCCTTGGTGACACGAAAGTGAACGCCCTTGACCCTCACCTCACCATTGTTCCAGGTGTCAAGAAAGTTTTGGGTGATTTCATCGTCAGGGCCTACAAACTTGCAGAGGAATGGGGTGAGGGATTTGACCTTCATGAACACCTGAGCAGACTCGCTTAGAGTCAGGGTGGAGGGCTCAATGTAAATGACATGCATGGTGGGGGAAGGGGAAAATGACGCCTGAACATGGCTGGGGACGCAGGTGGACAACAGATACCAAAAAATTAGAAGATAGCCAAGGGGGAGATGGAGGTGAAGAATTGAGTTGGGCATGCTCTGGATGGAAGAAATAGGCTTGAGGGAAGCCGAAGGGGCACAACACTGCCACATGCATCGGGACTCTATGGCACCAGAGGTAGGAGGTACGCTCAAATGATTATGGTGAATAAGAGGAGGGTGGCGGGCATAGGAATTAATTAAGAAATGGCCATGGACGGTGAGCCTCTTGAAATGCAGCTACTAAGATGGCTCACTAGGCGAGGGCCAGGTGGGTGGCAAAAACGGGTCACCAACCTTGTCACGATGGAAGGATAAGATGAGGATGTCTAGGTGGGTGGGCTGAGTTGGAGTTGGGGCAAGATTGGGAAGGGTGTTGACACCCATGTGAGAGCAGTGGGACCTACTCGAACTCGATTGGGCATTGAGGTGGTCACTATAGATAGACATACCAAATATGATAGCATTGGAAAGCTCTACACTGGGGTCAACAACCCACATGGAAGCAAAGTGGGTCTTGGGGCACCAAGTCAACAAGGCCCAAATAATGTCGTCTCTAAAATTTTGTGCAGGCATCAAGACCATGGGCAAGATCTTGGGATGCAGCGCCTAATAGGTCATCGAGAAAGTCATCTCTCCAGATTCGAATGCCTGTTGATGAGGCCGCTGAGTTGGCCATAAAGTCTACCAACTTGTTACCTTCCCTGTAGATGTGGTGGATGGCAGTCTGAGGGAATCCCTAGAGGATGATGCGAGCCTCTTGAATGATGTTGGATATTCTCCATGATAGTTCCCCGTGCCTTGTCATGAAATTGATGATGTTTAAGGAGTCTCCCTCGATGATCACCTTTCTAGGGTCTTCCTGGAGAATGGTTAGCCTACAAAGGAGCACCGACGCTTCAACAAAGTTGTTGGTTTGGATACCAAGGGGTTCTGCGTAAGTGAGGATCATGCTCCCCATGTGGTCGCGAATGACCCCGCCAGCTCCTGAGGGCCCAGGATTGCCTTTGGAAGCTTCATCAAAGTTGAGATTGACCCACCCGGGAGGGGGGGCCGACCACCTGGTAGAGGCTCTGGGGGAGGGGGATGGGTGGGGGTCAGGGGGAGGCATCTAAACTCCAAGGGAACCGAGGAGGGTGAGCTCGCTCAACTTTGGGGGAGAGCAAGATGGGGAGAGGGTGTAGGAGTTCTCTGAAGCGAAGGCAATTGCTCTGACTACCACTGCCAGGGGGTCCTTGGGCGGGGAGGATAAGGCTCTGCTATTATGCTCAAGCCAAAGCTGCCAAAGCAAATGAGGTAGGCAAAAGGCCTAGAGGGAATGGAGGGTGGGGTGGGAGAAGGGGTTGGGCCACTAGATGAAGAGGTCGAGGATGGATCTAGGGGGGACCCACTGGATGGAGAAATGGTGAAGGAGGTGACCAAGAGCCATAGAGGAGAAAGGGCAACTTAAGAAGAGGTGATTGGTTGCTTCCCAGGTAGAGCAGCAAAGGTAGCACCGGTTTGGGATCTAGAACCCTCTCTTGGCCAAGTTTTCAATGGTGAGGATCTTGTTTTGGATGGCCGTCCAAGCAAAGAAGCTGACCTTAGGGATGAGCTTTTTGGCCCACACTTGCTTGACAGGGAAGTGGGCCTCTTGAGGATCCCTTTGGAGGGCATAGGCAGATTTTATCGAGAAGGATCCACTACTAGTGTCATGCCAGACACACCTATATTCCCTCCCTCCATAGGGGATGATGGTTGTGTTGAGAAGGGCTGAGAGGCTTGCTGCTTGGAGGGGGAACCAGGCATCCTCGATGGGGCCCCAACCTGATCTACCCTAGACCCTGATCATGTAGTCGACCACTTTGGATCCTTTGGAGGCCTCCAGCTGGGGCCTAAGGACTAAGAGGTATCTATCTTCACTCAGGGCCTAATCTCGGATCCACTTGTCTACCCAAAAATCAATCTTGGTCTCGTTGCCAAGGATCCACCTAACCCCTTTTCGGATGAGGTCTTTCATTTGGATCAGGGACTTCCAAAAGGTAGACCCATCTCGGGGCTGATGGTCACTGAGGAAGGGGTTCTACTAGAGGTATTTCCTTTGCACAATGCTGACCCACTTAGTCGGGAAGTTGGTGACCACTTTCCAAGCATGCTTGGCTAGGAGAGCCGTGTTCATCGAGGAAATCCTCTGAAGGTTGATCCCGCATTCACTCTTGGACTAAAAAATAAGGGGCCAAGAGACCAAGGGAATCATTTTCCTCTCTTCACTCCCAGACCACAAGAAGCACTTTTGGATCTGCTTGATGTGGGCACTGATCAAAGCTGGGATTCTGAAGACTGACATGAAATACATCAGGATACTTTGGAGACAGACGGATGTGAGGGTTGCCTTGCCCACTTGGGAGAGGAGGTGCCCCTTCCAAGAGGCTAACTTCTTCTGAATTCACTCAATCAGGTTGCTCCACAGGGCCTTGGAAGGAAAGCCCATGAACAGGGGAAGCCCAAGATAAGTGGTGGGAAGGGTATCTAGGGTACAACCCAAGATCCGAGCTATCTTAGCCTGCCTCGCCAGGGGGGTGTGGATGAAGTAATTTTTTCTCTTCAGGAGGTTTATCTTCTGCTCGATCGCATTCTCGTACAGGGTCAAAATATTTTTTATAAATTTGGCTTGAGCTACCGAGGCAGCGGTGGCTAGGATGGTGTCGTCCATGAACTGCTGGTGAGACACCGAGCCCAAGCCTGAAGCTGGACTAATTCTTGAGATGAGCCCGTTACTGGTAGCACTAGAAATGGTGCACCCCAGGGCTTTGACCAGGATAATGAACAGGATCGGGGATAAGGGGTCCCCCTATCGCAGCCCTCTGGCACTAGGGAAGAACCCAGCTAGGGATCCATTGACCAGGACAAAGAACCATGGGGATGACATGCAACATCTGATGAGATTGACCCAGGAGGGGTGGAAGCCGAATTTGAGGAGAACATTGGCGAGGAACTCCTAGCTGACCCTATCGAAGGCTTTGTTCATATCCAACATAAGAAGGAACACTGGTTTCTTTTATCATATGAATTGATAAAAGAGTCTATGCCATTAAATATTCACATTAATACATAGTTCAAAGCACATAAAGAGTTCTATCCAAATAGGGGTGTTACAATAATGCACCATTAAACAGATAAATCTATAGTAAACATTCAAGAAAAGGACTAATAAGAAGAAAATAGAAAGACCACGATTATCTTTTCATTTGTATTCAAGAATGTGAGAGATAAATACATACAAATCCAAATCCAATGACCACGCACAATCCATTGCAAAAGGTCATCTAAATTTTATTATACTAAAAAAACACTATCCAAAAGATCTCCACAAATGAGCCCTCAACTCTTATTTATAGATCAAAATGTTTGTACTAAACCCTAACTTCTTCAAATAAAGACCTAACTTCTATTTTAATATTAAATTAACATCTAGAATCCTATTCTAAGGCTTGGTTGCAAATGGCTACATATTCAACCTAATTTATCTCTAAAATCCCTTCCTTCATGCACTTGGGTGATTATTTTTCCTTCTATATTCATATAGTAGACTAAATCATATTTAGAAAATGGTTACAATGGGTTTTATGACACTTTCCTTAAGTTTTGGACATATCTTGAGTTTGCTACAAACCTTATACCAATGAATAGATTTTGTTATATATGTTTTCCCTCTTTTCAACTCTTGTTCAACAAATCGATACTAATATTAGCATGATGTTAGCCTGATCAATTGGTGAATCAATGTCATATCAATGAATCAACACATTCTAGTGGATTGGCATCTAGCGGATTGATAGAACAAGACTTAGTAATTTTTATGCTTCTATACCTCTTTATTATTTATGTATCGATTGATCAACATAGCACTAACATGGAGGTTCAAGGTTAGCAAAAGTCCCTGCACAACTAGTTCTTTACTTCTTCTTTCCATATTTGATAGATCAATGTTATGGGTACTCTTCTTAAATTTTTCCCTTTAGGTAAGTGTCATGCTGTCATATTCATTTCTCTAGTGAATCAACATTATTGATTAAAACCTCCAACCTTCTAATTTAATTCTAACCATTGGCTATTTTAATTGGTTGGTTGATTTGGTCCCCTATTAAGGATATCGATGCTCAATGGGATAGTTTCTATGGATGGATATTTAGGACATAACCATTTTTTATGTTCTCTTAATTGTTGATATATCAATAGATAATTACAATTAAACATCCAAAAAAACAAACCAATTTTATTCAATAGATCTATATTAGTAAATTGTTTGGTTCTTGACTTAGCAATTTTTTTTAATATATTTTTTAATCATGGTATTCTACGATCTATTTCTACTTTTTATTTTTTCAACTAGATTGTTTGACATGTTTAGACATCTAGTTTGTAGATTTATGCTTCTATTTAAATATGTAGCTAATCAAAGAAATGCTACCCAATGGAAGTGGTAAAATCACTATAGTTTTGATGACTTTCAAGGGCACCATGCTTGCTTAGTAGTAGACTATAGTGTTCCATATTTATTGGGTATGGAGTCTTCAAATGCTATAAAGAATGAAAAATAAAAAGAATGAGGACTCATTTATTCATAGAACTAGCCTAATTTGTAGAAACAACAAGGTTATTAACATGACCCAATCTATATTTGAGGGTATTTGAACTTGTTTTAACATATTGATAACAATATCTAATTCTCCTAGTTCCTTTTAATAGTTTTTTTCTTTCTTACTAGTCATTTCCCTAATGTTTGATAGTAATTAGTCTAAGTGAATAATGCTTATAATTAAAGTGGATACTTGGTTAGACGTCATGCTATTTGGATCAAACATATGTATTTATTCAATGATTATCTTATACCCTTCATTAAAGAGAATATCTCCTTCCTTGGTTTGGGGATCTAGAAACCTTGATTTAGTATTTGAAAATTATTTTGTGGCATTTGTCATATTTATTTCTTTAAGTTGGTCGTAGTGAGGAGATACTCATCCTATTAATTTTATTGCTCTTAAGTATTATCTACTATGTTGTTCTTCTCATTTATGGTTCCAAGCTTTTAAATCTTAATAACATACTTAACCTAAAGCTAAGCTAAATGGACTCAACCAAGATACGATTTTGATCTAGTTCATCCCTAATACCCTTTATCACATCATCGAATTATTTGACTAGGTCTTTGCAATACTTGATCTACTCAAAAGCAATTGAGTTGTTTTCACCACAACATCATTTGGCCCCACATAGATCCATCATAATTTTGATCACTTGTGAGCCTAAAGACTACCCTTGGGTTTTGGATTCCTTGACCTTATTTCTAAAATTTTTTCTTGGGTCTTAAGGTTAATTATTTCCTTCTCATTTTCCTCATTTATTAATGCAACATATTTTTGGGCCTATTCCAAATGCTTCTTCAACTCTTCCTTTTCCTTTTTTTATTTCCAAGTCATGCATTAGTTGCATTAGTCAATCCTCTTTGGATTTGATGTCTATATATTTTATTTAAGGAACTTTTACATTTTTTTAGTGCTTCTTGTATTTCTTTACTTTTTTTACAAAGTATTGGTAGTTAATTGATAAACCATTGATGGTTTGTTTGATTAGTTATACTATTTTTGAGATGTAGATTGACTTAAGTACAATACAAATAACCTTGTTGTATAGTATAAAATAATAATTATTGGTTAGCTTAGTGTTGGAGTATATTACATTATTTGGTACATGCTAATATACCCCTACGGTACCTTCATGGTTTATTTATAAATAATATATTAGGGTTAATTTATAGTTTAGAGTGTGAGTTATATTTCCCCATTAATCTAAGTGTGAATGTGTAGGATATGCACAAGTGTCATGTAAAGTTCTAATGTGCAAGAAATGCACAAGTGCCATGTGAGTTAGTGTGCAATTGTAATTTGAGTCTATGTGCACAAGTATCTTGTATGTATGAGATCAAATATGTAATTGTTGGAGCCAAAATTGACTCAACATCTGAAACCCCCAATTTTAAATTTTTGGTTTCAATAAAATTAGCAAAAGTTGCTAGCCTTTGTTGCATTTTTATTTGAGAATATGACTTCCATATGTTTTTAACCTTAGCCACTTTTGGATTGATTTTATGATCGTTGTTTCATATTATAAAAATCCATAAAGGTCAAATTATATAAACATCCACTACAAAGGTCAAAACATTAAAATACCCGAATTTTTAAAGTAAGGTTTATGATCCATGAATTTAATGTAAGCCTTACTTTAAAAAAAATTAATCATAATTCGTGGATCTAAGCCTAAGGAATAAACCCCTAAGTTTGAAGGTATTAAAAAGAAATAAATCATGGTCTAAAGTATGAGAACCTAAGGTCTTAAGCGAAATGTTGATTATTCAAAGGTATGTGCCCACCTTGCATTAAATATCGAGCACCTTGAGCAAATCAAAGGGCAACGCTTCATCGAGGTAAAATCGAGCGGATGCGCTCGATTTAATAAGTCAAATATTTAAAGCACCATGGTCTAAAATTTGAAAGCCTAAGTATAATAGCAATTGCTTTAATTAAATGTTGAGCCATTTTAGAAGATCCAAAGGCAATGCTTGATTACAATTCAATCGAATGGCTACGCTCTTTTAAAAATTCATGAAGTGCCCCTTGACAACTAATCATGCAAATAAAAATAAATCAACGGTTGTGCCAATCCTCACCAAGATCTGATGACTGTGCTTGAGTTAAAATCCGAGTAACTAAACGGTAGAAGTATCGGGTAAAATAAAGGTAAAACAAGGGTTAATCATGCATTAGTGAGGGTCCTAATACATCGCTAATTTTTCCCCTTTTTGTTAATCATGGATTAATAAAATACTTGTTTTTACAGGCTATCAAAGATCGACGGTTACACTTCATCATGATAAAATCTAATGGAAGCGCGTTACCCAAAAAAGTCAAATATGGTCTTAGATCCATGTTGACTAAAAGACAAACATCTCCAGCTAAATCCTATGGTTGTGCCCGAATGCACCTGATCCAATGGATGCGCATTTGTCACAAATCACCAAGGTTAGCCAACCATTATTATTTGCACTCGTAATTAAAGCATGTGTAGGAACAAGGAATATCAACGACAACACTGGATCCAAGTTAATCCAATGATAGCGTACATCTCAAGACAAACGACTGATAAAAAAATCTTTCATCCAAGTCAAAGTCAAATGCCTCCGCACTTAAGCAGATCTGACGGTTGTGCCCAAATGTACCCAATCCAATGGTTGCGACTCTATGAAGTCATCTAAAGCTTGAAAAATCAAAGGAATGAATAAAATCTATGACTGCAATAGCCCCGATCAGATCCAACGATGGTGTGATCCTCAGAGGTACTATAAGCAAAAATAAATCGATGATCGTGCTTGATCCTAACCAAATCCAATTGTGGTGCTTTTCCCTTGGTCAATTAAAAAGCAAGAGGTAATCAACGGACGTGCTTGATCCTACCTGGATCCAACGGTTGCAATCTCATGAAGCCATCAAATGTTGACAAGTCAAAGAGTTAATGTAAATCGATAGCTGCGCTCAAACTTAGCCCAGATCCAATGGTGGCGCTTAATCAAGATATATCCAACGATGGCATTATTCATATAATTATGATTCAATCTGATGGTAGTTCTCAGCCTACCAAGATCTAATGGCCATGATCTAATCAAGGCCTCATAAAATACAAGAGCACACATCATGGTTCGATCCAACGACTGCACTCATTCCAAGTAAATATCCAACAATGGTGCTTTATTAGAGCAATCATCCATTAAGAAGGGGATAATTATGTCTTAATCGAACGACCGTGCTCTTACTTACGAGATACGACGATGGTGATTGGATTAAAAAAGGTGAACAATGTCCAAATAGTCATTGACTAAGAAGTATTTGACCAAGATCGGATGATCATGTTTATCCCCGATTTAATCCAATGACTACGCTTACTCATGACCATCAAAGGGAAATAAAGTCAAATAAAAGGGTATGGCTCTACAGGATCTAACGATAGCGATGAATCATGACAAGATCCAATGGTCACGCATGACCAATTTACCTGGACATTAAGAGACATGGTTTATCTCGCCAATAAAAAATTAATTAAGGTTAAGAGAAGGTCTAACCAGGTTGGTAATGACCCCTGCTCCTCAGTAAATGCCGATACAAATATGGAAAATCAGACGAACGCATAAAATCGCATATCTAATCGAACGGTGAGCCACTAGCAAGGTAACAAGTCATTAAGGGGTGAGCATTAACCAAAGGTTAGTAATTTTCTTACCCTATGATTATCCTTTAATAAATTAATATTCAAAAAAGGATGAAAGCTCTAATTCAATGATTATTATTAGAATATGAAATTGGCTGAAGGGGATGAGATCAAAGCACAGATCAACAAACACACATTTACGTAAACAAAGTTTCGAATCCAGAGTCACAAAAACCTTCACGTAAATGCACAAAATATCTTGATTTAAATTCTGTTCTTTTACATTCACTGATATTACAGCCCGCAGGCATACAATATCCAGAGGTGCTCTGGTATTTTCCACACTCTCTCTCCCTCTGTCTCTCCCCTGTTCTTCTCCAAATCCCCCTTTTTTTTTTTTCCTAATACTAAAATTCTGAGTTTTATATCGGAGTCTCGGCTCCCTAGGCAATTAATTGCCCCCACCAACGCGAATTCACCCTATTCAAATCAAAGTCCGCTTCCCCTGATACGTTTTCAAATTTCCCACCATCCATAGACCACCAACCTCGATCTATGATAGAAATTTTCATTAAAGATACCCCTTGCCCTGTAATCACCGTTTCGATCAGACTGTCCCTCGAGAACAGTTGCTTGTCAGAACCACTTTGACTACCCCGCTACCTCCTTTCCCACGTGCGGGCCTTTCCTCGTGTCCAAAATTTAAAATGGCCTTCAACCGGCCCCGAAATCTCCATCCACGTGGCAGCTTTTTACTGGTCGCGATATCGCGACATGTCGCGATATCGCGACCAAACTGGCGCCTTGCCTTCATTCGCCAGAAACGTAGCGAAATCGCTACCAAAAAGCCCTCCGAACCATTTGCAGCAAAATCATCGTGACATCGCGATGTCGCGATATCGCGACGAAAACTCTCCTCTGCGCCACTTCCTTAGAAACGTCGCGATATCACGACATTGCGATATCACGACAAAACCTGCCTTCGTTTTCCTTTGTCTTCACCCTCCTTTGCTTTCATCTGCCTTCGCCTTTCTTTTGCCTGGTTCCTCCAACTTTTGCCTTCACCTTTCGAGGCCATCGTCAACTTTGACTTCGCCAATCTTTGAACCAGTCACGCCTTTGCCTTCAAACTCGTCACGACATCGCGACATCGCGATATCGCGACGAAAACTCCTCTTTGACCTCTGCCCTCAAACTCATCGCGACATCGCAACGAAAATAGCCCGACGCCTTGCTGCCGCCTTTGGGGTCGCAATTTTGCGACCCCATTTCCCAAATTTGCCACTTTGCCTTGTCGAACAAAACAAATTGCTTAAAAACTTCGGTTGATGCCCGATCGTCCTGCTGACGTCGGATGCTCCTGCATCAGACACCCCGGGTAAAAAGGAGAAGTGACCTTCACTTCTATGTTGTTCGGTCCGTGTCCTTTGAAATATCTCCGAACATTCATCAACCTTTACAACCTGCTCAAATCTCGTTTCTTGGCAAAAATTTCTGCCTTCTACCAGACAAATTCTGGCATTGCTACACACCTTCTCATCTATTGTCTGCAATGGCTTCAACTTGTGCCGCATTCCGTCTTTCATCAAGGAATATGTATTTGCACGACCATCATGCACGACACTCCGATCAAACTGCCATGGCCTTCCTAACAGCAAATGGCAAGCGTCCATGGGGAAAACATCACACAGGACTTCATCCTGGTATCTCCCAATATTGAAAGTAACTAAGCACTGTTCATGGACCCATGCTCTGTGGTCCTTTTGCAACCATGCAATCCGGTATGGATGCGGGTGCCCCCTTCTCTCCAGCTACAACTTAGCAACCATCTCCTCGAAAACCAAGTTGTCTGTACTCCCATTGTCTATAATCACATTACAGACTTTGCCTGCACTCTTGCACCATGTGCAGAACAGGCTTCTCCTCTGTTCTGACTTGTCTTCCTCAATCAGTAAGGTCCTCCTTACTATCATTGCTTCCCCTTTCTCAGCTTCTTCAGAATGTTCTGAGTCAGCATCTTCAACTGCCACAACAGCTCTGGCAGGACCCACTTGTTTCTTGTTCACTCTCTCGGGGTCCTGGGGACACTCATATGCCCGATGCCCCTCTTCTCCACAGTGGAAACATGTTCCTCGGAACACTCCTCTTCCATACCCGCGTCCAGATCTACCTCTTCCCCTTGGGTAGCCATTATTCTAAACTTGCGGTTTGGGTTCTTCATCTTCTTCTTTCTGACCTCGGCTGCTGCTCACCTCTTCTTTCTTCTCTTCCTTTCCTTCCTCTTTCTTTCCACCGTTCTTTCCTCCAGGTCCTTTTACTCTTTGCTTGCTTTCAAACCGTCTGTTCAGTTTTTCTTCAACCTTCAAAGCAAACTGGTAAGCATCTTCAATGGTGCTCACCCGAACCAAGCTCAACTCCTCCTGAACACTGGGTCTCAACCCATTAATATAACGGGCCACTTTTTCCTTGCTGGCTTCCAAATGACCGGTTCTGATGGAGATTTTATAAAACTCCTCCGTATATTCCTGGACAGTTTTATTCATCTGTCTCAAACTCTGCATTTTACGTAGCAGGTCCAGTTCATAATCTACGGGGATGAATTGTCTTTTTAATTTTTCTACCATTCTGTCCCATCTTGTTATCCGCTCTTTTCCTCTTCGGTTCCGTTCCAGCTGTACTCCCTTCCACCATATGCTGGCATGACCCTTTAATTTAGTTTTGGCAAATCTGACCCGCTCGGGATCTTCAACCTCTTCATATTCAAAATATTCCTCTAAGTCATTTATCCAATCTATTAACTCCTTCGGATTCAAGTTCTTGAAATATGTAGAAACTTCTAACTTCGGCCTCTTCCCGATCTGAGATATGGCCTTGTACAGTCTGGCTTGTGCCGGATCCATAGCTTCTTCTTCTTCTTCTTCGAACTGATTTTCTTCTTCCACTTCATCCTCACTGTCTGCATCTCTTCTCGGCTCATGTCCTCTACGCAGTTCTTCTTGCAGGGCCTGAACTTGCCGCTGCAAAGCCCGAAAATCTTTCGCTGCCATGCCTCTTCCACCCACTGGGTTTCTCCTTGGAGGCATCTTCTCACACTCTCACGAGCCTTCCCACAAGTCCTGGTACAACTGCCTCTCCTTCGGTGGTCTGCTGTATGCTCAGGAACCACTGGCTCTGATACCACTGACGGGGACGAGATCAAAGCACAGATCAACAAACACACATTTACGTAAACAAAGTTTCGAATCCAGAGTCACAAAAACCTTCACGTAAATGCACAAAATATCTTGATTTAAATTATGTTCTTTTACATTCAATGATATTACAGCCCACAGGCATACAATATCCAGAGTTGCTCTGGTATTTTCCACACTCTCTCTCTCCCTCTGTCTCTCCCCTGTTCTTCTCCCAAATCCCCCTTTTTTTTTTTTTTTTTCCTAATACTAAAATTCTGAGTTTTATATCGGAGTCTCGGCTCCCTAGGCAATTAATTGCCCCCACCAACACGAATTCACCCTATTCAAATCAAAGTCCGCTTCCCCTGATACGTTTTCAAATTTCCCACCATCCATAGACCACCAACCCCGATCTACGATAGAAATTTTCATTAAAGATACCCCCTTGCCCTGCAATCGCCGTTTCGGTCAGACTGTCCCTCGGGAACAGTTGCTTGTCAGAACCACTTTGACTGCCCCGCTACCTCCTTTCCCACATGCGGGCCTTTCCTCGTGTCCAAAATTTAAAACGGCCTTCAACCGGCCCCGAAATCTCCATCCACGTGGCAGCTTTTTACTGGTCGCGATACCGTGACATGTCGCGATACCGCGACATGTCGCGATATCATGACCAAACTGGCGCCTTGCCTTCGTTTGCTAGAAACGTAGCGAAATCGCTACCAAAAAGCCCTCCGAACCATTTGCAGCAAAATCATCGCGACATTGCGACGTCGCGACATCGTGACGAAAACTCTCCTCTGCGCCACTTCCTCAGAAACGTCACGATATCGTGACAAAACCTGCCTTCATTTTCCTTTGTCTTCGCCCTCCTTTTCTTTCGTCTACCTTCGCCTTTCTTTTTCCTGGTTCCTCCAACTTCCGCCTTCATCTTTCGAGGCCATCGTCAACTTTGACTTCGCCAATCTTTGAACCAGTCGCGCCTTTGCCTTCAAACTCGTCACGAGCGACGTCGTGACATCACGACAAAAATAGCCCGACGCCCTGCTGTCGCCTTTGGGGTCACGATTTCGCGACCCCCTTTCCCAACTTTGCCACTTTGCCTTGTCGAACAAAACAAATTGCTTAAAAACTCCGGTTGATGCCCGATCGTCCTGCTGACGTCGGATGCTCCTGCATCATTGGCTAACCAATAAAATGTTCAAATATCCTCTATCCTGTGCATGACCACCATCAACGTATATCCTTCATGTTACAAAGCTAACATTCTCGTAAGTCCAAAAGCATCAAACACAGGTTTATCATACGAATCCCATCCGACGATTATTATAAGTTGATGGATCTGATGGGCACACACCTCAACAATCAAATCTGATGATAGATCCCCAAAAAAATCACCACCTTGTTAATGGTGTAACTATTTTTGAAGCTATATCTCTTTCAAGACAAAAAAAATAGAATATTTTCTCATGAAAAGCCACCTCCACCATGTTTGTATTTCCACGTCAAAGGGAGGGTCAGTTCGGTAACCAATAGGGAAGCTACGAATAATTGTGAGTACACAGATCAAAGTCCCTGTGAATGTGTAAGATGAGGAAAGCCACCTACCATAACTGTCCGACATTAGAAAGTGACACTTTGGCAAATCTCCATTGGCAAATTTGAAAAGGCAGTCAGTGATGCTATATTAATGACAAGTTATGCGATGACAGTAAACCCACTTTGATGAGCACCAAAAATGCTCATTTTATATACACGGTTAAGGAGAATTATCACTGGTTCAATTAGCATATGAAATGTATTTTATATAACTTATGCATATAATTGATAGAAAATCCGGTATTATGCTTGATTGGTGTTTTTAGTGGGAAATGTGTATAAATGAAGGTATTGGTACTAATATGGTGTTTTCCAGTCTACAACCACTTGGACCCGACATACTTCTGCTTATAGAGACTAAGGCAAGCGAGTAGGCACCTTCCTCTTCAAGGAAGGCACCCAACAGAAGTAGGCGCCTTCCTACAACCGGAAGGTGCCCACAAAAGACGAGCGCCTCTCTACAACCGAAGCCAACGAAAGACGAGCACCTCCCTGCAACCGAAAGGTGCCAACGAAAGAAGAGCGCCTCCCTACAACCGGAAGGCACCGATAGAAACGAGTGCCTTCCTACAACCGGAAGGCTCCCACAGAAGACGAGCGCATCCCTACAACCGGAAGGTGCCAATGGAAGACGAGCGCCTCCCTGCAACCGGAAGGCACCAACGAAAGAAGAGCGCCTCCCTACAAACGGAAGGCGCCTCCATGCCTTCATACTTTGCAAGATTTACCAAGTCAACTTTGACTGGTTGACCAAGGACTATGGAGGAGGTTGCACGTGAAGACAAAGGAGATCTATTTTTGCATTTATTAAATAGAATAAAGTGTTTGTTATTATTATCAACCGATTGGCCGGTTGACCTTGTAAAAGCTGTTAAAGCATATTATTATTTTTAGGATGCATTAGTTTTTGTTACGTACACCTAAGGATATTTATATTTATCCTTCTGGTGAACGAACATACTTTAAAATAGAAGAATAAAATATGTGTAGAATCAATTGTAACTAAATCACATCACATGATTAAAATAGACCGATTTATTATTGTAATGAGATCTGGCTACGCTTTATATAAAGATGCAGGCCAGATGAACAGAGGGGATCGAAGATCAATGATTAATTTTACACAACTTATTTTATTTTATTGTTTAATTAATTAAGAGTGCAACTCCTCTTATTCGAGCAAGCTCTACGTAGCTAGCCGGGCGGACTATCTGTGAGAGCTTGGGCCCACTCCCTGTAGTAGTCCTCCCCTATTTATTTCTATTCTTTATTTTCTATAGATTATTTTATTGCTTTAGTTCTTGCTTTATTTAATTTAGGTGTGTGCTTTTATTTTCAGCATTTTATTTTCAGCATTGTATTTTATTTATTTAAATTCTCTGCACTCAGTTTATTTGGTTTGGCTGGAATCCAATTACACAAACCTCCCCACCAAAATAAATAAGGTACAACCAGATTTGTTCCCCAACACTGCAGGCATATACTGTGCGTGACACTCATAAGTTTATGAACTTACCGGATTGATAATTTATGGAAGAGAAATGAATGTTTTTTGGGACATAAATTTTTGCTCACCACACTTTTCCATCAAGTATTTAAAATCACTGTATCGAACAACCTTACCACCCTAGTGATCTGGAGCAAAGGATTGGTTCAAAAGAGCAAAAAGTGAGTAGATATTTGAGAGCTTGATTTCAATAAGCTAAAAAAGTTACCAAGAGTAAGATGGAGGCTTGGGGAACTGATTTCGTACCCAAAGACATAGAGGAAGTAGTGAAGTTTGTCACAAACCAATTGACATATGCTGAGCTCCCTGGACCAGTTGTGCCTAGGAGTACGATGTATGAATTTGCTCAAAAAAGTGGTCTCGATAAAAACCTCACTCTCGAACAATAGTACGAGATGGAAAATACTTGCATCTGAAGCTTTTCTTACACAATGGAAAATGATGACTGAGCCCCTTAGTTGCTAGCAGGCCTATTTCATAAAGCAAGGAGATAGCAACATAAGGGCTTCTCCAAGAGTACTAGGTGGACCAGTAATCTTGGAAAGTTGATATGTTCGAGGGTATACTACTCCTCCAACTTGTTAGCCTAGTTAGATGTGGCATACGATGAGAAAACCAGGACATTTTGATATGATAAAGATAGACCAGTGTTCAGTATCGCGGCTAGACACATCGTGCAAGTCTTCAAACTGGCACCCATCAATACTCGGCTAGTAAAATAGGTAATTGAAAGGCAGTCTTAAATGTTGACAAATTTAGATATTTTTAAATATTTTTTTGAAGAACATGTGAAAATAGTTGATAAGTTTCTCATCAGAAAAACTGCTTTCAAACCATGGATCAAAGACTTTTGTGATATGGCTAACATTTTTTTAGGAGTACAAGACCTCAGTGTAGTGGGTAGGAAAGTGTTACATTTAGTAGCATTGTGTAACCGAGCAATAGACACCCCAGTTTACACTTGGGAGAGAGAGTTGAGTGATCAAATGCACTCACAATTGTCAGACTTAAAGGAAGCTATTTTGAAATAGAGATAGGAAATGCCTGTGTTTTCTAACTACTCCATCCTCATACTCTTGCTAGTAGGGCAATTGGGAGAAGAAATCCGAAAGAGAGTTGGGGTAGTTTGAGAGTCCTTATGTTCAGACTAGTTTTTGGAGGATACATGAAGGTCGTACTCACATAGGTTGGTTTTGTGATATTTTCATGATTGAAATTCATTGGATCCTAATTGGTTTCCTCCTTGAGAGACTAGGGCCTGGAGTAAGAGCTTTCATAGAGGAAAAGGACATAAGAGATTATTTCTTCTCTAAGGGGTTCACATATTTTCAACTCTATGGAGCCAAGATTCCCTCTAAGATGTTTTGTATGTATTGTCCCTTATCTCTCGTTGCCCTAGAGCTATGTAGACAAGTGGCCGAAGAGGCTAAAATGAGACTAGTAAAGAGGCACAGCCGAGTTCCATGGCTCAGTGTCCCCTGTAGATTTGGAAGTTATATGTTTCTGGGATATCCAGATTTACTCAAAGGAATGTATGATTTAGATCTCATGGATTTTGAAGAGATAACTTGGAGACCTTATGATCCAGATAAGAAGTATGAGAGGTTAATGAAAAATCATGATTACACCTGGGTTGAGCACAGGAAAGATACTTACAAAGAAGAGTTATTAGATGCTATAGAAAAGAGGAAATATTTGAAGACGATATGGGATAAGAAGCATACGATTATCCCCTAGAATTAGTTACAGTTAGAAGACTCTCAGTGGAATCTACGGCCCCCCTCTTACCAAAAGCAACCTAGGAAATCAGAGAAGACCATATATTAGAATTGATAGAAGATCAGGGCATCGATTAGATGGAGGTTACTATGAGGCTTGCAGATATTGTAGAACAACAAGTCAAAGCCCCTGATGATGCCCTTAGACTAGATACAACACTTGGTACTTCCTAGGAAGTCTCCAAAAGCTTGAGTACAAAAAAAGAAAAGGAAGCTATTATTGCACCTACTCAGAAGCTGACTTCTCCCCAGCAAGCTATAGTTCCCATTTCCATACAGCTATTAGCAGTAACTAGTGTGATGAAGTTAGCTCCTAGAGTCATTCCCAACTCTTTGAAGATAAAGGACAAGGAGATAAAAATTCCATCAGTAATTCATATGAATATGAAAAGAGAAAGTGGTTTTGGAGGTATATTCAGAGATCTCAAAGTTAAGAAGCAAATAATTTTATCTACTTTGAAAGAAAAGAAGCCTAGGTTGTCACTACCCTCCATGAAGGTTGTGTTGGAAAGATCTGAAGAACAAACAATTTTTAGTGCTACCGAGGAGCATGATCTGTAAATGGTAGTAAGAATGGGAGGCAGGGGAGATGATTTTGCAACTAGAGTAGAAATATAAACTCCCAAATCGGATATGGCAGAGGTGCACATACCTGCCCTACAAGACCCTGTTGTTCATGGAAAAGAAGATGATATAGTCAAGGTAGCCAAAGTAGTGCAAGAGCAAACCTTGGACCAGCTACATCAGAGCAAAATAGAACTAAGAAGCCAAACAAGTGATAAAGGAAAAGCAAAAATGCAAGCTTTGATAAATAAACTAAGGGAAGAGTTGGCACAGAAGAACACCTTAGTAGCTTAGTCCCCCTTGGTGGTGAAAATCCTCAATTATACTTATTACTTGAATACTATAAAAAGGGAGATGTCTCTTAAAATTTGAGACAAGATCAATGGAATCACTAATATGTTCAGGAAAATTAAGGTAATTTGAGTTACCACCCAAAAGGAAGAAGACCTTGAGATCATTCGCTCTACTCTTAAACTTAATGTCAAAATATTTTGAAGAGATGTAGAACCAAGAAGTACTGTTAAATGATGGGATTAAGGTCAAAAGTAACATTGAATTCATGAAAGTAGAGTTATGTTCACATCAAACATGGGGAGATGGCACAATAATGTTGCAGAAATATTTAGTCTATTGGATGATATAGCAGAGAAATTGGTAGATATAGGGTTATCATTGGAGAAATTCTTAGAAGCTGCCAGTGTAGAAGACCTCCTCAAAGAAAAAATAGATGACTTTGATTATGAGCCTAATGACGAGCCTGAAATGACCAGACAAACTACTTTCTTGGTAAATACTGTGGATATATTGATCACCCAGTTTAAGAAAACAAAAACTATATTAGCATACAAAAAAATAGAATTTTGTAGGAAATGAACATGTTAATATTTCCTGTAACTTTCAACATTGAAGCTTGGAGGATGATTGGAAAAAAGGTCAAATGGTTGCAGCAGGGTAAAAAGGGAAAAGAGGTTAAAATATGCAGCCTACAACTAGAAATGAGTTCCCCCCTAGATATGAAGAACAAGTTGTTCAGAAAGGGGAGACGTCCAAGGCAAAAGGTCAATCAAATGATTAGCAAGAAATAGAAAAAGAAAGAACCTAGGAGGGAAGAATAGATGAAGGAAGCTCTCAATGCACTGATATCATCGATTGAAAATTTTAAAACAAAAATGTCAAAGAAGGATGTACAGTATGAAGAAAAAGAATAATGGGAGCCAGTTGTACAAGTTTTGGAGGTAAATCATTTGATGACAAGTGTAAGGCCAAGATTAGGATAAAAATAACAGATACAAGAATTGGGAGCTATAAAGACACCATTTGTGGTCAAAATATGCATTAAGCATTAGAGATAGCAATTTTACTAAGAGGTATACTTGAGTGCCCATTTGAGTTGTGTCATTGTATTCTCCTTGTGTCTATTTTTCTCTGTCATCCCTAATTCTTCCCTTTGCTGTGCAGGTTTTGATAATGCTACGTTCAAAGAGCTAAGAATATTTCCAGTCTTTCTAAGCTTGAAGTCTAGAGATTCTCCTTACTAACATTTTAGAAGGAAGATTGACGAAGTCTTGTTACATCATTTGAACAAGGCTTTCTCATTATATTAAGCTGTGAAAACAGAATAGGCATTCTGCCAACTCTAAATGTAATCATTATTAAAGAGATTAGTACAATTTTGGATTTTAGCTTTATTATTTCTTTGTCTTCATTTATGTGTGTTTCCTCATAATAGGTTACGATATTCGAACTTGTTGTGAGTATTTCTTTCGTCGGTCAACCCTTAGACTAATTACAATATTCAAATGAGTTTAATTGTGCTGATTTTTCTTTTTCCCATTCTTTATGTCCATGTCATAAATATTGTTAAATTGCTATAACAACCCAATTGGATAGGCATAGGTCTATATAAGGTATAATAATTAAGTTGTCTTTGCTTGGTCAATTCTATATAGATAATGTATAACTAAATATGGAGTGTGCAACATTTGTAAAATCGTAAGTTTACTATTATGGTTTCCTTTACCATTATGTACGTTACTTTTAGTAATATTTCGTTAATCAAAGTAGGTTGACCAGAGCTTGTAATAGCTCGTTGGTTTCAAACGATTTTTTGTAGCGTGACAATCGAATCCTATGGATGTAAGAAATGGTTCCAATAATTTTTTGGCATCGTTTTTGGGGATATATTTACATGATGATTTACATGATGATTAAGAGGACGATATAAGAATTAACGTTTGCTGGTCTCTAGAAGATGAATCCAGAGAAAGGTTGTTTGAAGAAAATATGGATAAGTATTCTTCAAACCATCATCCTCAAATTTTTGTAGCTCAAAATACTAAGATCTTGCAAAAACCACATGAGTCAAGATATGATAAAATGAAGGAAACTAATCCCCACTGCTAAGGAAGTGGGAGAATTAAAAGTTACCAATACTCTGAGTTTAAGAAACAGAATTGTCCCTGACAGAACAAAAAAAGCTTCAACAAGTGAAATGACAAAATAAAATTTCATAAATAAGAATATCAGTAAAGAGAAAACTAATAGAACCTTCAAAAATATTATTTTTGAAGTAATAGAATTAGAAGAGGAAAGCAACAGACCACTAGATATTAAAAAAATAGAATTTGATGTTGGGTCAAAACTCAGTAAGCAGAAAGTTAACATCACATTTGGAGAACTGATGAAAGTTTAGTAATACATAGAACAAGTCTGCAAAGCATTTGGACTAGTGGAACAAAAAGAAGATCCTACTTGCCATGCTGCTAGACAAAATCAACATGATACAAGATCACCATCCTCTATCAGACCCTTCTATGTATCATTAAGGTATAATTCAGACAAAGGAGAAAGGTATGTGATTTATAATTGCATGCTAGACAATAGAGCCTCACATAATATCATGCCCAAATTAATAGCTAACCAAATGGGGTTAATTTGTACAAGAGATTCTACCCTTGTTTCTATAATGGATAGCAGACAAATTCCTTGTGTAGGGGTTATAACTGGATTGTTGGTTTTTCTGGACCAACACCCCAAAAAGGGCATGGTAATGGACGTTGTAGTAGTTGATGTTGACCCTTTATTTTCACTATTACTCAATAGACATTAGATAGAATAACTGGGAGGTTCAATCCAATTAGATTGGTCCTATGCTACTATCCCAATAACAGATAAAGAAAACGTAATCTTACGAAGAGAACCATTTAACAAACACTCCGTAGAGTTAATTCAAACATATGAAACCATGATAAATTTAGTAAACTCTATGGAAGAAAAAGAGATGGGAGTTTACTCCATATGGCATAACCCATTCCTGGTGGAAGTACCAGAAGCAAAGAACATGGATCCAAAAGTTATGAAAATGGTAGATGCTGAATCAGATAGATGTATTAACCCAAGAAATATGGACCATGTCTTTTGATGGAGCTAAATCTCAATCTGGAGTGGGTGCATGTGTTAATTTGATGGATATAAAGGGAAATTACCTTGGTATTCCTTGCAGGCTAGAATTCCTTTGCATAAACAATGTAGCCGAATATGAAGCCTTATTGTTAGGATTGAGGAAAGCAAAATAATTGGGCATTAATTACTTATCTGTGATAGGGGATGCTGAACTAATTATACAACAAATCAAAGGTAAATATCAGACCAAACATCCTATGCTAAAACAATATAAAAATGCAGTACTAGAAGAAATTGAAAAATTATTAGCTTTTAATACCTCATTTATTCCAAGGGAACAAAATCATGCTGCAGACCTTTTGGCTGTAAATGCCTCAGGCCTAGATCATCTAAAAATAACTACATAATATATGGATAGGTTCCCAACTATTTTAGTTTATAAACCCTCTGTGCCAGATAACATAGTCTGCTTACAGGTCTTTCAAGATGATGTGGATGTAAAAGATTTCATGACTTTGCAAAATCAGTATGTAAATATAATCTATGATGAAAAGATGAAGACAAGCTAAAAGATCAAATAGGTGAACCAGTAGAAGTAATCCAGTTGAAAACAAATAGAATACCCAAAGGATTGGTTTCTTTAGAGAGTCTATTTGATGATTTTGATAAAGCTTACAAGCCTTTACGTAGAGAAGTAATATCTGAAGACATTAACATTGGTACAATGAGAGAGCCCAAAATAGTGAAGGTAGATATGGCCTTGCCAGCAAAAGAAAAGGTTGGATACATCAGTTTCCTAAAGAGGAATAAGGAGCATTTTGCTTGGACTTATGAAGACCTTAAAACCTTCAAAACAGATGTGATGACACACATAATACCCCTCAAGGAAGATTCCAAGCCATTTAGACAGAAACAGAGGAAATATAACCCTACTCTGCACCCAATAATGCAAAAGGAGGTACAAAAATTACTGGATTCCAAAATAATTAGAAAGGTAAGATTTTCTTCTTAGATATCCAATTTAGTACGAGTAAAAAAAAAGAATGATGATATTAGACTCTGTGTAGACTTTAGAAATTTAAATAAGAGTTCATTAAAATACAATTACCCATTGCCCAATATGGAACAACTGTTGCAAGCAGTAGTTGGTTCATCTAGATTATCCCTATTAGATGGATTTTTTGGATATAATCAAATTTAGATAAATCTAGAAGACAAACATAAAACAACATTCACTACACCTTGGGGCACATTTGAATATTTAAGAATGTCTTTTGGCCTAATGAATGCAGGTGCTACTTTTTAGAGAGAAATGGACTTTGCCTTCAAAGGATTAATGTTCAAAATAGTAGTTGTATACTTGGATGATATCACAGTATTTTCTAAGAATCCAAAAGATCACTTAGAACACTTAGCTGCAGTTTTTGCTCAGTGCAAAGAATTTGGAATTTCTCTAAATCCCAAGAAGTACAAATTCGGGACTACACAAGAAAAATTGTTAGGTCATATAGTTTCAAAAAAAGGAATAAGAATTGACCCAAAAAGAATAGAAGTTATTTCCAAAATTCCTCCTCCCAAGAATTTAAAAGGAGTCAAGTCATTCTTTGGCTAAATAAATTTTGTTAGAAGATTTGTCCCAAATTTTGCAAAGATGACCAAACCCATAAATGACATGGTTAAGAAAACTGGAGAAATAAAATGGATAGTAGAAAATATGAAAGCATTTAATAGAATAAAAGAAGCCATTTCTATTACTCCAGCCCTAAGTTGCCCTGATTATTCTAAAGACTTTAAACATTTTTTCATATGCATCTGAACATTCAATTGTTGCAATTCTTTCCCAAAAATATGATGAAAATAATGAAAGGCCAATAGCCTTCATGAGTTTAGGTCTGAAAGGAGCACATATTAAATATACCCTATTAGAAAAGCATGTTTATGTAGTTGTTCAATCTTTAGAACATTTCAAAGGTATATTCGGCTCAAAAAACGTTTATTGTTGCATCCCTTTCATAACAATAAAATATATTTTTACCCAATTTGAGCCATTAGGAAGGCCAGCAAGATGGATGGTGAAACTTTTGCAATATGATGCTGAATTCAAAATAGTCAAAACTATAAAAGGATAGGGCTTAGCCAAATACCTAGCATATAAAGGATATGACTCTAATAATGTCATCACAATAAACGAAATGCATGATAACAGGAGAATCGATAATGGATAATGCAAATGGTATGATGAAATTCTAGCATATTTACAAACTCTATCTTTTCCTAGAGATATATCAACAAATAGAATGAGGTCAGTAAAGCTTCAAGCTCAGAAATATCATGTGCAAGATGGTGTGCTTTATTGGAAGCACCTTGATGGAGTGTTATTAGTCTATTTATATGAAAATGAAGTCCTAGAAATAATTAATGAATTCCATGATGGTTTTTGTGGAGGACATTTTGCTCCAAAAGCCACAACTAATAAAATCATGAGAGCAGGTTATTATTGGCCTTCCATTTTTAAGGATGTATATAAATATGTTAGGAACTGTCATAACTACCAGGTTTTTGTAGGAAAGAAGAAATTGGCAGCCATGCCCCTCAAACCAGTGATCATTGAAGCACCATTCACCCAATGGGGCATTGACCTAATTGGAGAGATCAAGCCTAATTCATCAGACCAACACAAGTGGATCATAACTACTATGGACTAATTCACCAAGTGGGTAGAGGTTGCTCCTTTAAGAACCTCCACAACTGCCACCATTATCAAATTCTTGGAAGAAAACATTCTAACCAGGTTTGGAGTTCCTCAAAAACTGGTAACAGATAATGGGTAGTATTTTGTTTCATATGAAATGGTAGAATTTTGTGCTAACTATGGAATTTAACTCTTACTTTTTGCTAATTATTACCCCCAAGGGAATGGTATTGCTGAGTCATAAAATAAAAATGTAATAACTAGAATAAAAATATCATTGGGTAAGAACAAAAGGGGATGGGACAGTGAACTAAAATTTGCTCTTTGGGCTGATAGGTTGTCTGTCAAAAGAAACACAGGAAGGACTCCCTATGAAATGGTATATGGAGAGAAAGCCTTATTACCCTCAAGAATAGAAAAATTGACACTTTCCCTCTTGTTGCAAGATCATGAAGATCCCAAACCCTTACAGAGAAGGCTAGACCAAATTGTCCTGTTAGAAGAGCAAAGAAGAGAAACCCTTAATAGAATGATGGAACAAAGTCAGAAAACTATGAAATTGTATAGTAAGAAAGCCAAGGGTACTCATTTCTCTCAAGGAGATATAGTCATCTATTGGGACCCTAAAATTATAAGCATGGTGAAAAGGGAAAACTCGAACCTAAATGGATTGGTCCATACCAGATAGCCCATGTTATAGGTCAGAATACTTACAAGTTGTAGACTTTGCAGGGAGAACTAATGGCTATCCCTATTAATGGCCAACACCTCAAGATGTACAATCCCTGTGGAAGGGCCTAATATATATATATATATATATATATATATATATATAAAATATAAAAATAGAAAAACAAAAATCCCAAAAACAGAGTGATGTGTTTTATTGTTGTTTTGTTTACCAAAAAGCAAATTTCTTTTGTTTGTATTGTTCTAAGTTTTGTTGTTTCACATAGTATTCTTAGTATGATGAGTATTCCTTACTATTGGTTCCTCCATAAACAAATAAGGAGAAAGGAGATTTATTTTAGACTTTGATGATGTTTACAATTTTTCAAATATGACTGTTTATGCAATGGTCATTTGATATGAGATAAAACAGAATGAAATCAAAGTTGATTGAAACACCATGTTGAAGCCTCACATTATGAATGATACTTAAGGTGATTTCAAGGTCCAAAGAATAGAGTTATCTTTGAGAAGGTTGTTGAGCCAAAAATCATTACACTCATCCTTTTTAGCTATAAAATAATCTTCAACTCAGGCATACTCATTACACAATTTGCTTATATCAAAATACTTGTTAAATGAGAAAGAAAATCAAAATAACGCTAGTTGAGTCACTACCTGAGATATCTTGGAAAACATCTACCGAGGCTATAGATGCTTGACTAGTAGTAGAGTAAAATCGAATGGGATTAGAAGCAAATCCACCGAGGCTATAGACTGGCAGTGGAGCCCTGTAGAATGGTGAAAATATTTAAGAGTGAAATCATACATTAGGCTTAACTATTTTTCTCAAATATGGCAAAGTTTTGGAAGACTTAGGAATCAAAATGAATGCACAAAAACACACATGGGCCAAAGCATGATGAAACAAATAGCTTTGAAAAATTATGAGAAATCATATCCTATGACCTAACTAAAACAAACATAACGATATATCCAAAAACTCATATGTTTCTAAAATTTTGACCCTAGTTTCTAAATTGAATAAAAGGAATTACAGTTTTCAATGCTCTATTACTTTGATATTATGTTGTTATCACGGTTTTTCAGTTTAAAAGTTATTATGTTTTGTTTTTCAAGCTTTACTTATCAGTCTTGATGATTTGAAATTTTGTCCAAGATTGCAGTAAAACCAGGAGATTCTATAATTCTCAAGTGCCTCATGTTTTCAACACATTGTCCCAGTCAGAGCCTATGTTGGAGCCAAAATTGACTCAACATCTTAAACCCCCAATTTTAAAATTTTTGGCTTCAATAAAATTAGCAAAAGTTGCTAGCCTTTGTTGCATTTTCATCTAAGAAGTTGACTTCCATATGTTCGATTTATGAAATTAACCTTAGCCATTTTTGGATTGATTTTATGGCCATTCTTTTATCCTATAAGAATCCATAAAGGTCAAATTATATAAGGATCCACTACAATGGTCAAACCATTAAAATACCCGACTTTTTAAAGTAAGGTTTTTGATCCATGAATTTAATAATCATAATTCGTGGACCTAAGCCTAAGGAATAAACCCCCAAGCCCGAAGGGATAAAAAAGAAATAAATCAAGGTCTAATAAATAGAGCACCATGGTCTAAAGTATGAAAACCCAAGGTCTTAAGCGAAATGTTAATTGTTCAAAGGTATGCACCCCCTTAATTAAAAATATATGCAGATCATGCAAATCTAAAGGCAACGCTTCATTGAGGTAAAATCGAACGGATGCGCTCGATTTAATAAATCCAATATTTAAAGCACCATGTTCTAAAAAAAATTAAACATATTTTCAAAATCCAATACCTATAATTTAATCACACTCTTTTAATTCAAACCCAACTAAAAACACCCAATCCTCACCTCACTCAAAAATAATAAATTAAAATATTAAAATAAATAAAATAATCATCATTAAATCCTATATATTTCCCTTTTAATATATTTTCCTAATCCAATGGATGTGCACTTGTCACAAATCACTAAAGTTAGCCAACCATTATTTGCACTCGTAATTAAAGCATGTGTAGGACCAAGGAATATCCAACAACACTGCACGATCCAAGTTAATCCAACGGTAGCGTACATCATCAAGATAATCGACCGTTAAAAAAAGGGGCTTCCATCCAAGTCAAAGTCAAATGCCTTTGCACTTAAGCAGATCTAACGGTAGTGCCCAAATGTACCCAGATCCAATGATGGTGCGATCCTCGGAGGCACTATAAGCAAAAATAAATCGATGATCACACTTGATCCCGACCAAATCTAACGGTAGCATTTTTTCCTTGGTCAACTAAAAAGCAAGAGGCAATCAACAGATGCGTTTAATACCGCCTGGATCCAACGGTTGCGATATCACGAAGCCATAAAAGGTCTATAAGTCAAAGAATTTACGTAAATCGACAGCTGCGCTCAAACTTAGCCCAGATCCAACGATAGCACTTAATCGAGATATATCCAATGGTGGTGCTTTTCATACAATTATGACCCAATCTGATGGTAGTGCTCGATCTACCAAGATCTAACGACCACGATCTAATCAAAACCCCATAAAATACAAGGGCGCAAATCGTGGGTTGATCGATGACTATGCTCATTCCAAGTAAAGATTCAACAACGATGCTTTATCAGAGTAATCATCCATTAAGAAGGGTATAATTATGTCTTAATTGACTGGCCGCACTCTTACCTACCGGATATGATAGTGACGTTTGAATTAAATAAGGCGAATGGTGACAAAAAGGTTGATTGACTAAGTAACATTTGACCAAGATCGGGCGGCTACGCTTATCCCTGATTTAATCCAATGGCTACGCTTACTCGTGATTGTCAAAGGAAAATGAAGTCCAATAAAAGTTATACGGCTCTTCAGGATCTAATGATAGCGGTGCATCCCGACCAGATCCAATGGTCGCTCATAACCAATTTACCTGAACGATAAAAGACATGGTTTATTTCACCAACGAAAAATTAATTAAAGGTTAATAAAGGGCCTAAATACATTATAATGACCCTCTCTTCTCAGTAAACGATGGTACAAACCTAGCTAATCAGACGAATCAACATGTATCGAGTGAGCACTAGCAAGGTAAGCAAGTCATTAAGGGTGAATTAACAAAGGTTAGTAATTTCTATTGATTATTTAATAAATAATATTAGAAGGATAAAATCCCTAATTCAATGATTATTATTAGAATATGAAATTGACTAACCAATAAAATGTTAGAATATCTTCTATAATGTGCATGACCACCATTGACATATACCTTCCATATTATAGAGCTAACATTCTTACAGGTCCAAAAGTATCAAACATAGGTATACAATGTGAATCCCATCCAACGATCATCATGAGTTGATGGATCCAATGGGCACACACCTCAATAACCAAATCTGATGACAGATCCCCAAAATGATCACCACCTTGTTAACGGTGTAACTATTTTTGAAGCTAGATCTCTTTCAAGACCAAAAAGGTAGAACACTTTCTCACGAAAAGCCACCACCGCCACGTTTGTATTTCCACATCAAAGGGAGGATCAGTTTGGTAACCAATAGGGAAGCTATGAATGATTGCAAGTACATAGATCAAAGTCCCTACGGACATGCAGGACGAGGAAAGCCACCTACTATAACTGCTCAACATTAGAAAGTGATACTTTGGCAAATCTCCATTGGCAAATTTGAAAAGGTAGTTGGTGACGCGATATTAATGACAAGTTATGCGAGGATAGTGAACCCACTTCGCCATCAAGTATTTAAAATCACCATATTGAACAACCTTACCACCTTAGTAATCTTGAGCAAAGAACTGGTTTGAAAGAGCAAAAAGTGAGTAGAGACTCGAGAGTTTCATTTCAGTGAGCTAGAACAGTTACCAAGAGTGAGATGGAGGCTTGGGGAACTGATTTCATACCCAAAGACACAAAAGAAGTGGTAAAGTTCATCACAGACCAATTACCATATGTCGAGCTCCCCGGACCAATTGTGCCTGGAAGTACGATGTATGATTTTGCCTAGAAAAGTGGGCCCGATAAAAAGCTCACTCCCATAGCAGTATGAAATTGAAAATACTTGCATCCGAAGTTTTGCTCACATAATGGAGAATGATGATAGAGCCCCTTGGTTGCTAGAATACCTATTTCACAAAGCAAGGAGACTGCAGCATAAGGGTTTTCCCAGGAGTACCAAGTGGACCAGTAATCTTGGAAAGTTGATATGCCCAAGGGTATACTACTCCTCCAACTTACTAGCCTGGTTAGTCGTGGCGTACGATGAGAAGACCAGCTAGAGATAGACCAATGTTTAGTATCATGGCCAGGCACATCACGCAAGTCTTCAAATTGGAGCCCTCTAATACTCGGTTGGTTAAAAAGGTAATTGAAAGGCAGTCTCGAATGTTGACAAATTTAGATATTTTTAAATCATTTTTTGAAGAACACGAGAAAATAGTTGATAAGTTTCCCATTAGAAAAACTGCTTTCAAACCATGGGTTCGAGATTTTTGTGATATGGCTAATATCATTTTAGGAGTACAAGACCTCAGTGTAGTGGGTAGGAAAGTGTTGCATTTAGTAGCATAGAGTAATCGGGCAATAGGCACCCTAATTTACACTTGGGAGCAAGAATTGAGTGATCAAATGCACTCACAATTGTTAGAATTAAAGGAAGCTATTTTGAAACAAAGATAAGAGATGCCTGATTTTTCTAACTACTCCATCCTCATACACCTGCTAGCGGGACAATTAGGAGAGGAAAGTCGAAAGAGGGTTGGGGTCGTTGAGAGTCCTTATGTCCAGACTATTTTTTGGAGGATACACGAAGGTCGTACTCACATGGGTTGGTTTTGTGATATTTTCATGATTGAAATTCACTGGATTCTAACTGGTTTCCTCCCTGAGAGACTAGGGCCTAGGGTAAGAGCTTTCATAAAGGAAAAAGGCATAGGAGATTATTTCTTCTCTGAGGGGTTCACATACATTTGGCTCTATGGAGCTAAGATTCCCCCTAAAATGTTGCCTATGTATTGTCCATTATCTCTCGCTGCCCTAGAGCTGTGTAGACAGGTGGCCGAAGAGGCTAAAATGAGACTAGTGAAGAAGCACGACAAAGTTCCATGGCTCAGTGTCCCTTGTAAATTTGGAAGTTATATATTTATAGGATATCCAACTTTACTCAAAGGGATGTATGATTTAGATCTCATGGATT
This sequence comes from Wollemia nobilis, assembly GCA_028583015.1. NCBI lineage: Eukaryota > Viridiplantae > Streptophyta > Pinopsida > Araucariales > Araucariaceae > Wollemia > Wollemia nobilis. Next base: position 4,933,154 of record JAQPPZ010003223.1, read on the forward strand.
TTGAAGAGATAACTTGGAGACCTTACGATCCAGATAAGAAGTACGAGAGGTTAATGAAAAATCATGATTACGCCTGGGTCGAGCACAGGAGAGATGCTTACAAAGAAGAATTATTAGATGCTATAGAAAAGGGGAAATATTTGAATATGGTATGGGATAAGTACCCCTTTGAAAAAAGGGGCAATTTACAAGTTCAAAAAGCCTATGATTACCCCCCAAAATTGATTTCAGTTAGAAGAGTTTCAGTGGAATCTGCCCCCCTCTTACCAGAAGCCTCCCAAGCAATCAAAGAAGACCCCTTATTATAATTGATAGAATATCAAGGCATTGACCAAATGGAAGTCATTGTGAGCTCTGCAGATGTTGTAGAACAACAAGTCCAAGCCCCTGATGATACTCACCTCAAAATAGAGGCAACACCCAACACTTCCCAAGAAGTCTCTAAAAGCCTGAGTACATCAAAAGGAAAGGAAGTAGTTGTTGCACCTGCTCAGGAGTTGACTTCTCCCTAGTAGGCTATAGTTCCAATTTCTAGCCAGCTATTAGTAGTAACCAGTGTGATGAAGTTAGCTCCCAAAGCCATTCCCAACTCTTTGAAGATAAAAGACAAGGAGATAAAAATTCCATCAGTAATACAAATGAACATGAGAAGAGCAGGTGGATTTGGAGGTATCTTCAGAGATCTCAAAGTTAAGAAGCAAACAATTTTATCTACTCCAGAAACAAAGAAACCCAGGCTATCACTGCCCTCCATGAAAGTTGTGTTGGAGAGATCTGAAGAACAAATAATTTTTAGTGTTGTCGAGGAGCATGAGCTACAAGTAGTAGCAGGAATGGGAGGTAGGGGAGATGATTCTATAGCTGGAGTAGAAATAGAGACTCCCAAATTAGATATGGTAGAGGTACACATACCTACCCTACAAGAGCCTATTGTTCTCAAAGTCGATGAGAGAACTGGAGGAATTTTAGTACATGGAAAAGAAGGTGATATGGTCAGAGTAGCTAAAGTAGTACAAGAGCAAACTTTGGACCAACTTCATCAAAGCAATATAGAATTGAGAAGCCAACTAGAAATAAGTGATAAAGAAAAAGTAGAGATGCAAGCTTTAATAAATAAACTGAAGGAAGAGTTGGCACAGAAGAACACCCCAATAGCTCAACCTCCCTTGGTGGTAAAAATCCTCAATTATACATACTATTTGAATACAATAAAAAGGGAGATGTCAATTAAAATTCGAGACAAGATCAAGGGGATCACTGAGATGTTTAGGCAGATTAGGGTGATTCGAGTTACTGCTCAAGAAATGGAAAGCCTGATCTGTCAGAAGGGAGAAGACTTTGAAGTCATTCACCCTACCCTCGACTTAATGTCAGAATATTTCGAAGAGATGCAGAACCAGGAAGTGTTGTTAAATGATGGGATTGAGATCAAGTGTAATATTGAATTCATGAAGGCAGCTATGTTTGGATCAAACAGGGAAAGATGGCTCAATAATGTTGCAGAAATGTTTAGTCTGTTGGATGACATAACAGAGAAATTGGCAGATATTGGGTTATCATTGGAGGAATTCTTAGAAACTACCAATATAGAGGATCTCCTTAAAGATAAAATAGAAGACTTTGATTGTGAGCCCGATGATGAGCCAAAAATGACCAGACAAACCACCTTCTTAGTAAATACTATGGAGATGTTGATCACCCAGTATGAAAAAAGTAAAAATTATATTAGCATACAGAAAAATAAGATTCTACAGGAGATGAATATGTTAAGATTTTTTGTAACTTTTAACACTGATGCCTGGAGGATGATTGGAAAAAAGATCAGATGGTTGTAGTAGGGCAAAAAGGGAAAAGAGATTAAAATATGCAGCCTACAGCTAGAAATGAGCTCACCCCCTAGAGATGAAGAAAAGGTGAGGAAACTAAAGTCAATCAGATAGTCAAGAAGAAACAAAAAGAGGGGGAACCGAAGAAGGGAGAATAGAAGAGGGAGACCCTCAGGGCACTGATATCACCGGTTGAAAAATTTAAAGAAAAAGGTCAAAGAGGAGTGTACAGTATGAATAAAAGAGATAATGGAAGCCAAATATACCAGTTTTGAAGGTAAAATCAGATAATGACAAGTGTAAGGCCAAGATCAGGCCAAAAATAATAGATTCAAGAACCAGAAGCTATAAAAGGAAGCATCCAGGGTCAGAATCTGCATCAAGCATTTAGAGATAGCATTTTTTCTAAGAGGTATACTTGAGTGCCCATTTGAGTTGTGTTGTTGTATTCCCATTGTGTCTATTTTCTCTGCCATCCCTCATTCTTCCCTTTGTTGTGCAGGTTTTGGTAATGCTGCGTTCGGAGAGCTGAGAATATTTCTAGTCTTTCTGAGCCTGAAGTCCAGAGATTCTCCTTGCTAACATTTTAGAAGGAATATTGATGAAGTCTTGTTACATCATTTGAACAAGGCTTTCTCATTGTATTAAATATTTGAAAACAGAGTTTAATGGCATTCTGCCAACTCTGCATGTAATCATTATTGTTGAAATTAATACAATTATGGGTTTCAGTTTTATCATTTCCTTGTCTTCAGTTCTGTGTGTTTCCTCATAATAGGTTACGATATTTGAACATATTGTGAGTGTTTCTTTCATCGGTTAACCCTTATACTGATTACGATATTTGAATGAGTTTAATGGCATCGATTCTTCTTTTTCCCATTCTTTCTGTTCATGTTATAAATGTTGTTAAATTGCTATAACAACCCAATTGGATAGGCACCGGTCTACATAAGGCATAATAATTAAGTTGTCTTTGCTTGGTCAATTTTATATAGATAATGTATAACTAAAATCTGGAGTGTGTAATACTTGTAAAATCATAAGTTTACCACTGGGGTTTCCTTACCCATTATGTACGTTTTCTTTAGCAATATCTTTTTTAATCAGAATAAAGAGGTAGGTTGACCAGAGCCTATAATAGCTCGTTGGTTTCAAACGATTTCTTGTAGCATGACAATCGAATCCTATGGATGCAAGAAATGGTTCCAATAGTAATGTAAAGATGTGTTCAAGTGTCTTAGGTTAGAGTGTGCAAGTTATAGAGGTAATAGAGTCATGTTTAGGTGTGCATACAATATAGTGTCAAGTGTTCATCATGTATGCAAGTGTCAAGTAGATAAGTTGAGTCATGAGACTTGGCATATGGAAATGAATAGTCAATTATACAAAGAGTCATACTACTAGGGCTATATTATGGAGGAAATACTCCATAAGCGAGTATCACAAGCATCATGATCATTATCATTGTAAGAGAGAAAGTGAAGTAATAAATATTACATACATTTTGAGTAGTTAATATTGTAACTTGTATTACATGCTTTGTACATGTTTATTCATGCTATTACATTCATATTTTAGCTTATTATTGAATGTTATTTGAGTTATTATAAGCCTTGGTCTACATATTAATTTGCTCATATTATTCTACTCGTATCATTATATTTGATCTTATTATATTATGGCTACATTATATTCAATCCTATGATATTTGTGGTAGTATTAAGGCTTAAAAAACCCATCAGTGGTATTAGAGCTACCACCAGACTCTGTCTAGTTTGATAGAGTTTATTAGCCACTATTAAAAATTGATTTTGTCCAATTTGATAAGATTGATTAGGAGTCTATCTACTTTGAAGGTAATAAGAATCAACCTCTATTTGAAGGTCATATTAAGTAGACATGCTAGGGTATTTCCATAGTTAAAGAATAACCAATGAAGACCAGGACTCAATTACGTAGATAGGTGAATCAACTTCAAGATAGTTGATCATTTAGGAATATTGTCAACCCTTGACATCAATAAAGGATTTAGGATCACTGCTAACCCTTAAAATTGATTATTGTTAAATCAAAATAAAGTTGAAGATACAGGGACATTCAAGACACCTTAGAATTGATAGAGAAATTAAGGACATTCAAGTCACCTTGACATTGATAGAGGAATCAAGGACATTCAAGTCACCTTGATATTGATAGAGGAATCAAGGACATTCAAGTCACCTTGACATTGATAGATATTAAGCAATATAAGTGTGAGAAGCTTCCTACAAAGGATAGAGAAGAGTTTTAGCTTCTAAGTGTAGAGAAAGTCAACATCTTGAAAGAAAATATAGTTGCAGTAGATTGAGAAGCATTTAGAGCTTACTTAAAGAATAGATAGTTGTAGCAAATTAAAGTATACAAAAACAAGAAAGAATAGAGATAAAGAAAGGAAGAAGAAAGATATTTTAGGTCTTGAGAAAGATACATTAGTATTGAGATAGATATATCATTCTTGAAGCAATATAAAATAAGTTTACTATAGGTGACAAAATTCACACCCCTTTCCCTCTAGGTAAATGGATCCATATCTATAAAAGGGATGGGAATATTCACACACCTACACCTTGATGTGAGGGGTACCTGGTGGCGTACCTCCTTTGGCGATGGTTGAATAGATCTAGGTTCACTAAGAAGTATTTAATGACTACTTCTAAGTATAGCCAAGGATGTTTGTTTAAATGTGATCTTTTAGATTACAAACACCTAAGTTAAAACTAGAACTTAAAACTATATGCAATTTTAACTTTACTTGAAGATAAAGGCACACCAAACAATCTCTAAGCTATATGCATTTCATTTTCATTTTTGGTATTTTTTAGATCTTTTCTCATAGTGATTTAAGAATAGAGTAAATATAGCACTGAACAAAGAAATATGACATTGAAACAAGTCTAATAAAAATACCTACTTGTTCCAAATGTTTGTCCAACATAATTTTATGGCTTGTAAGTGAATTCATGGCCTGTAAAAGCAAATTCATGATTTGTACATCAATTTTGCCAAGAACGTGCAAGATAATTGCACATAAATACTACAAATTTTGATTAGTATTTGGGGACCTTCTTAGGCCATTGTATGATTGATCTCAAAGATGTAGAAATTAAGTCCCCTTGGTCCTTTTAGCAAATCATTCATAAATAATATAAATCATTGACCTTTTGGAAATAAATGCAATAAAAAATATGAAATAACATAAAGAATGTAGTTAACCAAATGCTAATAGAAGCAGAATTATCTAAATGCAATATGCAAATTGAAATAGTGCTTTTAGAGATAGGGATTTACTCCCAAGTCCCTAGAATAGCGAATTCACAGTCTGTAAGGTGAATTCACGACCTGTAAGTAAATTGATAGAATGGCTTGTGAATTCGTGAAAATACAAAAGATATGATGTGGAAAGGCAAAATAAAATAAAAATACAGAAACAATGCAAAATGACTTCCTTACAGTGAAGATGTCACAAATTAGATCACTCGATTTATAGTAGTAATGGTGGCAATGAGATCTAGCAACAACAATACTCCTTCATGCATTCATTCATCTATCAATCATTTAATCATTCATTAGTATCTTTGGGGGGTGAGATGCTTATTTTGTAACTTGGATCAATAGGCTCAACTAAAAAATTGTGATATTTAAGATGGTAGTTCTAGGAGGTTAGATGGTTTGGGAAAATTTCAAATCTTAGCAAATTTGTGGCCTAAAATTAGAAGTTGCAGATTCACAAAACGTGAAAATATAGGCCATTTTAGGAAAAATACGTTTGGTTGTTTGGGTGGTTAGGCAGTGGTCTGTTTTAGAGAATTCATGGCCTAAAATTAGAGGCCTCGAATTCATTAAAACTAAGCTAAAAAACAAAATGTGGTTGGCGGGTGGTTTTTACATTAGAGAAAAAGATGGGTTGATGGGTGTATGGATTATTTGCTCTAGGGGAGGGGACGGATTATGACTTGGGTAAAAAATATTTGTCTACATTTTACCCCCTCTTTGGTGCATGTTGGGGATTTTTCCTGCATCCTTGGGATAAGTTGTCATGCTACAGGAAAACCTACTACCAATGAGCAACTACAGGCTCTGGTCGACCTGCCTCTTTAACCTGGGAATAGAGTTCTTCAATATTTTCTAAATAGACCAGGTATGGTAAGGATACCCTTGAGGTGAACTTAAATTTTTTAACATTTTATGTTCATGCTCTTCCATATTTATGGTGATGAATTAAATATTTTATAAATTTTGATCGAACTAAAACAATAACAATTCAATTATACCTTATGTATGACCAGTGCCTTAATCCTTTGGGCTATTGTAGCAAGATTTAATAACAATTCAATGAAAATAGAGAGAAAGAGAGAAGAGATAATCGATGCAATTACATTCATTTGAATATCGTAATAAACATAATAGTTGACCAATGAAAGAAACGTTCACTATGCGTTCAAATAATGTAACCCATAATGAAGAAACACACAAGATTAAAGACAAGGAAATAATAGAAAAGAAGCCCAAAATTGTATTAATATTTGAAATATGATTACATGAAGAGTTGGCTTGCAACAACCATTGAACTCTTAAAATATTAATACAATAAAGATCCTCGTTCGAATATCGTAACAAGGACCTTTCACTCTCCCGTTTGAATATCGCAACAATTGAGTCTCTAGACCTCTGGCTCAATAATCTAGAAATATTTTCAGCTTCTTGGGCACTTTCCTATCAAAACTTGCATAGAAATGGGAAGAATAAGGGATGGAAAGGAAGAAGAAAGACAAAGGGGATACAACAAAAAAGAATGGGCACTCGAGTATACCTCTTAGAAAAAATATGCTATGTCAAAGCTCAATCCTTATTCTGGTTGTAGACGTCCTTCTTATAGTTGTAGTGGCTCTGTAACTACCTAAACTACTTTCATCTGGACTATCCACTTGGCGCCATCTCCTACCTTGTCATCGATTGGGTGTTGTACAATTTGTTATTTTAACTGCCTCAAAAATATATCATCAAAATTGGCCGAAGCCATGCCTAGTTGTCACTCATCTTCCCCTTTCTCTTTTCTATCATTATGGGCCCCATACTACTTTTTGACTCATATGCCCTTTGAATTTTCTTAATTGCCTCCTCATCTTGACTTGCACCAATGGAATCGGCTATAAGAATCCATATTTCTTCATCGATTTCACTGATCGTGCGAATCCTGTCCAACACTCTGATTCCTTTGATTTTATCTTCTCTTATGAATGGTTGTCTTCTATAAAAGAATCTAACTATGTCCAGGGTGAGCATCATCAAAGAGATGAGTTGGTCAGATAACTTATCTTCATCAACCTCTTCGCAAGGGAATTCCTTGATATCTTTGATGATTATCTGATAGAAACCTTTTGTGCTGAGTAATTTATGGAGATCAACATTGAGATGCTTTAGTTGGATCACTGTATCTTTCTCCACTTTTTCTAACTCTTTGATCGAGTTATTCCATCTGGGTCTTTCTACCTTGAAACTTGCGACTTTCTCATACTCTCCCTAGCAACTATGAGTTTTACCATCAATGGTGATCACTCGTATGGATCTAATCTATTCATACTTGGCCTTGCATCTTTCATATACTAGGGAAATAGTTGCCACCTTCTTATCTACACTCTCTAACAAATATTTTATTTCTTTATTTTTCTCCATTATCTTCCCAAATTTTTGCAACAGGTCTCAATCATTTCTGCTTCTTTCTCAATGATTTTGATCATCTTTTCTTTGAATTTGGTTGTGAGCTTTGGAACCTGTAATGAATCATTATCAGAAGGCACTTGTCCTTGGTTCTTATTAATCTTAGCCTTTAGCTTCTCATTTTTTGATTGTAACAATTTTGCTTTAGATCTCCAAGCCATCACCTCCTTCTCAATGGCTAGTGTAGTTTGTGCATGGACTTGCACTCCATGTTTTAATAATGAGACTGAGTCTCCTTCTATCTCTACATCACCTATGTTAGGATTTATTTGGAGTGATTGTACTCCTTCAGTGGGAATGGTGATGGTGGCCTTGGAAGTAGGCTCTAAACTTGATGGAGGTGGATTGTGGACTTTGCTTCTATCCCAAACTTTTGTCACCCTGTCTTCCATTATTGCCTCAATATGCTCTTCTTCTTCAATAGTGAATTTTGTAAAGTCTTCTTTCTTGACTAGAGTGATACTCATAGGCTCATTGGTGCCCATTTCGATCCTTGCTCTCTTGTGAGGAGGAGAGCTTGGAGTATCGGGTATCACCACTTGATAATCTCTAAAAATATCATTGAATCCTCCAACTTTCTTTATTTTCTCCCATGCTATGGCAAAGATTCTAATTTCTTTGTTGTTTACCATAAAGGCTACTGGTACTGCCTGAGGTGAACCTGTGGCCATTTGTTGTAGGTGTTGCAAGGCCATCAAAGTCACTGCTAGAATTTTAGTTGTGAAACATCTCAGGGTAGTAGAAGCGAGCACAATTTATTTTCTCTTACTTGCATTGGGAGACTGAGAGGTGAAAGAAGTACCAACTGCTTCTTCTGTTGCTTGATCCTTTACCTCAGCTACGATTTCAATTTGTTCAGGATCTAAACTCATAACTTCTACAATAGGATCTACAAAATCCTCTAGTGGGATGACAGTTACCTGTGGTGTGATTTTATCCACTGTATCTTTTCTTACCATCCTCAAATCCACAGAGTAGTTCCCAACCATTTATGTATGAGTATGTGCCTTTATCAGGTTCTGGTTGTTCCATATTTCTTCGAGATTGATTTCATTGTTTTGTGCCCATAGAATATTTTTCTCAAATTCATCTTCCCTGTGCTCCATTGGTTTAGACTCCAGAGCGATATTTTTGTAATGGTCATTGGGATCATATGGCCTCCAGGTGATTTTTGCGAAACGATAGGAGTCCATTGTGGGTAAAGATTTCAACATTGTAGGATACCCTCTGTACACATACTGTCCTATTTTCCCTGGTGCTATGAGCCAAGGAACCCTGGTCTTCTTCTTTTTCCATCTTAATATGGCTTCTTCTATAGATTGCCTTACTATCTCTAAGGTAGCCAACAATTTTGGATAGAAGGTGGGCAAGGCTTTTGGTGGTAATTTGCCTTTATAGGTTCTGATAAAACTAAAATGTTCATCGAGAAAGTAATCCCCAGCTTCCATTTCTTGAAGATATTTGATTATACCTGGACTCATTATGGGGGGCTCTTTCTCTGTGAGTACGTGGTACATTGATACCAAAAATATTCCATAAAATTTTGAATAAGGGGAAGTGCCATCATAGATGCAAGGCAGTCTATCTTGGATAATTTCTCCTAGTACACCTCCAAGCTACTGGATGGCATCATCTTTGAACTGCCCAATGATCAGGTGAACAAGGAATGAGTAGTGTGAGAAATGGGGCATAAAATCTTTGTCCTTCTTTATTGCCTCCTACAATTCTTTAAATTCCTTGTCTATTGTTTCACATATTACATCTTGCCACCTATACATTGGCATCTTCCAGGTTTTGTTGCACTGCACTATCAAGTACATAACTTCGATGCTGACCCAGTTGAGGTCCTCGACTCCCATCACTACATGAATCATGTCGACGTAGTCTCTCACCCATTTGTGGAATTGAGACTTGTGAATGGGAAAATCTATTGATACTGGTTTGTCATAATCAAATAGCTTCTCGTAGAAGGTGGTGCCAATCATGTGCTAGGCTTTCTTTGAAATTACTTTTGCATCATAGCATTATTTGGTTGTTTCTAGCCCGAACACCTGTTTGATCTTCTTTGGCGTAATATTGTAAATGGGCTTGTTTTGACCATTAACAATAGCTTTAGTCCTCAGATCATACAAGATGGCCAACCACAACAATAACTTAGGGGAGAAATGTACTCTTGGGCACAAGAGTTTTGCCAAATTGGTTCTCCATTTGTTGTAGTGGGGAGCTCTCTTGTCTTTGTCTTCATATGCCTTGTTGAAGATGTTCTTCAAAAGGTAGTGCAATCTTTACCATTCTTCTATGCTAGACTAGAAATAGAACTCAGTGAGTTCTTCTTCACCCCATACCTATTCTCCAAGTTTTCTGGCATTCATCTTTTTGAATGGCATCTTCTCGTCTAACACCTCGACTCTTGTCTTGAGGACCACTTTATTGGAGAAGGCCATTGCTCAAGTCTCTACTACTGGTCTTCTTGGCTCTCAAATAGTTCAAGAATACTATAGGCACAATGAGTTGCTTATTGCCATTACCATGTATTTAAATTGGTTTATACATGAAGTATCATTAATGTTGTACCTTCTACCATTGCATTATTGCTATTATCAGCTCACAACCTCAATATTCCATACTGGTTGGATGATCATGAATCATTATTATTTATTTGATTTGCATAACTGACCACAAGATTATATATGTGTCAGATCCTAAGCCGTTTGATCGACACACATTTTTTTAAAAACCATGCTTGGAGAGATCTGAGGTCGAGATACATAGTTGGATTATGTGCCTATAATGCTTGAAGTGGTTTGATCGTGTCAAAAAAATCATCATTGGTTTAAGCATCACGTCAGATTTTATCAATAAAAGGTTCACAAATTTTGGATTTTGTGCTTCAATTATTATTGTTGACTAATTGGCCGATCAATTATTTAATTCGATCGAAGCTTTCTAGCCTACTAATTGGACGCTCGACCGATCCGCTCTTTTTTGCTATCAAATTTTGATCGATGAATCCTTTTGATTTTTCATGAACAAAGACTTCGATCATTGGATGCCATTATTCGGTCGATTGGATTAGAGTACTATCACATGTGCTGCATTTAAAAACTTGTGATAGCCTTTATCGAGGATGTTAGTTCATGATAATAATATTTTAATTAAGATTTTATGCATGCAAAATTAAATCCTAGTGTACCTTGATTTATGCTAAATTTACCTTTATTTTCCTTGATCGATCTCCACCGTCGATTTCATTCGACTAATGATATTCTGATGGTTAGAATGTGTTCGATCTTCGATATATAACGTTTATCTTCTTTCATCCAAAATTTTTTCATCAGCTACATTTTAACTGCTTCATTACTTAGGTTGGCCGATCCTTCTAACTATTCGGTTGACCAATGCTTTATTTGACTAAATGATATTTTTTCTTGTCGCTAGGTGGTTGACCTGTGTTATTCATCAATTGAACAATTTTTTTGACCATTTGAATTTCTACTGATCCTTTACTTGTTTTAGCAAACAACCTATTTTTCATCGTGTGAAATGCTCTATGTTTGGTTGATCAAGCTTTTGATTGATTTGATACTGTAGTTGGTTAAAGAATTTATTACCTTTACTGATTGGTTAGGTGTTGTTCATTTCTCGTCAGCCAAAATGTTTTCATCCTTGGCTATGATTTTCTTCTTGTTAATCGAATGAAGGGTGTCAATTTGATCGACCGGTAATTTTGACCTTTCATTTTGGTTGGTTGAAGACTTTCGGTGGCAACTTTCTTGCTATCGATCGATCTGTGATTTTTTTTCTTTCCTTTCCATTTTTGCTGTTCAGACTGAGTGGTTGATCGAAGCTTCTTTATCAGTGGTCAAAATATTTTTGAATGATTTTTGTTTGGCTGATCACTCTTTATTATCAATCGAAAGGTAGTCCTTGGTAATTTTTGATTTTGGTAGTGATTTTCTATCAGTCAGCCAAAGGATGAATTTTATTGTTTTACTGCTTGGTCGATTAGATCAAAAAGTTGCGATTCTATAAAAGAGCAGGTGAGGAACTCCTTAAGTTTTAAATGAAAGGAAATCTTAATTCGCTTAAGGGTCAAATATGGCCATGATGACAAAAAAAGTTATCTTAGACATTTTGAAGACATTGTTTAGAGATGTTAAATCCATGATAATATTTTAGATGATTAATTAATTTTAAAAGTTGACTTCCATATCAACATATCATAAAACATGTACCTCATTTAAATTTTTTGAATTATGGGTACTGTGAATGCAAATCGAATTACACCAAAATACAAACTATAGAATTAAATAAGCAATGTAATACATAAAATTACACAATGAAATAAATTTTTACTATGCTACTCATGGATATTCAATGTTACAATAAAATGTGCCCCAAATATGGGGTTACAAAGCTTATTATGCTTGAGACAATGATTACAATAACTAGGGTTCTCTGAAACTGATAAGGAATAAAAATATAGCTCATGGACATTACAAATTATTAACAAAATAAAAAAAGCCCCTAAAGACTAAGTTCTAAGCCTATCACATAATATCTATATTACAAACCCTAGTAAACAAATACTGGTGGTGTCTTCACGTTCGATCTAATTCCAACAGAGACGAGTGGGATTTCTAGTATCCTATGTAGGACTGCTCAAGCTTTAACAACTACCAATAAATATGATTCCTATATATACACACATAAAATAGGAACAAGAGTTAGCAATACCTATGAGGGATCCACTACTTGAGACCCTCGAAAATGAAATCACTATAAACCCTAGTTGTAAAGCAGATAAATTTTTAAGAAAATATAAGAATACTAAAAGAATGCAATGAATAATTTACCTTGTATCACACGGACTTGTTGTCTTTTGATATTTGCCATTTTTGTAGAAAAATGTGTGTAGATACCCTAGCGCCACACGAGGGGTCGCAAGACTATTGATCTAGGGATGTGAATGTCCGTGTGCACTCGGTGATGGCAAGAGGTGCCTAGAGATTCTTGGTGATGGCAGGAGGTGGCCATAGGTGCTTGGAAATGGTAGAAGGTACCCAAAGCTTCTCGAGGAACTCAAAGGGGTGTTCTAGGGACTAAAATAGAAGCTACAAAAGCAAATATAGTTTGGGTAAGGTAGGTGGCGGTGGATGCGAAGATGGCTACGAACGATGGAAGATGGAAGTCATGAGGATGCTTGGATGCTTGAGGACTTAAGAAAACTTAGGGTTTGGAACTTAGGAAACTCAGGGGTTGAGTCATCAAAATGAATCATCTTTATAATCTCTCCTAGGGCATGTTAGGGTTTCAATGACACAATTTGTGTGGTCAAGATTAAAACATGACGGAGGGTGGAGATTAAATTTATGCATGTAGCATGGATTAAGGTAGATGAGTGGCTGGGATTAATTCATATAAATATATATAAATAAAATATATAAAATATTATTATTTAAATATATATTAAACAAAATATATATATATATATATATATATATATATATATATATATATATATATATATATATATATATATATATATATATATATATATAAATAATGGGTAAATGTGATGGAAAACTATGGATGGATGACAAGTGGCTAGATTTTGGTGTCTATAGATACCTCTTTTTGTACCGTGTTGCATGAAATACAATGTGGTGCAAAAATACAAGACACTTGGTTTGGCCTGATGCAGAAGCACCTTTCTTGTTGGAGTGCAAAGATGAACTTGGAGATAAAATAATTTTGATTATGTTGCTTACCCCTTCAATTTTTGAATGAGTAACATATGAATCTCACAAGCCAATTGATAGATTTGTGCAAATGATTATGTGGAATACATGGTGTAATTGTGGACAATATGAATGATGTAAATATGATGTCGTTTTTGCCCTAATGGTGGAAGAGGGTTGTTGATAGATGAAAGTGATTGATTCTATTTTTGCCCTAAAAGAGAAAAGGGGTTTTTACCAAGTGTATATGCCATGATCATGTAAGATGTATCATGTTATGGTAAAATCAAAGTCAAATGTGGTTACCCCAAGTTTGGGATGATTCCATGCTATTGAAGAATGTGCCTTTCGGCATCATTGAAATGCAAGTATGCAAATGCAAAAAGAAAAGAAAAATAGTCTTGCCCTCAGAGCCACTCATGATTGTAGCAATTCCCACATGGAATCCCTAAATGGTTGCTCAATCACTTTACTCAGCCTGTATCCTTGGAGATTGGTGTGATTATAAATAAAATGATGAAATTTATCCATGTTGGGAACCCCGTGGAAGAAGGCATCAATGACAACTATTGAGCAAATTGGTCACAGATAGTCTCACTCAAAATATGTACCAAAATTGATTTTGATTTCAAACAATGTGATATTGGATGATGAAAATGGCCAAGTTTCCTTATGGTGATTTATTCATCTTACCAAATTGCATGGATGCAAATTGTTGCAATCACCAAGGAGATAGAATAGACCACTAGATACAAGGTTCACTTGAAATTGTATGTGAACTTGGCAAATGTGCAAATGCAATGATTGGAATATGAAGTATTAATATAATTTTTATGATTAGAAATACATTGATGATTGAATTGAATGATTTTGCAAAATTTTGTATTGATTTGGAGTATTTTGGAAGCAATTTTAGAAAATATTGCACCTTGAGGGTGCAAATAAAAGTTAGTCATCCAAATCAATTCATATAATTACAAAATTGAATGCGATGATGGAAGTAATGATGAGAATGATAAAAATGGTTGTTTTGTGAAAATTTGGACCGTTTTGGAGCATTTAGTAACTTGTAATGTGATTTTGTGATCTTTGGTCGCAAGAAAACATTAAGACTCCAAATCAATTTTAGTTGTCACAAAACATAAAATTATGATAACATTGATGTATGGATGCAATTTGGTACAAATTGGTGGAGGTAAGCTACCTTTTTAAATCAGTTTTTTCTTTTTGTCAATATTGACACCAAACGTCGACGAGCGCTTATTGCTTGCTCAAACGCCCACTAGAGTTTGGTGCTTTCCAAATGCAAGGAGGTATTTCAGTACACCTGGGAGCACCCATGGGCATTTTAGTGCACTTGAAACAACTATAAAAGGTATGTAGAGGGGAAATCAAGCTCGTTTGTGCATCCACACATTTTGGAAGCTACGTATGAGGGAGTGGAGTGGAGTGAGTGAAGTGAAGCTGTAGAAGCTATGATAATGGATGGAGCATATGTGGCCATGGGAGCAGGCATGCACTTTGCCAAGGTAAGTGTTTTTGAAACTCTTTTTTTAAATAATGTAATGTATTTGACATGAATGCTTTGTGTTGTGTTGCAACTGAATATTTTGGAGGCTTGACATCAGTTTTCACCTCTCATATCTGGGTAAAGAAGGCATTACGGGATGATGAGTGGAAGTGGTTGGAGGATGTTGGGCTAGTCTAGGCAGTGAAAATAGATATGGTGAGGGAAGATGAGAGGTATCTCTCTATCTTGGTAGAGATATGAGATATAGATAGGGGGATATTTTAGCTCCCTATTGGAGAGGTGATTGTGACACTTGAGGATGTATACCACATCCTCAAGTTACTAGTGGAGGGCTTGCGTGTCAAGGTTGGACACAACAAGAAGCATGAGTTGAGATGCATATTCAAAGATGGATGTGAGGATGTGGAGGTGACAATTAGAGGGATAACATACTTATTCATGTATATGGAAAAGAAGTTGGATGCCTTACCCACATTGGTGATGTCATGTTGGCCAACATAGTGGCCCCAAATAGTACTAGTTATCGGTTCCCATGGAACCTTATAGGTTTGGTGTGCGATATGATCACTACACCTCAGGTGTATGCATGGGCTCCTACCTTATTGGTGTAGTTGTATCAGGATCTATATGAGGTAAGGAGGTAGAGGTATTAGGGACTAGGTTGTAGTTTGCTACTACAATGCTGGGGTTGGGAACACTTCAGTGTGGCTTAGTCTGTGGGTTTACCAACTAGGGTATGGGATAGGGAGAAACCCTATGCGATGAGATGGATAATGGCAGAGGAGGTGTAGCTGAGTCATAATACTTGAATGAGTCATTGGTATAGGGATTTATGGGCTGGATTGATAGCGACTCAGGTGGTATGGAGGCCATGTCGAGGTGCCATGTAGATAGGTTATGGGGAGCATATACGGTGGGTGCGACAAGATAAATGGGTTCTTGGGAGGCACATGAAGGAGGTGGAGCTGATACTGTTCTCATGGGTGTTATGGTGGTTTATATTGAGGTAGGGGATTCTTAAGGTATCCACACTCTATAGGTATCATCGAGATGATATAGGTCTTCCTTGTGCTGAGGCATGGAGGTCTACTTATGAGGATGATGAGGATATGGATCTTGATGTGGATGATGTAGGGACTATTGAGGAATATGATGCATGGTTTGTAACTCAGCCATCATGGGTACCAATTTTGATAGTGGATGGGGGGAATGGGTATGGGGATGAGGTTGAGGATGCCTATGAGGATCCTAAGCACTAGAGGCACCTTCGAGCTGGCAGTTGAAGGAGGTAGACTAGGAGGACAGTAGAATAGGCTCTAGAGTTTGGAGGAGATGGAGGGAGTATGAAGGATAGGGAGGAGGTTCTGTATGAGCCTCTTGGTCAAAGTGAGGAGGAGTGGGTGAGATTGGAGCAGTTGGTGGAAGAGCAAGATGCTATGGTGGTATCCTAGGATGTAAAGATAGCTAGGCTACAGGATGGGAAGAGAGCTTGGGATGCTAAGATAGCAACTTAGGATGTGGAGGTGGCTCGACTATAGGAAGAGCTAGGGACACAAAAAACTACATGTGGAGGTAAGGATAGGATCATGAGGCTATAAGTAGAGCTACTAGAGAAGAGTGATCAATAGAGACATGATGTACACCATATTTAGGCTTGAGATGGATATATTTGATAGTTGGAGGATCGACTGATGGAGCACACCATTGGGCTTCTAGATCCACCCTCCTCATCCATATCCGGGTCTGCTAGGCCTAGTGAGTCTAGGCATAGCTCTAGATATAGGGCTCCTTCAAGGTCAGAGGGGTCCTCTTATAGACATTAGCTTAGTGCTTAGATGCACTTTTTTGTATATGTGCCTTGGTGCTTCATTGTATATAGCCTTTGAGTATTCATTGTACATGTAATATATATATATATATATATATATATATATATATATATATATATATATATATATGGATTTTACTTTTATGTTATGCTTTTGTGTGAATGTGGATGCATGTGTGTATGGATTATTAATGCATATGAGATGTGTATGAATATAAGTGTATATGGATGATTAATGCAAGTGTAATAATGTGTATATATGCAAATGTTCTAATGATCATTCATAGTTTAGAATTTTCTTGGAAATGGTTTAGCATTGTTGTTTAATCATGGGCACCAAACTTGGTGGTAGGTGGGGTGAAAATGCTCATGAAGTGGCATGGATGTTGATATGGAAGAAGATATGGATGTTGATATGGAAGAAGATATGAATGTTGATATGGAATACTGACTGTTTTGTAGAGACTCAGACATACTAGTGGTATCAAACAAACTCACTAAATACTATAATTTCTCTAAGATCAAATATGTGTGCAGTGAATTCATTTAATGAATCATGAGCATGGTAATGACTCGAGGTAATAAAGAACCAATGTGTGTGCGAGTGAGTTTATTAACTCATCTTGAATAAATTGGGTGTGATATTTTATAGATGATACCAAGAAGCTAGTTTGTCTATGTGTGCAGTCAGAGGTCTCTTTAAAAGAGACGTGTCACCATGCATGAGCATACTCCACTACCAGTCAAGTGTCTATAGCTCTGGTGGAGGCTAGATCCATAGTCCAAGAATTTTATCTTTAGGCTTTGGGGATGACTACCTAATCGTATGATAGGAAATGTAGTACTATACTTATAGCTTGAGGATCTATGGTGTGTGATGAATGATTTAGAGATTTGGGAAATCAAATTCTCAACCTAAGTGTGATGAGAATTGTACCCTATCCTTACTACTCTATCTCTTGTATTTGGAAGCAACTATGATAGTGATGAAAACCAATGTTTTTGTGGATTATGTTGCATGATGGGACAAGCAAGGAAGACCCTTTTAACTTTTATGTACCATACAAGTATGGTGTTATCCCTATTTGACACAAGATGTTTTTAAGATGTGATATTGGTTTTGGTTCAAGAATTTTTTGGAGTCAATTCCTAGAACTGAAGATTTTATTAGTGAAAAATGTGTCTTGGTCCTAAAGAAAAATTGACATCTATTTGGAATTTGCTTAAAACACTAGGAGTGGCTGAGTGACCAAAAACACCTAGGGATTATAAACATGTGACTTTGCTAATGATAATTTTGGCTTGATGTAATGAAAAATGAATGATGCTTGAAGGTGCCCTTGATTAAGGTAACATGACTTTGTTGGACCAATTATTATCTAAATTGAATAAATGATCCCTAATATGAAATGTGAAATGTGTGACAATGCTAGTGCAAATGCAATGAATGAAATGAAAGTTATGAAAATGAAATGTATGCAAATAAAATGTGTGTAATACAATTTATGCAATGCAATGTGTGAGATGAAATGTATGAAATGCAATGTTGTTTTTGTGTAATAGCCATGTATATATACATATATAAATTATATTATGCATAGAATGGTCTCAAGTGTATAACATTAAGTGGTTCGGGCTCTTCAACTCCCTCTAGAATGGCAAGCCTATAAGTACCTTTACCCACTTTTTTGAGTAACAATGTATGGATCTAACCAATTATCCACAAATTTGTCATGAATATGTGGTAATGCATTGGCATTTTGTTGATTCTCTTTAAGGACAAGATCTCCTACTTGGAATTCACATAGATGAACTTTGGTATTATAAGCATGCTTTAGGTGATCTTGATATACTCATAAATGCTCTAAAGCATTGACTCACCTTTCATCGAGAAGTGTGAGTTGGTCAAGACGTGCTTGTCTAGCAGTGTCATCATCTATGAATTTCTACAATGAAATTTGCAATGAGGGGATTTGAAGCTCAAGAGGCATGATTGCTTTTGCTCCATAGACCAATAAAATTGGTGTTGCCCTAGTAGGCGTGCGAATGCTTGTTCAATAAGCCCATAGTGCCAAGGGAATTTGTGTATTCCAGTATTTGTGATTTTATTTAACAATTTTCTTGAGAATAGAAATTAAGGTCTTATTGATAGCCTCAACTTATCCATTTGCTTGTGGGTAATAAGGAGTCGAGAAACTGTGTTGGATATTATATTTCTCGCAAAGTGCTCGAACATACTTGTTATTGAAAGACTTACCATTATTAGAAATTATTTTAGAGGGAAAATAAAAATGAAAAATGATATGATGAAGTATAAAATCCACAATTCCAGGTCCCATCGTACTAGTGAGAGGAATTGCCTCAACCTACTTTGTGAAGCATTCAGTGGCTGTGATGATGAATGTATGTTATCCCGAGAAAAAAAGTGATATTTTACCAATTAAATCTACACCCCATTGTGAAAAGGGCCAAAGGCTTTGAATAGGCTGTAATGCTTATGATGGCACGTGTTAAATTAGCATGATCTTGACATTGCTTACAATGTTTGACATATGTGCAACAATCTCTGTTGAGAAGCAACACACCCCCACTAAAAAAATGAAATTCCATCCTTGAAAATATTTAGTTTTCATTTTGTCGCGGGGACCCTCTTGATGTTTTTTAGGTTTTAATTCCAAATTTTGCTTGCCTCCTTCTTCAAGTTTTGCATATATCAAAGTATCCAAGTAGGCTTGCATATGGCTTTGATTTCAATTTAGAATTCATTTTTCAAATGTTAGAATCATTTCTGAGTAAAGAATATCCTTCACTAATATGTAAAATGCAGAATACAGATGAATAAATTCATTGGAGTCAACCTACAATTTCTAGAAAATTTGCAAAGTGGAAGTAACTTGAGAAAACGTCACGATTTCGTGACATATTCCATTTTTGGAAACGTCGCGATTTCACGACATATTCTGGTAGAAGGAGCCAAGTGATGAAAATGTCACGATTTTGTGACGTGTTTTGGTAGAAAGAGCCAAGTGATGAAAATGTCACGATTTTGCGACGTGTTTTGGTAGAAAGAGCCAAGTGATGGAAACGTCGCGATATCACGATAGATTTGGATTGAAAGCATCAAGTGACAAAAACGTCGCGATATCGCGACATATTCCATTTTCAAAAATGTCATGATTTTGTGACATATTCCATTTTCAGAAACGTCGTGATATCGCGACATATTTGGACTAGAAGAGCCAAGTGATGGAAACATCGTGAAATCACGACAGGTTTTGATTGAAGGCAAAACTTGAGGAAAACGTCATGATTTCGCGACAAGTTTTAGTTGAAAGCGAAGCTTAAGGAGAACGTCGCGATATCGTGACATATTTTGATTGAAGGCAAATCTTGAAGAAAACGTCATGATTTCGCAACGTGTTCCATTTTCGTGATGTGTTCCATTTTCACGATGGCACAAACTTAGAAAGAGCCAAGTGATAAAAATGTCACGATTTCGCAAGGCATTTGGATTGAAAGAGCCAAGTAAAGAAAATGTCGCGATATCACGATAGGTTTTAGCTGAAAGCAGGTCTTATGGAAAATGTCACGATATCGCGACACATTTTGGTTGGAGGCAAACCTCAAGGAAAACGTCGCGATTTTGTGACAGGTTTTAAGAGGAAGCAAAGTTTAAGGGAAACGTCACGATATCGCGACATATTTGGATTGAAAGAGCCAAGTGATGGAAACGTCACGATATCACGACATATTTGGATTGAAAGACCCAAGCGACGAAAACGTCACGATTTCGCGACACATTTGGATTGGAAACAAACTTCAAGGAAAACGTCATGATATCGTGACACATTTTGATTAGAAGCAAAGCTCAAGGAAAACGTTGCGATTTCGTGACATATGTTGTTTAAAGGCAAATCTGGAGGAAAACGTCGTGATATCGCGACAGGTTTTAATTGGAAATATCAAGTGACGAAAATGTCGTGATATCGCGACATATTTTGATTAGAAGCGAAGCTTGACGAAAACGTCACGATATCGTGACATATTTGATTGGAAGCAAGTCGTTGGAGGAAACGTCGCGATATCGTGACATGTTCCATTTTTGTGATGACATAAGCTTGGAAGAAGTAAAGCAAGGAAAACGTCGTGATATCGCAACATATTTTGATTTCATGAGAATAGGAAGGGAAACATCGTGATATCGCGACATGTCCCATTTTCAGACCTGTCTCATTATCACAAGGGAAAAAGTGAGGGAAAAGTAGCTTGAGGAAAATGTCACGATATCGCGACATGTTTTGAAGGAAATCAAGCCGACATGTATTAAACATTAGGGTTTAATTTAATAATATTAAAACTCTAACCCTTGCTTTTCTTTTGCAGAAAGCAATCCGATAGTTGCATAATAGCAGAAGTAATGGCGAGAAAGACAAAAATAAGCACAGATCAAGCAAGGACCGTCAGATTGAAATGGGAGATGCCGAGAATTTCTGGTCCGTCTAAATTTTGTAGATCTAGCCGCAAAATAAGACTTTAAGGTGTGACTGAGCAACTGCCCCATTTAATGAAATATGTCGGTGATTGGCCAAAAAATGAAAATATCCATACACAGTCACTAAAATTTGCTGATGGATGCAGTTAACAGAAAATTTATGGCCAAAGTAATGGTGGGCAGAGGATTTCAACTCGAACCAAGCGAAGGCGCCTCTGCGAGGATAGGAGACCCAGGAAACCAGTGACTCATCCAAATTTCGTAGAAGGATTAATGAGATGCTCTGACAGCCTACCTAAAAGATAAAGATACATTTACGTGCGATATCCATTTGATGAAGACGAAGTCAAATCTCATTTTCTCCATTTATGGCAAGATCCCGCAAATATTTTTAGAATGATTAGGGTTTATCAAAACTCTATATTTAAAAAGCCTTATATTGTAAAACCTGGGTAGTAGGGTTTTGGTGATAAGATTTAGGGTTTGGTAAGAAGATATTTATGAAAAGATCAGGGTTTGTCCTGAGTCTATATATACTTCCTCTGAATGTAAGATCAGGAGGCGAAAACTTAGAATAAAAAGCTATTGGAGCAATTTCCTGCAAATCTTGTTGAATGCTTTGTTCTGGACTTGGAGTTGGTGTGATTTTTGTTTTCTGTGATAGCATGGCCAGGAGCCTAATCTCTTTCAAATTGTGATAAGTTCATATTTTTTTTTTTTTGTCTCATTAAAGTTTATTTAACTTATGCTGTAGATCTGTGTTATCAAGATTGGATATGCTACTAAGCTTCATTCTTTTTATTGTATGCTAGGGAAAATTACATATTTAAGGTTCAGGCCTGTTATAATTGCTCTGTCCTCACTGTGCGAGCTAGGCTGTTGGTGAGAGATACCAATTTCAACCGACTTCCCTTCTATTTATGATTTTCTTTCAGATTTGTCTCATCTTCGTCTTATGCTCTTAGTAGAAGGTGATCTTAGAAAGTTGGACACCTTCCTCTTTGATTTGTTCTATTGTGAAGCTAAATAATATAACTAAAATTGGTAGTTTTGGTTTTGCAGCTAAGTTAGATAAAATTCTCTTTCTGCCCTACCCTACTCTCTCTGTTCCACCAATTGAATGATCCATTTTTTCTTCTTTAAAATTTGTCTTTTATTTAAATCTTCTAAAGCATAAAGAGCTAGATCAAAGATCTGATTGTAAATCTGAGTGTCCACAAAGATAACCAACTCCAAAAACATTACTGAACTAAAGTCCTAAACCCATTTTAAGGTAACAAACAGTTCGCTTGAAACTATTCCAAAAGCGAAAAAGAGTGAATAGACATTCGACCCAACTTTGTAACTCACACCTTGGATATCCAGCAAGATCCTAAAGTGAGTGGGATTTATCCCTTATAAGTGTTATCGGTATTTCATGCTCATTCTTTCACAGGGTGTGTATAAAAGTCGAACCAACATTTAAAATTGGTGCTAGGAGGGCAACTGAACTCCGTTCAGTATTGTAAGTTGTTTTCGCAGAGTCTGGTGTTTTATCTTTTGAATCTTTTTCCCTCCTCTTTAGCTCTTTTTAATCCTATTTGTTTAAGTTTTTGCCTAAACCACAAAACTTCGAACCAACATTTAAAATTGGCGCTAGAAGGAGGGCCTCCTGAACTTCGTTCAGTAGTTTGTTAAGGATTGTAAGGTTGTAAGTTGCTTGTGAAAAAGTTGGATTCTACTTACAGAGTAACAAGGTCCCACTCTAGAGCTGGAGAGCTTCTTGTGCCTGACTTAGAAACCCCAAGAAGAAGCAACCTTAGAAGGGCCAAGTCCTTGTCTGAAATAGTTTTATCACCACTTGTAGTTACTCCAACTACAACTGAGAATATCATCGCTAATCAAGTAGTAATGGCAAGCTAGTTGGGTTCCACTGCCTTGAACATCCCTGGTGCAGTGCATGATTTTCCCAGAAACCCTGAGAAGTATCTTCCTACTTATAAACATGATGGAATTAGAACAACAGAAGAACACCTGGTAGCTTTTAAAAATGCTCTAAAGTTGCTAAATGTACAACATGAAGATGTGGCTTGTAGGTTATTCCCTTTCACTCTCTGGGAGGGGGCATACGACTGGTTTTTGAATCTCACCAATGATTCTATTGCTAGTTGGAATGACCTGGAGACAGTTTTTGTATCGCAATTTGGTGAAGTGATAGATCCCAGTCTATTATATCAACAGTTCTCTAGCATTAAAAGAGAAATAAATGAGACTGTCAGATCTTTTAATATCAGGTTTCAAAAGGCTTATGGTAGATTGACAGGTTATTATGTGCCAACTACAAATCTAGCATTGGAAATTTTTAAGAATTCCCTAGATCCAGTGACCTCTGTTTTCTTGAAAAGAGATGCCAATGTTACTAATCTAACAGAGGCTTATAGAGAAGCTTTGGTTCTTGAAAGACAGTTGGGACCTCAACCTTTGAATGTTCATCAAATTCCTTTTGTGTCACAAAATACCCCTGTCTTGAACCCTATCCCACATCAAATAATGTTGCCAGCATGTCAAACTCCACCAATAGGAAATCCATTGGCTGTAACACAGGCTGAAAGTGTACAGAATCCAGTAAAAGAATCTGATAACACAAGAGTTGAGGAAGTTGATGTGCAAGGTGCAGCCAAAGTATTGTCATTGTTGTCAACACAGATAGATAGATCAGTTGATGCAGTGGACAGGAGTTCAGAGGTCAGTCAGAGCATGTACAGTGAATTTTCGAGAAGACAGAAGTGGCCCATATGCAAAATCTCAAAGAAAAAGACAAGTAAGAAAAGTGTCGCGATATCGCGACATGTTGAGCAAGCATGAGAAACTGTCACGATATCGCGACATGTTGAGAAGCTGGAAAAGAAACTGTCGCGATATCGTGACATGTTGAGAAGTTGGAAAAGAAACTGTTGCAATATCACGACATGTTGAGAAGAGAGAGAAAATGCAAAAATTGTCGTGATTTTGCGACATATCGGAGGAGAGAGAAAAAGTTGGAAAAGCTGTCGCGATTTCGCGACATGGTCGAAGGAGAGAGAAAGCACAAAGAAAAGCTGTCACGATTTCGTGACATGTTGGAAGAGAAAGAAAGAGCTAGAAAAACTATCATGATTTCGTGACATGTTGGAGAGAAGGAAGCCAAGTGGAAAAACTATCACGATTTCGTGACATGTTGGAAGAAGAAGCGCAGGGAAAACTATCATGATTTCATGACATGTTTGAGGGAAAAGAGCGCAAGAAAGAAAACTGTCACGATTTCGTGACATGTTTGGAGAGAAGGCGCAAGAAAGAAAACTGTCGCGATTTCGCGACATGTTTGGAGAGAAAGAGCTTGCAAAGAAAACTGTCACGATTTCGTGACATTTGAAGAAGGAAGTACAAAATGTGTCACGATTTCTGACATGTTTGAGAGAAAGAGCTTGCAAGGAAAAGTGTCACGATTTCATGACAATTTGCAAGAGGAAGCGCTAAGGAGAAAAAGTGTCATGATTTCATGACATGTCAGGTTTTCGTGATCCGATGAGAAGAAAAGCGCTAAGGAGGAAAAGTGTCACGATTTCGCGACATAATGCAGGAGAGAGAGTCCGATAGAAAAAGGTGTCACGATTTCGTGACATGCTTCATTTTCGTGGTCCAAAGCGAAGAGAAAGAGGAGAAGGATGAAGTGTCACGATTTTGTGAAAGCAAAACAAAAGAGCATGGAAAGCGTCGCAATTTCACGACAAATTCAAGGAGGAAGAGCTCAAAGGCGAAAGCGTCATGATTTCATGACATGTTCCATTTTTGCAAGCGTAAGACAGAGAAAGGCACAAGGCAAGCGAATGTGTCACGATTTCATGACATGTCTTGTTTTCGTGGTGCAAGCCAAGAAGAGTGTACGGATGCAAAAGTGTCACGATTTTGTGACATGTCATTTTTCGCTAGTGAAGAGAAGTGTAAGAAAGTGAAAGAGTGTCACAATTTCGTGACATGTCATGTTTTCGTTAGTGCAAGCAGAGAAGTGCAAGAAGCGAAAAGTGTCATGATTTCGTGACATGTCTTGTTTTCACGGGTGCAAGCGAAGAAGTGGACAAGGAGGCAAAAAATGTCACGATATCGTGACATGTCATGTTTTCGCAAGTAGAAGGCGAGAAGAGTACAAAGAGACAAAAATGTCACGATTTCACGATAGGTCACAGCAGCATGATTACAGACAGTTAATTGAAGTAGAACGACAGTCAAAGGGCAGTTATAGAGGAAAATCATGCAACCAAAATAAGAAGAGTTAACTAGAGTAAGTGAGACAGTTACAAGTGCAGTTACAGATAGAAATCATGCAAGCTAAAATAAGCACAGTGCATTAAAGATAGAACGGTAGTTACAGGGCCCGTAAAGCAATGTAACCATCGAGCGACAGTTATACTAAAAGTCCCACGCAAGAGACAGATCTATTAATAGGTTGCATGTAATAAATACTATGCTAGAAAGGAGTTACTATCAATAGTGGCTATTAATAGGCTACATGCAGGATTACAGAAGTTACAGAAGACGAGGAGTCTCATTGAGAAATAGTGTTATAAAAGGGCAATCGCACAGAGAATTAAGTTGCCGCTCATAGTGAAAAAGTGCTGCTAAAAGAGAGTGCACAGGAGGCGAGTGAGCAGGGTGTGTGTGCTATGTAAAGAGTGGGCAATGTTGAGAAAGCAATAGACCAGTCAGGGTCTTGTAAAAGTGAAGGCATTTTTATGTCAATCATCAAGATTCAAAATAGAATTCCAAGTTGGTGCTTGGAATCAGGGGTTGGTGCTCCTTTCTATTGGTGCAGATAAATTAGGGGTTGGTGCTCCTTCCAGTTGATGCAGATAAATTAGGGGTTGGTGCTCCTTTCTATTGGTGCAGATAAATTAGGGGTTGGTGCTCCTTCCAATGGGTGCTGGTAAATTGATTGTAAAGTTGGTGCTTTGCAAAGGCTGGATTTGGATAGGAGTCCAAGCAGTCTATTTTTGAGGAGTAGCCAAAACTGGTGAACCTCATTACATCTTGTGTTGTGGGATGCTCTCATGTGATATTTGCTTGATCTGGTTTTAAGTTTTCATTGCTTCAGATTTAAGAGTTGCACATTTAAGTTTTAAATAGCTACACTGATTCACCCCCCCCTCTCAGTGCCATTGTAAGACTAACAATTGGTATCAGAGCCAAGTTCCTGAACAAGCTCAATCGGCTAAGGTGATCTGGGAAGTGACACAATGGCAGTTGGTGAAGGATTCTCATCAAACAAAGCTCCATTGTTTGACGGGACTAATTACACATTCTAGAAAATTAGGATGTAGACATATCTGTGTGCATTGGGATACGACATATGGGACTCAGTAGAAAGTGGATACACAATACCCACCACTCCTCCAACCGATGCTATCGGTAAGAAACTATTTGAGAATGACTCAAAGGCAAAGAATGCTATAATGTGCGATGTAGCAAATAGTGAACTGGTAAAGATCATGAGCTATAAAACTGCAAAAGAAATTTGGGACAAATTGAAGAGCATTCATGAAGGAGACGATAAGATCAAGGAGGCCAAGTTGCAAACTCATCGAACTCAGTACGAAGCGTTAAAGATGAATGACGATGAGAACATAGCGGCATATATGTTGAGAGTAAATGAAGTCATTAATGCCATTAGAGGACTCGACGAGAAAATTGAAGACCCTGCAATCATAAAAAAGGTATTAAGATCTCTTCCCAAAAGATTTGATTCTAAAGTATCAGCTATAGAAGAAGCCAAAGATCTAAATACGTTTAGTATGGATGAGATGCATGGTTCGTTGACTGCGTATGAGATGAGAATAGGAAAGTTTGATCCCACAGACAGAGAAGCTGCTTTTAAAGCCCACAAAAATACGAAAGCAAAACAAGAATCCGAAGATGAAGAGACATCTGATGATATGGAAGCAAACTTTGTTCGAAAACTAAAAAGGGGACAAGGAAAATACAGAGGAAAGCTACCATTTAAATGTTTCAGCTATGGAGGCATTGGGCATGTTGCAGCTAAATGTCCATGAAATAAGGAGAATGAAAGTGATGAAGAATCACACCGAGAAAGAAGTGACTGGAAGAAAAAGACAAATTTTAGAAAGGGCAACTTCAAGAAGAAAAGTTTCATCTCAAAGAATGTCAGTTCATCAGAAGACAGTTTCGGTGAGGATTTCGAAGAGGAAACAGGTGAAGCTCTTTTCATGGCATTCAAAGAAGAAAACACTGAAGAAGAACAGGAATGTGATGAAAACCTTGAGGCTGAGGCTGAAGTAAATCTAAGAGGTGAGTTGATCGCTGCACTTGAAGAGTTGGGTTTAGAAAGGAAAAAGAACAAAAGACTGTCCAAGAAGTTGGAAGAATATGGGGATGAAATTGAAGATCTCTTCCTACAAGTTCAAAAGGCCAAGAAATCAGAAGAAGCCTTGAAGACACACCTGGATGATGTATGCAGCACAAGTGAAGAGGAATCTAACAAAGTTATTGTTGATCTAAAGCTGCAAGTAGAACAGTACAAAAGGATTGAAGATATTCTCAGGTCTCAAATCAATGAGAAAGAGACTGTTTGCTGCCAACAAGAAGAAGAGATTGTTTCATTGAAGAAACAACTAGAAGAGGCCAATATAAATCTCAAATATGAGAAGAGCACAGAGTTGCTAGATAAAATGATAAAGCAACAAAGAAGCTCCACGGCTAAGTCTGGTCTTGGATATGAAGCTGAACAACCGTCATCTTCCAAAAGTACAGAAAAGAAGAAGCCCGCTACTGAAGGATTGAAGCAAGAAAAGCCTGAAGCTGAATCTTCAAAAGGAAGAAAATCTCAAAGGAGATCTACAGCAAAGCAACCACAGCAAAAGAGGTTCTCTCACTCTCACTCTTTTCATAATAATGCTTTTAACGACTATTGTTTTAGATGCAGCCATTATGGTCACCAGGCAATTTATTGTGGATTGAACAATAAATCAAGGAGTTATGCTGGTAGAAACACATCTGCTCTTCTGAGTGAACACCATGTGCAATGTTTTAAATGTAATGGTCATGGGCACATAGCAAGGTTTTGTCCAAGCACTTCTGCAACTAATCTAAGGCAAGACCATAGATTCCATCAGACACAAAGAGTGCAACACAGACAGGAAAATAATTATCCATCAAGAATGCACAAGAGACAACCACCCAAGAGAAATGTTCAGGTTCACGAAAAGGTTCAAAATGTGGATGCAGGTGAAAATTCTCAGCCTAAGTTCAAGAAAAACTAGAGAAAGAAAGAAGAGAGGAAATCGTGTCTCCTTGGACAGAAGGAGATTACTCCTCTATTGCACTAAGCAACTCCAGGTAGCACATCCTCAGGGGGAGCAATGTTAATGTTTTATTTTAATGCTCCTAAGTATTTGTGTGGTTATCTGAGGATGAAAGGAAAGTAGTCGAGGAGTTGTTGTATAGCTGTCAAAGTGTGTTGTCTGTTCTTACAGTTGTTTGTGTTAGTACCGTGAAGGGTGGTGATTGAATTGAGAGTTGTCATTATTGATAGAATTGTTGTATGTCATTGTTGAACTGGTGATGGTTCTTACTGCCACTGTCATAAGTTAAGGATTATAACAGTTCAGATGATTTGGTTGGTTTTGTGGTACTATGTTTGATGCTTGCACAGAGTTGGCAGTAAAACTACAGTGTTGGTACAGTGTTGGACAAAAGTTGGTACAAGTGTGAGTCACTTGTCAATTTTGTTGACAGATGAGAAATCAGCGTGTTGAATGGGAAGATTGAAGAAGAGGCTTAAAATGAGCAGCCAGATGATTTCCAGCCTGGTGATGAATGGTTGAGTTGCTTTCATAGAGGTTGTTTTGATCAAGTTAATGCTTTACTTGATACATGATTTGAGCAAGTTATTCTTTGCATTGGTGATTTATGTTGGTGGCTGTTTTGTTCAAATACCTTTGGAAGGAAAAGGATGTCTACTAGTTTCCTTTTCATGTAGTGTTTGGTTGAATGCTTCAAGGTTAATATTGAGTTGAGATTGAGATTGGGAGTTAAGTATAGAACATATTGAGTCTCTAACAATTCTCTTTATGCTTCTATGAGGTTGATGAATCACATTGGGTCTCTAACAATTCTCTTTGTGGGTTCATGATAAGCAAGTTTTTCTTGATGAACTTGTGAGATGATTTGAGGACAATGCTGGGACAGATTTGAGGACAGTGCTGGGACAAATTTCCAGATGCAGATTTGGGCAGGATGTGTAGAGGACAGAAAGAGTACCAGTGGAGGTGCATTCTATCATGGAGATAGATTGGTCATGTGGAACAGTAAGAAACAAGAGTCAATTTTCTTATCCACAGTAGAAGCAGAATATATTGCAACAACAGTGTGTTGTACGCAGAGGAAGAAATTATATAGTTAATTATCTTTGTGCTCATATTTGTAATTTTTGCTAACTGTCATAACGTGTGCCTGAGAATGTTGTGCATGGACTCAGGGGGAGTCTGCAGTAGCCCTTTGGTATTATTGTCAAAGGGGGAGAAGAATTACAGGAGATTGCATGAGTGTTGCCAACAATTCCAAAGGGGGAGATTGATGTGCAAGGTGCAGCCAAAGTATTGTCATTGTTGTCAACATAGATAGATAGATCAGTTGATGCAGTGGACAGGAGTTCAGAGGTCAGTCAGAGCATGTACAGTGAATTTTCAAGAAGACAGAAGTGGCCCATATGCAAAAGCTCAAAGAAAAAGACAAGTAAGAAAAGTG
Organism: Wollemia nobilis; assembly: GCA_028583015.1. Taxonomy (NCBI): domain Eukaryota; kingdom Viridiplantae; phylum Streptophyta; class Pinopsida; order Araucariales; family Araucariaceae; genus Wollemia; species Wollemia nobilis. The sequence continues at coordinate 4,963,107 of JAQPPZ010003223.1, forward strand.
TCACGATATCGACATGTTGAGCAAGCATGAGAAACTATCACGATATCGCGACATGTTGAGAAGCTGAAAAGAAACTGTCACGATATCATGACATGTTGAGAAGTTGGAAAAGAAACTATCATGATATCACGACATGTTGAGAAGCTGGAAAAGAAACTGTCACGATTTCGTGACATATCAGAGGAGAGAGAAAAAGCTAGAAAAGCTGTCACGATATCGTGACATGGCCGAGGAGAGAGAAAGCGCAAGGAAAACTATCACGATTTCATGACATGTTGGAAGAGAAAGAAAGCACTAGAAAAACTATCACGATTTCGTGACATGTTGGCAGAGAAAAAGCCAAGTGGAAAAACTATCATGATTTTATGACATGTTGGAAGAAAGAAGCGCAAGTAGAAAAACTATCGTGATTTCGTGACATGTTGGAAGAAAAGAAGGCAAGTAAAGAAAACTATCATGATTTCGTGACATGTTTGGAGAGAAGGCGCAAGCAAAGAAAACTGTCATGATTTTACGACATGTTTGAGAGAAAGAGCTTGCAAAGAAAAGTGTCAGAAAGAAAAATTGACATGTTTGAGAAAAAAAGAAAAGTGTCATGATTTCACGACAATTTGCAAGAAGAAGCGCTAAGGAGAAAAAGTGTCACGATTTCGTGACATGTCGAGTTTTCATGATCCGATGAGAAGAAAAGCGCTAAGGAGGAAAAGTGTCACGATTTCGTGACATAATGCAGGAGAGAGAGTCTGATAGAAAAAGGTGTCACGATTTCGTGACATGCTTCATTTTCGTAGTCCAAAGCAAAGAGAAAGAGGAGAAGGATGAAGTGTCACGATTTCATGACAAAAGAAAGAGTGAAGAGCATCGTGATTTCATGACAAATTCAAGGAGGAAGAGCTCAAAGGCGAAAGCGTCATGATTTCATGACATGTTTCATTTTGCAAGCATAAGGCAGAGAAAAGGTAAGGTAAGCGAATGTGTCGTGATTTCGTGACATTGTTTGTTTTCATGGGCAAAGCAGAAAGTGCACAACGGATGCGAAAGTGTCCCGATTTCGTGACATGTTCCATTTTTTAGTTTGAGAGAAGATGTACAAGAAGTGAAAAGTGTCACGATTTCATGACATGTCATGTTTTCGTTAGTGCAAGCAGAGAAGTGCAAGGAAGAAAAGTGTCGCGATTTTGTGACATGTCTTGTTTTTGCGGGTGCAAGCGAAGAAGTGGACAAGGAGGCAAAAATGTCGTGATATCGTGACATGTCATGTTTTCGCAAGTAGAAGGCGAGAAGAGTACAAAGAGACAGAAATGTCATGATTTCATGACAGGTCGCAACAGCACGATTACGGACAGTTAACTGAAGTAGAACGACAGTTAAAGGGGCAGTTGTAGAGGAAAATCATGTAGCCAAAATAAGAAGAGTTAACTGGAGTGAGTGAGACAGTTACAGGTGCAGTTACAGATAGAAATCATGCAAGCTAAAATAAGCACAGTGCATTAAAGATAGAATGGCAGTTACAGGGCCCGTAAAGTAGTGTAACCATCGAGCGACAGTTATACTGAAAGTCCCACGCAAGAGACAGATCTATTAATAGGATGCATGTAATAAATACTATGCTAGAAAGGAGTTACTATCAGTAGTGGCTATTAATAGGCTGCATGCAAGATTACAAAAGTTACAGAAGACGAGGAGTCTCATTGAGAAATAGTGTTATAAAAGGGCAATCGCACAGAGAATTAAGTTGCCACTCATAGTGAAAAAGTGCTACTGAAAGAGAGTGCGCAGGAGGCGAGTGAGCAGGGTGTGTGTGTTGTGTAAAGAGTGGGCAATGTTGAGAAAGCAATAGACCAGTCAGGGTCTTGTAAAAGCGAAGGCATTTTTATGTCAAAAAGATTCAAAATAGAAGTCCGAGTTGGTGCTTGGAATCAGGGGTTGGTGCTCCTTTCTAGTTGGTGCAGATAAATTAGGGGTTGGTGCTCCTTCCAGTTGGTGTTGGTAAATTAGGGGTTGGTGCTCCTTTCTGTTGGTGTAGATAAATTAGGGGTTGGTGCTCCTTCTAGTGGGTGCTGGTAAATTGATTGTAAAGTTGGTGCTTTGCAAAGGCTGGATTTGGATGGGTGTCCAAGCAGTCTATTTTTGAGGAGTAGCCAAAACTGGTGAACCTCATTACATCTTGTGTTATGTGATGCTCTCATGTGATATTTGCTTTATCTGGTTTTAAGTTTTCATTGCTTCAGATTTAAGAGTTGCACATTTAAGTTTTAAATAGCTACACTGATTCACCCCCCCTCTCAGTGCCATTGTAAGACTAACAGAAGTCTCAAAGACGGTCCAAAGGTTGGCAAATGACTTTTTAAGTTTCAAAAGGCAAGTGTCCACCGGAGAAAATGCAAACAGATTTCCTTATCAACAAAACAGATTCACTAGACCACCGTACGAGCCCAACAAATATTATAAAGGAAAGGGGCATGATGTGAATATTTGTGACTTGGCTTTGCCTAACTGGTGCAGGATACACGGGACATCTCAGCACGAGGAATTGGACTGTTTGGAGTTCTGCAATGCTTTTGAAGCTCTATCTGGTGAGTTGGTTTCTCCTGAACATCAAAGAAATGTGGATGGTCCAAGTTCATCCAAGCATAGTACAACTATGGTCTTAGATTCATTTACTTTTCCAAATGAATCAGAGAATGTTGTGGAAATACCTATGGATGAGGTGCAGGATTTTCAACAATATAGGAGGGATAACTACAACCTCAGGAACAGAAATCCAGAGCCTAATACTACATCTACGCCTCCAGACAACTCCCATAATGTTCCTCCAGGTCCATCTCCAAACGATAACCCACCTCCGCCCAAGGGAGGAAATCCGAGAGGACCAGATGCATTTGTCCCTCCACTCAATAAGGGATATAATATAGTGGAGGACATGAAGAAGATCAAAGCCAACATCACTCTTCATGAGTTGGCCCAAATTTCTGAACAAAGGGATAACCTGATCAAAACATACTCTGAACCTACTACCAAACCTCTGGAAAAAGGGAAGAAGATAGCTAATGCGAATATGGCTATGTACAAAGAAAAGACTGAAGTTTCGCCTTTCCTACTGACTGTCCGAATATTTGGGAAAAATTTACACAACTGTCTGGTAGATTCAGGTGCTTCAGCCAATGTCATGCCTCTAGCCATCTGTCAGCAGTTGGGTTTGACCCCCATGAACTCCGAGATGAGAGTCGTCCAATTGGATAAGTCTGAGGTTAAAGTGGTAGGTGAACTTCAGAATATACACATCCAACTAGCATCTGAGCCGAGAGCGCAACACAGAATTGACATTCAGGTGGTGGATATTCCTGTAGGATACGGAATGCTTCTGAGCAGGGATTGGTCAAAATCCTTGAATGGGTACTTGGCTACTGATTTTTTGCATATGTGGTTACCCTGGAATGGTTTTGCAAATCAATTAAGAATCGATAGAGAACCAAGATATAAACTCATGATCACAAAGTATAATGCCAAGAATGAGACTGTTAATCTTGCTGAGGGCTATTATATCGGGGTTTATAATTTGACAACTACTCAAAAGGAGAAACCGGTTAAAGCTCACCGAGATCACGATAATGAAGTTGGAATGCTTCATATTGATGGAGCTAAATCTAAGCAAGGTTCTGGTACAGGGGCTGTTCTTAAAGGACCAAAAAATCAAACCTGTTTTATGTCTTATCGCTTGCAGTTTACCTGCATGAATAACTTGGCAGAATATGAAGCATTAGTACTAGGATTAAAATTTGCTTTACATTACTTTGATCATGCAGATACGAAAGCTCGTATGTTGGACTTGATTGATTTGCAGGGTGGACGACTTCGAGCCATGGAGCATTTTAGTCGACACCAAGAGACAGTCAAGCGCTGGCTTGACGAAAGGGCCAATTCGAAGGCCTTCAAACTTGCAGACCTGGTGTTTCTATGGGACAAAGCCCATGAAAAGAAGCATAAATACACCAAGCTGCAACCTCTATGGATAGGGCCATACCAGATTGCCGAAACCCTAGGTAATAATGCATTTCTTCTACAGGACCTGGAAGGTAATTTTTTGAACCTTCCTATCAATGGTCAATACCTGAAGCATTATTTCTCAGCTGTTCCATCCAATACATCATTTGAATAAATCACAAAGACGTTGTAAAATATGTATATGTTATAAATAAAGTGTGAAGTAGTGTGTTTTTGTTTTGTTTTATTTAAAAGTTTGAAGTTCTGTGTTTTGTCTTTGTAGGTCTGTGCAATTTTGTCTTTTAACTAGTAGCCTTTTTCCTTCCCTTTTAACTCTTTAATCCTGTTTGTTTGAGTTTGCCTAAACAAAGAAAACACAAATCAACATTGAAAATTGGCCTAGTGTGTTTTCATTTTGTCTCATTCTATTTTAAGAGATAGTCTGCTAGGATTAAAAAGTGGGACTACTTGTTATCTAGAACAACAGTAGAAAGATAATTGGATTTTGTATTTTGCTTGCCACAATTATTTTTATTATAAAGAAATTACTATACTGTTTGGTTGAAGAACTCCCAGGGAATCCAAGAAAAGTTGGTCATGAGAGGGGAATCCGATTCACAAAATTACATCAAAGCATCCAAGGAGGTTGTTGGTACCTGAGATGAAACAATTAGTTGATCAATTGCTCGATGAATAAAAAAAAAAAAAAGAAGAAGCAGCAAGGCACTCCAGTAATCGGTATCTTTCAAAAGAAAAGAGAGAGATGGTGAAAGTTGGACAAGCCAATATAAAACTGGCACTCTTTCCTGCACATAGCCAGGGCTCCCGAAGGATACATCTCAAACATGTTCACCAAGCTATAGATGCCACCTCATAGTTGTGATCAGGGTCATGAAAATCTAAAGAGTAACTCTGTCGGGGCTGTAAAAGGCTAAACTAGTAAACAGAGCTCTACTCGGTTTCCCCTACACAATCTAAATAGTTGTTCGATCCATAGCAAGCATTTGAAGCCCCGGTCATCCTTGGAAGAAGGTTTATACACTTGTAATCGCACATCAGAATCTTCCTTAAGTGGTTCAACCTAGTATGTCCTTGGGAAACTTTAACAGCCGACAGATAGTAGTTGAGTCATTTTAGAAAATATTTGTGGCAAAGCATGGTACATGGTCTAAATTGTTTTGAAACTAGAGTTCTAGATTCTAAATAGTGCTACTATTTTCCCTACAGATATCGCCATTTGTTGAGAAGCAACACACCCCCACTAAAAAAATGAAATTCCATCCTTGAAAATATTTAGTTTTCACTTTTTCGCAGGGACCCTCTTGATGTTTTTCAGGTTTTAATTCCAAATTCTGCTTGCCTCCTTTTCAAAGTTTTGCTTACATCAAAGTATCCAAGTAGGCTTGCATATGGCTTTGATTTCATTTTAGAATTCATTTTTCAAATGTTAGAATCATTTCTGAGTAAAGAACATCCTTCACTAATATGTAAAAATGCAGAATACAGATGAATAAATTCATTGGAGTCAACCTACAATTTCTGGAAAATTTGCTAAGTGGAAGTAACTTGAGAAAACGTCACGATTTCATGACATATTCCATTTTTGGAAACGTCGCGATTTCGTGACATATTCCATTTTCGAAAACGTCGCGATATCGCGACATATTCCATTTTGAAAACATCGCGATATCGTGACATTTTTGGTAGAAGGAGCCAAGTGATGAAAATGTCGCGATTTCATGATGCATTTTTGGTAGAAAGAGCCAAGTGATGAAAACGTCGCGATATCACGACATGTTTTGGTAGAAAGAGCCAAGTGATGAAAACGTCGCGATATCACGACAGATTTGGATGGAAGCATCAAGTGATGAAAATGTCACGATATCGTGACATTGATCGACATATTTGGACTAGAAGAGCCAAGTGATGAAAACGTCACGATATCACGACAAGTTTTGATTGAAGGAAAATTGAGGAAAACGTCATGATATCACGACAAGTTTTAGTCAAGCAATAAGAAACGTCACGATATCTGACATATTTTGATTGAAGCAAACCTTGAAGAAAACGTCATGATTCAATGAAAGAAAGAGCCAAGTGATAAAAACGTCATGATTTCACGATTTGATGAAAGAGCCAAGTAAAGAAAATCCGATACCTTTAATAAAACATCCGATATCCAATTGTAGGAACTAAGGAAAATGTCATGATATCGTGACATATTGAGAGGAAGAAAGTGATGGAAATGTCACGATATCACGACATATTTGGATTGAAAGAGCCAAGTGATGGAAACATCGTGATATCGTGACATATTTGGATTAGAAGGGCCAAGTGATGAAAACATCGTGATATCGCGACACATTTGGATTGAAAGCAAAGCTCAAGGAAACGTCGCGATATCGTGACATATTTTGATTAGAAGCGAAGCTTGACGAAAACGTCGCGATATCGTGACACATTTGAATCGGAAGAAAAGTGAAGGAAAACGTCGTGATTTCGTGACATATTTGGTTGAAAGGCAACCACAGGAAAACGTCACGATATCACGACAGGTTTTAATTGGAAATATCAAGTGACGAAAACGTCACGATATCATGACATATTTTGATTAGAAGCAAGCGATGAAAACGTCGCTATATCGCGACATATTTGGTTGGAAGCAAGTGGAAAACATCGCGATATCGTGACATGTTCCATTTTCATGATGACGTAAGCTTAAAAGAAGTAAAGCAAGGAAAACGTCGCGATATCGCGACATATTTTGATTTCATGAGAATAGGAAGAGAAACGTCGCGATATCGTGACATGTCCCATTTTTGGACCTGTCTCATTATCGCGAGGGCAAAAGCGAGGGAAAAGTAGCTTGAGGAAAATGTCGCGATATCGTGACATGTTTCAAAGGAAATCAAGCCGACATGTAATAAACATTAGGGTTTAATTTAATAATATTAAAATGCTAACCCTTGCTTTTCTTTTGCAGAAAGCGATCCGACAGTTGCATAATAGCAGAAGTAATGGCGAGAAAGACAAAGATAAGCACAGATCAAGCGAGGACCATCAGATTGAAATGGGAGATGCCAAGAATTTCTGGTCCGTCTAAATTTTGCAGATCTAGCCGCAAATGAAAGACTTTAAGGTGTGACCGAGCAACTGCCCCATTTAATGAAATATGTCGACGATTGGCCAAAAAATGAAAATATCCATACACAGTCACCGAAATTTGCCGATGGATGCAGTTAACAGAAAATTTATGGCGAAAGTAATGGCGGGCAGAGAATTTCAACTCGAACCAAGCGAAGGCGGCTCTGCGAGGATAGAAGGCCCAGGAAACCAGTGACTCATCCAGATTTCGTAGAGGGATTAATGAGATGCTCTGACAGCCTACCTAAAAGATAAAGATACATTTACGCACGGTATCCATTTGATGAAGACGAAGTCAAATCTCATTTTCTCCATTTATGGCAAGATCCCCACGAAGATTTTTAGAGTAATTAGGGTTTATCAAAATTCTATATAAAAATGCCTTATATTGTAAAACCTAGGCAGTAGGGTTTTGATGATAAGATTTAGGGTTTGGGAAGAAGATATTTTTGAAAAGATCAGGGTTTGTCCTGAGTCTATATATACTTCCTCTGAATGTAAGATCGAGAGGCGAAAACTTAGAATAAAAAGCTATTGGAGCAATTTCTTGCAAATCTTGTTGAATGCTTTGTTCTGGACTTGGAGTTGGTGTGATTTTCGTTTTCTATGATAGCATGGCCAGGAGCCTAATCTCTTTCGGATTGCGATAAGTTCATCTTCTTTTGTTTTTCATCTCGTTAAGGTTTATTTAATTTATGTTGTAGATCTGTGTTATCAAGATTGGATATGCTACTAGGCTTCATTCTTTTTATTGTATGCTAGGGAAAATTACAGATTTAAGGTTCAGGCCTATTCTAATTGCTCTGTCCTCACTATGCGAGCTAGGCTGCTGGTGAGAGATACCAATTTCAACCGACTTCCCTTCTGTTTATGATTTTCTTTCAGATTTGTCTCATCTCTGTCTTATGCTCTTAGTAGAAGGTGATCTTAGAAAGCTGGACACCTTCCTCTTTGATTTGTTCTATTGTGAAGCTAAATAGTATAACTAAAATTGGTAGTTTTGGTTTTGCAGCTAAGTTAGATAAACTTCTCTTTCTGCCCTACCCTACTCTCTCTGTTCCACCGATTGAATGATCCATTTTTATCTTCTTTAAAATTTGTCTTTTATTTAAATCTGCTAAAGCATAAAGAGCTAGATCAAAGAACTGATTGTAAATCTGAGTGTCCACAAAGATAACCAACTCCAAAAACATTACTGAACTAAAGTCCCGAACCCGTTGTAAGGTAACAGACAGTCCACTTGAAACTATTCCAGAAGTGGAAAAGAGTGAATAGACATTCGACCCAACTCTGTAACTCACACCTTGGATATCCAGCAAGATCCTAAAGTGAGTGGGATTTATCCCTTATAAGTGTTATCGATATTTCATGCTCATTCTTCACAGGGTGTGTATAAAAGTCAAACCAACAATCTCGTTCAATTATGGACCAATAATAACCCATGCATAAAATACACTTTGCAATGGCCATTCCACTAAAATGACCACCACAAGTACCATCATGAGCTTCAGCTATGGCTCTTTGTGCCTCATTAGACTTGAGACAACGAAGGAGGATTCCATCATAACCACGTCTATACAACACATCCCCCAAGAGAGTAAAACAAGCTACCTTTTGCTTGAAAGTGCGTTTAGCAGTCCATGACATATCTGATGGGAGTGTTCCAAACTTGAGAAAGGCTATTATTTGGTTTGACCAAGGCTCACATGACTCCAAATGGATAAAGCAAACATCCTTTTCATCCTTAGATTCAACACGAACAATTGCAGATTTAGAGATCATTGTAATTATGAGGGGTTGTACCTCTCCTAAGGTATCCTTTGGAATCAATGATCCAAGAGAGGCCATCACATCTGCAAATCTATTAGTCGAACGTGGCAAACTATCAATTTCATACCAATCAAACTTAGAGAGCAATTTCATTGCTACTTCATGGTAAAGCTTAATGGTAGGCTCTTTGCATTGGTATTCTCTGGTTACCTATTTGACAACAAGTTGAGAATCACCAAATATCCTAATACACTTAATGCCCATAGCTATAGCTACTTGAAGACCTAAGATTAAGGCTTCATACTCTGCATTGTTGTTTGTGCATTGGAAGTCTAGTTTGAATGATAAGGGGATAGGCACCCCCTAGGGTGTATGAAACATGACTCCAGCACCTTGACATTTTTTGCACTTAGAACCATCAAAGAATAGTGTGATATCGATGTCTTCCTTCGAAATGACATCTTCTTCTTGTTCAGTGATAGTGAATACCGAATCATCTGGGAGCTCAATAATCAAAGGATGATCACTAGGTAGTGGAGCTTTCACAAGCTGATTGGCTATAACCTGACCTTTAATGGATTTTTGGCTTATAAACTCAAGATCAAATTTAGTGAGAAGCATTATCCATTTAGCGGTGTGGGTGTTATTGTAAGTGTGAGACATCATATAACGCAGAGGATTTTCTCTAGCTATGACATATGTGGTGTGACTAAGCATGTAATGTCGGAGTTTCTTAGTGGTAAAGACCATTGCTAAGCACAATTTTTCCATGTAAGCATATCTGGTTTCATAGCTTACCAATGTTCGACTAATGTAATAGACAACTTGCTCTCGATTGTTTTCATTCTTTTGTGCAAGCATTGTCCCTAATGCAAAGTCCATTGCTGAAACATACAGATGGAAGGGGACCCCTGGACGAGGAGGAGCTAAGACTGGTGGAGAAGCTAGGTATTTCTTAATGTCATCAAAGGCTTTTTGACATTCATCTATCCATGAAAATGGCACCCCTTTTGTAGTAGGTGATTGAATGGCCTGCATTTGTCAGAAAGTTGCGCAATGAAATGATGGATTGATTGAATCTTTCCTTGTAAACTATGCAATTCCTTTAAATTTGTTGGGGGAGGCATCTCCATGATGGCCTTGACTTTGTTTGGGTCCACCTCAATGCCTCTTTTGGAGACAATGAACCCTAGTAGTTTTCCAGAGGTAACACCAAAGACACATTTCTTGGGGTTCAACCTTACATTATGCTCTAGAAGTCGATCAAAGACTTTTTCCAATACACCAATGTGCTCTTGTCGAGTTTTGGATTTTTCCAAGAGATCATCCACATAATCTTCGATGATCTTATGCATGTAATCATGGAAGATGTATGTCATGGCACGTTGATAAGTGGCACCTACATTTTTGAGGCCAAAGGGCATCACCTTGTAACAAAAAGTCCCCCAAGGTGTAGTGAATGTTGTTTTGTGTTGGTCATCAAGATTTATTCGAATTTGGTTGTATCCTAAAAAACCATCCATGAGAGAAAGCATTTCATGGCCAGCGCAGGTGTCGACAAGAGTATCAATGTTTGGAAGAGGAAAATCATCCTTAGGACACGCTTTGTTAAGATCTCAAAAATCAGTGCAAACGTGTATCACCCCGTTAGGCTTGCGAATGGGTACCATGTTTGAGAGCCACTCGGGATAATCAATGGGTACAATGAAACCCACATCTAATAGCTTTTGAAGCTCTTCTTTGACCAAGAGGGCAATGGTAGGATGCATCCTTCTAAGTTTTTGTTTGACCGGCTTAGCATCAGAGTTTAAGGTGAGATTGTGGACAACCAAATTAGAGTCAAGACCAGGCATGTCTTTATAGGACCATGCAAAAATTCCCTTCTTCCTCTTGAGGAGAGCAATTAATTGCTCTTGTTCATCTTTGGATAAGCTTTTTCCAAGTTTGACAATTTGGGGATTGTCTACGTCTGAACTAAGGTTCACATCGATAGTATCTTCAATAGACATGTGAGAACCTTCCTCAAGTTGATGGGGAGTTGGGATTAGATGAATGTCATCTATGATGTCATCAAACTCTTCTAACTTATCCTCATCTATGTCTACCTAGAAAACCTCAGGATCTGAAGGTGAAGGTGAAGGTGAAGGTGGAGGTGATGGAGGAATGTAGTTGGTTGAAGCCCTTAACAATTCCTCGGATAGGACAAACTCGGAAAAGGATGGTGGTGAGGAAATCTAATCCATATCAATAAGACTCATGTCAATAGGAATTGGCTTTGCCAAATCGTATGGATTACGGAGTGGGGTGAATAAGTCAATAGGATTCATGTTGAATTAAAGGGAAAATGGATGGGTGGCGAAGGTGAATGGAATGGATCCTATTTGGTAGAACCAATGCTAGAACTCTGTTAAACCTGGACAACAGCAAGCAACACAAATAAATGCAATGTACATGCAAAATATTTTTTTTTTTTATTTATTTTATTTTTTTAATTTTTTATGTACATATATTACAAATAAAATGGTCGATGAGATGGATTAATGAGATGGAGGTGGTGGTTCACCGGTTGGGTCAGCTCGCTCTTGTGGAAGAAGCAAGTGAAATATGGGCTGATGGATGGGGAACATTCTGAGGTAAAACTCATCATGTTCAGTGTGTGGAATGATGGGGTCTGATTCCTCTTCAGATTCATCAGAAATTATTGACATGAGGTCAAATTCTTCATAGATATCATCTTCGAAGTCATCTATGTGATGGATATCTTCTCCTGAATTTAAATTTAAGCTTTGAAAAGCTTGTTCAAGAGAAGAGGTGGATGAAAGTGGATGATAACCTAAACCTGAATGGTCATGCATTTCTCGATATGAAACATCGATAATCTCATGCATTCCCTATTCATGCCATCCTAGGCCATGTCCTTGCCAATTAACAATGTGGAAATATCGGGATGGAAAACCTGACATATGTTGTATATTGGCTGGTGTGGGTGATTTGGGTTCATCTGGGGTAACTAGATTGGATGATGAATCAAGTCCCCCATACATAAAATTAATGCTATTAGGCACTGAACCCATATTATATACCACTCCTATAGATAAGGGTGGGTCACATGGGTGACCGTAGTCCTTAGCACTTTGAATGTTGAGTGGTGTGACTATGATGTCTTGGACCACATATTCACCAATACCAAGATTAGTGAGGTGGACCTCGACTTGGGATGATGTGGATGGATTGGATGTGGATGGAACTGACTCATGGTTGGTTGATGGTATCTCACAATCTATCATTTTGACTTGTGAGACATTGGTTGATGTGGATGAAGATGGATTTGGTTGGGTGGATTGTTGAATTGGCAATGATGTGGAAAGAGTGGTGGAGGATGTTGATGATGTGGCTAATGTTGATTGAGTTTGACCACATGTGCATGTAGTCAATGGTGATGAAGATGGGGGTATGGAAGTGGATGCTTGATGAGAATTGGTGATTGGAAGCTCCTCAGGAATAGGGGCTTTAGATGATGATATGGATGGGGTGGATGATGAAGTGGTTGATGAAGTGAGGAATAGATGAGTGGAAGGTAGCATGGACTCATAGGGGTTTGAGATAAAATTGCAATACTTAAATGGTTCAACATCCATTGGTATGCAATGTACTTGTCCCTCATGTACGTATTTCAAGCATTGATGTAATATGGAGGGGACACATCTCATTTCCCTCATCCAAGGTCATCCAAGGAGTACATTATACGCCATGGACCCTTCCAAGATGTGGAACATAGTATGCAATATTTTGACCCCCACTTCGATGGGCAAAACAACAGTGCCAACTATGGAGCAAAGAGCATCATTAAATGCTTTCAAGGTGAAAGAGGATTTGGTGATGTGGTCTGGTGGAAGCTTGAGATGTTGAAGGGTAGATGTGGTGATGATGTTTATGGAGGAGCTGGTATCAATTAAAACTCTTTTGAAAGGCTTCCTATCAATTTGAGCCATGATATGTAATGGAGGGTCCACTGATTCTGATGATATTGGTTTGATTTCAAAATCATAGAAAGTAATGGAAGGCTCCATACATGTTTGAATATTCCCCACAAAATTGTTAAATGCATTAGCATCTTGAGATTGAAGTTCAATGGATTTTAGAATATCCATTAATGCTTCACGATGTGGAGGAGATTGTTGGATTAGCTCATATATGGATAGTTTGGCTGAAGCCATTTTTAAGCTTGTGGTTAACCGACTGCTCAATGAGATGATTGGCCTAGATGGATGATTGGAAGGATGAATGGGTTGAGATGGATGGGCTGGAATATGGATTGGTTGAGAGGGATTGGCAGAAAATTGGATGGGAGATGATGATGTGGTAGGTTGAGACACACTTGCCTATGGAGGTATGGGTGGATGAATAGACTGCTATTGAACATTTTGTTGATTGGAGCATTGTTGTTGACCTCGGGTTACTACATGAATAGCACCCACAAAACCTTGGTACTATTGAATATGATTAACCTGATTAGGAGGAGTCTTGGTATTTGACCCTCCTATTGTTGGTTGTGCTTCCTCATGATGAGGAAGTGGTGTTTGAAAAATCCTAAGATTTTGATTTTGTTGAGCTAGAGGATTGTCAAGCTTGATAGCTCCTAACTCAATAAGGTCTTGCACTCTATCTTTGAATTGATGGTAGTTATTGATATCATGCCCATTCTATCTATGATAAGGACAAAATAAATGCTCCCTATAGTGTTTACCATGTTTAGCGAGATCATCAGGTTTGACCTCAGGCAAGGGAAGTTGATTTGTGTCATATAACCTACGAAAAATGGAGGTATAAGATTCAACCAATGGGGTATATTGATGGGGTTGTCAAATAGATTATCGACGTGGTCAGTTTTCCATAGCTGGCACTATGTTTTGACTTGATTGAGTAGTTGAGGGAACCACATGATATTCAATTTGTCATGGTTGTTGTTGCATGGGTTGTTGTTGAGCCATTACTGGCTGGCTCATGACCACTTGATTTACTTGATTGGATGAATTGGTCGGATTGGCCTGATTGGATTTTGATTGGCCAGAATAATTTCCTTTATATTGGCCCTTGTTTTGCCATTCTTTCTTCTTAGGCTTAAGCACTCCTTGGATTTTTATCTCCTCAATTGTGCTAGCCTGGGCAAGAGCTTCATCAAATGATCTATGTTGTTGTAATTGCAATAACCAAGAGATGGGTTTTAAGCAACTCTTAGTGAACAATCGGGTCAGCTCCTCCATTGGTAGGGAAAATGGCAATTTGGTGATAACGACCCTCCAACGGTTACCAAATTCATAGACAGACTCATCATCATATTATTTTAGATCATAGATATCAGATAATGAGACTTTATTTCTTATATTGAGGGAGAATATTTCAAGAAATTGGTCAACCAATTGCTCAAAAGTATAAATACTATGATTGGGCAAATGGTTATACCATTCTACAACATCTCCCCCTAATGTTTGAGGGAAGGTTCTAAGCATTAGAGTATCATTGCTTTGAATTCTAAAGCAAGAATGAACAAATGAGCTCACGTGCTCTTTAGGGTTCTCCATCCCTTTAAATTTATCAAACTTTGGTATTGTGAAATCTATTGGATATGGTGATGATGGTACCGAAGGATGAATTGGTTGATTGATCAGTTGATGTAGGGTAGGCTTTTGGTTTATCATGCCAAGAGTATGTTGCATCAAACTATCAATCTATTGTTGCATAGCTTGGATTCGAGGGTCCTCCCCAAGAATGTGGAAACCCTGAATCACTTGATGATTTTGTGATGGTGAGGTGGAAATATGTTGAGGTGTAATGAGGTGATGATGACTTGGTAGAGTGGATTGATGTTGATGATAATGGGGTTGATGAAGGAATGATTGTGAATGAAGATATGGAGATGATGTATGAGGGCTTTGGATAGGTTGGCCAATGGGAATAGAATGGGTATGGGTTGGCGATGGTGTTGGAATGGAAACCATAGAATATTGTGGTACCCAAGATGGACTTTGGCTAACAAATATGGGTTGAGTGGAAATAGGTTGAGGCTTAGGGTTGATCACCTGAACTTGTTGTTGAGCATTCTATCGCTTCTTAAGCAATTTGTTGAGATGTTCCCATGTCTCATGTATTTCCATATCAGTGGTTGATGGAATGGATGTGGATGGGATTGATGAGGTAGGTGGGGGTAAGTTGCAATGGGAATTGCAACTTGATGGGAGACACTAGATGGCATGGATATGGGCACTTGTGAAGCAACATTAACATGTGCTTCATACAAGGGGTTACCATAGACTGAGGTGTATGAGGATGGGATGGATGTGCTTTGGGCACATGATGATTGGGGTATGGACAAATGTTGGGAAGGTGCAGTAGATACCTCAAAAAGAGGGTTATTGTACACCTGGGTAAAGCTTGAAGGTTGGGAGGAGATAAGTTCCTACTATAAATAAGGATCATATCTAGGTGAGTTAGGGACTGACTCTAAGACATAGTTAGTGGATTTCAAAAGAGCTTCCACTTGTGCCATGTCTATATGGGTGATGTGGTGGTCAATGGTTGGTGAAGATGATTCTATTTGGGGCATGGCCATATGAAATGATGTGGATGACACAATGTGTGAGGGACCCATAGACAAATCTGAATGACTTACCTGTATCACACTAGGGGGATTGATCATGGAAGTGGTGGTGGAAGGTGATGATGAACACTCCATTGCTGAAGTGGTTTGATTGGTGGATATTTGATTCATTATTTTAGCTTGATTTCTTGTTAATACCATAAACTAATGAACCAAATATAAAATATGCTGGAAAATAAAATGCGGAATGAAAAACTCACAAAATCAAATAGGCAATCCAATCCTATGTTTATGCAACAAAATGTGTCTTACCTTTGTTCTTTTTTATTATCTCATTTTAATGTTTTTTTTTGGTTTTGTGTGTTTCGATGCACTAATCTGAATTAAAATGGGTGAACACTATGGCTTGGATGGGCAATGAGATTCTTACTGGTGATGAAATCTAACAAGTTTGCTTAGGGGTGTCCTAAAGTGTCTAGGGGTAGAGATTGGTGGATGGAGATGAAACCCACCGTCACCAGATCTCAAGCAATGGTTGGTGATGAAATCCAACACATTACTATTTAAAATGATATGTGCTATGTGTGATTCCTTTTAATATTTCTAGTTTTTTATGGTGTACATACAATGTCAAGAATAACTGATTTCACTAGCCTAAATTAGAAGCCAACACAAGAAATATTAATTTTCCCAAAAGAAGTAGAGTACACCGCTTAAGACCGCTCTCTAAATAGAGGAGGGTTCATCTACTCTTCCACCTTGAATCACCAAATGTGGGGGTACTTTCAATATACTAATGTTGTTCCTACTTAGACCAACAAAAGGAGAAATTCCTAACCCTAAAATGCAGACTATTTCATGCAATTAACAATTCATATGAAAACAAAATGCAAGGTTTTAATTGCAGCACACCAGAAAATCATGAAATTTTAATTGGAAATGTGAAATGTGTGAATGAATATGGATGCAAAGAACTATTCTAATGCCTAGAAATGCAGATTAAAATGTTTGTTTTTAACATATTATTAATGATGTTCTTTTTAACACAAAATCTAAAAATAGGAAAATACGTAAAACAAAGGGGTTAGGGTTTTAGGTAGACTTACAGATAAGCCTATGTATTCTTCCTCCTCTCTATGAAACACCTCTAGGAACCTATGAAACACACTTTGAATGTCCCACAAGTGCCGCAGGGCATCTACTTCTGCAGCTCCTTAGAAACCTTGATTCTATGAAATTCATGCAATCTATTTTTCTAAAAACCTGCAATATAGAAATAGAAAACCACAAATTAGTAACAAGATAATTTAAAATATAGAACCCTTTGTGGGTCCCACCATGATCACCATTTGTGAATGCAAATCGAACAACACCAAAAAATAAACTATAAAATTAAATAAGCAATGCGACACATAAAATTGCACAATGAAATAAACTTTTATTATAACTGGTGGATCTTCAATATTACAATAAAATGTGCCCCAAATATGGGGTTACAAAGCTTATTATACTTGATACAATGATTACAATACACTAGGGTTCTCTGAAACCCTAGTAAACAAATAATGGTGGTGTCTTCACGTTCGATATGATCCCAACAGAGGTGAGTGGGCTTTTTGATATCCTATACAGGACCACTCAATGCTTCAACAACTACCAATGATATGATCCCTACACCTACAAACAATAAACAACAAGAGTTAGTCAATACTATGAGGGCTCCACTACGTGAGACCCTCAAAAAAAATACTACAACCCTAGTTAAAAAAATTATAAAAGATCTAAGAATACAAAATAATGCAATAAATAGTTTACCTTATCTCACACTGACTTGTTGTCTTATGATCTTCATCATTGTTGTAAAAAATGGTGTGTAGATACCCTAGAGACACCCGAGGGGTAGTAGGACTACAGAACTAGGGTTGTGAATCCCTACACACTCGATGATGGTAGGAGGCACCCAGATGCTCGGTGATGGAGAGGTACCCAGATGTGTATGATAGTAAGGCACTAAGGTGCTCGAGGAACTCGAAGGGGTGTTCTAGGGAGTGAAACATAATCTGTAGAAGCAGATCTGGTTCGTGCGAGGTGGGCGGCGATGGAAGGAAGATGAAGGATGGAAATGGAAATGGTGAGGATGCTTGGATGCTTGAGGACTTAAGAAAACTTAGGGCTTGGAACTTAGGAAACTTAGGGGTTGAGTCATCAAAATGACTCCTCTTTATAATCTCTCCTAGGGCACGTTAGGGTTTCAACGACACAATTTGTGTGGTCAAGATTAAAACATGATGGAGGGTGGAGATTAAATATGGGCATGTGGCATGGATTAAGGTGGATGAATGGCTGGGATTAGATCATGATGGATGGATGAAATAAATCATATAAATATATATATATATATATATATATATATATTATATATATATATATATATATTTATTAAATATATAAATAAATATATATAAATAATGGGTAAATGTGGTGGGAAACTATGGATGGATGACAAGTGGCTAGATTTTGGTGTCTACAAGTACATTCATGTTGTATCAATTTTGGCTACAACAGTGCATTTATGATTAATAAATGTGTCAAAGAAAGATGTAGACATTTGAGTGGAGGTGGCAATGGATGATGTGGGCAAAAAGAGGTAGATGGTTTAGGATGGATGGTTCGTGTAAAGTTATTTGTCATTTTTTTTAGCACAATAATTAATGTGCTAAAATAATTAATTTTTTTTTGATCAGGGCCCCCTTGAGTTTCATGAGGAATACGATATTCCTAATAGAACTCGAAATGACTAATGGAAAAGAAAAATGTGACAAAATGAAAAAGGAAAAGAGTGGGTGCGTTAAAGTGGAGGGTGGAGGTAAAAAGTAATTCATTTTTACCTTTCACTTTTTTGGTTTGGAGCTCTAGAGAAAAATGGAACGTCCTATTCACCAAGTGGAAATCACACATAGAGACAATGATGGAGCAGTTGGGCAGATACGAGTAAGTGCTAAATTGCTTTTTGTTTCCAAATTTTACCTTTTTGTTGATTTTTTAATGATTTTTTTGGATTTCTTGATCAAATTTTTAGTGCATAGCCATCATCACAAATTTGTGGTCACATGATGAATTTGTGGCCCATGAATTTGTAGAATCCTATGAATTCAAAAAACCCTAGGAATTTAGCGAAATTGTGAAATCGTGAAAATGCTAGCGAATTTGTAGGACCTTAGCAAAATTGCAAAACCCTAGTAAAATCGTAGCGAATTCACTTCTTGTTGTAATTTTGTTTTGTGATTGGCTATGATTTTGATGATTTTATTATGATGATGAACTGATGATGTTGCATGTTGATATTTTTGGTTGTAGTATGGTACTCTCAAGAGTTGAGATTGACATGTTGGTGATTTCGAGGAGAGAGTGAGGGAGCTCACTCAGGTGAAGAGGGATGTGATAGAGTAGCCGAGGTTTCTCCATGTAGAAGAGATGCCTAGGGTGGACATGAATTAATCACTGTTGACCATATTCATAAAGAGGTGGCATCCAAAATCATTTATATTTTGGTTACCTACAGGGGAAATGATAGTAACTTTGGAGGACATGTGGAAGATTCTACAAAATTTTGATCAGAGGATAGGTAGTATACTAGTCTATGGTACATGAAAAGGCTATGGAGTAGTTGATCAAGGATCAGACCTATGAGGTTTGTTAGAGTTGTGTTAGTGTATATGGGATGGTAGGAGGACTAAACATTTCTACACTGACAATTGTGTTGAGCGGAGTGGTTGTTGGATTGTTTACTTAGCACATGAGCAGGTGACATCTACCATGGGTATTAGAAGGAGTTTTTGTTGAGATGAAGGATACCAGGATGTGTTTTGCATGGGATCCCTTTGTATTGTGTCATTTTTGTAGGATGTTATATAATGTTGTGTACAAATAAGCTCACTATATTTTCCTTACCACCTTGCTCCAAGTATGGTGTTGGGAGTATTTCGTAGTGTAGAGTCCTGATGGGTTGCCTCAATAGTAGGTGGATGCGGAGTGACCAACTGTGTACTAGTGGACTACCTTGAGGGAATGGTAAATATGGTCACCTAGATGTAGAAAGATGAGTGGTGGATGAGCTACATCCATGATGGGTGATATGGAGGCCCTAACAGATGCATCTTGGTTGGGATGAGGATAGTGTGGAGTTAGCTCATGTGCAGAGGATTTGGTGGCTCAGGTCAAAGAAGGAAGAGGTGGAGCTATACCATTTTGATAAGGTACAATGATAGTTTAGGCTAGTGTAGGGGATACAAGAGTTGAGGGTTTCTAGTTTCAATGGGTGATGAGGGATCCTTCAGGTGTAGGTTGTGACCTTGACGTTACCCAAATTCTGAATACCAATGAGGATGACCCTCTTCTAGGGGATTAGGGGGTGGATGATGTAGGGGTGGAGGCTAGATACCAATAGTGGTATCAAGAGATTAGGCCCTTGAGGATTACTCCTGAGTTGGCTCCACCCCTATGAATAGTAGTGGATCACTAGATGCAGTTGGTGGTATAGGAGGTTGCTCGTTGGAGGGAGGTGGATAGACATAGGTAGAGAGATGCACATAAACCCTAACAGAGGGGTGCACCTAGACCTATATAGGGGGATGCACCTAGATCCATATAGGGGGATGCATTTGGACCCAGATAGGAGAATGCACCCCAATAGCCACATGATGAGGTAGAGATGGTTGGTGAGGTAGGGATAATAGGTACTAGCCAAAAGGAGTTAGAGGTAGAAGTGATTTCTTAGAGCATATATATGGTGGCTCATAGTGCACAAATAGTAATTCAGATAGAGCATATAACGACTTAGGCAAAGTGTATTCAAGCATTGGAGACTGAGCTATCATAGCTACGGGCTCAGATGTAGTGGTAAGTGAGGGCACCACCCTTTGTGAGTAGCGAAGGTCATCGCTATCTATAGGAGGACTTGATGAGGGCCTCTCAATGAGAGTCATTTTTCTAGGCTCTCTATTATCAGGTAGTTCCAAAGGGACAAAGGGTTGTTATGCCAACATTGATGATGACTCAGGTGTGCACGATCGAGTTCATGAACAATGAACCAGTTTATGAACATACCCCCAGCAAAGCCACCACCATATACGAGTGAGGGTTAGGGATCTAGGGGATGGTATTATAGGTTTTGATTTTTGTGGCATCCTTCCTCAATGATTGAGTATGCCAATTTTTTGATTGTGGTATACTAGTCAAACAACTACATATGTATTACTCTCGAGATATATACCATACTACATTTTTATATTTTACTTGTGTTATGACAATGAATGCATCTGAATATTTTATTGTTTTGATGCTTTATGTGGATGCATGTTGTGAATGATCTAAATGATAATGTATGATAATGCATATAATCATGTTGGTTTTAATGCACACCTATCATGCTAGTCAAAATATGGTTTGTGAAAATATGAAGTGTGGAGATAAGTGATGATGAATAAGGAGAAGTGGAAGACAATATGCAAAAGTGATGATCAAAATGTATTGAGTGACATGTCCTTACGACATCAATTTTTAGGCAATAACCTACAAGGATGTGTGCTTGTGTATGACCAAAATGGAGGTTACCCCTCATGTGTGGTCATGAAGCGAATCTTGTATGAGGTATATTGTCATGCCAGAGTTGAAGGTATGAAACCCAGTAGGAAAGATGGTCAAATTTGATGGTCAAAATGATGATTTGGAGAAAAATGGATGAGAAATGGTCATACCCTTTATATCGAAGAATCAAGGATATGAAAGGAATGTAAATGACTAGTCATGAAAGATGTAATTTTTTTTGTATGGGGGATTTTACTAGGCATCATAATCCTAGGTTAAATGGAATGCATATGGGAAAAACCTAACTAGGTATCATCCCATGCCATTGTCATGAAGTTTTCTTGCAACTATATGATCAAGAAATCATGTATGAGCAAGCAAGATATGTATAATATGACAAGCATGTATGCAATATGAGGAAGCAATTATGGAAATATGATATGTAAATTTAGATGTGAAATGCAAAGCTAATTATTGATTTGGCACCAATTACCTATGATAATGGTCATACATGTCCAATGAAGATATTATGACATTAGCCAATCAAGACTCATTGAAAATCTTGGTTATCCTCAAAATGAGATCAAGTCCATCAAGAATCGGTGTGTGGATAGTGAGTTCATTTCCTATATTGAGCTTGATTATGATGCAAATCAATCAAGAACCAATGTGTGTGCTTTTGAAGTTCATTTACCACTTTTGAGTAAGGTAATGACACAAGCCAATCAGGAACCATTGTGTGTGCAAATGATGAATTCATTTACCAATCTTGGATAGGGTAAGATTGAACCAATCATGGAGAGAACCAAGAAGCTAGCTTGTCCTTATGTGCATTCAGTGGTCTCTTTAAGAGAGATATGTCGCCACGCATGAGCATACTCCACTACTAGTCAAGCATCTATAGCCTCGATGGAGATTAGCTCCATAGTCCAATAATAGGATCTCAAGCTTTGGGGAATCAGATTCTCAACCACTCAAATCGAGTCCTGATGAGAATTGAACCCTATCCTTACTACTTGAGCCCCATTATTATTATGTATTTGGAAAAATATTTAGAGCTTTGGGGAATTGGATTCTCAACCACTCGAATCGAGTCCTGATGAGAATTTTACCCTATCCTTACTACTCACTCTTTTTATTTTTTGTATAATTTTGTAAAGAATATATTTTTATAATTTGTTGGACTATGTGCATAATGGGACAAGCAAGAAAAACTATTCACTTCAAGGTTCAATCCAATCATGGCATCATCCCTCCCTGATGCAAGATTTTATTAATAAATGTGACATGTGTTTGGTTCAAGAATGGTAGAGTCAGTTCCCAAAACTCAAAGTTTTCTTAGTGAGAATTGTGTTTTGGTTCAAGAGATATTTTTGATCAATGTCAAGCATCAAGATTTTATTAAAATATGAATCATGTGGTTGGTTCAAGATGGAATCTTAATCAGTCGAGGAGATCAATATTACCTATGAGCATGATAGCCTTTGTCTAAGATTACGGTGGATAGGTATGACCATATGACATAGATAATTGAACTAATCAAAATTAGAATATGGTGTCATGCAACTATATTATGTAAAATGTATGATTATGACTATGCAATGCAATATGGAAGTAATAGTTATGCAAGATGGGCTATATGCAAACCTAAATGAAATGCATAGGTGAATGAAAATAAAAACTCCAAAATGCCAAAGAAAAATGATAAGAATGAAACCGGCGCAACGGGGGCCCCGCCCCCCTGGACAGTGGTGTTGAACCCACTATGGGTGTAGTGCTCGCTAATGGTCGAAGAAAATAAGAGATATACCCATTGGGATGTATGCTCACAAATGGTCGAATGGAGGTTGTCCCTCACTCGTGACCATGAAGCTATCCACTATGGGGTGCTAAGATGATGGGAATGATATTGCCAAAGTGAGTACTACTCAATAGGGGTGTGCACTAAAGTGTATGAACAAGGCCAATGGAGCAAAGCAAGAACTATATCCCTTACCTTGGGGAGATGTAAGCAATAAAAAATTTTCAAGGTCAAGGGATATAAAATGACATGAGCAAATGCAATTATGGAAATGCAAACTAGATGAAAATGCAACACCATGCACAAATTTTGTTTTATTTATTTTTTGATTTTTTTTTTTTTTTTACATGGTGGAATTGGTAGTATATACAAGATGATTTGTGCAAGATGTTCTATGTACATTGTACAAGGTGATTTATGCATAATATTTCCTAAGGTGGCTTCAAAACCAAATGAGGTTTAGAATAGGATCTCTTAGATTTTTCTTGATGATCAAAATAACAAAGAAGCTCCTTTGTAGATTTTTCTTTGGTAGCCATTGCACAAAAATCTTCATAAATCCTAACTGAACCATATTTCTTAACAAAAGGAGGGGTGATCCCTAATTTTGCAAGATCTTTATAAGATAGCAAAGCAGGGTCCCCTTGAGAAGTAGAATATTTACCATTAGAATGTATAAAATTTATCATATTACAAAACAAAATGTTAGAGGGATAAGGGGGTCCCTCATCTTCTTCAATCCATTCCAAAGAAGGGTGCTCGGGCATAGATGAATATGGATAATGGATAGAAGGCAATGATGATGATAGGGTAGGATAAAATGGAGAATCATATGGCTCCACCATTGCACAATACTCAAATGCTCGTGGGTCACCATGAATGGTGATAATTTGATTCTTGAATTTAAACTTCAAGCATTGATGAAGAGTGGAAGGGACAACCCTCATCTCATGAATCCAAGGGTGTCCAAGTAGTAGATTATAAGATGCAAGGCAAGACACCACATAAAACAAGGTATCTAAGATCTTGGGTCCTACCTTAAGGGGAAGGACTATAGTGCCACAAGCTTCTTGGGACTCATTGTTGAAATCTTTTATGATGATATCAAGTTTGATGAGATCTTCCTCCTTTAATCCAAGTTTTTGAAAGAATTGATGAGTGCATAGATTAAGGGAGGAACCATTATCTACCAAGACTCTCTTGATAAATGTTTCTCTAATAAATCCTGTAATGTAAAGGGAAAAATCTTCTTGCAGGTTTGAGGAAGGAATCTCATCATCATAGAATGAAATATGATTAATCCCAAGAGAACTTACAACACTAACCATATCCCTAGAGGGAATGTCTTGTACTTGTTGTGTAGGAGGTTGATTTTTTGTTGGAGGATCGTGATCAGGAGTAGTTTGAGAGTCCTCTATAACAAGATGACCTGCATCAATCAAGTCTTGAACCACATGTTTCAACCTCTTACATGAGTGTGTCATGTGCCCATCCACTCTATGGTACTCACAATGTTGTTCAGGCTTATACCAATCAGTCATGGTATTAGGTTGCCTTATGGGAGGTAACTCAATCATACCTGTATCCAATAGTTGTTTGAGGACCATGGACAATGGTTGATTAAGCTTGATAAAATTACGTGGTGGGGATTTTTGAGGAGCTTTGAATATCATTTTCCTCAAGGTATTAGTGGTAACAAGTTTTAATGGTTGATTACATGTCTTATTGTTGATGGTCGGTGCTACTACATTCCCAAAAGAGGTATAGTAGGTAGGTTGTGAGGTATGATATGGGTGCATGGTGGGAATGGTGACACTATTATGAAAAGGATTGGAAAAATAAGTATTGCCTTGCTGAAATGGATATGTCATGTTGAAATAAGAAGATGGAAATGGTTGTGATGACAATAATGGTGGGAAAGAATATGGAAGGAAGAATTATGGAGGAATTGGTTGGGAGGAAAAGGATGATAGAAGAGGAGGTTGTGATGAGGATAATGTTGAATATGGATGAAATTGTGGAGGGGGTGGACTACAATCAACCAATATCATTTGTGGAATTTCCTTGACATTAATGATCGGGGAAGTAGCATAAACAAGTTTGTATTGGATTTGGTCATTTGTAGGACCCACAATTTCCTTACCATTCCTAAGAGTCATGGTCATGTTTTGAAAAGAATAAACAAGAATTGCTTTAAAAAATAAGTCACACAAAAAGATTTTCCTTATTTTACTCTTTAGGATTCCTTTGTTTTTGATTAATCTTGTTTATGTGGCTAAATTCCTTAATGTGGTCTTGTTCAATGAAAAGAAAGAATAGATGATGAAAAATAAGGATGCTCTTCCAACCAAAATCCTCTCTCAAAGTTATCCCCAAAGACGTCTAATATTAGTTGTCTAGCTATCCCAGGAGTAGGAGGTGTACACCACTTAATACCCAACTTTAACAAGTTGGAGGGTTTGACCCCAAACCCTCACCAAAACTTGGCACCACTTGATGCCAAGGGTGGGATGGAACTAGAATGAGGTCAGTACGATTCATCAATGGAAAAACTAGAGGGGGGAAAATGAAAGGAAAAGAAGTGTGAAAAGAAATATGATTAATGTTTTGAACCTTTAGTGCATGAATTCATGTCGGGTTCACCAAAGAATGTAGAGGGCAAAAATTTGCACCCCTTTCCCTCTAGGTAAATGGATCCATTCCTAGAAGGGGGATGGGATGTTTACACTCTTACACCTTGATGTGAGGGGTACCTAGTGACGTACCTCCTTTGGTGATGGTTGAATAGATGTGGGTTCACCAAGAAGTATTTAAAGACTACTTCTAAGTCTAGCCAAGGATATTTGTTTATGTAGATACCAAAATCTAGGTATTTGAATCCCACATCACAACCTTTCATAATAAATTTATATACCTAAGTCTAAAATTAGGTGTATAAAATCCTACACATTATCTTATTTTCAAGATTTTAATAAATATAGAAAATACCCCTAGGATACCATACCTATTCACTAGATATGTGTCCTAGCCACCACTACCCCTCACCTTGCCACATCTCACACACTCATGTCCCCCTTATCCCTTCACATGAGACATCCCTTACACCTCACTCCAATTGCATTCAATCATTAGCCATGTCACCCCAGTTAAGTGAGATACCTTAGGTGACTCACTATAATTGCCCCTTCCATTTGGTAGCCCTAGATTGCCACTTGGTAATCCTGGCTTGCCACCTCCTTTTCCCTCCAAAACCCTAAGGGGCCTATAAAGGCACCTTCACCCCATCAACCAAAAGAGGTCAAGAACATACACCATCATGCTACCAGAATCACATTAGGAGCTCACATGTATCTCAAGGAAACTAGAGATTCAAAGCCTTAGAGTGCCTATTTATAGTTTTTTCCATCGAGTCTCAATCACCCGTCTATGGTTACACAGAAGCAACCACCCTCCCATCTATAGTTTTTTTCATCTTGGTCAATAGGTGCTACTAACCCTTGCAAGGCATATTAGGTTTTTATTTCTCTATTGTTTGCTCCATATTTCATATTTCTGTAGCTAGGGTTTACAATAGTATTTTCCATCTTGATCAATAGGTGCTACTGACCCTTGTTTTACTTCTATGTTTGTAGGATACATGTACTTGGAGAGCTATTGAATATGGAGTGGTCCCCTTGCTGGATACCAAAATCCCACTCATCCTTGAAGTTGTAGCAGAAGAATGAAGGACACTAGTTGACTTGCTTGGAGAACCAAAAATTGTCATTTGAGCATTTGTACTTCATAAAAAGAAAAGCATTGTAATATCTATCCCAAAACATTGGGGCATCAAGCATTATAAATTGGGAGAATAAGGCTCCCCTATTTTAATACAAAGAAGCATTATTTTTATCACAAGTGTTCATTTTCATGTATGTATTTTTGTGTTGATTATTTTTCTATAAAATGATAATCACGGTAGGGCTCTCTAAGGGTTCTATTTGTCACTGCCTTGCTAGATTTTGTTACTGACTTGTGTTTGCTTATGATTGTATGTTTTTGGAGCTTAGTCGTGCAAAGATTAGAAATTAAAATCGATAGATCCAAAGCCTGTTGTAGACCTGGTGAACCATAGACAAACAGTTGGAATCTACATAACCGCGCACCAGTGATTGAGATCCTACAAAACCATGGACTGATGGTTGAACAAATATGAGGAAGAAGCAGAAGGATCACAAGTTCATACATCCAAACTCTCCTTTATTTTTGTTGCTTTAGAATTTTATTAGGTTAACTAGGAGTCTTTGTCCTTGATTGCCCTTGTTTGCATCTAAGTCTTAGGCTAGGCATATCTAAAAAGAAAATCAAATCAAAGAAATCTATATTTTAGATTTAGTCATCAAAACATCTACATAAGCTTGATTAGGAATAGTCTAGGCATATTTAGGGTTTCAAACCTACTCTACCCCTTTTTTGGTATATAGTTGGAACCGTGGGTTCATGGTTAGGAATTCCCAAACATGTGTGCATAGTTGGTTAACCGTGTAGTGACGGTTGACCAGACCTAACCGCACATCGATGGTTGGATTTGTATTCTAGAATTTTGGTAGATCTTACCTAAAATTAGCCATTCGTTCCCTGATCTATTTTTGTCTACTATTGTATTTTTTTGCTTTATTCATTTAGGCAATAAATAGAATTGCATGATAGCTTGCATCACACAATAATAAAAAGAGCCTTCATACACTTGCACATCAACATTGAAAAAGGTTGGAATTCACCACCAACCCCCAATAGATTACCCCATTATTTGGCCAAGGCTAATCCATGAACCATTGTAGTCATGGATAATAGCACACATTTGTCTTCAAAATATGTATCGCTACCCACGATGAACTAGATGAGGATTGGTAGAACCTAAGATCCCGCATCGGATTTGGGATTCATCACCAAGTCTTTATGGGTTTCACAACTTGGATTTCATCACAAATTTAGTGTGTGAGAGCATCTAGGTGAAATCCATAGATTCATATTTAGGGTTAAAAATTGCACATCGCTTACCACAAAGAAAAAAAATACAAAACCTTTCAAAAAAAAGAAATCAAAAGTGTGAAAACATAGGAACAAATTTATTTGTTTATTTTCTTTGCATGCTATTTATTTGCACTTTAACCATATATTCACACATGCACCTTCACACTTTCCATATCATACCACCCTTAGCGTATGGTAACAACCTATAGTTAAGCTAGAAAGTTAGCCCAATTTTAGCATCATTTGCCTTCATCCATGGAGCCTCCACCTCAGTCCTCTCAAGCCCCTAACACTTTGATGGTAGGGCAAGATAGTGTACCTCATACTATGCCCTTGAACCTAAATGTTAGTCCATCTAGTGGTGCCCTTACCTTAGATACAAATATAATGTAGAGGGCTACTCATGTCACCATTGCTAAAACTCCTAAGAGTGAGCTACTCATGCCATCAGATGATCGTATCATATATGTGGATATGGATGCAGTTAGGACTTATTTTAATGTAGCTAGTCTAGTATTTCCATAATTACCTCCACACATGATAATCATACCCACACATCCACTCAATCACATGTATGGTGCTTCATAAACACAACACACCATCATTCCACCATATTCTCATAAACAACCACTATTTCACCAACACACTCTGCTCATTATACAATAATTTTGAATCACCTCACAACATTGAGCTACACTTGAGTCATCATCAACCTCATCAACCTCATCCACATGGCCAATATCATTCAAATCATCAACCCCATACCTGGACCCATCTATCTGAGCCTATGATGACCATATTTCATAAGTTGCAGGATGCAAAAATAATAATATTACCTGACATACATCCTACAAACACCAAAAATCATAAACCTAAGTCATATAGGGAAGATCACTATTACCTCTATCATCGACAAGTGGTCCATGACATCAAAAATTGTAATGAATTTAAACATATGGTCCAATATGTTATCGATAAGTGGGACTTTCCCATAGATGTTCCACCCACCTCATCTCATCAAAAGCTCATTATCCACCAAGATTGCAATGGGGATACTGAAGGTATCACACCTTCCCCATGAAAAAAAAAGGCTCCAAAGGAACAAAACCTCTTTGGTCAATTCAATCCAAAAGGATTCAAAGGGGACACCCCTTTGGTCAATTCAATAAAAAATACTCCAAAGGGGGCATCTCTTTGGTCAATTCAATCTAAATAGTCTTAAAGGAACCCAAAACTCCTTTGGTCACAATCAAATCCAAATGCTCCAAGAGAAGAACACCCCTTTGGTAAAATCAATCCAAATTCCCCTAAGGAATAAAAAACTCCTTTGGTCACATCCAATTCAAAAGGCTCCAAAGGAACCAAACTCCTTTGGCCACATTCACTTCAAAAGGTTCCAAAGGCACCAAACTACTTTGGTCACAATCACTTAAAGAGGCTCCAAAGGAACCACACTTCTTTGGCCACATTCAATTCAAAATGCTCCAAAGGAACTAGACTCCTTTGGTCACATTCAATCCAAAATGCTCCAAGGGAACCAAAACTCCTTTGGTCATATTCAATCCAAAATGGTCCAAAGGAACCATAAAATCCTTTGGTTAATTTCAATTCAAAAGGCTTTGAGGGAACCAAACTTCTTTGGTCAATTCAATTCAAAAGGCTCTAGAGGCACCAAACACCTTTGGTAAATGTCTAGAATAACTTTTTCTTTCTGTGCTAGCGGTTACAATGATTGGTTATCCATGCAATCCGATAGGATGGGTAGCTCACCATAAGGATGCTTCTTCAAAAAAAAAACATCCATTTCATTCTAACCATTTTCACCTTTGTCATTTTCTTTATCACTTTCATCATTTCATCTCTTCTCCATCGACTCATCGCTTGAAGGGGTAGACAATATCTACAAATTCTAGTCTCAAATCAAGTCAATACTTAAAACACTCAATATTTAAAATTATATTAGTTTAAGAATCATTACCAATGATTATCATATGCCATTTTTTATAGGGCAAATTACAAGCAAAAATCTCAACCAAACAAACACTTGGTTAACCTGAAGCCTAAAGCATAGACTCAAGCCTGTCTACCCACAAATAGAGGTTTGCCAAAATTAAGTTCATCAATTTGTAGAAAGTAATGATTAAAAAATGTGCATATTTCCTTGATTGGGGTAACCCATGTTGACTTTTATTTGTGACCATATTACACAACTCTATTTCAAATGAAAATGGCTTCAAAACCCCCCTCAAATCAATACAAATACATTCAAATCATCACCTTGCATCATCATCATCTCAAGTGAACCTTGTATCTAGTGATTTACTCTAGTCACATGGTGGTTATAGTGATTTATTATCCATGCAATATGGTAGGTGATGAGGCCTAGAAATGCCTCATTATTACACTATTGTTGACATATAAAAACTGCCATAATATTAAATATGACAAAGTTAAAGTGCCAAATAGTGATTAGAATATGTTATTTGTTACATGTTTGCATGATTTCATGTTTGGAACATTATACCTCTGTTTTGACTGTTTTCAACATTTTATGCACTGTTTCAGTTGATTAGGTAGTAAATAAAATATGTATTGCAATTACATTCTGATGGCATGAATAGATTCCTCTCATCAAGAACTACAACTTTGCTTTTTGAAGCAAGTCAATCCGAGCTATAGATAAAAAGTTATGAAGGTTACATCGTTCCTGCGCTCATTGTTCATTCCTCGCGCTCATTGTTCATGCCTTAGTCTTTTCTGGAGCTGTTAACAGGTGCAAATCTGCGTTAAAGGGCACATTGGCGGATCTACTGGGAATGATCCAGAGTGAGTTAAGGTACCAAATTCATACCAATGGTACTTCATAATATAGAGAAAACATAGCCAAAATTTGAGGGCATATGGATAAGTAACCTGGAAGTTATGGGGCCTGCAAAATGGCAGTTTCACACTTTTTGACAGCTGGAAATGCTGGTAAAAATCTGTGTTAAAGGCCAACTTGACAGCGATGCAGGGAGTAATTTATGAGGAATTAAGAGTTGAAAATTTAACCCAATGTTGTTCATATAACCAAGAACATGTGGACATAATTTGGTAAAAAATGGAGTTACGATGAACAAGTTATGATCACTCCAAAAAGGCATCTGGGCATGTTTTGGCAGCTGGCTAGTCCATACAAATTCCAGCCACCTGTCACTTTGAAGGAAGGCATGGAATTTGTCAAATAAAGAAGAGGTAAATGCTTGGAAATAGTTGAGGGAGAATAGGCATGACTATTTCTCCACCTGACAAACACTTCCACGTGATGCAAATGGAAGCAACAAGTCAAAAGGCTAAAATGCAAGAAATTTGGTAAAAGCAGAACAAAGAAATTAAAATATAAAGGTTGGAATTAGTATAGGAATGCCACACAGAAGGGTGTAAAGATAAGGTAAAAATCAAATGGTAAAATTTTATGGTTTGGAGGGGATAAGAATGAATTGTACCCGTTATTTGGCGCAGGAATAAGGAATAGCGCAGGAACAACAGAAAGTGGTCAAAAGCGACAAATCAGTGGAGGAAATAATTGGCAGTTGACCAGGAAGTTGTCCCAACTCATCTTAACTGATTTCCTCAACAAATGCAGCTCAATAAGGTTGACTGGATAAAGTTTTGACAAAGCCAATTGTTGCATTCCAGGAAATAGTTGTGCAAACAGTTGTAAATCCCTGCAAATCAGCAACCAAGCATATCAGCATTATATTATAAATAAGAGAGCTCCCAGCACGGTTGAGCATATAGAATATAGGCATATAGTCATATAGGAGAAATAGAGAAATAGAGAGTGCAGTTGTTTTTGTAGCAGAACAGTAATCTGCAGGTTTTTCCTGCATTACTGTAATGCATTTTCAGATTAAATAAAAAGGTGCAGTTTTCAGTTATCAATTGGCATGTTGAGTTTATGGTTAGCATTTAGGTTTTCTTAGCATAAATTTTCACCTTCATCTGGTTCTGGAAGCAAGGGCCACTTGCAGGACCAGAGGAAGGCAACTTCTGACAGAATATCTTGCTAATTTCTTGCTGCAAGTTAGCGAATTCTGCCGCTTTTCATTTCTTTAGCAACTTTAAATTCAGATTTCAGCTCTTGACAACATTTTTCCATAATTCCATGCAATTTCACTATTTATGTTTCAGCTTCGCAACAACTTCAAGTTTTTTGTTATTTTCCATATTTGCAACAATTTCCAATTTTCTGTCATTTACTGCAATTTCCAGATTTGTGACATTTCCAGTTTTGCAATAGATGTTAATTTGAT
The DNA here is from genome assembly GCA_028583015.1 of Wollemia nobilis. Classification (NCBI taxonomy): domain Eukaryota; kingdom Viridiplantae; phylum Streptophyta; class Pinopsida; order Araucariales; family Araucariaceae; genus Wollemia; species Wollemia nobilis. The sequence continues at coordinate 4,995,298 of JAQPPZ010003223.1, forward strand.
TTTCTAGATTTAGAACATGCTCAAAGAATTCTAGTTAGTTTATTCTTCTGCAACTGTGTGTGTTTTCAATTCTGCAATTTACTTTTCTGTCAATTTCAATTTAGCAACATTTCATTTTCTGCTCTTTCAGATTCTGCAATTTTCATTTCCTACAAGTTTTAATTTAGTTTTATCTTCTGTAATTTGATTTCCAATTCTAGGAGTTAGAGGACACACAAAACCCCCAAAATGCTAACTGATCCATCAATAAAGCCTATTTTTTGAATGAACTAATCTTTAACCTGTTGGAGCCTTCTTTCGTATATAGCCTTGGACACCGCCCTGGATTGACACACATAATGATTAAATGATGAATGAACAACGACACTCATCATTTTTGGCACCGTTGCTGGGGATAGGTGTTGTTAGAAGAGGAAAGCAGTCCAATAATTGTTAGTGTGCTAAGTTGTGAACTTCAGAGTGAAATCTGAATGTAATAACTGGCATAATTAATAGTTGTTGGTAAATTCCATTTCAGTTCATTTAGAGAACAAGCAAGTATGAATAGGTTAAAGGATGTGAAAGCACGATGTCAAAGTATGAAAAATCCTTTGCCTACCACAGGAAGAAAAATTTCACAAGAGGTTGAAAGTATGTCAAAGTTGTCCAAATTTATGATTCCCAAAACTGTTGGAACTTTCAAAGAATTACAATCATCTATGTCCAGAACTCGTAGGATCCTTTGAGAAATCATCACAAGGAGGAACAATCAATAGTTCAACACCTTTTTTTCTTGACAAATCCATACAATCAGGACAGTTTAACAGGATATCTAATTGTGATTGGGAACCTATAAGGGTAGGCTCACAAGAGAATCTAGGGAGAGCCAGTAATGTGCTCCAACCTAGTGCAACTAGTACACCTGCCAAAACTTTTCAAAATCCCATCCAATTAGATCCTAATCAAAATGCTCCCATGAAGGTCATTTCACCTTCTGTGTTACCGACTTTTAAGGGAGTTACATCTGAAGACCCTGATTTGTTTTTGTTTGAGTTTAAAATTGTGTGTCAAGCTCATGATTACACTAACGACAATCAAAAGCTCAAATTGTTTCCTTCCACTCTTAAAGAGTCGGCTCTACGATGGTTTATCACCTTAGCACCTGATTCAATTAGAACCTGGAATGAGATGGAAAATATATTTTTGGAGAGATACCAAGAATATTGTCAAGTCAAGAATCAAAACAATGAATTGCTTGAAATGAAACAAAAGGAAAATGAAATCTTAGAAGATTATGTAGACAGATTTTCTTTTGTTCATAAGAGATGTGGTAGTGTTGAACCCGAAATGTGCAAAATTATATTCTTAAGGGGACTACAAGATGAATTTCGGGATGCATTGGATATTTTAGGAAGAGGCGATGCAAATGCACTTGAAATCCAAGAAATCATTAAACTTTGCAAAAATTATTCTCATTCAAGGCATAGAAAACATAGAATTGGTAATGATAAACATGATTTGAAAGAATGCATGAAAGAGTTTGCTAAAGCTGATATTGTTGTACATCTTGATAAAACAGTAGATAAAAAGAGTAAATCTACTGAACCTTCAGTTATCTATTGTTCAAGATGTGAGCAACAACACTCTGTTCATGACTGTCCTTTGAACAAAACATTTATACCAGCTATATGTAGCATTTGTCAAAAAGGACATTCCACAAATCAATGTAGTTTATTGCCAGAACTCAAAAGTGTCTTTGAAAAACAACCTCAACCTATGAAAAAACTCAATTTTGTAGGACAAGGACAAGGAGATAATTTTCTTAAGTTTCCATATCAGAATGCTTCTCAATTTCCTATACATTGGGGAAATAATCCTTGGTATATGCCATGGTATGCTTCAGGTCCACTTCAACAATGTTGGAGTCAACCACCATGGGCATATTCCCAAGAGTGGTCTCAACATGGATGGATGAAACAACAATGGAATCAACCACATCCACCATGGTTGCAGCCAAAACTGCAAGGATATCAATGGGGACAACAACAAAAATTGCACAAAGGGCAGCAACATTATCAAACACATAAATCAAATTTATTGCCCACTCATACCCATAGTTTCTCTCATGGACAACAACAACAAAATGAAAAACAACCTCTATTTTCAGCTCAACCTGTGGTCAGTCCAAACAATGTTAAACAGGTAACCCCTGTCTCTATGGCTAAATCAAAAAATACAGCCATAATAAATGCTGGTGATTGTCATAAAAATCAGTTGTGTTTAGGAAAACCACTTCTTGAACATATTCCACTTACCAGTGTAGAAATAGGAGCTAAAATGAATGCACATAAAAACAAATCTGCACTGGAAACAAGAAGAAGAAAAAGAAAATCTCCCACAAAAAGAATCATATCTTGAACAGTTTGAAATATCAAAACTAACATCTTTGAAATCAGATTTGATAAGGGAATTAAAACATTTAAATGTTATAGTCCCTTTACTTCAAGCTATTAAAGATGTGCCAATCATTAATACAATTGTTCAAGAAATATGTTTTAACAAACCAAGAAAAAAGAAGAAAATATATCCTAAAAACATACAAGTCGGTGGTAAAAGAGTAAACTTGCTTGTAGGAAACCTTAGTCCACCTAAGTATGATTGTCTAGGATGCCCATGGTTTCGTGAAACATATAAGGAAAATGAAACGGACATTTCAATTTTGGCCTCCATCGTTGTAAAGGATAATGTAGAAGAGATGGATTCATCCAAACAGTCTGTTTTTGATGAAAATGTTCAGAATTCAGATTTTAAAGATGAACCAATCAACTGTTCAACAATTATTATGGAATGATGAAAAACAAAATTCTAAAAATTTGTCATCTATTCCAATACAAAACAATTTTCTTCACTTGTCACATGGATGTCATCATTTTTTCTCATCTTTTCCTTTCCATTTATCAAAGTTAATTCTTTTAAGAATTGTTTTTGGTAAACATACACAGATTTTCCATTCTTTTCCACCATATCATTGTTCTCTTAATTCATTAATGCATCATTCTCCAAGAGCCAATTCAAAACATCTTGGTACAAAACAAACTGAAATGCAACCAAAACAACCTTTGAACAACAATAGTTGGTTGACTAAAAACCAGGAAGTAAATTTGTTTGATGTATTGATCCAACATCCTAATGCTCTACTAACACTTTATGCATCTTTAGCAGTTGGCATTGAGTTGTTGCAGGTACAAAAAAATAGATTTCGTAGTTGAATGCAGTTAATGAACTTTGGTTGGAAGCACTTCACCAAATAGAGTTCATTCAACAAAAATGGAAAATGTGGCATGATGATCACATTAAGAGCAACAAGGATGAACCAGAAGAGTTTGAGAATGGAGTTGTTCAACTTTCTTCAGTTGATGATTCAAGAAGGACATTAGTGGTGAATGGACATCTTTTACAGTTGTACCATAAACCACTCACAAAGAAGGAATTTGCTCAATCTTTCACACAGTCACATTTGCATATGATAGAAGAGGATTCCTCTTCTGACAAGGTTTCCAAATGATCATATTTTTTTTAGCCTTGAAAAAAATACGAAAAAAAAAAGGAAAAAAAAAAGAAAAAAAATTGAAAAAAAAAGAAGTTGGTTGAAAACCAGAAATGGCAGCCTCTTCTGATAAAAAAAAAAAGAATGAAAAAAAATGAATAATTCAGTAGTGAAAACCTTCTCGGAGGCGCTGCTGAGTTGGCTTGCATGAAAACCGGTTTTTCGGCATGCATTGCCTTGTTGATCCACCCATCATTGTTCTACCATTGTACAAATCTCACCTACTGCACCTATGTTGTTCTTATTTCAGAAAACTATCATCATCAGAAGCAGCTTGTAAGGTGGATGATAAATTTTCAGGACAATAAGGTATGTGTTTCTTGCATTTAGTCATGGTAAGCATTTAGCATTTAGTATATGATAATCAATATTTGGCATAAACTGTTCATACAATATTGGCAAGTTAAAAAAAATGGAACATGTTGTTCAAAATGTCAAGAAACACCCCCCTTCTGCCCTTAGTTGCATGGGAAATTCAAAATTGTGAAAAACCTGATTTTGGGACAGATATGACAGCCATTTTATCTTTATTAGTAGGGCAGATTTCAGAATAAAATGTCCCACCAATACATCATAAATCTGAGAAGGACGAAATGCACCTGAAAATTCTGTTTTACTACTACTGCAATAAAACAACAAACAAAAAAAAATAGCATGGAAAAAATTTTATTTAATTCACATCTTAGAAGTTAAAATTATTTAAAATTTAAAAGGCACATTAGATATTAAGTTTCTTAAAGTTCTACCACAAGTACAAAGGAAGAAAAGAAAAAAAAAAAAAAAAAAAAAAAAAAAAAATTGCAGGAACTACAATGCTTGGTGTAGTGCAGTAAGAAGAACTTTCTCGGGTAGTAGGTGGCAAAAGTATGTTGTTCATCTTACTAGGGCCTACTAGGATGCATGAGGGCATGCATCAGTTCAAGCTGGGGGAATGATGAGGCCTAGAAATGCCTCATTATTACACTATTGTTGACATATAAAAACTGCCATAATATTAAATATGACAAAGTTAAAGTGCCAAATAGTGATTAGAATATGTTATTTGTTACATGTTTGCATGATTTCATGTTTGGAACATTATACCTCTGTTTTGACTATTTTCAACATTTTATGCACTGTTTCAGTTGATTAGGTAGTAAATAAAATATGTATTGCAATTACATTCTGATGGCATGAATAGATTCCTCTCATCAAGAACTACAACTTTGCTTTTTGAAGCAAGTCAATCCGAGCTATAGATAAAAAGTTATGAAGGTTACATCGTTCCTAATTCGTTCCTGCGCTCATTGTTCATGCCTTAGTCTTTTCTGGAGCTGTTAATGAGTGCAAATCTGCGTTAAAGGGCACATTGGCGGATCTACTGGGAATGATCCAGAGTGAGTTAAGGTACCAAATTCATACCAATGGTACTTCATAATATAGAGAAAACATAGCCAAAATTTGAAGGCATATGGATAAGTAACCTGGAAGTTATGGGGCCTGCAAAATGGCAGTTTCACACTTTTTGACAGCTGGAAATGCTGGTAAAAATCTGTGTTAAATGCCAACTTGACAGCGATGCAGGGAGTAATTTATGAGGAACTAAGAGTTGAAAATTTAACCCAATGTTGTTCATATAACCAAGAACATGTGGACATAATTTGGTAAAAAATGGAGTTACGATGAACAAGTTATGATCACTCCAAAAAGGCATCTGGGCATGTTTTGGCAGCTGGAAACAACAAGTCACAGTCCATACAAATTCCAGCCACCTGTCACTTTGAAGGAAGGCATGGAATTTGTCAAATAAAGAAGAGGTAAATGCTTGGAAATAGTTGAGGGAGAATAGGCATGACTCTTTCTCCACCTGACAACACTGCCACGTGATGCAAATGGAAGCAACAAGTCAAAAGGCTAAAATGCAAGAAATTGGTAAAAGGACATCATAAATTATATAAGGTGAATTAGTATCAATGCCACATAAGTGTACAAGATAAGGTAAAACAATCCAAATGGTCAAAACTTCCTCCCTAGTTGAAGAAGAATCCCCTTATTGGCGCAGGAATAGGGAATAGCGCAGGAACAATAGGAAGTGGTCAAAAAGCGACAAATCAGTGGAGGAAATTATTGTAAATTGACCAAGAAGTTGTCCCAACTCATCTTAACTGATTTCCTCAACAAATGCAACTCAATAAGGTTGAATGGATAAAGTTTTGACAAAGCAAGCTCATGCATTCTAGGAAATAGTTGTGCAAACAATTGTAAATCCCTGCAAATCAGCAACCAAGCATATCAACATTATATTATAAATAAGAGAGCTCCCAGCACGGTTGAGCATATAGTAATATAGGCATATAGTCATATAAGAGAGCAAGAGAAATAGAGAGTGCAATTGTTTTTGTAGCGAACAATAATCTGCAGGTTTTTCCTGCATTACTGTAATGCATTTTTAGATTAAATAAAAAGGTGCAATTTTCAGTTATCAATTGGCATGTTGAGTTTATGGTTAGCATTTAGGTTTTCTTAGCATAAATTTTCACCTTCATCTGGTTCTGGAAGCAAGGGCCACTTGCAGGACCAGAGGAAGGCAATCTTTTGACAGAATATCATTGCTAATTCCTTGTTGCAGCAGGTTAGCAGAATTCGCTAGTTTCATTTCTTTAGCAGCTTTAAATTCAGATTTCAGTCTTGACAATATTTTTCCATCATTCCATGCAATTTCAATATTTTTGTTCAGATTTGCAGCAACTTCAAGTTTTCTGTCATTTTCTAGATTTGCAGCAATTTCCAAATTTATGTCATTTCACTACAATTTCCAGATTTGTGACATTTCCAGCTTTGCAAATAGATGTTAATTTGATTTTCTAGATTTAGAACATGTTTAGAGAAGAAATTGTAGTTAGTTTATCCTTCTGCAACATGTGTGTGATTTCAATTCTGCAATTTACTTTCTGTCAATTTCAATTTAGCAACATTTCATTTTCTGCTCTTTCAAATTCTGCAATTTCCATTTACTGCAGTTTTAGTGTAGTTTTATCTTCTGCAATTTGATTTTCAATACTAGGAGTTAGAGGACACACAAAACCCCCAAAAATGCTAACTGATCCATCAATAAAGCCTGTTTTTTGAATGAACTAATCTTTAACCTGTTGGAGCCTTCTTTCGTATATAGCCTTGGACACCGCCCTGGATTGACACACATAATGATTAAATGATGAATGAACAACGACACTCATCAGTAGGATGGAAAAATCACCATAAGGACACATGTTCAAAATCATTCTATATGATCACAATTAAAATTAAATCAGTTTGGTCCCTCAATATTTGAGTGACCTACATTCAAGTAAAATTTCCCAAGGTTGTTATTGATGCCTACTTCATGGGGTTACAAAATATGGAAAAATCTTAACTCATCATTTTGCATTAAGGAATTTGATATAGTCACTAGGACAATAGGCTCTTAGGGTTATTGGTTCCTTTACTTTATCATCTTGCATGTCAATCATACCAAAAGGTAAATTTGTGACAACACAAGTCCACCCCAATCTTGGGGCATTCAACTTGATCTTGATTTCCAATATTTGTATCCATAACATCCACCTCCTTTCATCATCCATATTTGATCAATTGGCTTGTGGGTTTCATCCTTTACCCATTCAATAATTGAGGGGGTAAGCAAACAAATCAAAATATTTAAAAATCAATCATGCTTGTGCATCAAGAATATTTGAGTCCGTTCCTCCATCAAATAAAACCAAGTGTCTCTTGTTTTTGCATCGTATTGTGCTTTACACAATATGGTACAAAAGGGGCATCTATAGACACTCAAATATAGGCATTTGCATCCCACATCACAACCTTGCATAATAAATTTATATACCTAAGTCTAAACTTAGGTGTATAAAATCCTGCACATTATCCTATTTTCTATATTTTAATAAATTTAGAAAATCCCCCTAGGATACCCTACCTATTCACTAGACATGTGTCCTAGCCACCACTACCCCTCACCTTGCCACATATCACACACTCATATCCTCCTTGTCCCTTCACATGGGATATCCCTTACACCTCACTCTACTTACACTCACTCATTAGCCATGTTACCCCAATTAAGTGAGATACCTTAGATAACTCATTATAACTGCCCCTTCCATTTGGCAACCTTGGATTTCCACTTGGCAATACTGGGTTGCCACCTCCCTTTTCTCTCCAAAACTCTAAAGGACCTATAAAGGCACCTTCACCCCATCAACCAAAAGAGGCTAAGAACATACACTGTTAAGCTATCGAAATCACACTAAGAGCTTGCACGTATCCTAAGGAAACTAGATATTTGAAGCCTCAAAGTTACTATTTATAGCTTTTTGCCATCGAGTCTCAATCACCTGTCCATGGTTACATAGTAGAAAATGTCCTCTCACGGTTACCTAACCACATGTCCATGGTTAACTAGCCCTAATCACGCATCCGCAGTTACTCAGAATATAGAAAAAAAATGACAAGCATGGATCAATAATGTTATTTTTAGCAAGGCATTTTAGGTTTTTATTTCTATATTTTGTGCCATATTTCATATATTTGCAGCTAGGGTTTAGAGTAGTATTTTTTCATCTTGGTCAATAGGTGCTACTAACCCTTGCAAGGCATATTAGGTTTTTATTTCTCTATTGTTTGTTCCATATTTCATATTTATGTAGCTAGGGTTTACAGTAGTATTTTCCATCTTGATAAACAGGTGCTATTGACCCTTGTTTGAATTCTATGTGTGTAGGATATAGGTACTTAGAGAGCTATTGAAGCTGGAGTGGTCCCCTTGCTGGATGCCAAAAGACCACTCACCCTTGAAGTTGTATCAGAAGAATGAAGAACAATAGTTGACTTGCTTGGAGAACCAAAAATTGTCATTTGAGCATTTGTACTTCATAAAAAGAAAAGCATTGTAATATCTATCCCCAAACATTGGGGCATCAAGCATTGTAAATTGGGAGACTAAGGCTCCCCTATTTTAATACAAAAGAAGCATTCTTTTTATCGCAAGTGTTCATTTTCATGTATGTTTTTTGGTGTTGATTATTTTGCTACAGTTTAAGTGTGTTCTTTTAGATTACAAACACCTAAGTTTTTCCCAAATGCAACTAGAACATAAAACTATATGCGATTTTAAATTTCCTTTAAGATAAAGGCCAAACAATATCTAAGCTATATGAATTTCATTTTCATTTTTGGTATTTTTAGATCTTTTCTCATAGTGATTTAAGAATAGAGAAAATATAGCACTAAATAAATAAGTATGACACTGAAATAAGTCTAACAGAAACACCCCACATGATTTTGTGGTTTGTAAGCGAATTCGTGGCCTGTACTACAAATTTATGACTTGTACAACGATTCTGGTAGGAACCCGCAAGAAAGTTGTACAAAAATACTATAAATTTGAATCAATATTTAGGGACCTACTTAGTCCACTGTATGACTAATATCAAATATGCAACAATCAAGTCCCCCTGGTACTTTTAGTAAACCATTCATAAAAAATATAAATCATTGACCTTTTAGAAATAAATGCAATAACAGATATGAAATAACATAAAAAATGTAGACAACCGAATGCTAACAGAAGTAGAATGATCTAAATGCAATATAAAAATTAAAATAGTGCTTTTGAAGATAGGCATTTACCCCCAAGTCCCTAGGACAATGAATTCATATTTTGTAAGGTAAATTCATGGCTTGTAAGCAATTTTGCAGCCTGTAAGCAAATTCACAGAATGGCTTGCAAAATCGCAAAAATGCAAAAGATATGATGTGCAAAAGTAAAATAAAATAAAAATATAGCAAAAATGCAAAATGACTTCCTTACAATGAAGATGTCACAAATTGGATCACTCAATTTGTAGCAAAAATGGTGGCAACAAGATCTAGCAACAACAATACTTCATGCATTCATTCATTTATCTATCAGTAATTCAATCATTCATTAACCTCTTTGGGAGGTGAGATGCTCATTTTATAACTTGGATCGATAAGCCCAACCAAAAAATAATGAGATTCGAGATGGTGGTTTGAGGAGGTTAGATGGTTTGGGAAAATTCCAAATCTCAACGAGTTCACGACCTAAAATTAGAGGTCATGAATTCATGGCCTAAAATTAGAGGTCACAAATTCACGAAACATAGAAAAATAGGTCGTTTTAGAAAAAAATCATTTAACTGTTCGAGAGGCTAGGTGACGAACTATTTTAGCAAATTCACAACCTAAAATTAGAGGTTGCAAATTTATTAAAATTGAGCTAAAGAACAAAATGTGGTTGGCGGGTGATTTTGAAGTTGCAAGAAAAAAGGTGGGCTGATAGGTGTATGGATTACATGCTCTAGAGGAGGGGAAGGATTATGACTTGGGTCAAAAATCCTTGTCTATATTTACTTCAAGTATTTTATTAATATCTACATTGAATAAGAAGCTGCATATTAAGTAGATTCAAATTTTAATATTGAAGAATAGACAGAGACCCTTGCTATCATGACCCTCCCCTAGAAAACATTTTCAAATAAAATATTTATGTATTTATGTATGATAATTAATGATAGATTATGTAATATTATGAGGTTTTGATGAAAATTTTTATGGTACTAATAGACTTTTCCTTGTTGCAGGAATAAACACCTTTGCAAGTGGTTAGAAAGTTGGTGGCTTATATGGTCAAAATGGCCTGATATGTGTTATCTAATTTTAGATCTAGCTTACCCTTGCTATTTAATGTGTCTTTTATATATTTGCATGCTCTTTAATAGTAAATTAATACTCAAACATACTTAAAGAAGGGACTATGTTAAGAAAGTTTAATATTACTTCATTAAAAGAAAAATGAAGAAATAAAATTAAAAAATCAAATGCTCAACTTTAAAATAATTGAAATAATGACATAGCTTTTTCTTCGAATTATGAAATGAACCCAACTTAGCAAAATGTAATAGTGGATAGTTGAGGGTTCATTATTTTTCAAGCGGATTATCATTGAGATCTCTTCAAAATCCTTGAGGAAGGGAAAGGAGCAAGGAGTGGGGGATTGTTTTTGGGGGATTTGATCAAATATTGTGTGGAAATAGAGAGAACATTTTGGAAATTCATTTAGAGAAAGGAAGAAGCAACAAAGGATCTTTATGCTAGTGAGAATTGAGTCTTCTCCAAAAATAGCTTCTTCTAAGAATCAAAGGTACCTCTTTCTATAAATGTTTTGAAGATAGTGTTTCAGTATTGTGAAATGAAACTAAATCTATGGCTTTTATATAGTCATGTTGGTAAAGAATGCTTGAATAGAGTAAACCATTGAGGATAAATTTATCCTTTCAAAAAACTTGGTTTTGTTTTCTATGAGTGACCATAAAGAGAATGTAGGGCTTGGAGGAGGATATTCTCTAGCTTTATCACTGTCATACCTATCAATGGATGTATCATTGTGCACTCCAACTGCTGTCTTATATTTTTTGAATGTTATCCATAATCCATGTAAACATACATGTTGCAGTGTTGTTTGTTGACTCCAACCTATAGCAAGACGTCCAAGTAATAAAGTAGCACATGTATGACTATGTTTCATAGTTATGGAGACCATGTTTTGGTTGTATTGAGGGTTTAAACCTTTGATGATCCCTACCATTGGAAGCCATAGGGTTAAATTTGAGCATGCAACTTGTTCAGGTTGTTTGTGAATGCTGGAATACAAAGCTTGTTGTATGATGCAATATTTTCCTCATGCGAAGACATAGAGAGAAAATTAAATTAAAAACCTAAGGTTTTATACGAGTCTCTCTTGAGGAGTAGAAGATACCAAGTGGCACTTGATAGAACCTTTGTGTCTACTGCATGGCTCTTTATGAAGCATAGAGGTGGAATAGAACCTAAGAAGGGAAAATATTTTTACAGTATTAAATGCCACACTTAAAATGTGAAGGCACTTGAGCGTCTAAAATACCCATAATCTCAAAGATACGACCGAATACCTTTAGCAGTAGTCGTAGACCCCTTTGCAAAGGTGACCTCTAAAACCTGCTCGAGCCATGTGGTGGGTGCAAAAAACAACAAGTGAGCTCATAGTAGGTTTTTGTGAGCATTGATTTTAACCATTAACTTAATGTGACCACTTTAGAAAGTAAGTTTTCCTTTTAATTAGTTGGCTAAGGTAAACGTGATTGAGAGTAGTTAAATACCATATTTTTACGTTGATAAAAATTGGAAGACACTTTGTTATGATGGAAAAGGGTAATGTTGACATTTGGAATATCAGCTAATGTTCATTTGACTAGATAGATATAGCTTAGGGAAAGTAAAAGATAAACTCCTTTAGGAAAGATAAAAGGGAAATTCAACATTTGAATTGAAACTAAGGTCTACAAGAAATAACCTTTGGATTTAACATAATAATGGTATTATGAATCTATCTATGAAGTACATTTTCATATAAATTTTATTAAATGACCAATCAAATGATATGGGTCCTTTTACTAAAGTTAGAGTAATAAAGGATATTAACCTAAAGATGATTACTTGATTATTAGTATTAGCTTTGAAATATGATTTGTTTAATAGTTTAATGATTATATTAAATCCTTATTAAAAGAGTAATAGGGATACTTTAGGGAAGTTAAAATGAAAATATCAAAAAGGGATTTACTTATAGTTTTGCTAGGTCTAGAGGTTTAGAAAAAAAAAGGGATGATTCCTATTTATAGACGTTATGTTATGGATTTTGGAATAATTTGTAGACGGTTTGTAAACTTTGCAAAGGATTTAATTTTACTAATTGTTTATGAAAAGCTTGATATGTTTTATTGTATGAATTCCAATCTATCTTGAAATGTATGGTTAACCATTTATGCTAAACTTAGTATACTTTGAGAAATGGAAAGAAAAAAACTAACTGAACAAGGGTCTGGGCATAGGGCCAAATATAAGGGAAAGAAAATTAAGGGGGTTCCACAAATTATCTTGTAAGAAAATACCCAGGAAATGGACTCCTGAGTATTAGTATATTAGAGAATGGAATGAGTTCAATATGAGGGAACTATGGAGTTTTTCGTCTCTCTAGATAAAAAGAAAAAATGAATGTAATAAGGGGCAAGAGTAAGGAATATTCTTGTGTAGAAAATTGACTCTGTGGAAAAAGGAGAATTGAAATCCTTTTTGTAAACTGGCTAAAATATTGGCAATGAAAATAAAGACGAATATTTTAAGATTGAGTTTTCTCTTGGAAAGGGTTCCCAGGATATATGATGTGTCATTTATGTGCCTTTTGTGGAATTGTTATGGAAATGCTATTAGGATTTAATGATTTATTGTTATGCAATGGAATTAAGGAAGAAATGGATTTGCTTATCATGCTTTAAAGGAAAGTAAAATTATTAGATGTTTTAGTACTCATTTATTTACTACAAGAAAGCATGGATTATGCAATTATGTTTCTTAAGTATAAATGAATGATAATAAAAGGAATAAACTTGTTTGGAATTTATGGGGTTTGGGGATCAGTATTTACTAGATTATTCTAAACCTAGATAATCCATAAGGATAGGTTTAGAAATAAGAGAGATGAGATGGGATAATCTCTTAAGGTTACATTGGGTACTTTAATAATGGATCATTAAAGTGTGCTCTGAGAGAAATTGAGCTTAGAATTCCATTGTAATTAAATCCATGAGATGGATTGTTTGAAAAATAGTGATATATCCATGTGAGAGAGATATCATGCAAATGGTAGTCATAGGTACCTGAATGAATGAGGGAGAATTTCCATGGGGATGTCATTTGGTGTGGTAGTTATTGGAAACCTGATTGAATAATGTGTGACTTAAAGGGAATTGCCATATAAATGATAATCACCTCCATTAAAGCTACCCACAAGATAGTTTAATGGTGCTCAATAGTTTTATACAAAGGAAAATGTGTAGAACTATAAATAAGCTTACGCCTATCAACTAGTAATGAATGCCAAACACCAGTATGGGATTTTGCGTTCCCTTTCTCGGATGAACGAGATAGGGTTAACCAAAACATTGTGGTCAAAATATACTTTAAAAGAGAGAAAGGAAATGGGGTGATCACAAAGAGAAAGGAAATGGGATTATCACACAAAGGTGTCCTTTAAGCTGTATTGATAGTGTACAAGGTAAACCCAAGAAAAGATATGGGAGTACTGGCTGCTCCTATCCACCTAGGGAATGTTGCAACATCTATTAACTCAAAAGTGGGAAAAATATTCTATGGAATTTATCTAAAATATCTAGACTTGTTTTGAAACCTTTAAAGAAACTTATTTTGGGTAGATTTTAGGGTCATTACACTTGCAAAAAAGAGGCCATGATATACGATGAAAAGAGAGGCCCTTATAGGATAAGAAAAGAGGCCAATATAAAGTTGAAAGAGAAGTGTTTATAAGACTAAATATAAAGGCTTTATATAAGGAAGTATAACACCAACATTTAAGGTAGTAGAGTGCCATCATACAAACAATAAAAAGCCATTAGAGCAACATAAAGTCACATGCCAAGATAGTGCATAAATTTAAGGTAAAAGACCAACTTATATAACTCAGAATGTCAAGCCAAGTTATGTTATTATAGAGGTCAAATAAAATAGGAAGGTAGAGAACATAAAGTAGAGACTAAAGCACAAAGGAAATTAGAGATCATAGTGCAAAGGATGAAACACTAAGACAAATATTAAACTACACAAGGTAGAGGTAAAATCTCAAAGGGAATTATGGAATTGACCTAGTAGTATTTTCCATATTTTTTTTGGTAAATAAAAGTCTTCATTAATTACCGGGTTTTGCAGGTTAACCCAAAACCTATTACAATATCCAACCTTCTGCTGAGATTGTAGATCCTAGTCATCCTTGAAACTTTCTTACCATAAATTGTGTTGAATCCCCTACAACACCTTACTAACAAAGCACACCCATACCTAAACATAATTGTAAACATTACTTACATTGACAGGAATTGAAGTTTGGAACTTTGCACTTGTGAAACCCGTTGCTTGCCCATTTCCTATTCTCTGTCGAAATCTTCCAAGGCTTACACCCTGTTACCTTCATTTCCAATTTGGTATGATTTAGAGGGAAACCCCATAGTTATTACTAGATCCATGGGGAAAGAACACCCATTCATATTTCTCCTTAATGGGTAGGTTTCTTTTCATGAATAATAATGTTTTCCACTTCACGTGGCACACCTTGTGTCCATGTCACCAAACTACCAACATCAACACCTATGTTGGCTAATTTGTTAGCTGACTTGTTGGCCTCACGGTACACGTGACGAGCCCTCCTGTTCTGTCTTGCCACAAAAAGGATCCTCACTTCATGGATGACTCCCTCGATTCTCCATGGAGGTTTTTTGCCATTGGTTAATAGGTTGATGATGTTCATAGAATCACCTTCAATCATCAAGTTACCTTGAGTTGCTTGGGCTACTTGCAACCCTCTCCAAAGGGCTCTAGCTTCTACTTCATTATTAGTTCTGATTCCCAATGGTTCAGCGAAGGCCTTGACCAGATTTCCTTGATGATCCCTGATTATTCCTCCAGCTCCAGCTCTTCTTGAGTTCTCCTTGGCTGCACCATAAAAATTTAGTTTAAACCAACCCTGGGGGGTGGCTCCCAAGAAATCCCATTTTTGGGATTGGGCAAAGGAATGGAAGGTTTGTCCTCAATACCTAAGGCCCGAGCTAATTGTTTTTCTTGGGGAAGAATTGAGTGGTTCTCATCCACTAAGGTGCTAAGGTTTTCTTTCGCAAAGACAATAATCCTATTGAGGATGGTTTTTGGGTTGTGAATGGTATCCTTAAAGGCTCTATGGTTCCTTTCTAGCCAAATCTTCCAGAGAAAATGATGCCAACAGATTTTCCATAGGTACTTAAGTTTTAGGCTAACAAAGGGTTGAGGCCATTGATGGAACACTTCGGATATAAGAGCAAGCTTAACCCACGAGATCCTAAAGGCTTGGAAAAGTTCATCCAGGATGGACTCCGCTACCGGACACTCCAGAAACAAGTGTTGGGTAGTCTCCCATCCTGCCCTGCACATGTAGCAATGGTTAGCAATAACCATACCTTTGGATAACATATTGTCCATAGTGAGGATTTTTCCTTGAATCACCGACCATGAAAAAAATGATATTTTAGGAATTAAGCCTTTGATCCAAACCAAACTCGGTTGAAATTGTTGACCTTCCACATTGAGAAGCAAATTATAGGTAGACTTAACTGTGAAGTCACCACTTTCAGTCTTAGCCCAAACAATGTGATCTTCATCCTCTCCAGAGGGAATAATTTGCTAAGTTAAAATGTTATAAAGCTCTTCAGACTCCGCTTCAAAACCTTGTACTCTGATGTGTTTCCACCTGTTGATATTTATATCCTGCCACATATAATTTGCAACCTTCTTCCCAATATGCTACTCCATATGCTCTTGAATCCGAGCCAAACAAGGATTCTGGGATAACTCCTCAGCTCTCACCCACCGATCCTTCCAAAAGTCTATCGTTTGCCCATTTCCTAGAATCAATATAAGACCTTTCTTGACAAGATCCCTGCTCGTGAGGATTGCCTTCCAAAAAGCAGACCCCCTACTTGCTAAGTTGTCATTAAGGAAGTTCACACCTTGGAGGTATTTCCTCCTAACTATGGTAGTCCATTCATTATCGACCTTAGTCAATAATCGCCACGCTTGTTTGGCTAACAGAGCTGTATTGAGATGATCAACTCTCCTCAATCCTAACCCCCCATCAGCTTTAGGTTTGCAAACCTTGTTCCAACCTACTAAATGGATCCTTTTCTTATCCTCAGTCCCTGACCAGAGAAATTTTTTTTGAAGTCGCTCAATTTTATGATACACCTTGTTGGGAGCTCTAAAGACTGATAGGAAGTAAATGGGTATACTTTGAAGTGAAGCCATAGTTAAAACTGCTTTGCCTGCTTGAGATAACAGATGTCCTTTCCAACCTGCTAGCTTTTTTTGGATCCTCTCCAAAACTATGTTCCACATTGATCCTTCAGGTTTCCCCGTAAATGGGGGAAGACCTAAATAGGAGGTGACATTCCATGATCCTTGCTATGTTGTTTTGCCTAGGAATGGGGGTATTGATGAAATAAAGTTTTCTCTTATCAAAATTCACTTTTTGTCCAGCCGCTTCTTCATACATTATGAGAATATTTTTAATCCTTATTACCTCAACCACAGAAGCCAAAGTCAATAGCAATGTATCATCAACAAATTGCTGATGTGTCACCAGGGTAGTTAGAGATGTGGCCTTGATACCTAAAATAAGTCCAGCTACCGCTGCTGCCTTAATGGTTCTTCCCAAGGCCTCAGCTACAATGATGAAAAACATAGGACTTATGGGATATCCTTGTCTTAGACCACATTTGCTTTGAAAAAAACCTATAGTAGACCCATTAACCAAAACTAAAAAACAAGTCTTAGAAATACACTCTCTTATTAACTTGACCCATTTCATGTTGAAGCCAAATTTTAGTAAAACTGCCTCTAGGAATTCCCAATTTATCTTGTCATAAGCTTTGTTCATGTCTAACTTTAAAGCCATAACTGATTTTTTGGTATGAGAGGCTATATGAAGAGCCTCATGAATAGTAATAACTCCATATAAGATTGATATTCCTTGTACAAAACTTCCTTGACTTGGATCAATGATCACCGGTAGAACTTTATTCAAACAGTTGGCTAAAACTTTGGACAAAATATTATAGGATATATTACACAGGCTAACAGGCCTAAAGTTAGCCATAGCCTTGGGGTTGGGGCCTTTAGGGATCAAAGCAATGAAAGTTGAATTGAAACCCCTTGGAATATGATTTGAACTTTGGAACTCCTTGATTGCAGCAATAACTTCTGCTCCAACAATATCCCAACAAACTTGGAAAAACCACGATGAAAACCCATCCGGCCCAGGAGCTTTGTTAGGATCCATGTTAAACAAAGCCTCCTTGATATCTTAATCTAATGTAAGAGACTCTTTAATCATTTCATCAATGAGTTATGGAATGAATTGAAGGAGAGAGTCCTTTTCTTGGGCATTATAGGCCCTTTCTTCACCCAATAATGAACTGAAAAAATTAACAACCTCATCCCTGATCTCCTGAATGTTTTGAGTTGAGGATCCATCCACCTTAGTTAAATTTCTAATATTATTGTTGCTTCTATTGCTCAATGTGGTAACATGGAAATTTTTTGAATTAGAGTCCCCTTCCTTTAGCCATAATGCCCTTTATTTCTGCCTCCAATACATCTCTTCACAAGCTAAAATATTATAAAAATCACAAAGGGTTTCCTTCTCTTCAGTCCTTGTTGCCTCATCATAGGTTCCATTTTGGATTTTGCTTTCTATTATTCTAAGTTTTTCCCCCACTGCTCTCTTATTCTCAAAAATATTTCCAAATACTTCTTTATTCCATATTCTAAGGTTTTTTTTCACCATCTTAAGTTTTTGAGATAGTTTGAAGGAAGCACTTCCCTGGATAGGCTACTGCCACCATTCCTCTATTCGTTTCTTGAAGTCCGAATGTTTAACCCACATTAACAGAAATCTAAATGGCTTTTTAAAGGAGTTAGCCTGAAATGCCTTCCATAGAATAAGATTATGGTCTGAAGCGCATTTATGAATGGCTTGTAACGCTAAATCACCAAACATTGTTGTAGCTTCCTTGGATAAAAAAACCTGTCCAACCTTTCTTGAATCAACTGACTTCCTATCCTCTTGTTACTCCATGTAAATTTGGCTCCTTTTAGTCTTACATCCATCAATTCATTTATGTTAATGAATTCATTGAAGTCCTCCATGCTCCTTGAGGGTAACCCAGATCCTCCCTTATTATCAGATGGGTAGAGGGGGGTATTGAAATCTCCCCCAATCACCCAAGGAATGTATTTAAAAGCTTGGCTCAAATGCCCCAAAAACTCCCACAGTTCAGACCGCCCTTGGACAGAGGTGGGGGCATAAATATTTGACATAATCCAATTATTATTAGTATCAAAATCATGAAATAATACGGTTAAGACTCTTTCATTTGCCTAAATAATACTTCCTTCTATTTTAATAGGATCCCATAAGATCATGAGGCCCCCAGATGCTCCTATCGCCTGTTGAAAGTCCCCTTGCTTCCAAATCCTTCTAGCTATAAGTGCTGATTGTGCCACATCTGTTTTGGTTTCTTGAAGAAAAATGATAGTAGTATTTTCCATCTTTATCAATAGGTGCTACTAACCCTTGTTTGAATTCTATGTGTGGAGGAGATAGGTACTTGGAGAGCTATTGAAGTTGGAGTGGTCCCCTTGCTGGATACCAAAAGCCCACTCACCCTTGAAGTTGTAGTAGAAGAATGAAGGACACTAGTTGACTTGCTTGGAGAACCAAAAATTATCATTTGACCATTTGTACTTCATAAAAGGAAAAGTATTGTAATATCTATCCCCAAGCATTGGGGCATCAAGCATTGTAAAATGGGAGACTAAGGTTCCCTTTTTTTAATACAAAATAAGCATTATTTTTATTGCAAGTTTTCATTTTCATGTATGTGTTTTGGTGTTGATTCTTTTGCTACAAAATGGTGATCATGGTGAGATATCCTAAGGGTTTTATTTCTCATTACCTTGTTAGTTTCTGTTATTGATTTGTGTTTGTTTATGATTGTAGGTTTTTGGAGCTCAATTGTGCAAATATTGAAAATTAAAATTGATATATCCAAATCCTGTTGTAGACCTAGTGAACCATGGATAGGCAGTTGGAATCTACAGAACCACACGCTAGCGATTGGGACCCTATAGAACCATAGAATTATGGTTGGACATATATGAGGGAGTAATGAAAGGATCACAGGTTCATATGTCCAAACCCTCCTTTATTTTCTATTGCTTTATAATTTTATTAAGTTAACTAGGAGTCTTTGTCCTTGTTTGCCCTTTTTTGCATCTAAGTCTTAGGCTAGGCATATCTAAAAATAAAATAAAATCAAATAAATCTATATTTTAGATTTAGTCATCAAAACATCTGCATAAGCTTGATTACGAATAGTCCAGGTATATTTAGGATTTTAGACCTGCTCTACCTTGTTTTTGGTATAAATAGGAATTGTAGGTTTACGATTGGGAATTCCTAAATGCATGTGCATGGTTGGATAATCACGCAATGACAGTTGACCAGACCTAACAACCCATCAATGGTTGGCTCTGTATTCTAGAATTCTGGTAGATCTTGCTTAAAATTAGCCAATCAACCCCTGATATATTTCTATTTGCTATTATATTTTTTTACTTTCTACATTTAGGAAATAAATAGAATTGCATGATCGCTTGCATCACACAATAATAAACAGAGACTTCACACACTTGCACATGAACATTGACAAAGGTTGGACTTCACCACCAACCCCAAATATATAACCCATTATTTGACCAAGGTCAATCCAAGAACCATCATAGCCATGGAAAATATCATGCATTCCTCTTTTAAGGGTGTATCACTACCCATGGTGAACTAGGTGAGGATTGGTAGAACCTAGGCTCCCTCATTGGATTTGGGCTTCATCACCAAGTCTTGATGGGTTTCACAACTTGGATTTCATCACCAAGTTAGTGTGTGATATCATCTAGGTGAAATCCATAGATTCATATTTAGAGTTAAATATTGCACATTGCTTACCAAAAAAAAAAAACCTTTCCAAATTAAAAAAATTAAAACTTTATGAAAACTTAGGAAATAAATTTATTTTTTTGTTTTCTTTGTGTTGTTTATTTTAACTTTCACTATATATTCACACATGTACCTTTACACTTTCCATCTCATCCCACCCTTAGCGTATGGTAACAACACGTAGTCAAGCTAGAAAGTTAGCCCAAGTTCAAAGTCAGTTGCCTTCATCCATGGAGCCTCCACCTCAGTCCTCTCAAGCCCCTAACACTTTGGTGGTAGGGCAAGATAGTGTAGCTAGTACTATGTCCTTGAACCTAAATTCTAGGCCATATATTGGTAACCTTACCTTATATGTAGATATAATGCAAAGGGTTACTCATGCCACCATCCCTAAGACTCCTAGGAATACCATCAGATGGTCGTGTTGTGTATGTGGATATGGATGCAGTTAGGACTTATTTGAATGTAGCTAGTATGGTCTTTCCATCATTGAATTCTCCACTATAACCATACCCACACATACACTCAATCACATGTATGGTGATACATCAACACAACTCACCATCATTCCACCATATTCTCATCAACAACCATCATTTCACCAACACACTACTCATTCTACAATAATTATTGAATTGCCTCACAAGTATTGAGCTACAGTTGAGTCATCATCAACCTCATCAAAATTTCCCACTTCATAAACCTCATCAACCTCATCAACCTCATCCACATGGCAAGTCTCATTCAAATAATCAACCTCGTACCTCAAACCCTCTATTCAAGTCCTTGATGACCATCTTTCACAAGTTTTAGGATGCAAAAATAATCATTTTACCTAACATACATCCTGCAAACACCAAAAATCATAAACCTAAGTCATATAGAGAATATCACTATTACCTCTATCATCGACAAGTGGGTCATGACATCAATAATTGCAATGCATTTAAACATGTGGTCCAAGATGTTATCGATAAGGGGGACTTTCCCATAAATGATCCACCCACCTCATCTCATAAAAACCTCAGTATCCACTAGGACCGCAATGGGGATGCTTAAGGTATCACACCTTCCCCATGCAAAAAAAAAGGCTCCAAAGGAACCAAACCCCTTTGGTCAATTCAATACAAAAGGCTCCAAAGGGGACACCCCTTTGGTCAATTCAATCAAAAATGCTCCAAAGGGGTATATATTTGATCAATTCAATCCAAAAAGCCCCACAGGAACCCAAAACTCCTTTGGTTACAATCAAATCCAAAATGCTCCAAGGGAAGAACATCCCTTTGGTCAATTCAATCCAAAATGCTCCCAAGGAACCAAAAACTCCTTTGGTCACATTCAATTCAAAAGGATCGAAAGGAATCAAACTCCTTTGGTCACATCCAATTCAAAAGGCTCCAAAGATACTGAACTCCTTTGGTCACATTCACTTCAAAAGGCTCCAAAGGCATCAAAATCCTTTGGTCACATTCACTTCAAAAGGCTCCAAAGGAACCAAAATCCTTTGGTCACATTCAATTCAAAAGGCTTCAAAGGAACCAAACTCGTTTGATAACATTCAATCCAAAAGGCTCCAAGGGAACCAAAACTCCTTTGGTCACATTCAATCCAAAATGATCCAAAGGAATCACAAAATCCTTTGGTCAATTTCAATTCAAAAGGCTCCAAGGGAACCAAACTCCTTTGGTCAATTCAATTCAAAAGGCTTCAGAGGCACCAAACACCTTTGGTCAACATCTAGAATAGCTTTTTTTTGTGCTAGCTAATAAAAATTCCCAAGTGAACCTTGTATCTAGTGATTTACTCTAGACACCTGGCAGTCACAATGATTGGTTATCCATGCAATATGGTAGGATGGGTAGCTCACCATAAGGATGATTCTTCCAAAAAAATCATCCATTTTATTCTAAACATTTTCACCTTTTTCATCTGCTTCATTGATTTCATTATTTCATCTCTTATCCATCAACTCATCGCTTGAAGGGGTAGATAATATCTACAAATTCTAGTGTCAAATCAAGTCAATACTCAAAACACTCAATATTGGAAATTATGTATGTTCAAGAATCATTACCAAAGACTGTCATACACCCTTTTTTCTAGGGTAGATCATAAGCAAAAATATCAATAAAACAAACACTTGGTAACCTAAAGTTTAAAGTATAGACTCAAGCCTGTCTAACCATGGATGGAGGTTTGCCAAAATTAAGTTCATCAATTTATCAAAAGTAATGATTCAATAATGTGCATGTTTTCCATGATTGGGGTAACCCATGTTGAATTTTATTTGTGATCATCTTACACAACTCCATTACAAGTGCAAATAGCTTCAAACACTTTCTCAAATAAATACAAATGCATTCAAATCATCACCTTCCATCATTATCATCTCAAGTGAACCTTGTCTCTAATGATTTTCTGTAGTCACCTAGCAATTACAATGATTGGCTATCCATGCAATCTGGTAGGATGGGAAAATCACCATAAGGACACTTGTTCAAAATCATTCCACATCATTATAAATGAAATTATATCAGTTTAGTCCCTCAATATTCAAGTGACCTACATTCTGTAGACATTAAAATCATGTCAATCAGATTATAATGCCAAGACATGGCCTAATTGACACTATGTGCCCCCATGGGCAATCCTCAAAGGTTTAATAGTTGTCCTTACCACTTTTGAGAGCTTTTACCCCAATTTTGGGAAGTTTTGGGGTATGTAGGCATGGTTGTCCCACCTGAGGATGACCATAGTTCATGGCTGTCCCACCTAGGGATGGCCACCAGCGACCATCACTGGGTGGGACAACCATGGTCTTTGACCCCCAAAATGTCTAATTTTGGAAAAATGGCACCCAAAGACCACCATTTATCCCACCTATTTAAGCATGCAGACCTAATGGTGTAAAATCCTTATGACATGCTATAGAATGGAGGTCAAAAAGGGAGATCTCTCCCCTCCAATACATGCCAAGTTTTGGATAAGTGGAGCCTCTTGCCTTGCATGTACTTGCATGTACATTTGGCCATAGAACCCCTTGGGCTATAAAGTGGAGCAATTTTCCACCCAAAATAGAGAGAGGAGTTTTGTGACATTTGCAACGAAGGGCTGCCAAGATTTCCCCTCAACTTTTTATGCCTTTTCCCTTGAAATCTCTACCTAGTGAAGGAGGTTCTCGAGTGATTCAAGAGGCATAATTTATTTACAAAACCAAATAAATTGAGTGAATATAACCTCCAAATTTTATTAAGAAACCCCTACAAGAGTTTTTGATCAATTCCCAAAGGAATTGGTGGCAAATAACCTGCAGATCTAGTGGTCGTCCCACCCCAAGATGGTCCCCATTTTGTGACAATCACCACCATCCATACCTAGGATGGCCATAGATTGGAGCACCATTTTATTGGAAATTTTGAGTAAGTTGTGTTGTCATTGATGTTAAAAGGTTTATGTCAGAGAGCACTTTGTATTGCAGGAATATTCTTCTATGGTTGATATGGTTGAAATTTATCAAGGCAAAGTTCATCCCAAAATCAAGCTAATTGGTTGGAATGAAGAGGCCATGGTTTAAAAGGAAAGACAAATATTATTATAATATTTTTCAATATTATAATAATTGGGTCCAAGAAACAATTTAAAAAAGAGATATCCTAGACAAGGTTTATTGAGCTTTTATAAAAGGTTGCAAAGGTTTATTTTTAAATTGTTTAAATTCAAATATTTTAACAAAAGTTAAAATTTTAATTTAAAATAATTTATGGCACCAAAGTTTCAAATTGAATTCGAAATCAAGAAAGGGCCAACACTTTTTAAACCAAAGGAAAGAGTATTTAAATGAAATGATTTATCATTTCCAAAGGATATATCATTCGAATACCTATGTGGAAGAGATATTCGTGCGCATCATTCGTGAGGGGCAGAGACCAAGGATAAGTCAAGAAAATTATTCAAGGAGGATTTCATTGAAAATTATGGATAGTGCGAAGATAATTATAAAATACTGGCTAGCACAAATGGTAGTTGAGGCTTGGATAAGGTGTTTGCGAAGGGTTGGTCTCGATTTTGAATCCCATGTTGTTGGTTTTTCAAAGGAGGAAAGAGCTTTTCATTTTCGATGAAACGTGTGAGAAGCAGACATTGTATAGGACAAAGTGTCCTTTGGTTCTCGTGTGGGTATGTAGCCCAGGTGGTAACATAGCCTTGGGCTAGGGTATTATGGTGGCTAAGGTCACAGGTTTGAGCTTGGGTGCTAGTCATTGAGACTTGTGCAATATTTTTGTAGGTAGAATATTAAAGGTATGCTTTTTAATTTATGCGCTTCTATGGTCTTGGAATACATGATTTGACTTTGAGGCTTCGAAGTCATGAAAAGAAAATAAGTGAAATTTTTTAGGGAGTCATAAGGGGGGTTAATTAAATATTTTATTTTGGGTGCTTAGGAATTAAATAAAGTATTGGAGATTATAAGGTGTAAACAAAGGAACTTTATTTTTGATGTGTGTTGAATATTATTTTGAAAGAGAAGGAGATTATAATGTGTAAACAAGAAACTTTATTTTTGATGTGTGTTGAATATTATTTTGAAAGAGAAGGATATTATAAGATGTAAACAAGGAACTTTATTTTTGATATGTGTTGAATATTATCTTGAAAGTGAAGGAGATTATAATGTGTAAACAAGGAGCTTTGTTTTTGATGTATGTTGAATATTATTTTGAAAGTGAAGGAGTGATAATGTGTATTTGAGACTTGATATTTTATTGAATTTCTTGTATGGTGAAATATTTGTTGAGGTAAATATTCTTGTGGATATTTTTAGATAGATTTTTTCTATCTAACCAAGAATTGGCAAAAGGATTTGGTTGTGAGTAAAACAGGTTTTGAAGACATATCTCCATCAAAGCAAAGAGGTATGGGTACATCATCTTTTGTTTGAAATGTTGGAATGAATGTTGTGAAATATAAGGTGGAGTGAAAATGATTATTTGATAAGAATTGTTGGAAATTTGTGAGTGAGTTGAGTATGCTACATTGTTGAATGTTTTAAGAACATTTAAGATAGATATTGTGAATTATTTGAGTTAGGGTTTGAGACCCACATTGTGCCTTTGTTTGAAGAAAAATGAAATCACTTGTTTAGGGTTTATGAGCAAGTTGTATTTCATTGGTTGAATGATTGAATGAAATCCTTGAACAGTGGTTTTGAGTGACATTGAAAGTGAATCTGCAAACATTAGAAACCATATTTGTGAAAGCGAAAGACTTAATTATTGAGTAGGACATATTGAGTTTTTGATAGAGTACATAATTCTCTATATTTTCTAGAGATTAAACAAATTCTGAATAGAATATGTCTAAACTGCTTCAAGTTAAAGGAGTTACTTTAAATATTAGACAAAGCATTTGATAACATTGTGAGGAATATTTGAGAGTGATTGAGCATATTTTGTGAGCTGTTTTGAGCATATGTTAGAGCAGATTGAGCAAGTTCTTAAGAGGACTTGAAAGAAGATTTTATGCAAGTCTTGGTGAAGACTTAAGAGCAGATTGAGCAAGTTATTGAGAGGACTTGAAAGTAGATTTGAGGTAAGTATTGGTGAAGATTTGAGAGCATATTGAGAAAGTTCTTGAGAGGACTTGAAGGTAGATTTGAGGTAAGTCTTGGTGAAAACTTGAGAGTAGATTGAGCAAGTTCTAGAGAGGACTCGAAGGCAGATTTGAGGTAAGTCTTGCTAAAGACTTGAGAGCAGATTGAGAAAGTTCTTGAGAGAACTTGAAGGCAAATTTGAGGTAAGTATTTGTGAAGACATGAGAGTAGAGTTGATTGATTTATTTGTTCAAGATTTGTGTTAAGGCTTGGGGTAAATCTAAGAAGAATTGATTAGTGATTGGATCAAGCTTTGTATTAAGGCTTGAGGATATATTTGAGGATAAATTTTAGTACAGGAGCAGGTTTGTGCTAGACCTGAGATAGAGTTAGATCAAATTTATACTACACTCGGGATAGAGTTTGTTGTAGATCTGATATAGAGTTGAGAGTAAGCTTTGGAGGTGATAGAGCAAAGGATAGTAGTCTCCAGTGGATAAATATCCATTAGCTAGGGAATGAGGATAGAGGTCTTCAATGGATAGAGATCCATTAGCCAGAGTAGTGGGGGTATAATTCTTCTAGAAGATCATTAGCCAAAGCATAGGGGAAAGAGTTCTCCTATGGAAAGAGATCAAAAAACTAGAGCAAGGGGAAAGAGTTATCCTATGGATAGATATCCACAAACCAGAGCAAGGGGAAAGAGTTCTCCTATGGAGTGTGATCCGTGAACCAGCTGGGAAGATAGAGTTATTCTATGGAGAGAGATCCACAAACCATTTGAGGAGATAAAGGTCTCCTGGATCAAGTTCCATGAACTAGAGAAAAGGGGAAAGAGTTCTACTATTGAGATATCCACAAATTAGAGCATAGGGTATTGGTGTCTCCTTTGGATAGAGGACCATAAATATTGTAATAGGAAATTGATTCCCAAGAATATTTGTTGAGAAAATTTAGTAGAAATATTTTCTCCGTGGAATAGCCCACATTGGGTGAACCATGTTAAATTTGTGTTTCTATTGTGTGTGATTATTTGTGCATTGCTTTAACTACTGCTATTGCTATTGCCATTGATAATATTGAATAATATTATTTGGGAAAGAAAAGTAAAAGTTGATCTTATAATGTTCACCCCCTCTCAGTATAAGCTTGTGTTATTCAATTGATATAAGAGCAGGTTTCTTTAGAAGAGTTTAACAACTTGAAGAAAATGTATACAGGAACACATATGGCATCTCAGAGTGGATCTTAAATAAATAAGGTACCATTGTTCGATGGGAATAATTATGCTTTTTGGAACATAAGAATGAAGACTTACTTGATGGCACAAGGATATGAGACATGACAAGTAGTTGAGGATGGATACACACCTCCAACTAGTCCTCCTATAGATAAATATGGTAAGCTCCTAAATCTATATAATGCAAAGGCAATGAATTCAATCTTAAGTGGTTTACATGAAGAAGAGTTTGTAAAAGCTATGCATTGCACATCAACAAAAGATATTTGGGAAAGTTGAAGAAAACATATGAGGGAGACAAAAAGGTCAAGATGGCAAAATTTAAAAATCACAAGAAAACATTTGAAGACTTGAAGATGAAGGATGAGGAAGATATTGCTACATACTTACTTTGTGTGGATGAGTTTGTTAACTCCATGTGAGGACTTGGGTTTAAAGTTGAAGAATCAAATGTTTGTCAAAAGGTTTTAAGGTCACTCCCTATGAGGTATACTAAAAAGGTTTCAATCATAGAATAAACAAGAGATATTGAAACTTTGACTATGGATGTGCTGCATGGAACTTTCATAGCTTATGATATGAGAATAGGGAAGGATTCTATCACCAAGAAATAGGTAACCTTAAAAGTAGCAAAGAAAACAAAATATAAGAAGCCAAATTATAGTGATGAGTCATCTAGTGATGAAGAAGCAAACTATGGTAGAAGGAACAATAAGGACTTAAGAAAACACAAAGGTACTAAAACAATTAAGTGTTTCAATTATGGTAAATATGGTCACTATGCATCTAACTGTCTAGAGGCTAGAATTAGTAACAGTGAAGAGAAACACGACCATAAGATAAATGAAGCAAGAAAATCCAGGTATGAAAAGAAAATTAGGTATGGAAAAAACAAGCATGAGAAGAAGTTTTTTCAGAGGCATAAGAAGAGTTTTTATGCAGAAAAGACAGACAAGGTTTCAAGTGATAGTGATGAAAGATCCTCAAATATTGAAGAAGAAGAAATTCTCTTCTTGGCAATAGAAGATGAAGGAAGTGATCCTATTGAAGATAAATATGAAAGATATGAAGATGCTCTTTAAGAAGAAAAAAAATAATTAGAAAATAAATAGGAATGAGTAGTAGATCTAGAAGTTGAACTTATTTATTCTCTAAAAGAATTGAACAAGGTCAGAATGCAGAATTTAAGATTCAAGGCTCAATTTCAAGAATGTGATAAAGAGAAAGGAAAGCTTATACAAGATATGACAAACTCAATAGCTACGACAATGAGATTTAAATAAAAGTTAGAGGTAAAAGTCTTAGAATGTGAAATATTAGAGCATGATGTAGTTTCACTAAGGAAGGAAGTGAAAGAGTCTAAAGACAAGCTACACAAGTTTGGGAAAAGTTCAAAGACTTTGGATAAGATTATCAATGCACAAAGATCTTCATCAAACAAGACAAGACTTGGTTTTGAAGAAGGACAAAGAGAACAAGGAGAGGAGTCAAGCTCAAGCTCCAAAGAAGAAGAAGCTTCATAAAAAGAGAGTGAAGGAGGAAGTGAGACTTATGAGGATAAGTTGAAAAATAGAAGGTTCACCAAGGAATGAAACAATGCACAAATAAGGAATATGAAACATCACATGGAAGAAAGAACTAAGAGACCAGTGGGTCCAAGGCAAGATTTCTTCAAAGGATGTTGCTTCTCATGTAATAGGTTTGGTCACAAGGCTATGCAGTGCAGGACACATGAAAAGAAGGAATATGGTTTCACTAAGAGAAATTTTAGATATGGACATCTCTTTCAAGGGTATTTCTACTTTTGTAATCATTTTGGTAATAAAGCAATAGATTATAGGGTTCATAATAGGAATGGGTATGGCTGCACTAGGAGAAACTTCAAGATATTTACACCTTTTAGGAACCACAACATTAAGTGTTATAAGTGCAATAATATTGGGCATATGGCCAAGTGGTGTAGAACAAAATTTCTAGGGATAAGAAAGAATAGGGATATTCAAAAGAATTAGAAGGATTAGTTGAGGAAGAAGGTGGAAAAAGAAAAAAAGTATTGTAATGTGGGAGTAGGGATACTCCCACCCCAAAATTAATCACCTCAAGGATAGGAGGTGGGGAAGGGGCTGAGCTAAGAGTATTATCTTTAGCCCCAAAGGAGTCCCTTTGCCATTGATGTCAAAGGGGAGAGATTTGAGTTAGGGGGAGAGCATTCAGTCAGGGGGAGCAGTTTCCCATGGGAGCAGAGTTGGAAAAAGGAAAAATGAATGATTAAGGAAAAGGGTTGCCATCAATGACAAAGGGGGAGATTGTTGGAAATTTTGAGTAAGTTGTGTTTTCATTGATGTCAAAAGGTTTGATGTCAAAAGGTTGATGTCAGAGAGCACTTTGTATGGTAGGAATATTCTTCTATGGTTGATATGGTTGAAATTGATCAAGGCAAATTTCATCCCAAAAGCAAGCAAATTGGTTGAAAAGAGGAGGCCATGGTTTAAAAGGAAAGACAAATATTATTATAATATTTTTCAATATTATAATAATTGGGTCCAAGAAATAATTTAAAAAAGAGATATCCTAGACAAGGTTTATTGAGCTTTTATAAAAGGTTGCAAAGGTTTCTTTTTAAATTATTTAAATAAAAATATTTTAACAAAAGTTAAAATTTTAATTCAAAATAATTTATAGCGCCAAAGTTTCAAATTGAATTCAAAAGTAAGAAAGGGCTGACACTTTTTAAACCAAAGGAAAGAGTATTTAAAGAAAATAATTTTTCATTTCCAAAGGATATATTACTCGAATGCCTATGTGGAAGATATATTTGTGCGCATCGTTCGTGAGGGGCAGAGACCAAGGATAAATCAAGCAAATTATTCAAGGAGGAATTCATTGAAAATCATGGAGAGTGCAAAGATAATTTCAAAGTGTTGGCTAGCGTAGATGACAATTGAGGCTTGGCTAAGGTGCTTGCGAAGGGTTTGGTCTTGGTTTTGAATCCTATTCAGTTGGTTTTTGCAAAGGAGGAAAGAGCTTTTCATTTTTGGGGAAACATGTGAGAAGCAGGTGTTGTATAGGACATAGTGTCCTTTGGTTCTCGTGTGGGCATGTAGCCCCAAGCGGTAGCCTAGCCTTGGGTTAGGGCATTATGGTGGCTAAGATCGTTGGTTCGAGCTTGGGAACCAGTAATTGAGACGTGTAATATTTTTTATAGGTAGAATATTAAAGGTATGCTTTTTAATTTATGTGTTTCTATGGTCTTGGAATACGTGATTTGACTTTAAGGCTTCAAAGTCTTGAAAAGAAAATAAGTGAAATTGTTTAGAGAGTCATAATGGGTGTTAATTAAATATTTTATTTTGGGTGCTTAGGAATTAAATCAAGTATTGGAAATTATAAGGTGTAAACAAAGGAACTTTATTTTTGATGTGTGTTGAATATTATTTTGAAAGAGAAGGAGATTATAAGGTGTAAACAAGGAAATTTATT
The DNA here is from genome assembly GCA_028583015.1 of Wollemia nobilis. Lineage (NCBI taxonomy): Eukaryota > Viridiplantae > Streptophyta > Pinopsida > Araucariales > Araucariaceae > Wollemia > Wollemia nobilis. Next base: position 5,025,881 of record JAQPPZ010003223.1, read on the forward strand.
TTTGATGTGTGTTGAATATTATTTTGAAAGAGAAGGATATTATAAGGTGTAAAAAAGGAACTTTATTTTTGATATGTGTTGAATATTATCTTGAAAGTGAAGGAGATTATAAGGTGTAAACAAGGAACTTTGTTTTTGATGTATGTTGAATATTATTTTGAAAGTGAAGGAGTGATCAGGTGTATTTGAGACTTGACAGTTTATTGTATTTCTTGTATGGTGAAATATTTGTTGAGGTAAATATTCTTGTGAATGCAAGAAAAAGACACTTAAAATAGAATAACAGAAAACCAAATACTGCAGTGAGACACAAAGATTGCACAAAATAATATATTCAATAAAATAGGGGGGAGTCAATAAACTCCTTTATTATAATCAGTGTTCCATACGAATATTTGATACAATAGATTACAATGGTGCTAGGGTTCTCCAAAACCCTAGCTAACAACAACAGAAGTGTCTTAAAATTTGGGTGTGTCCTTGATTCCAACAGGTTGAGTGGGCTTAAAATATCCAAGGTTGAGCCACTTCAGCTTCAACAACCGTTAAACAATGTGTGAAATTTGTAGATCTGTATACACAAAATAGAACAAATGGAGTTAGTAATACTTGTGAGGGCTCCACAGTGTGAGGCCCTTAGACATCAATAAAACCCTAGTTTAAGAGTGAAGAAAGAGAGCATGCAATATCAACAAATTATTAAATAAAATGCATTAAAATGAGATATACCTTGATTTGGTTTAGTTACTACTGGTGGATGGTGTAGTAGGCTTAGATTTGCATTTTTGTAGTTGCAGCAGGCTCGAACATGGCAGGCTCTAATGCGAGCTTTGTAGGCTATGGTGTGCACCTACCGGATACAATAGGCTCTAGAAAGTGCTTGCGGTATATAGCAGGCTCTGGTGAGTACTTCGTAGGCTCTACAGCGAGCCTCACAAGCTTTGGATGGCACCTGCAGGTTAGGGCATAATCTGTAGAAGTAGTCTAGGTGATGGTGATGAATGCGGCGGATGGATGGGGGATGTGACAGTGATGGAGGATGAATGGGGAATGGATGGAATAGTAGAAGTTATTTTGGATTAGCTAGGGCTTTAGATCTTCAAACTCTATCTCTCTGCTTTGCTAGGGCTTCAACAGTGTCTCCTCCAAGGTATAATTTCCAATCTCAAGGTTCCAAGTCTAGGGTTTGGGTATTTACAAATGCCCTTATTTATAATCCAACCTAGGGTTTTCTTAGGGTTTTAGCCTTACACTTTTGATCATGTGGCTAATATTAAATTAGATCCTAAGGTTGAGATTACTTTTTGAATGTGACATGGATTAATGAATATGGACGGTGGATATTAGAATAGATTGGATAGTTGTGGTTATTGAGTTTATAAATACACATTTTATAATAAATATATTATAATATAATATGAAATATTATATTAAATATTAAATAATATTAAAATAATCCTAATTAGGCTAGGAAATGGCGAGAAAGGGGTAAAATGGTGGAATGGATGGCAAGAAAGTTGTATTTGGGCCAAATAATTGGTGGTAAGGGTGTATGGTGGACAAGTGGGTGGTGGAATGGTTAGGATGAAGGATTAGTGGCTGTAATTTGGTGTCTACAATTCTTGTGGAGATTTTTAGATAGACTGTTTCTATCTAACCAAGAATTAACAAAAGGATTTGGTTGTGAGTAAAACAAGTTTTGAAGACATATCTCCATCAAAGCAAAGAGGTATGGGCACATCATATTTTGTTTGAAATGTTGGAATGAATGTTGTGAAATATAAGGTGGAGTGAAAAGGATTGTTTGATAAGCATTATTGGAAATTTGTGAGTGAGTTGAATATGCTACATTGTTGAATGTTTTGAGAACATTTGAGATAGATATTGTGAATTATTTGAGTTAGGGTTTGAGACCCACATTGTGCCTTTGTTTGAAGAAGAATGAAAACACTTGTTTAGGATTTGTGAGAAAGTTGTGTTTCATTGGTTGAATGATTGAGTGAAATCCTTGAACATTGGTTTTGAGTGACATTGAAAGTGAATGTGCAAAAAATAGAAATCAGATTTGTGAAAGTGACAAACTTAATGATTGAGTAGGACATATTGAGTTTTTGATAGAGTACATAATTCTCTACATGTTCCAGAGGTTAAACGAATTCTAAATAGAATATGTCTAAACTGCTTCAAGTTAAAGGAATTACTTTAAAAATTAGACAAAGCATTTGATAGCATTGTGAGGAAGATTTAAGATTGATTGAACATATTTTGGGAGTTATTTTGAGCATATGTTAGAGCATATTGAGCAAGTTCTTAAGAGGACTTGAAAGAATATTTTAGGTAAGTATTGGTGAACACTTGAGAGCAGATTGAGCAAGTTCTTGAGAGGACTTGAAAGTAGATTCCCAAGAAGATTTATTGAGAAAATTTAGTAGAAATATTTTATCCATGGAGTATCCCACATTGGATGAGCCACATTAAATTGGTGTCTCTATTGTTTGTGATGATTTATGCATTGCTTTGATTACTACTATTGATATTGCCATTGATAATCTTGGATAATATTGTTTGGGAAAGAAAAGTAAAAGTTGGTCTGATACTGTTCATCCCCCCTCTTAATATAAGATTTTTTTCTTCAAAATTTTCTATTATTTTTGCATAGACTTATTCTAGGATATATTAGGAATATGCTATTCAAATTTGGTGTCATTTGGAGCTATTTTGAATTAGTTATCATCATTTTGGTGTTTTGTAGGTCTAATTGGCCCACCTTCGAAAAATCATAAATATATAAATAATTGTTTTAATATTTTTACATGGATTCATTCTAAATATTATTTTGTATACGCTGTCCAAATTTGGTGCAATTTGGAGGTTTTTAGGACCAGAAATCACCCATTTTGTATTTTGTAGGCTTTATAGGCACACCACGTAATCGACATGAATCCAGCTACAATGTCTCTTATGTTTTCAATTAGATTAGTCCAAAATAATATTTCATGCATACCTATAAGATTTGGAATCATTTAGAATAGTTTTATATGGCCGCATTGCATATTTCCACTTTCTAATCTATTATTACATGTATTGCTTTTGCATGCTTCACAATACACACTTGCTAATGATGAAATATGGTTTCCTTATGTGTAGGTGTAGGTATTATAGTGTATGAGGAAGGAGCATAGGATAAAAACATAAAATAATAAAGCAAAGACACCATAGGCCCACCCACTTCAATCGTGGGTACTAGGAAGAATGTTGAAATTGCACCCAAGTTATTGAAAGGAGTTAATCCTTGGGCACCATTTTGTAATGAGTGTATCAATCTAGAACCCTCAAGGAGACATTTATGTAACCATGATTTAATATATCAAATAATAAAGAAAAAATTCCTTTCTTGCACTTATTTGTCTTATCATGCTTACTTGAATGTGTTTTTTTAATGCTTAATCAATACTAGAGATAGATGTATCTCATTTAACATTGTTAGGTGCATCTTTTTTCCCATTCTTTAGTGGTGATCACGATGGGAATCTATCCTGATTGATTTGGTTAAGATTTAATCTCTTTTATTGCTTTCAAACTATTATAGGAACTAGTCGTTCTGGCCTGAGACGGTCCTAAAACTGCTAACCATCCCACCCAGGAATGACCACACAACCATCCCACCCTGGGATGACCCCCAAACTGGCAGCTGTCCCACCCTGGGATGGCCATAAAATGGAGGCTTCTTTTTGCTCAGAATTCCAAAAATAGCAAGTTATTAGGCTATCAAGGTAAGTTCCTAAACCTTCAATTTGCTTTTCTACAGTCCAAAATTGCTTAAATTTGTTTTTTCCTTGCTTCCCTTGATTGCTTGAAAGGTAGAAAGATAGGTTTTACTCTTCTATAATTACAAAAACAACCAAAAAATAAGAAGAATAGAAAAGAAACTAAGTAGAAATGCACTTGTATGGTCTAACTACTTGTGACCTACCTAATGGGTAGGTTATCATTTAGGACATGCATTTTGTAGGGTTGCCTTTTATCTAACATTTCTGAAAGTAAAATGTCCTTTTCGCATTTAGTGAAAGCTCATTGAGTGCTCTATTGTTTAATTTATTTAAGCATTAAAGGAACCACACACACTTGCACATATCACAATAATATTGGTAAGGTTGGATTTCATCACCAACCTCCAATTTAGACCGATGACATTGGATTTCACCTCCTTCCACCGGCTTGCCCACTCAACACCTTAGATAGAATAGGGCACTCTCTCAAGATGGAATAGGTCACTGGTGTTCAAAATCCTTCTCACTGTTGGAAATGCTTGTTGATTTAGAGCGAAAGAGCTAGGCAAACCCTCCACACATTATGGGTTTTAAGTGGTGTACCCTAGGCTCTTTTGAGAAGCTCATGTTTGGCACTAGTTTTCCTAGTCACCACTTTGGTTGAGTTCCCTCATTCTAAGTCCAAAACATGAACAAGAAAGCAAGAGCAACAACAAAATCTAAACACACCAAACAACTTAGGGATTCACATTTCAAAATTAAAGGATATAATCACATTGTTTGATTGTGTGTTTCTAATATTTAAAAGAGATAATCACATACATCTAATACTTAAAAGAGATAATCATAATGTCTACTTTGTGTGTTTCCTTATTGTTTGGGTAATCAATATAAGATCCTTGATCTATGACCAAAAGCTAATTTTTCAAAAAATAAATAAAATACTACTTTTTGATTCTACATCCAATGGATCAAAAATCATGCAAATCAGAGCTATAATGAAAAAATTATGGTGGTTTTATGATTACTTTATTTTTGAGTGATTTTAAAGCCAAAAATAGGGAAAAATTGCACTAAAATAGTCATAAAAAGCCCTAGACAACCCCAAAAATTGCCAAATCTATTTTTTGTCTTAGTTAACCCCTTCTGCACCACTCAAAAAAATTTTGAGTCCTAACTTTTGTTTTTTTAACATGGTGGAATCTGTAGCTGCCACAAATCTAGGCAAGTTGTCCAAATTTTATGGCCACCATAGTATTCTATGCTATCCGCCTCGAAATCTAGCACATAGATCTTCGCACAGTACGCCCCTATAACCGCCATGCCACAATCATTTTAAACCTTTTACGCCGTTGAAAGCACCAGGAAAGGGACAAGTGTTCAGTCCGACAAGGCTCGATATTTGAACCTTGGACCTCCACCCCCTTATGAGGTTTGGATGAACCAATTGGTCTACACCTCGGACCAAGTCCTAACTTTTTATTTCTCAAAATTTCCCAAAATATTCCTAAAATTGGGCATTTTTCCACAACCCCGGTTGGCCAAATATTTCAAAAATGCAAAATTTGACCTAGAAGTCAAATTTTGGAGCCCTAGCCCATTGTGATCTGCCCATTGCACTGATAATTTTGATATATAACAATTATAAATTTTTTTCAAAAAGTCAAAATTTTCTAAAAATGGCCGATGGACCCCTCTTTTACGGATTTGGTCCAAATATGGTTGAAAACAAGACCTCTAATTCAGAGAGAGATTCAAGCTCCATAACCAACGAATATCTCCCAATAATTCTAGAGGACATGACCATCCCTGAATGACATCCCAAGTTTTATCATAACAATAATACAATCCCTAGCGAGGCAAACCTTCGAGATACCCCTACTAGGGAAGCACCCATAGGTCCTCTAGGAAACCTTCCTGACTTGGATACCCTGATGAAATTCTATATAGCAAATAATCCACCCATTAAGGGGTCTAGTAGGTCAATATAAAATATTCACATCCCAACTTGCTCTATACATCAATCAAAGTATGAACATGAGAGTACACCATGGCCTAGCTTGGATGAGCAAACCACCTCGTCTAATTGAGAAAGTCACCCCCATACTCACCATAGAGAGCACTCAGTGTACACACGTCATGCTTCTATGTAGCCTAAATATATAGAGCTTACATCCAAAACTAAATATGAAGCTTTACTCATAGATGAGAAAGAAGACCCAAGTCATCGTCCTACTCCTCGTGAAGAGTACTTGGTACAACCACATGATAGATCTACATCATTGGACTATATAGATCCAATTCATAAACTAGAGTCTTAGGTTAGTGCATCCTTTAGGGAGCATGGAAAATAAGCAATAGATCCTACTAAGGGTGAAAGACATGATAAAACCATCCATATTTCAAATACAATGGCACACAAACCCCATACAACTAAGAAACAAAATCATACTCATCAAACACTTAGGCCAAATCTCAACAGATAACAACATACAAATCAACTCTAGTTGGATCAACAACAAATAAATCAATAATGGATGGACTCACAACAAGCACACCTACAAAGGTTGTATACACAAAAGATACAAGAACAACAAACGATACAACAAGAGTAATTGTAATATGCATTACATGAAGTGGTGCTTACACCTAGCACCTATAAGATGAAAAAACAGGCAAGGTGTCCAATACAATCTCAAATGTTGCCCCCTAGACATCCTAGGCCTAATTGGAACTTGCCTCCTAGTCCTAACATAGATCAACGTCCACAGGTGCTTACCCCTCCTTGTAGGCCAGTTCAAGAAACACCCTATGGGGCCTACAATTAGCTTGAAACTAGAGAAGAGTACCATGAAGCACCTTATAGAGGCATGGTGGATGACATTCAACCACTACACAATAAGCTTGATATTCCTCACCCTCCCCCGTAGGTCCAGAATAAATATGAGGAGCTCAAGTCCTCTAAAGTGTTTAAACCATTGCTAGAATATATGGAGTTAATTGAAAACAAGATCTTCGGGTCTAGGTTCTTGTTGCTGCAACTCCAATAATATCCAACTCTTGAAGATGCTCTAGTGCAAGCTAGAATAATTGAAGACATCAAAATCCAAGAGGGAGAAATTGTGAAGCCATGTAAGAGTGGACTAAGAATACCAAAAAAACCTGGCACAACCAAAGCTGGCATCAATCAATCAAGTTGCTATTAGTATTCCAAGACCTGCGTAACCCAAGCTAACTTAGAAGCCCAACTATCAAGCCACACCTAGAAACTATGACAATAACAATCAAACTAACCAAATATAAGACCAACCGCATCGACCACCATGGTAATATACTCATTTTTTAGAGCCCTTAGCATCAATATTCAATCAATTATATGAGGCACAAGCAATCACACTTCCTAAGATCCATCCATTGAAACCTAATAAGCGTAGATCAAAGGTGCACAAGAAAATCTATACTGTATTTACCATTAACAAAGGGGCCATGACATCTGTAACCACCAAAAAGACTCACACCAAATAGTGTGTATTGCAATTAAAGAAAGATAACAACTAAACATGCACCAATCGACAATAAAAAGGGAATGAAAATACAAGAATCCTTATTAATTCCAAATTGAGTCAAGTTACATATTCGTCCCTCTTAGGGATACCCATTTTGATACTTTATTTACAATAGGTCTAATTTCATTTTAGGGTAGATGTGAATCAGATGTCTTCTAGGGTGACACGAACTGCTCTAGGGTGTCGATGACCCTCTTTTCCATGATTAGAGGTATTTTCTGCATTGAATGACATGACCCTATTAATACTGCATTCAAGAAGAAACAAGAAAAAAGCAAAGGTAGCCTCTCTTGATGAGGCCTTTTGAGGAGATTTCACAAAAGATAACATAACAAGCATGTAATAAAGAAAATGAATAAAACATAGTAAACCTATATTAATCATGAAATGTCACCATTAAACATGTGTAAGAGAGCAAGTATTGTCTATCTATTGGGTTAGTTTATCAAATGGAAAGCATAGACACTTGAAATAACCATAATTGCACTAATTACCAAATTGACAATATGAAGGTAAATCTACTTTAGATGCCTAATTCAACAAGTTATAAATCTCTAAAATGTAAATTAAAACTATACTAAGCATAATATGATCTAACTGATTAATCTAAAGAAAAGAATACAAGTGGATCTGTCATTATTTTCTCACTGCGGGTCTGATGCACAGGTGGCACTATTCACCATGGATGACAACTGTGGTGGGGTTCTAAATAGGTTTACCCTCCAAATCCAGGCTTAATATTTGATCCACCTTGCCAAATTGATGGTCAAGGATCACCTTTATGTCGTTTGACAGATTTGATGGTTGAATTACTCAGTGAGTGCATGGATTGCATGAATTAGATTTTCTTGGATCTCCTATCCTCCTAGGACTTCCATGGCAATGTGATCTCCAATTGGGTAGCAAAAGGGTTCCTATCAATGCATGTGAATGGGTATGCAATTTGATAGGACTTCACTACTCAATTGATTCTATTTCTCTCTCTCGGCTCTCAGATTCGGTAGGGCTTCGTTGCATTCAATTGAAAGCTTCTCTAGACTTTTCCCCAATTTGGAGGGGGATTATATAGCAATTTCCAAGGGGCTAGGAGTAGCTTCCTCATGAAGCTAAGATCAAGATTGGGCAGTTGAGCTTATTGGATGGTAGGATCCAGAACCTTCCTCACTCAAACCACTCCAATCCACAACCAATTGGCCATTGCAACCGATTTTGGTTCAGATGAAGGCCAAATAATTTTGAGTGCTGACCATGGATGATGGGCACGGTGAGCACTGCTAACAACGGGTGTCAGTCGTAGCTAGCACTGACTAGGAAAAGATGCCTAAATGATTGATAAAAACCACTGCTATACCTTAGATCTGTCCAAAAGTCTTCCATATGGTCTTCTAGAATGTCACATATGAGTCGTCACCTCAACATGACACGTTTTAGGTGTCTACAGATGCCCATTTTGATATGCATTGTGATTTTGAACAACGCTGAGCAAAACTAGACATCCTAAAATGATGTCGTAGGTTGCATGGTGATCATTAGCCTGATCAACATTAGATACCCTAGGTCCAGCAAAAGGACGCACATCTTAGAATCATTGCTTCCAACTGGAAGTCTTAATTTTAAAAAATTTTGCACTCATCATCAGACATTAAGATATCATCAATGCCAAGTAGGCTTTCACGCCTGTTAATCCAAAAGGAAGAGAGTTACAAACTATCATATATGCTATTTGCCCTAGTAGAAGGGTAAGCTTATGATAGTCTTTGGCAATGATTCGTAAGATGAACATAATTTTGACAAGATCAAGGGATCTACGATCAAGGGATCTTCTGTTGATTTTGATTATGATTTGATATTATGACTACCCCCTCAAGCGACGAGTCGATGAGGTTAATGAGAATAAAATGAAGCGATGAGGTCGCTTGACCACTATGAATGATCTTGAACAAATTAAGATTTAGCATTTGAATACTTGGCAAGGCTTAATCAGCTATGATTACAAATTTTAATAGTAATTACCCATTTCTATCCCATGGAATGGTCTAGCCATGAAGGCATTCTTAGGGAATCGAAATGAAAGCAATCCCTATTAGGCATATGTTGAATCATATTGTTGATGATATGCTGAAAATATCATAGAAGAATTGCGATAGTATCTCATTCCCTTGGAGCATTCTGGCTATGAAGGTCTTCTTAGGGATTGAAATAAAGCATAACAATTCTATGATGATGAATTTGCACCAAAAATTTCCTTATGGTAATTTAATCATCTTGCCGGATTGCATGGATCACAAGTCGCTGCTACCGTCAAGTGTATAGGGTAAATGACTGAATACAAGACACATTTGACTTTTGATTTATTTGATTTTTTTGTTAATTTTGAATTGAATTTGTTTATTTTGCTGTGAGGTGGGGTTATCCATGAAAGGATTACCATAGCGATGACCTCGGTTGAATGTAGTTTGTAATCTTAGCCAATTATTTTGCTTTGCCTTATCATGACATTTTCCAATGTCGTGCTTTGTTTGGATGATTTTGAATATTTTATTTTTTTGGTGCAATTCTGGTTTGATGCACAATTTTATTTTGACCTTTTAAGACTCTCCATGATGGGAATTGGGAGCATTAAATGCAACTTGATGTCTATTCCTATCAACTACAGGAAAATTAGTTGACCGTGGCTCGCAGCCACGGTTGCAAAACCCTAATTTGGGGATCGTAGGTGTTAGTCATGGGTCGACCCAAATTCGACAAGGTTAAATAGGGATTTGCTTATGAAAAATTCATTATTTACCTGATAGTAAAAGTAAATTTGAGAGCTCTAAGAGGTAATTAACAAACTTTGACCTAGAACACTACTGAAAACCATACCCATTCCACACATTCCACACTAATGGCTGATCAGCCAGAGGCTTCTACTAGCAGAGGAGCCGGTGCCTCCAAGGTAACTCAAAAACTGAGACCTCACTTGTATATTACTAGATTAAAATTAACCACATTAAGAAATTTGTAAATTAACCTCATTAAACTACCAATAATGAACCTCACCCTAGCTAGGTTTAGCATAGGTTAGATTAAGGGGTGGGTTAGTTTTATTATTTTTTTAGGGGTTTTTTTGGGAAGGGTAGGCTCGAAATGGGTCTCGCTCCCTAGCCGCAGGTGGTAGTTGCGGGCCCCAATTGGCAGATTGGAGGCTATGAATATTAGCCACGATGAGATTTAAATCCCAACGGTAAAATTTTTGACCGTTGGGCCGACCGTGGTTCCAACCCGCGACGCCCAAATTTCTCCAAATAATTTTAAAATTTTCCATTTTTATATTTTTCTTGAATTTTTCTGGGCACTTAATGTCATTTATTGCTATTTTGAAGCATTATTTTAATGTTTTTTGAATTTTTTGATCATATTTTGCATGTTTTTGCATTTTTAGGATATTTTTGTGTTTTTTTATCATTTTTTAGTGATTTTAACTATTTTTTGGTTTTTATTGGATTGTTTTTATTCAGTCCTTGATGAACAGATAGAGGGAGACTGACATCCTTCACAACCTACACCGCATGCTAACTAGTGTAGAATGGGTTTGGTTTGCTACTATGGGGTTTAGATTCATCTTAGACCTCCCCACGATCTGAGTGGATCAGACATATCTTACTACATTGGCCTGTTGCTGGGATGCGAGGACAAATACATTTCACCTATCGATGGATGAAATGACTATCATCCTGGAGGATGAATACCATATATTTTGGCTACCCATTTATGGTGAGCCCATAACCTCCTCTCGTACCATGGTAAGGAAGGTTGTATTTGATTCTATCTTCAGGAAATAAAGCATGAAGGCATAGGGTCAGATTGACCACAAAGGCATCCATGTTTAGGAGTGGTACCAAGCCGAGTTCTTCTCACAGTGGGAGGCTATGTTCATGCATCTCATAATTAAGATTGCCCTTCTAGATTCTTCAGGTGTGAGGTTCCCTTGGAACCTCCTAGATCAGACCATAGAGGTCATGATTAGCTCAACCATGAGGTCGCTCATATTATCCTTAGGGAGTGCTCTCTTAGTGTAGATTTATCATGAGTTATTCTAGATTACCCATCGTAGTAGAGTGGGTATTAGCTATAGCTTCCTTCTATAGATCTAGGGCTAGTAGCATATCCTGATAGAGTACCCCATCGACTTACCTCTACAAATCACTACTATTGCTGATGATTGACAGTGCTATGCTACCTACTGGCCCTAGGAGTAGGAGGGCTTTAGGAGTAGGTCTCATGCAGGAGACCTAGAACATTACATCAATCGCTTTGTACAACTGAGCCTCGAGGATATCTAGTGGTGACCGTACATGGATTGTCTACCATATATTAAGGTAGAAAAAGACCTGCACCAGGTACACATAGACAGATGAATCATCAACCGCAAGGCTGATTGGTGTGAGTATCACTACTTCTCTCATGTCTTGCGATAGTTTAGGATCTGGTAGGATATCTCAGATATGCCAACCATGTACAAACACCTAGTCCTAGAGAGGGACCTGACCTGGTACCAGATCACTCCACTGGGGGAGGATGAAAACAACTTATAGGAGTCAGGGTTAGCAGATACTGGGACTACTCCAGATTATGATGGATGGTGGGCTGACTTCCAGTGACACGATAAGGGTCCTCTAGGTTTGCCATCTGAGGTATTTGTAGCCGAGGATACATAGGATGTAGAGGTGGATCCTTATGGGCATATGACCCACTAGATGAAAGAGGGAGCATGGGGCACTGTAGAGGAGGGTTCACAGGTAGAGGTGGAGGAGGAGGCCTTCAAGGAGAGTGAGGTCGCTCTAGATAGTGAGATCAGGCAGTTGAGGGCACAAATTGCTGATCTCCAGAGCCAGGTGGGGTAGACTGCATACCTGACTACTACACAAAGATACCTCTATCACCACTCTAGAGGTGAAGCTAGCACACAAGTAGACGTAGTGGCAGGGATATGAGGAGGACAGGGTAGCTCTCCAGGCACATGTTACCACTGTAGGCACTCAGATCACATAGCTCATTGGAAAGCGAGATCTGGCACAAACATAACTGAGTTCCATGACTAGTAAGAGGGACTTGCTTAGGGCACTGAGGGGAGATCCCTCATCCTCATAGGTTATCATTCCACCTCCAAAAGTATCGTCTACTTTATTGCCAGGAGGTCGTGACCCTATGGCAAAGATCTGGTGGCTACATACCCTCATGGAGGAGGGTAATGTTAGGCATACAACATGAGTAGCCCACATAGACTAGTTGGAGGGTCACATCAAGCTACTAGGTGGGGAGGTTGTAGAGGATAACCACACTACAAGGACCCATAGGACCAAGTCTAGGACTAGAGAGATAGGATAGTCATCTGCTAGCTCTAGCCACAAGATGCACAGGATTGAGAGGACTCACAGGTATTTGATTACTCATGGTGTTAGCTCATAGAGGACCCACAGGGATAGCAAAGGTGATGGAGGTGCCTCACAGGCTAGGGGTATAGGCTCTATTTAGTATAGATCTTAGAGATGCACATTGTACTATTTTTTAGTGTAAGGTCAAGGACCTACACGTATGTAGCCTATGGAAATTTTGATGTACCCCACTGTACTTATTGACACATATATTTATATGATATGATATTTCATTTCATTACATGTGTACTTTATTTTTTGTATTTTATGTTTTATGTTATTCATATGGATGCAATGCATGATTGATTTGATGCTATACGATGTGATGTATGGATGACATGCACTAGATAGCTATGCGATGGATGATTAGATGTTATGAGTCATGTATGCAGATGTACTACTTATGATGGATGCATTATGAATGCCATATTTTGATGTTACATGCATGTATATATTTGCTTTACTTACACTATTATGACATAATTTATGCCATGTATATACTGCATGTATTTATTTATTTCTTTGATAATGTGTTATGTAAAATGGATATGTATGTTTTAATCGCATAAAACATAATGTATGCAATATGAGTTTTAATAAATATAAAGGATGACACCACATAATGTATAACAATTATGGATTGTAGTTGCTATATCGTTTTATGAAAGATAGTACACCCATATGTGAGATGCAATTATTTATTATTTTCTGTTCATGAGTTTTTGTAAATTAAAATAATATGGATAACATAGTCAGTGGCCATCTAAACATCATTTCTAACATCCATACGGTATCTAACATATATTACAAATAGTTCTAATAAACAAAATCTCATAAAATAAATTGATATTTTGATGATTGCATTGAAAATTGGTTGTTGCTATTTGGGAATTTTTTAAGTTTACCATGAGAATCAAACACCCTAGTTGTCTTATCAAAAGTTGTATACTAACCATACTAGAATTCTGAAACATAAGGTTTTTTCTAGGATAGATCCTAACTATTCATTATCCCTGTGAGTGCACATGAGTGTATTTGATAAGGCATAAGCATACCCCGATGTCAGGCAGGATTCTTTCAGCGCATTGCTAGATTGGGGGTCCGCAAATGTTCATCCAATCCTAGGTTTAGATTTTAGTTGGACTAAACCACTAGGCGATACAGGACACCTGAAGCTAGCTCTTCCACATTCAAACATTGGTCTACACAAAAATAATATGCTATTGTATCAAACATATCATCATACGTAAGGTACAGTAGTGCTGACAATTCCATGGATTCAAGTTCACTCCCTTCTTTTATTCATTTTTTTGGGATACTTGCTCATATAAAGTGATAAAATTCAGTTTATTTTTGTACTATAGTGACAATAATCACTGTTTATTTTGTACTTTCTTTTATTTTTCTTAAGAAAGGGATTTGATACTGTTTTTCATTTTCTTTGTACAATTTTATCTTCATTTGACTTGACTTTTTAGGATTTACATTTTGATAATTTGCTTTAGAAACTTCCTTTGGGAATTTTACTTTGGGGAACTATTTATGGGATATCGATCTAGGATATCGATCTTATGATATCAATATGGGATGTCGATCTATGATATCGATCTAGGGTATCAATCTGGAGGATTGATATGGGATATCACTTTGGGGTATTGCTCATTTTGACGTAAGGAAGGTATTTTGGGTAGGAAATAAACTTGTCCTTTTGCCAATTGGCAACATTTCTTGTACTGTCTGCACAAAGGGATAAACAAAAATAAAATTTTTACCTCAAGATACTTGGTCCTGCTTCGTGAATTTCATCTTCCCCTAGTCCTTATCATGATTGTTTAATTTGTTGATTAGTGATAGGGTTATGATATGCTAAGGGCTATAATAGCTAGACCTCGACTACGAAAGCAAATCAAGCTTTCTATCAACTCTTGAGAAGACCTCTAGGTATGGTTTAATGACCGAAAAACCCTAGTATATTCTTCATAGCAAACAATTGGGTTTGTGTTAAAAAACACAATTACTCACAAGGGTGATAAATGTTGGACATTTTGAGTCCGTAAGCTAAAATGTTGTCATTGATGTCAAAAGGCTATTTGATGTCAAAAGGATCTATGATGGCATGCACTATGTTTTGTAAAAAGTGCAAGGAAAGTATTTTTGTGAAAACCAAGGTAGGCAAAATAAAAGGTTTTATTTAAAACCATGGATGGTAGATCTGAAATGGGTTTTTCTTAAAACCCAAGTTGGCTTTTTGTTTCATCGAAAAAGGTGCCTCGGTGATGGAGATATTTAATTTTAAATATTTAGTTTAAATTTTAAAATTAAAATAAAAGTAATCCATCGACATCGTCGAATATGAGGGAGAAGACTATATAAAAGGATGACTAAGGTTTATTAACACCTATCCTTGATCTTGTGGTTAATGCGATTATTGAAAAGCAAAAAGAGCTCATGTGAAAAATGTTTAAAGGTAGAGGCAACAAATAAATTGAGGTGTGGTCAGATTGCAAGACATCATGGGTAGTGTGGCCTATTGGCAACTCAAGCAGTGCAAAGGCATTGGGAGGCAAGTGGTTGAGTGTTCGAATCACGTGCACTTCATTTTGTTTGAGAAAGGAGAAATCTATTTTGCATTGGCTGTTGCATGGAGGATAAAGGAGAGTGAGGCACCTTTGGTCTTATGTGGAGCGCTAGCTCACGTGGTGCACAAGCGCCGTTAGGACGCAGGAGCCGCATGACTCAGGTTCGAATCCTGTAAACTCTCTTTTACTGTGTAAAAGGGAAATAGTGCACTGGTTGTGGTTTTTCATACGCATGCTGCCAAGGTTTATATGTTGTGTTTGATATTCCAAAACTCGTGCCAAGTTATGCATTAAAGTTGTAAAAGAAAATTAAAACAAATTTTTGTTTTATTGGGTGCTAAAATTTAGTTTAAAATTTGTGCATAAATTTTATATTAAAAGTGTTTTTTGGAGAGATAAGTAGGTAGGCATAGATTTTAATTTATTTAGGGTATAAGTGGTTTGAGGAGTAATAAGGATTTGTACTTATTTGGCACATTTTTGAGATGTTATTTGGAGAGTGCTTTTAATTATTGAAACATTCTTGAGAAAAATATTTTGCTTGAGGGTTATTGAATATATCTTTGGTGGATGTGATTATTGAGTTGGAGTAAAAAGGTGTAAATTGAGTTATGCTTTATTTTGTAATTATTATTTGAAGTCCACTAACCCTCATTGAGATTGGAAAGGAAAGTTGTGTTGAGTGTGGCAGATTTTGTGGACAACTTCTTGGCATTAATTAGGTATGGGTAATATTATCTATTGATTTTTTATGGTGGTTGATATTTGAAATATCATTAGAGAGAAAATGATTGATTATGGTTTACTTTTTGAAAGTATTGGTTTAGTGCTTCAAGGTTTTCTGGTTTGAGAGTTGTGACTAAACCTTGTTTTATAAGCATTGTTGTTGAAGCCCATTGGTTGTGCAAAGAAATTGAACTTGAGTTAGAAAAGAACATGAGTATCATTGTTATGTGAAATTTGTGGTTGAGCATTGTTGGAAATATTTTGAGTTGAGTGATACATGCTTGGACTAGGGTTTGTGAGAAAGAGTTGTTCCTTGTGATGATTGGTTGAGTAGAGTTGTTTGAGCGTAGTCAAGTGAATGCGTGGAGTGGTTGTTCAAGTTCCATAAAACAAACTATTCTATATTCTGATTTGAGTTGAGATTGAGTTGAGAAAGAAATTGAGTTTGTGAATAGAACATATTGAGTCTCTAACAATTCTCTTTATGCTTCTATAAGATTGAGCTAAGTTGATTTGAGTTGATATTGATTTGAGTTGAGTTGAGATTGATTTGAGTTAAGATTGGGATTTGAGTATAGAACATATTGATTCTCTAATAATTCTCTTTATGCTTCTATGAGGTTGAATTGATATATTGATTGAGCATTGATTTTAGAACATATTGAGTCTCTAACAATTCTCTTTATGATTCTATGTGATTGGACAAGTTCTGTGTGAGCTTGTTAAGCTAATTTGAGGCAAGTATTTGAGAAGGCTTGTGGACTGATTTTGAGTAAGCTTTTGTGAAAGCTTGCAATGCAGATTTGAGCAAGTCCTAGAGAGTAGTTATTGAGCATATTTGAGTAGGTTTTGAGTGAACCTATTGAGTCGATTTGAGCAAGTTTTGAGTGAGCCTATTGAGCAGAGTTGAGAAGGTTCTAAGTGAATCTATTGAGCAGATTTGAGCAGGTTCTGAGTGAGCCTATTGAGAAGATTTGAGTAGGTTATGAGTGATCCTATTGAGTAGATTTGAGCAGGTTATGAGTGAGCCTATTGAGCAGATTTGAGTAGGTTATGAGTAAACCTATTGAGTAGATTTGAGAAAGTTCTGTGTGAGCCTATTAAGAATATCAGGTTCTGAGTGAACCTATTGATAGAGCTTTGGAGGTGATAGAGTATAGAGGACACAGTATCAATGGATAGAGATTCAGTAGCCAGGACAATTGAAGATAGATTTGAGTGAAGGGTCTTCAAGTGGAGATAAATACACAAGTCAGTGCAGTAGAGAGACAAAGTCTTCTAGAAGATCACTAGCCAGAGTAGAAGGGGAAAGAGTTCTCCTATGGAAGAGATCCACAAAATTGATATTTAGGGGATCGACATCTCCTTTGGACAGAGGTACATAAATATTGTAATTGGGAAATATTCCCAAGAGATTGATTGAGAAAGTTTTAGCAAAATATTTTCTCTATGGAGTAGACCGCATTAGGTGAACCATGTAATTTTTTGTGTCACTTTTGTGGATGGTGTTTTGTGTATTGCTTTAATTATTGCTATTGATACTGCTATCTATACACTGCATAGTATTGAATTGAAGGAAAAAATAAAATGTGGTCTTATACTGTTCACCCCCTCTCAGTATAAGCTTGTGTTCTTCAATAAATGGATGAAAAAAATAGTGCATAGATGCATGATTGAAACACAAATGTGGTGTCATTTGTAAGATTGTAACACAATTCATTCTAATGCAAGAGTGGTGGATGAATATGCCTAATGCAATGCAAAGATGAAAATGCATGTGGAAAATGAGATGCATGATGCAAAATGCAATGCAATGATGCAAATTAAATGCAAATGTTTTTTATTTTTGATATTTTTCCAAATTTTTTTATAGATTTTAACATTTGGTTTGACCAAAGAGCTAACAGATGCCTTTAGAGCCTTTTAGGATTGACCAAGCGGTTTTGAGAAACTCTTTGAGCCTTTTGGGATTGCCCAAGAAGTTTTGAGAACCCCTTGGAGCCTTTTATGAATGACCAAAGGGCTTACAGATGCCTTTGAAGCCTTTTATGAATGACCAAAGGGCTTACATATGCCTTCGAAACCTTTTGGGGTTTAGGCATAAAACACTTTAAGATGAAAGATATTGATAGGTTCAGGCTCCTCAACTCCTTCGAGCGATGTCAAGTGATATGTCCTAGGTCTAATCTTCTTCGAGATCATATAAGGACCTAACCAGTTAGCTGCAAATTTGTCTCACATTTTTGGCAGTAAATTTGAGTTCTATTGGTTCTCTTTCAGCACAAGATCACCAACCTCAAAGTATCTCAAATGGAATTTGCTATTGTAAGCTCATTTTAAGCGCTCTTGATAAACATGAAGGTGCTCGAGGGCATTCACACGATGTTCATAAAGTAGCATCAATTGATCTAGGTGAACTTTTTGTGTGGTGTCATCATCAATGAACTCTTTCAATGCAACACACAACATTGGAATTTCTAACTTTAAGGGCATAATGGCATCAGTGCCATATACCAGTGAAAATGGAGTTGCCCCAATGGGAGTACGAATACTAGTCCTATAAGCCCATAAAGAAAGGGGCAGCTGGATGTGCCAATATTTATGGTGCTCTTGTACCATATTTTTCAATATGGAAACCACTCCCTTATTTGAAGCTTTAGCTTGTCCATTTACTTGTGAATAATATGGAGTAGCAAAATTGTGTTTGATTCTATACTTAGACATCAAAGCTCTTACAGTTTTGTTCTTAAATAACATTCTATTATTTGACACTATCTTGGATGGTATCCCAAAATGACTTATGATATTAGTGAGTATAAACTTAGCAATATGTGCTCCAGTTGTCATTGTTAAGGGAATGGATTCCACCCACTTAGTTAAATACTCAGTAGCCATGATAATAAAAGTATGCCAACCCGATGACAGAGGAGAGATCTTACCAATGAGATCAAATCCCCACTGTGCAAATGGCCAAGCTACTTGAATGGGCTATAAGGCCTGTGATGGCAAGTGCATAAGATTAGCATGATGCTAACATTTAACACATTTATTGACATACACATTGCAATCCTTCTCCATAGTGGGCCAATAATAACCAATTCAAAGAATGTGCTTGACGATAGCCATACCGCTGAAATGGCCACTGCAAGTACTATCATGAGATTGCAAAATTACCCAAGATGACTCTTGGGGCTCAAGAAAATGAAGGATAACTCCATCGTAGTTTCTATGGTATAGGATGTCTGCTAACAAGACATACTTTGTCACTTTATTCTTAAATGTATGCTTTGCAGCATGCGATAATCCCTGAGGGATTACACCAAGTCTAAGGAAGTCATGTATTTGTGACATCTAGTTATGATAAGCTTTGAATTTGACTGATAAGACAACATGTTCCCCCTGTGGTTCTACATTGGCAAATGTAGACTATGAAAAAACCTTATGATGAATGGTAATACCACTCCTTGTCATATCCTGCAAGATCAAAGACCCCCAGGATGCTCTCTTGAGAAAGTCTCTGGCCCTGTAGAACCATTCATGATTTAGTTCTACATGAATCATGTTGATTGACTCTTTGTTATCCAATGCTTCATGCTGCACAACAGAGTGTGACAACATTTTTACATGGATGGTAGTGAAATCGATAGAAAAATTCTGAGGGATTAGAGATCCCAAATATGACATTGTGTCTACAAATATATTGGATGAATGAGGGATTTCCTCGATGTCATACCATTCCAATTGATCTAGATAAATTCCAATAAGATCCTTGTAAGCTTTCAATACTAGATATCGACATTGAAATAATCCCTTAAATTGGTTCACAATGAGAAGGGAATCTCCAACGATATTTAACATTTTTATCTTCATGGTGATGGTTGTTTGGAGATCCAAAATTTGGGCTTCGTATTCAACATTGTTGTTAGTGCAAGGAAAGTCTAACTTGAATGACAAGGGCATTGGAGCTCCTTGTGGCATGAACAAAACTATTCTTGCATCATCCCCTTGCTCACACTTTGAACCATCAAAGAACAAGGTCATATCGGCTTTGTTATCCAGTTATTTGGGTTTGGGTGCTTTTGATGAGGCAAAGATTGCATCATCAGGAAGTTCTATGGTGAGGGGCCTACTATTTTTGAGAGGTACCTCAGCCTGTTGATCTGCTATGACTTATCCCTTAATGGACTTTTGGCTTATGAATTCTAGATCAAATTTTGTTAGAAGCATGATCCACTTCACAGTTGTGTATTATGATGTCTTGCTCATCATATATTGCAAAGGATTTTGTTTGGATATGATATGACTCAACATATAGTGTCATAATTTCTTTGTAGCGAACACTAATGCTAAACACAACTTTTCCACATATGCATATTTGAGCTCATAACTCACCAAGGTTCTGCTAATGTAATATATGGCCTATTATTTGCTTTGCATATTATTTTGGGCTAACATGGTTTCCAATGCAAAGTTGATTGCTGATATATACAATAGAAAAGACTCATGTGGCCTTGGTGGCATCACTAGGTGTTGCTTAATTTTAGTAAAGGCTACTCAACAGTCCTCATCCCAATTGAATAGGACCCCCTTGTTGGACATTTTGAGTCCCTAAGCTAAGAGTAGTCATTGATGTCAAAAGGATCTATGTAAGTAAGCACTATATTTGTGTTCACAAAGAGCTTCATGAGAAGCAAAGGTTTTTGATCAAAGGTTCAAGAAGGGATGCATGACATTTGGTTCCAAAATGAGTTTCAAGGGAAGCTTTGTAAAATATTTTTATTTAAAACCATTGATGGTAGATTTGAAATTGGTTTTTCTTAAAACCCAAGTTGGTTTTTCGTTTCATCAAAAAAGATGCCCCGATGATGGAGAAATTTAATTTTAAAGGTTTTATTTAAAACCATGGATGGCAGATTTGAAATGGGTTTTTCTTAAAACCCAAGTTGGCTTTTCATTTCATCAAAAAAGGTGCCCCGATGATGGAGATATTTAATTTTAAAGATTTAGTTTAAATTTTAATTTATTTAAAATTAAAATTAAAATTTTAAAATTAAAATTTTATCCATCGACGTCATGAAGGAAGTTTCAAAAAGGCTGATGTTTCCAAAGCAAAGGGAAGACATATAAATATGCCATTGAATTTTTAATTCAATCATCCTTGCTCGTTGATATTAGTGCTTGGTATTTGAGAAGAAAAAGAGCTCGTGTTTTTCATTTAAATGACGTAGCGAACATTAAAGGGAGACAATGACCACTTACCAAAATGCATTGGGCAGTGTGGCCTAGTGGAAGCTTGGATTGTGCAAAGGTGTTGGTGAAAAGGAGGTTGTGCGTTCGATTCTTGCAAGCATTATTTTTGGCTTTTTTCTATTGAGGTGCCCAAGGTGCATAATTTTTGCTTGGCGAAAGAGGGTGAAGTATAAGAAGTGGGTGGTGCTTCTTTTTCACCAATGAGCCCATAGCTCATGCGACAACTTGACCATGACTAGGGTGTTTGCGTTGGGGCAAGACGAGGGTTCAATTCCCCTTGAGGCAGGTATTAAGGTTTTTATTAATATTTTGTTTGGATTGCCTAAGGTGGAGTGATAAGGGGTAAAGGTGCTTCGTTAGTTGATTTGTTGAGTAACCTTAGGGAATAAGGTCATGGTGGCTGTTTGAGTTGTGAATTATTTTTAATTGTGATTTTTGAAATTGTTAGGAGTAATAAGGTTTTTTGATAAAGTTCTTTTTAGTGAAAGTTATTTTGAGTAAGGGTTTTATTTTAAAAAGAACTTTGGTGGATGTTAAAATAAAGTAGGAGTAATAAGGTGTTATTTGGATATTATTGTTATGTTATTACTCAAGATATCTAACCCTTGTTGAGAGTTGAAAAAGAAAGTGTGTTGAGTGTGACAGATTTAGTGGACAACTCATAAAGCATCAAAAAGGTATGAGCAATATTATCCATTGATTTTGTTTGGGTGGTTGATTTTTGAAATATCATTGGAGTGAAAAGGATTGATTGTGGTTTCCTTTTTGAAAGTTATTGGTTTAATGCTTCAAGGTTTTTTGGTTTGAGAATTGTGATTAAAACCTTGTTTTATAAGCATTATTGTTGAAATGAGTTGTTGTGCAAAGAACTTGAACTTGAGTTGGAAAATAACATGAGTATCATTGTTATGTGAGATTTGTTGTTGAGCATTGTTGGAAACATTTTGAGTTGGTTGATCCATGCTTGGACTAGGGTTTGTGAGAAAGAGTTGTTTCTTGAAGTAGAGTTGATTGAGCCTAGTCAAGTGGTTGCATGAAGTGGTTGTTCAAGTTCCATGAAACAAACTATTCTATATTCTGATTGAGTTAAGATTGAGCTGAGTTGAGATTGCTTTGAATTGAGATTGGGATTTGAGTATAGAACATATTGAGTCTCTAACAATTCTCTTTATGCTTCTATGAGATTGAGTTAATATTGAGCTGAGTTGAGATTACTTTGAGTTGAGATTAGGATTTGAGTATAGAACATATTGAGTCTCTAACAATTCTCTTTATGCTTCTATAAGATTGAGCTGAGTTGAGATTGCTTTAAATTGAGATTGGGATTTGAGTATAGAACATATTGAGTATTTAACAATTCTCTTTATGCTTCTATGAGATTGAGTTGAGATTTTGTTGAGCTGATTTGAGGTAAGTATTTGAGAAGGCTTGTGGACTGATTTTGTGTAAGCTTTTGTGAAAGCTTGCTATGCAGATTTGAGCAAGTCCTAGAGAGGACTTATTGAGCATATTGGGATAAGTTCTATGTGATCTTTTTGAAAAGATTTGAGTAGGTTATGAGTGAGCCTATTGAGAAAATTTGAGTAGGTTCTGAGTGAGCCTATTGAGTAGATTTGAGCAGGTTTTGAGTGAGCCTATTGAGCAGATTTGAGGAGGTTTTGAGTGAGCCTATTGATCAGATTTGAGCAGGTTCTAAGTGAGCCTATTGAGTAGATTTGAGGAGGTTTTGAGTGAACCTATTGAAAGATATTTAGAGGTGACAGAGTACAGAGGATAGAGTCTCTAGTGGATAGAGATCCAGCAACCAGGACAATTGAAGATAGATCTGAGTGAGGAGTCTTCAAGTGGAGAGAGATCCACCAGTCAATGCAGTAGAGAGACAGAGTCTTTTAGAAGATCACTAGCTAGAACAAAAGGGGAAAGAGTTCTCCTGTGGAAGAGATCCATGAACTTGAGATTTAGGGGATCAACATCTCCTTTGGATAGAGGTCCATAAACATTGTAATTGGGAAGGATTCCCAAGATATTATTTGAGAAATATTTAGAAGAAATATTTTCTATGGAGGTAGCCCACATTGGGTGAACCACGTTAAAAATGATGTCTCTCATGTGTGTGATGCTTTGTGTGATATTTATTGCTTTATTAATGTTGATGCTACTATTTGGGGAAATTTTTTATATTATACTGTTCACCTCCCCTCTCAATATAAGCACATGTTCTACAATTGGTATCAAAGTCGGTCTCTCCATGAAGAGTCTAACAGCTTGGAAGAGGATCCATCAGTATCACACATGTGCTCAGAGAGTGAAGAAAGTATAAACTTTGAGGAAGCACTCTTCAATTGTCTCCAAGATCTTGAAAGGATTCAAGAAGAGAGGGCACAACTAAAAGAACAAATCCAAAATGATGAATTAGTAAGAATTGAGCTTCTACAAAGGCTAATAGAACTCGAAATAGAAGTGAAAGAAAGAAGAGAGATTGAACATCAGTTGAGAGATATGTTGGAAGCAAAAGAAGCAGGACTTGAGAGAGTGGCAATAGAGATTGTGAAGTTAAAATGCAGAACTGAAATAAACAAGAGATTACAATAAACAACATCAAGTAAGCTAGAGAAAGAAGCATGTCAGCAAGAGGTAGGAACATCAAGCAAAAAGGAGGTATCTTACCATATCTCAAGGAAAGAAGACCACAAAATAACGAATATCAGATTGAGTCCTCAGCAAGACAGGTTACAAAATTCCTTCCATGGACATTGTTTTTCTTGCAATAAATATGGTCATAGAGCTATGCAATGTACTAGCAGAGACAATGATAGTAGTAGTACAAATTCTCTTGCACCACATATGGATAATGATGTTAAGTGTTACAAATGCAATAGTTTTGGGCATACAACTAGAAGGTGCAAACTAGAAATATTTAAGTCTAGTACTAGAAAAGAAGAAAAAGGGAAAGGAAAATTAAAATCCTTGCTAGTTCAAATAGCATTGCATGCACAGGATAGAGAAGAAAAATGGTTTCTGGATAGCGGATGCTCTAGACACATGACAGGAGAAAAAGACAAGTTTATAGCTTTGAAAGAAGGAAATAGAGGGTCAATAAACTTTGGGGACAATGGTTCAACAAATATTTGTGGAAAAGGAACTCTAAGTATAGGCAATGGGAAAGCAAAAGCTGAAAATGTTCTATATGTGGAAGGTCTAAAACATAATCTACTAAGCATTAGTCAACTCTGTGATCAAGGCCATATAGTAACTTTTCATCAAGATAGATGTGAAGTAAGAAAATCTGAATTTGAAAAACTTGTAGCTAGTGCTATAAGAGAAAGAAATATTTATGTACTCAATGAGATCAAAAAGGAGAAATGTTTCTTATCCAAAGAAAATGAGATCCATTTTCAACATATAAGATTGGGACCAAATGAGAATCTTCTAATGGCTTTGGAAGGTAAAGAAGATAATTCTATAGAAAATAAACCAAAAGGAAGTAATGATAAGGAAAAAGGTAAACAAATAAAGGATTATTCAGTGGAGAATGGTTATGATCTCAAGGGAGAGCTTATCTATGCTCTTGACACAGTAAAGAAGGTAAGAAAGCAACACTCTAAGCTTGAAAGTCAGTTTCAAGAATGTGATGAAGAAATATTATTGCTCATAGAGGACTTAGAAAAGTCAAAGGCTAAGGCAAGTAAGTTCAAGGATAAGTTAGAAGTAAATATTTTGGAGTGTGAAAAGTTAACACAAGAAGTGGCACTACTAAAGGAATATTTAGAGGATTCCAAGAAAAAGTTGTACAAATATGTGAATAGTGCAAAGAGTGTAGACAAAATAATCAAGATACAAAGAGGAGCAACAAACAAGACAGGTCTTGGTTCCAAACAGACTCAAAAGAAATGGGAAGAAAAGTCTACTTCAAGTCTTGAAGAAGAAGGAATTTCAGAAGAAGATACTTTAGAAAGTGATAGTGTAAGTTGGAATGAGACATCAGAGGATGAGTTGGACAACAAAGAGGTCAAAGATAGAAACAATGCACAAAGAAGATATAGATGGAACATCAATCATAACAAGAGACCAATGAGGTCTAGGCAAGGAAGCTTCAATGGGAGATGCTTCTCATGTCACAAGTTTGGGCACATGGCTTCATAGTGCAGGTCATACAAAAGACAGGAATATGGGAAAGGACAACTTTTCCATGGGTATTGCTACTCATGCAATGATTTTGGTCACAAGGCAATGAATTGTAGGGTTCATGGTAGAAGAGGATATGGCTTCACTAGGAGATATCCTAAGACATTTGCACCTCCAAGGAATAATAACATTAAGTGTTATAAGTGCAATAATGATGGTCACACAACAAGATGGTGTAGAGAAAATATTCTAGAAGCAGGCATGAATAGGAACATGAACATGGATGAGAACAAGAACAGGAATAGGAGCATGAACATGGATGAGAACAAGAACAAGAACAAGAACATGAACATAAATAGGAATATGGATGAGAACAAGAATAGGAACATGAACAAAAGTGATGACAGGAACAGGGATGATGACTTGGAAAGAAATAGTGAGAGGATTTAGAAAACTCAGAAAGGAAGAGAGAAAGGTAATGGTAAAGAGCAGTGCTTTCAGGGAGTAGAAATACTCCCACCCTAGAATTAACCACCTCATGCGGAGGTGGGGGGAGGGGCTAAGCTAAGAGGCTCATTCTTAGCCTCGAGCCCCAAAGGTGACCCTTTGCCATTGATGACAAAGGGGGAGAGATTTGTGTATATTGAGGAGAGTTTTTGATATGGGGAGAGATTTGATATTTGAGAAAGCTTTGAGCCAGGGGGAGCAAAAAATAAGGTCAGATTTTAGTAAAAGGATATGGGTTGCCATCAATGACAAAGGGGGAGATTGTTGGACATTTTGAGTCCCTAAGCTAAGAGTTGTCATTGATGTCAAAAGGATCTATGTAAGTAAGCACTATGTTTGTGTTTCACAAAGAGCTTCATGAGAAGCAAAGGTTTTTGATAAAAGGTTCAAGAAGGGATGCATGGCATTTGGTTCCAAAAGGATCTTCAAGGGAAGCTTTGCAAAATATTTTTATTTAAAACCATGGATGGCATATTTGAAATGGGTTTTCTTAAAACCCAAGTTGGCTTTTCGTTTCATCAAAAAAGGTGCCCCGATGATGGAGAAATTTAATTTTAAATGTTTTATTTAAAACCATGGATGGCAGATTTGAAATGGGTTTTTCTTAAAACCCAAGTTGGCTTTTCGTTTCATCGAAAAAGGTGCCCCGATGATGGAGATATTTAATTTTAAATATTTAGTTTAAATTTTAATTTATTTAAAATTAAAATTTAAAATTTAAAATTAAAATTAAAAGTTTATCCACCGATGTCATGAAGGAAGTTTCAAAAAGGCCGATGTTTCCAAAGCAAAGGGAAGGCATATAAATATTCCATTGATTTTTTAATTCAATCATCCTTGCTCGTTGATATTTGCGCTTGGTATTTACGAAGAAAAAGAGCTCATGTTTTTCGTTTAAGTGACGCAATGAACATTAAAGGGAGACAATGACCACTTCCCAAAATGCATTGGGCAGCATGGCCTAGTGGCAGCTTGGATTGTGCAAAGGTGTTGGTGACAAGGAGGTTGTGCGTTTGATTCCCGCAAGCATCATTTTTGGCTTTGTTTTGTTGAGGCACCCAAGGCGCATACTTTTTGCTTGGTAGAAGAGGGTGAAGGATAAGAAGCGGGTGGTGCTTCTTTTTCACCAACGAGCCCACAACTTGTGTAACATCTTGGCTGCATGACTAGGGCATTCACGTTGGGATAAGACGAGGGTTCGATTCCCCTCGAGGCAGGTATTAAGGTTTTTATTAATATTTTGTTTGGATTGCCTAAGGTGGAGTGATAAGGGGTAAAGGTGCTTCATTAGTTGATTTGTTGAGTAACCTTAGGGAATAAGGTCATGGTGGTTGTTTGAGTTGTGAATTATTTTTAATTGTGATTTTTGAAATTGTTAGGAGTAATAAGGGTTTTTGATAAAGTTCTTTTTAGTGAAAGTTATTTTGAGTAAGGGTTTTCTTTTAAAAAGAACTTTGGTGGATGTTAAAATAAAGTAGGAGTAATAAGGTGTTATTTGGATATTATTGTTGTGTTATTACTCAAGATATCTAACCCTTGTTGAGAGTTGAAAAAGAAAGTGTGTTGAGTGTGACAGATTTAGTGGACAACTCATAAGGCATAAAAAAGGTATGAGCAATATTCTCCATTGATTTTATTTGGGTGGTTGATTTCTGAAATATCATTGGAGTGAAAAGGATTGATTGTGGTTTCCTTTTTGAAAGTGATTGGTTTAATGCTTCAAGGTTTTCTGGTTTGAGAGTTGTGATTAAAACCTTGTTTTATAAGCATTGTTGTTGAAGTGAGTTGTTGTGCAAAGAACTTGAACTTGAGTTGGAAGAGAACATGAGTATCATTGTTATGTGAGATTTGTTGTTGAGTATTGTTGGAAACATTTTGAGTTGGTTGATTCATGCTTGGACTAGGGTTTGTGAGAAAGAGTTGTTCCTTGTGGTGATTGGTTGAGTAGAGTTGATTGAGCCTAGTCAAGTGGTTGCATGAAGTGGTTGTTCAAGTTCCATGAAACAAACTATTCTATATTCTGATTGAGTTAAGATTGAGCTGAGTTGAGATTGCTTTGAATTGAGATTAGGATTTGAGTATAGAACATATTGAGTCTCTAACAATTCTCTTTATGCTTCTATGAGATTGAGTTAAGGGCGGTTGAGATTGCTTTGAGTTGAGATTGGGATTTGAGTATAGAACATATTGAGTCTCTAACAATTCTCTTTATGCTTCTATAAGATTGAGCTGAGTTGAGATTGCTTTGAATTGAGATTGAGATTTGAGTATAGAACATATTGAGTCTCTAACAATTCTCTTTATGCTTCTATGAGATTGAATTGAGATTTTGTTGAGCTGATTTGAGGCAAGTCTTTGAGAAGGCTTGTGGACTGATTTTGTGTAAGCTTTTGTGAAAGCTTGCTATGCATATTTGAGCAAGTCCTAGAGAGGACTTATTGAGCAGATTGGGACAAGTTATGAGTGAGCTTGTTGAGCAGATTTGAGCAGGTTCTGAGTGAGCCTATTGAGCATATTTGAGCAAGTTCTAAGTGAGTCTATTGAGCAGATTTGAGTAGGTTTTGAGTGAGCCTATTGAGCAGATTTGAGCAGGTTTTGAGTGAGCCTATTGAGCATATTTGAGTAGGTTTTGAGTGAGCCTATTGAGAAGATTTGAGGAGGTTCTGAGTGAACCTATTGATAGAGATTTGGAGGTGATAGAGTACAGAGGACAGAGTCTCAGTGGATAGAGATCCAATAGCCAGGACAATTGAAGATAGATCTAAGTGAGGAGTCTTCAAGTGGAGAGAGATCCACCAATCAGTGTAGCAGAGAGACAAAGTATTCTAGAAGATCACTAGCCAGAGTAGAAGGGGAAAGAGTTCTCCTATGGAAGAGATCCATGAACTTGAGATTTAGGGGATCAACATATCCTTTGGACAGAGGTCCATAAACATTGTAATTGGGAAGGATTCCCAAGAGATTATTTGAGAAATATTTAGAAGAAATATTTTTTGTGGAGGTAGCCCACATTGGGTGAACCACGTTAAAAATGATGTCTCTCATGTGTGTGATTCTTTGTGTGATATTTACTACTTTATTAATGTTGATGCTACTATTTGGGGAAAATTTTTATATTATATTGTTCACCCCCCCTCTTAGTATAAGCACATGTTCTACACCCCTTGTGTAGCAATCAATTCATGGGTTGACATTTATCGAATAATTGTATGATAAATCACTTTATGGATGCTACTTTGCCCTTTAGGCTTCTTAAATCTTTGATGTTTGTGGGGGGACACATTTCTAGTATAGCCTTGACCTTTTCTAGGCCAACATCGATGGCTTATTTTGAAACAATGAACCCTAAGAGATTTCCTAAAGTTATTCCAAATACACACTTCTTAGGATTCAACCTGACATTATGCTCTATCAGGTGATCGAAGACCTTCTTCAGGACCTCTGCATTCTTAGAATGCAATAATGACTTTGCCAACAAGTCATCAATGTAATCCTCTAGGATCTTATGCATATAGTCATGAAAGATATATGTCATAGCCCACTGATATGTGGCACCAACATTCTTAAGGCCGAATGGCATAACTTTATAGTAAAATGTCCCCATGGAGTTATAAACATGATTTTATGCTGGTATTTGGGCTTAATCCAAATTTTATTGTAACTAGAAAAACCATCCATTAAGGAGAGCATTTCATGACTTGTAGTTGCATCTACAAGAGCATCGATATTCGACAACAAAAATGAATCCTTTGGTGTTGCCTTATTTAGGTCTCTAAAATATGTACAAATACGGATCCTTCCATCAGGTTTTCCTACAGGCACCATATTGGATACCCATTCCAGATAGTCGATGGAGATGACAAAGTCTATGTCCAATAACTTTTGTAACTCATCCTTAACCATTAAGGCTACTGTTGGATGCATCTTCCTGAGTTTTTGCTTGACTGGATTCTTTGATAGATCTAGCAAAAGGTTATGAGTAACCAATTTTAGATCTAGAACCGACATATCTTTGTAAGTCCAAGCAAAGAGATCAGGTCTCTATCTTAGTAGAGGGATGAGGTTGGCATGCTCATCAAGAGTCAAAGTCTCCCAAAATTTGACCTTCCTTGGATTGGAGGGATCATTACTGATATCCACTTTGAAGGTTTCCTCTATTGACATATGATATGCCTCCTCAAGATAATGAGGCATAGGGATCAAGTGGATGTCATCTACTAGATTTATAGGTTCCTTATTAGAAGCATCCTTAGAATGATAGACATTATGTGCACAACCTAGTGCAAAATGGAAAGGTTGCAAAATTTCTTCATTAGGGAAGAAATATTCAGGCTCTCATGGTAAATCAGAGTGATCACAATCAATAACATCTACATTTAGAGGCAACAGTTTGGATGGATCAACTGGATTGTGGAGTGGAAAGTTCAAATCAATGGAGATCATGTTGATGAAATGGATCATGTCTCCAGGACCACGTGCAAGTGACTCATCATTAACAAAAATACCATCCTCAAGATGCGGTTCTAGGGGTATGGGGATCTCTGGATCTGGTCCATGAACAAACTATTGGATGGGATCATTGGGATCAAGGAGCTCCATGTGCATCGACGGATTAGGAAACACCATATGATAAATCACATTAAGATTCAGTGGTCTCCCTCTAAGGTGAGGATGGAGATTGATCTCTCTATGCATATCCTTAGCCATATAAGTTGCATTATGATAACGTAAGTAGGGAGGTCCTAAGTAGGCTCTCTTTGTCTCATATTCTTCATCACTATCATAATACGGGCCTTCATTGCTACCCATAGGAATGGGACACTCTAGCAAATGTGGCCCCATATAGGTTATCTCTTGATTGCTATCATCACTATCTGGTAAAACTGGGTACAAATGTCATAAATATGAAGGTGCTAAGTAAATTGGCTTAGATTCATCCTCAAATTGATCATTGGGTGAGGATAAATCAACATCATCTATTCCAAAATCATAGTCTGATCTATCACTTTCGATGATGGATACTACATGAACGTTCTCAGAAGTAACTTTTGATTTGGTACTCATAGTTGTGTCTAGATTCTAGAAGTGCATACCGATGTCATCGATAGCTCCATGAATTTTATTATCCAAGTTAGCTCTTGGAATGGGTTCTGGGCCGATCTCCACCAAGATGTTTGAATGATACCTATCAGGTGGATCTATAGTGACATAAGTCACTAGCCGATTATTCTTTTGAAACACAAAAGGATTAGGGTGATATGGATTGAAGTAAAATTCACCTCCAGAATGAGGTATAAATGGTCTAAAGATATCATGAGGAGTTCAACTTTTCCTTTGCTATATAATTTCAACTCAAACCTATTAGTAGGTAACTAATACTATGGTTCTACAGGCTTCTTACACCCTTGCTCGAATAGTTTGAGATCGTAACCATGCCAATGGTAACACTCAAAGTATCACATGGCGTAGTCTAGGTTAGAAATATAGTGAACATTCACAGTGAACGATTCATTATCATCCTCATCCATGGGCATGGGAGATGTAAACTAGTCTAGCTCTCCATAGATGAAGTTGGTTTGGTTAGGTGGTACCCCTAATGGTTCTACCATCCCTATGGAAAGGCAATGGGCTCGCAGTCTGCCCATGTCATGTACAGTCTCGATAATCGGTGTGAATGTCACATTCTACATAATGTATTCCCCTAATCTATGATTAAACAAATGTATGGTCACCTGGGATGTATATGACCCTACTGAAGATGCAAATGAAGCAAGCTAAAGTGCCTCTTCGACTCCTACTTGAACTTCCTCTACTTCCATGGGAGTAGGGGATTCAACGATGACTGGCTTGGGTTTTTGCTTTATCTTCTTTTTGCCCACATTTTCTTTCAACTTCCTATCATCCTACTGTATCGTAGATGCAGTCAATCTAATAGAAGTAGCTGTTGTGTGCTTTGATTGTTGAGATATGGACATTGTGGGTCTAGCACACACTTCTTTAATTCTACCTCTTGGATATTTCATTGGCGATGCTGGTTGTACATCCAGGTGCATTGATGGGAGCATAAATTCCCATGGTAAATCTACTAGATTCACATATTTAAAGGGTTCTTCATCCGAAGTCACCCCATGAAACTGTTCCTTATGAATATATTTGATACACTGATGTAAAATAAAAGGAACGCAACACATTTCTCTGATCCAAGACCTTCCTAGAAGTATATTATACTGCATAGCACATTCGATTTCATGAAACATCACCAGGATGGTCTTCAGCCCCACATGGATAGGTAAAAATATAGTACCAACTATCGAGCATAATGCATCATTGAAAACTCTTAAAGTGAAGGTAGAAGGGATGATATGCATCTTGGGTAACTTCAAGTGAGTTAACACCTTAGTAGTTATGATAGTGATCGACAACCCTGTGTCAATCAAGACCCGCTTGAATGGTTTGTGATTCACACACACGATGATATGCAATGACGGGTCTACTATAATAGCGAAAACCATCTTGACTTCATGGTCATAAAATTGAATGACCGATTCCTAACACTATTGCACGTACCCCATGAAGTATGTAAACATTTTAAGATCCTAAGGCTACACTTAAATGGACATTTTATGAGCGTCTCCCTGTGCTCAGGAGACTACTAAATTAGCTCATAGATTGACAACTTCACTGGAGTTGTTTGTAGGTTTTGGATCAACCTACTCTTGATGGTCACCATCAATCTAGTTGGTGGGCTAGGCACATGCTGAGTTGGCCTTGGAGGAGGCACAACTTGGACTCTAATAGGTGCTGGAGGTTGATTCAGTTATTCATAACTCATGTTTCTTGTGACAAAGTTGACCATTCTGACAAACCCCTAGGTTTGTGGTTTGATGCAAATTTGGTTGATTTGGCCAACATTATTCTTTGGTACCTCATGATTTGGTAGAGGATTTTTATAAATCCCCATATTTTGATTGTCAAGTGCTTGTGGGTTATAGACAAGAAGCGTAACTATCTTGATCATATTTTTCACAAGATGTTTTAAAGACCAACATACCTCTATGTCATGGCTTTTTGATCAATGAAAGATGCAATTATGATCATAATTATAGCCCCTAGGCTTAGGTTAATTTGGGTTCATTAACTTGACCTCGGGTAAATTTATAGCCTTCGCCTCACATAACTGCTAAAAAATTGAAGCCATGGACTCTGATAATTGTGTGAATATATGAGGTGGGTGTTACTATTTATTTTTACCCTTATAATTGTTATTGCGCTGCTCATATTACGCAAGCGAAGGTTAGGCCTGATAATTTTGCTTTTGCTGCTCTTTTTCTCCTTTTTGAAGGTTCAATACCACTTGATTAACATGGGTCGGCTTGGCTTGATGTCTCTCAGTGCTTTTCTTGTGTCACTTCTTATTCTTGAGCTTCAAGTTACCCTTCTGTAACTTGATATCCTCTATTACCTTGGCTTTCGCCAAAGCCTCTTCGAATGTCTAGTATTGCTGCAACTATAGTAATAACGAAATATGTTTGGCACAACTCTTCATGAATATTTATGTTAATTTAGAGGACGAGATGGAGAATGGTAGCTTTGCCATAATTTTACTCCATCATTTTCCATAATACATTACTGGCTCATCATCATGTTGCATTAGAGTGGCCAGATCAGATAAGTTTACCTTCTTCTTGACGTCGAAGGAGAAGAATTCAAGAAATGCATCAGCTAGTTGTTTGAAACTAGTAATGCTATGCCTCTTTAATTGATTAAAAAACTCTTGAGCTGGTCCTAAGAGGATCATGATGAAGGTGCGTAGGAGCAAAGCATCGTTGCTCTCAATCTGAAAGCACATATCTAGAAAACTAGTCACGTGCTCCTGTGCGTCTTCCTCTCCTTGAAAATTTTCCAGTCTAGGCATCTTGAAATGCTTAGGATATGCTAGAATAGGCATTGATGTGCATAGAGGTTAATTGTAAATTTTGTTCAAGGTAGGCTTTTGATAAGCCATTCCTTGCTTCTTTATGGCTTGGACCTTCTCTGCTAAGGTCTTGTAGGCTTACAAGAAAATAAACTCCTCTTGAGATTGCCTTGGAGGTGCCTTCGAAGGTATATTCTTCCTCGGTCAAGGTGGGAGACTAGGCTTGCCCTCCTCATCGAATTGGGATATTTTAGGATATTCTTGTTGTAATTCCTCTCCCACTTTATTCTCATACTGTCTATGCTCATGTTGTTCAAACGTTAGATGTCAATCTCTATGTTGAGTCGTATGATGAGTATGTGTGTTGATGTTCTCAAGGTGTAACTCAGGTTGTGAAGCCACTCGCCTATCAACATGCTCTCTGATATCACTGTGAGGATGTAAACCGATGCTAGCCAATTGATCCTCTCTCTCTACATGCTCCTTCTAATTGAGAATGCATTGTTCACGCATGCACTATTCATATAATTTCTATCTTATGTACCTCTGCCTCTGAGTATTCTTGTTTTCGAGGCACTCTTTCTCTATGTGAACATCCTCCAATTGATCTTGGAGAATCTATCATCTCTACTCTGACATCATTCTATAAGCTATATCAACATGATCGACCATATGAGGCCTTTGAGGGGTGTGCTCCATTCGAGTGACTTTATGGGTATGTCCTCTAATGGACTGATTTGCCACACTCTTGCCTCGGTCTGTAAAGATGACATTTGTGTCAGGTTATCTCCTATACTTGGTGTCTACATGCGATGCCAAAGCATGTATGTTTCAAGAATGCTTGGAGAACTCTCCATGTTCTAAGTTAGTCCTCATGGTTCTTGCACTACACTCACTCATCGGTTGGGAGGGTGCAGGCATAGGCTTATATCCTAGATGCCCTAGGACTCTATCTAGACCATCCAACTGTTTGCTATGCCATAGATCGTGAGGCGATGTACCATTTATTCCCACTTTGGATATATCTATTATGAACGTGGTGGGCTCACCCCTATTGGGAGTCTGTGTGGTCCCATGCTCGAAAGTAGCCCTATTAGTTTACCCCTAAATGGATGGATCTTGGATATATTTAAAATTTGACAGTGGAGGTCATGAAACTCCCTTAGATGCAGGTCGAAGGGGTACCAATATGGATCCCTCGATGGCATATTATTTAGCTAAACCCATGGATGCCCACGGAATACGGTCATGGTATATGCTACCATATGCAGAATCCCCATGCTGGGATGTCCCATGCTCTAATATGTGTCTAGAGGAATGTCTATAACTTCCTCTAATCAATGTGTTCTCAATGGAATCCCCTCGTGTGGAATTATCCCCTCTAATGCTTGCTAAATAATGTCTAGGAGGATTAATTGATTAAGGGTGTTCCACATCATGTTGTACACTAGGTGGAGCTTGGTCTTTGATCTCGGGTCTATGCCCGAATCGGCCTCTCCGTGTTTGCACCATAATGTATCCTATGTATGGATTTAAATTTAATTAGCACACAAAGAATACAATGATGATTATCTCGTTTTACAATTTTTAAAATGAGCCCTAAACTGTATGATGTGTTTTTAATTTGTTGTATCAGTAAAGTAACTCTTGTCATGTTTTGCAAAATGTTGATGATTTTATCAATTGTTTAATGGCTTTCACTTGTATGCTCGCAGCTCGACAACCTGGATATGAACTCCAGGCTGCATAATCCCCCCAAAATGTGGTAATGAAGTCCACACCTGGGCAGGGAGCACAGGTCCTCCCAGATCCTCACCCGTTTTCACCCAGTCAGCGTCATACCTCTGAAGAGGAGTATATGCAAATTTTTTGGGCTAGAAAAGGTTCTTGGTGTAGCGACCCCAGGAACACGTGCACCAGTCCTTTTTCTAAAAAAAACTACTTGCAATGCTTATTTAAATTACCAAAGATGAAATGGAAATACAAGAGGAAAAAGTATATTACATGAAATAACAAAATACAGATCTCTTTATTGATATTGAAGCTCGATTACATGTCGGTCCCTCTTAGGGATACCCATTTTGATACTATAAATTACAAGTGGGCAAGGAGTGCCCCTTTCGCAAAGAGGTGGTGCGCTTATAAAAGCTTCCCGGTTCTACACATAGAAATGTATGAGGGCTTACAGATGCCTCCTTATCTAGGTTTGTTTCCTAGAGGGATACCTTCTACTATCGTGTGTTGTAATCTTCGTCCAATGTACCTATGGCCCTACAAGCAATGAAACAACAACACACTTTTAGGTGTCTGAGATTGCCTCCCCAGATAAGGTTGTTAGTAATCAAAGAATGTAATAGAAATATGGTACAACAATGCCATGAAATCATGTAAATCTATGCTAATGATATAAAAAAACAAAATAAAGATGCTATGTCTATCTAAGCTAAGCCTACAGGCCACTGTCCAAGACAACAATCACTAAAGTAAACCTTGTTCTCTTTACCCCAAAGCTATGGGTCAAAGACTATGATCTGATGTTGAAGAAAGTAGGTATTATGCTCTTCAATTTGTCAAAGCTCCACCGCACACGTGTTCTCAAAGAGAACTCTCCAAGTCTTGAAATCCTTAACAAGATGTCTCTCTCCTTGATGTAGTAAAATATTTCCTGTATCTGATAAGAATATTATCAGGCTCCCTTGGTGCTCTTAGGCTTGCACCTTTTATAATGTGAAACCCTAGGTCTATGTCCAAGCCCTAGAAATGAAATTATCATGCATAGTGCAAGTTAGCATGAGAAGCTCTTGTCCACTGTCTATATTTGAAGGCCAGTTAACTAAATCTAACTGCCCACTTGAGTCTTCTATGTGAACTGGTCATTAGCATGAGAGGCTTTTGTCCTTTGTTTATGCTTGGAGGTTAGTTAACTTAAGTCTAAATGCAAACTCAAGTATCCTATGTGAACTGGTCATGAAAAGGAATGCAAAGTCACTCCAGCTCACCTTTATTACATGCAGACTACCACTTCGGCCCGAGATTGGGCATGTTTGTCGACAAACTACTTCTTATGGCTTAGTCACTGTCATTTATAGCGGCTAAGATCTGGCCACTATCATCTGTAGTGGCTAAGGTCTGGCCACTCTAGGCTTGAGCGGCTAGAATCTGGTCACTCTTGGCTTGAGCGGCTAGGATCTAGTCGCTCTTGGATTGAGCGGCCAAGCTTGGATGGCTTGAAAAGGCCCAAAATGAGTGGTGAGAACTACTATTGATTCTTGGAAAGTCCAAGATTTTGTCTTATGATATTATGAGTGTGTCTATGTAAGTATCTTCCCTAAGCATGACATGATTTAGGTGTCTACAGATGCCCCTTTTTGCGATGTGCTATAATGCTGAGCAAAAACGTAGACTGATCTGTTTGTAGAGTGTATGGTGATCAATGATATGATCAACGCTGGATGGTCCAATAATGCAAGATGGCGTGCATCCCTTTAATCATTGCCTCAACATTTAGAGGACTTAGCCCAGTGGATTTTGCATGTTAAATTGCACTCATTACTCAAACTCAATCGAGTAGCTTCAGCTGCTACAACAATTTTGACCAGTAGGAGAGCTACAATTGAAGATGTCATGCCTGCTTACATTCCCAAAAAATAAGAGAAATTTGTGATTGTTGCATACAATGATTCGTATGATGAACATGATTTTTCTATGATCAAGTGATATTTTTTTTATTTTGATTATGATTAAGTTGAAGTTTTGCACTACCTCTTCACACAATGAATTGGTGAAGAAATGACAATGATTGAAGTGATAAGTTGCTTGACCAATATGACTAATATGGTTCCTTTCTAGCATTTGTTGCTTTTAATGGGAAATCTCACATCCAAGTGTGATTCCAATTGCTTATGATAATCATCCATACCTATCCCAAGGAGCGGTCCGACTATCAATAGCCTTCTTAGGGAGTTAGTATGAGTGATTCTATTTATGTATAGATTGTATCACTTTAATTTAATGTTTTTGATGTCATAGGAGAATTAGAATGATCCTTTCGCACCCGTGGAGCAGTCTGACCATCTTGATCTTATTTAGGTTTGAAGGGTGACATATCGTAATTCCAAAATGAGTTGTTTTTGCCCCAAGTGGCCTTATGGTTGCCTACTCATCTCATTGAAATACATGGAGTGCAAGTCACTACAATCATCGAGTGGATAGAGTAGGTAACTGGATATGAGGCCTGCTTGATATTGTGATTTTATGTGATTTTTTATTTTTTTGAAAATTATGATGATCCTAAACCATAAAAGTGTGATTATTTATTGTTTTTGTTATTCCCTCATTGAAGGAACTATTTTACTTTGATTTATGGGTCTGGCCGCTATCAAGTCCAGTAGCCTCTGATTTCCTGCCTATGGCCACTGTTGCCTTGAGAGACCAAGAAGCTTGGGCCCCTGACGTCAGCAGCGGCCAAGGCATAATTAAGGAAATATAAAATTTGTAATTCTAGGGTTTTGACCTATCATTTTCACTATTGAAGATTCCATTTTCAGATCTCTGGTGTAGTGGTGATGGTTGCAACTTCAAAACTTGCTGGTGCTGAGGATATGGCTACGCAGGGTGAGACATCAACTGCTAGAGGGGACAAAGCTTCTTAGGTATTTCACTCTTCAAAACCCTAGCTCTCTTTTCTTTGCCTAAGTAAAATTGAACTTCACTAAGAAATGAGCAAAACGAACATCATTAAACCTGCTGGAAATGAATAAACTTTGTAATTAGGCTTAAGTTCCATTTTTCTATGGTGGGTTAGTCCCCAATTTTGCTATTTTTCAATGGCTTTAGCCTAGGGTTTTTCAAAAATTTTCCATTATTCACCTACTGCCGCCATTTTGGGAATTTTGAATTTAGCCTAGTTTTGATGCTTGGGTAGGAACATTTGCCTTCCAATTTGTTTGCTTTCCCTCTCTTTGTTATTTTATTGGAGCTATTTTATCAATTCTGTAAAATATTTTGATTTTATAGCCAAGGGTTCACGGGTTTGTCATGCCGTCCCTTGGCCACTGTCGCTTAGAGTGGTCGACTCTGAGCCGCTGTCGCTCAGAGCGATCAAGCTTGAATCCAACGATCAAAAATTTGAACGTTGGGCCTTAGCTGCTGCTGCCTTCAACGACCAGGTTTCGACCACTATAGGTGACAATGGCTAAAGCTTAAGCCTTGTTTTTTCATTTTGTGTATTTATTTTTATGATTTTTTATTTTATTTTTGAATTTGCTTGATTAGGTGCAATTTATTCTTCTTTTGCTTAGATTTAGAGTAACTCGTACTCTTTTGCACCGTTTTCATGTTTATTGTGAATTATGCCTTAGATGCACTATAGTTATGCTTTATTTTTCTTCTGCTTTTTTTAGATCCTCATTGCTCAGGATCGAGACGCTAAGCTCCTGCTTGAATTGCTTCCTGGATTTGATGACACTGACTAGGAGTGGTTTAAGGTCCATGGGCTACAGTACGTTATTAGGTTACCCCACATTATGGCCAACCAGGCTTATCTTATAGCCTTAGCCCATCGTTGAGACCTACGGACCAACACCTCCACCTTTCTCCCGACGAGATGACTATCACATTAGAGGATGTTTATAGGGTTTTTTAGATCCCATTCGATGGGGTGCCCATTGTTTCATTGATAACTACTAATAAGGTGGTAGTCTATGCTCGGGTGTTTTGAGCACGCTCTGCACAAGCCCTTTGGGAGACTGGGTCTAGGGGAGTATCTATCAAGACTTGGTATGATGCTCGTGTTTTCATAGCGAGGCATGCTATGTTGCTGATGGTGATCAACAACGTTCTTATCCCAGACTGCTTGGGTTTGAGGTTCCCTTGTAACCTCTTGGTGATGGTGTAGGACCTACTGGATAGCGAGGAGCCTATCATCTATGCATGAGGTAGATCGCTATTAGCTTAATGCTATGATGAATTGTACCACATCTATCAGCGAGGATGCATCAACATTTCTTATAGTTTGCTCTTATAGGTTTGGGGATGGGAGCACATTAAGGTAGATCACCCTAAGGGGCTCCTAGCTAAGATTACATCTATTGAGGCTCCAACATAGTGCTATGCTTCCAGATTGGCTCGAGAGCATGAGGAGCATAAGAGCCATACTTTTTTAGGGGAGTTGTCCCACTACACTGATGCTTTCACCAAACTATTGGCCGGAGAACCTCGTGTGGCGGCCTTACTATGAGTGTCTAGCTTGGGATGCCTAGGGCATCTAAATTGACTCAGGTTTTGGTAGGGATAGTGGGTAGCTTACTGCTATGCCACCAGAGTGGGTGCAGATTACCCTAGCTCATTTTAGATGTGGTCTGTGACATGAGAGACCACGGGTACAGATTTGCATGGGGCAGCTTTGTACTATGCTGCTTGTATAGGATCCTGCACGGGGTCGTATACAAGGGAGGCCGATGTCTAGTTTTGACATCACTGCTGTAGGTTTGGTGTTGGGAGCACATTGCAAAGCGGAGGCCGATAGGGCTCCCACTAACAAGGGTTGATCGGGAGAGGCCTCGGGTTTTCTACTGGTGGTTACAGAGAGGGTCACAGTGTTGGATAGATCTGTCGATGTCACAGAGGTTGGTAGATGACCTCATCCCAAACCAGATCACCTGGAGGCCATGGTAAGAGCATCCAGGATGGGCAGAGGATGGGCAAGAGCTAGATCACATCAAGCAAGTTTGATGGCTGAGGATGGAGCGGGGATAGGTAGAGCTCCATCGCTACGACCGAGTTCTATGATAGTTCGGCCTTTAGCAGGGGATCCCTTCTCTTAGGGATTACAAGTACTATCGGACTGTCTGGGATAGTACCACATTGAGCGGGGCTCCAGACATACAGCGATTCTAGAGTTAGGACATAGATGATGTCCCCATCCAACCAGTGGATTGTGATGATGCTGGGGTTGCATATGGATACGATGTCTAGTACATAGGCATCCACCCTCCTCGGATGATGAGGGCACAGGGTCCGGTGCATGTCATGGTGCAACGGATGGGGAGGCGATGCCAGGCTGCTATCAATGCAGCACGGGGTCACGGCAAGAGAGAGCAACGATGATCTCCATAGGAGAGACACTAGAGGATGGCACAGGCTGCACAGAGGCCATAGAGGATAGGGAGGAGGGAGGAGGGATTCCCTTCTCAGCAGGGGGAGAGGCCACCATCGCTCGATAAGGGCAAGGGTGTCGAGGTAGGGGAGAGCAGCAAGACGGCAGCTCTACATGCTGAGGTTGCCTACATCCGAGCGTAGATGCAGAAATTACAGGATGAGGCTACATGGCTCAGGGCTCAGAGCGAAGGGGCGAGCACTCAGGATCTGGCACGGTCTATTGCTTAGACTGCATTCTATAAAGGATTATACTATCACATGGTTCCAGAGAACCAAAGGATACCATTGCCATCCCCCATTGCAGAGCTGGTCATGATGGTAATATTGAGGACATCCTCACGATCGATGGCGAGGACCCGAGACATAGTCTAGATCTCTATGGGACCACCCCCTTCACCTCAGGGTGGGGGAGGAGATGAGGCTGAGAGCTCAAGGGCTTATCGAGGCTAGCTGCTACAGATTGTAGACTGTATTATTATTACTTTTTTGAGGGGATTGAGTATGCCAGGGTATTGATTGTGGCATACCAATCCAGATGATGTACATATTTGATTGATGATATATATATATATATATATATATATATATATATATATATATATATATATATATATATATATATAGATTGTCTTTTTGATGATATGACTTGTGTATATGTTGTATGATGCTTTAATTTTGAATTTTGTTGATTGATTATTCATGTAATTATGTCGTTTGGAAATAAATTATAATTTTTATGTCATGGCATAAAATTTAAAGGAAATAATCTGATGTAAACAAATTGGTTGTTTTGGTGGTGTGTTTTGATGAAAAATAAAAGGGACTTCTAACAATAATTTCAAAGGACATTGTCGTTGTTATAGACCATTTCATGGAGTCGTCGCTCGCTAGGTCATCAAGCTAATCCCAGTATAGAAATATTGCTAAAAGTAAAAGAGTGCTTAAGAGACTGTCTTAAGACTTTTGTGTTGTAAAAGATGATGATGGTGATGATTTGTTTTCATATTTTTATAAAAAATATTATGCATGACAGATTAAAAAAATATGATTTTTTGCTAGGCATAAATTCCTAGGAACTATACCATCATTGCAAAATGGAATGTTTGACATAATGACATAAAATAGAAGAATTTTGCGTTCTTTTTAAAGCATAATTGGGTAACATAATGATGTAAGCCATAAGTTTTTATCAATTTAAAATAAATGGGAAATAATATTGGAACAATGGTTTGCGCTAGGCATAGACTTATAGGTATAGACTTATACCATCATCGGGAAATCCAAAAAAATAATTTTATTGCATAATTGATTTTTGAGTTTGAGATAAACAAAATATAAAATAAGGACTTGCGCTAGGCATAAAATTCCAGTTTAGGTTTTGGAACT
The DNA here is from genome assembly GCA_028583015.1 of Wollemia nobilis. Classification (NCBI taxonomy): domain Eukaryota; kingdom Viridiplantae; phylum Streptophyta; class Pinopsida; order Araucariales; family Araucariaceae; genus Wollemia; species Wollemia nobilis. The sequence goes on from JAQPPZ010003223.1 coordinate 5,068,280, forward strand.
ATACCATCGTTGCGAAAGTCGAAGATATAAAGAAATGTGACTTTATTGCATGTTTTTGAAAGAAATTTTGGATTTTGGAAAGAAATATGTATGTAATTGGTTTTATACTAAACAAATGTTCTTTTAAATAAGAAGATGAAATTATTCAAAAAAAATTGCAGAGATATTTTAAATTATCTCAAAGACAAAATGTAGATTTATAAGGAATCCCATGTGCAAATGTGAGTTCATTACCGATCTTGATTTATCATAATGATACAAAATCTCTCAAATACAAATGTGTGTGCAATTGTATTGTTCATTTACCAATTTTGAGCAAGAAAATTTGATACAAGTAATTTGAATTAACCAAATGAGTGTTCGTTGACCATGATTTATATGCATGTAACCATACCAGACTACTATGTAAGTTAGGTCATCAAGAGCTAGCTAATCCATAAGCCGACATAGGTCTGTACAAAATAAGGTCGCTAATGTGACAGACATATCACCATGCTAGGGATTACCCAAGGCCAAGCGGGTTGGGCAAAAACCGCCTGTTATGGGGCTTACCTCACAATTTTTGAATAATTGAGAATTACAGAGATTCAAGCTCATTCACCCTTCTTTTCTTTTCAATGCGTAGGGAAAAGGATTTTATTGCTTTTTGCTTTTTCTTTTTTCTTTTTCTCTTTTTCTCTTTTTTGTATTTTTGTTTGATACTGAGATAATGCTGAAATATTGTTGCGATGGTACAAAATGATATTTTTCTTTTTCTCATTGTCTTTGACTTTGCTTTTTCTTTCTATACTAGGGATACTTGCTCGGATTGGCTGTAGAGAAAGGGATTTTTATTTTGGGCAGGGGTGAGCTTGTCCTTTTGTCAATTCTCAAATATTCTAGACCATGTGCATGATAGGATAGCAAGGGAAACTTTTCGCTCAAGAAACCATTTTTACTATGTAGCATCATATCGAGTTTGCAATGAAATCATTTTAATTTAAAAAGATATGTTTGGTTCAAGTAAATAACAAGATCAGTTCTCTATGCTCAAAACTTTATTTAATTCAACTATGGACTTTGATATAAGAGAGATTAATAATCATACCAAATAAAATCAAGATATTTATTCATGTGAATGTGAAAGTGCGGGATTCCAAATAAATACTAATTTATCCAAAATAACTGAAAATATGACTGCAATACTTCAAGAATTGACAGGTGTAAAAATAAAAGATGTTTTTGAAGATTTTGATGATTTTAAATTTTTATATTTTGATTTTAATTTATGAATGGAAAGAATAAATACTATTACGGTTTTTGAAATTTTTAGATGGATGACTAAAAGAGAACAATATGCAAAATAATAATATATACAATGATGAAATGAACAGATTTATGCATAATAGTGCTTAAGATGCATAATGTTCATAGGTTCTATAAGATCTTTACCATCTAAGGTAGCTAATTGGTATGCTCCCAATCCAAATTTAGTAGTGATGACATATGACCCAAGCCAGTTAGGTTCAAATTTACCTTTACGATCTTTAGTTGCATTAGTATTTTTTTATTTTCTTTTAAGACAAGGTCACCGATTTCAAAGGATCGATGATGAACTTTCTTGAGGTATGCTCGCTTGAGCTTGTTTTGGTAGGAACGAAGATGCTCCAAAGCATTGATGCGCTTCTCATCTAGGAGTTCCATCTGACTAAATCTGCCAGCACGATATTCATATCCTACTTCAGTATCTTGAAGTAGTGGAGCCAAAGAAGGAACTTCTAATTCAAAGGGAAAAACAGCTTCAACGCCATAAACCAAAAAAGAAGGTGAAGTACCTGTGGGGGTGCGAACGCTAGTTCGATAAGCCCACAAAGCAGGATATAATTGGATGTGCCAATATCAACCAGATTTATTGACCAGTATTTTGAGGATTTTAATTAATGTTTTATTAGATGCTTTTTCTTGGCCATTACCCTAAGGATAATAGGGAGTGGACCAACGATGTTGAATTTTATATTTTTGACATAATTTTTTGACATATTTATTTTTGAAACAAGTTCCATTATCTGAGATGAGATTTGCAGGAATGCCGAACCTACAAATAATTTGATTAAAAATAAACTTGGAAACTTGGGTTCCAGTGCAAGAAGCTAAGGGCATAGCTTCAACCCACTTCGTGAAATACTCAGTGGTGGTTATGATGAATTTGTGTCCATCGGATGACATAGGGTTGATTTTTCCAATGATGTCTAAGCCCAATTTTGAAAAGGGCCAAGGAGATGAAATAGCCTGTAGCTCTTGTGCAGGTGCATGGACAAGGTCAACGTGTTTCTAGCACTTGTCGCAATGGCACACATAATCATGTGCATCATTCTCCATGGTAGGCCAAAAATATCCTATCCTAAGGAGGTTCTTAGCAATGGCGCTACCACTGAAATGTCCCCCACAAGATCCATCGTGGGCTTCACTCAAAGCTGATCTAGATTCTTCTAGATTCAAACATCGTAGTAGGATGCCTTCAAAAGATCTCCTATACAAGGTATTACCAATAATTACGAAGCGACTTGCTCGTCTACGTAATAACCGACGCTGGTTGCTATTACAACCTTCAAGAAAGGTCACATTTTGAAGAAAATTAATATATCAGTGTACCAAGGTTCAAGAGTAGTTTCGTTGATTAGAAACACATCCAAAGGTTCTAAACATGATTTATGTGAAGCAGGTTCCTGGAGTCGATGAATAATGATGGTAGCATATTTGTCATCTAACTCCAAGGGCAAAAGAGATGCAGCTGCAGCCATAGTGTCAGCCGCACGGTTGCTAGTTCGAGGAATAGCTTCCAAGGTAACTTGATCAAATAAAGATAATAATTGTAAGAAATATGATTTATATGGGCATAATTTATCATCTCTGGTCTGATAAACATCATTGATTTGATTTATGACAAGTTGAGAATCATCGAAAACCAATAGATTTTTAATTTTTAATGCCAAGGCAGCTCGTAATCCAAGGATTAAAGCCTCATATTCAGTAGTATTATTAGTGCAAGCAAACGTTAATTTAAAGGATAGAGGTATAAGATGTTTCTATGGAGATATTAAAATAATACCCGCACCAGCCCCACTCATGCATCGGGCACCGTCAAAGTATAGGGACCATTGCTCGGGATGGTCTGCCTCTAGTTTAAGGCATTCATCGGGAAACTCAATGATGAGGGGATGGGTAGACTCTAAAGGTGCAGCAGCTAATTGATCTACTATGATTTGACCTTTAATAGACTTCTATCCTATAAATGTGAGTTCAAACTTGCTGAGTGCAAGAACCCACTTTGCTGTGCGACCAAATAAATAAGGTCGATTCATGAGATATCGTAAAGGGTCAAATTTAGCAATAACATACATTTTCTGAATGAGCATATAATGACGTAATTTCTGTGTAGAAAATACAACTGCTAGACATAAATTCTCTAATACTATGTAGTGGGTTTCATAACTGATTAAGGTTCTGCTAATGTAATAATTAGCATGCTCTCTTTTCTCATCGTCAATTTGGGCTAACATAGCCCCTAAGGCAAAATCTGAAGCAAAAATGTACAAGATAAATGAACGATTAGATCTAGGTGGTGAAAGCACCGGTGGTTTAAGGAGATATTGTTTGAGGAGTTCAAATTCTTCTTGACATTCATTTTCCCAATGAAAAGAGACATCTTTCTTAAGAAGCTTAAGAAATGGTCCTGTTTTGTCCATCAACATATCGATGAAGCGATGAATAGCTTGAAGCTTACCTTGTAGACTTCGTAATTTGGATATATTTGTGGGTGCGGGCATATCAGTGATAGCCATGATCTTGAGAGGGTCAATTTCAATGCCATGTAAAGAAACTATAACACCCAATAATTTATCGGACTTAACTTTGAATATACATTTGGCTGGATTTAATCGGATAAGATATTCCATTAATCGATCAAATACTTTTCTCAAATCATCTAAATGATCATCGTCGTTGATGGAATGAGCTATAATATCATCTACATAATCATGTAGAATATCATGCATCATATCGTGAAAGATATAAGTCATGGTTCGTTGATAAGTTGCACCTGCATTCTTCAAACCGAATGGCATCACTTTCCAACAAAAGGTTCCCCAAGGGGTAATAAAGGCTATTTTAGCCTGATATTCAGGAGCTATCCTGATCTAATTATAACTAGAGAATCCATCCATTAGGGATATCATTCCACTCCCAATAGTAAAATCAATGATCTGATCCATGTTGGTAAGAGGAAAATCGTCTTTAGGGCATGCAACATTAATATCTCTAAAGTCTGTGCAAACCCTAACTTTGGTAGCTTCTTTCTTAGTTACGGGAACACATTTGATATCCATTCAGCATAATCAATGGCTTGTATAAAAATAACCTTCAGGAGTTTTTCTAATTCCCCTTTGACTAGTAAGGCCACTTTGGGATGCATTTTTCTAAGTTTTTGTTTAACAGGTTTAGCATCCGGATGGACTACTAGGTGATGCATAACTATAGAAGGGTCTAATCCTGGCATATCTTCATATGTCCAAGCAAATATGTCTTCATATTCTTTAAGAAATGCAATGTATTTATCTTGTTTTTCTTGACTCAATTATGATCCAATGATGATTATGTGGGGGTTATATTTGGTTCCAATATTAATTTTTATGACATTCTCTACTTCCATGTGTAGATCTCTCTCAAAATTAGGTGGGGCGGGTGAAACGCCCAATTCTTGTAATTCTTCCAAGGTTAGCTTGGATAATTCATCTTGAGGAGTTGTGGCCTCAAGCTGGGCTATACTAGGTATAGAGCCATCGAAATAAAATCCATTATGTAATAATGCCTCAATGGAGACATCATGGAAGATATCTCCCTCCAACTCATCGTTGGATTCAGCAATCATCTCAGGGTAAGATATGGATAGTGTATTACATGTAAATGGGTTATTCCTTAAATGCAAAGCATCATGTTTATCCAAATAATCTTGGTAACATATGAGATGGTCATCATCCTCAAATGGGAAGGGTTGACCTTTACTAGGAAATAGGCCCACACCACATCGGGAAGGCCATGGTTCTACCTCAAAAGGTTCTTTCATACCATTCTAAAAAGGTCCCAAACCTTTCCCTTTATATCCCAATTTAAGCATTATAGGCTTAGCTTTAATATACTCATTAGTAAAATAACATCAAGCATATCCATTATAATGAGTCTTGATGTTTCTGGGTATTCTTCCCCAGTCATATCCCTTATAAATAAAAGCACAACTCTCGACTTGGTAGATACTTCCCATAGGCTGTGGGAGGCCCAAAGTACGAGGAGAGGGTGGCAATTTATTTAAGATAAGGGAATATTGCATAGCAGCGTTTGTTTTCTCTGATATAAGGATTTTAGATAAATAAGGTAAGAGTTCATCAGTAAGAGCATAAGAGGTAGAAGGAATATTTCCTACATCTTCTGATGCGTAAACTATGTCTCTGGTAGGTGTAGATGTTGTAGGGATGTCTATGGATGAATCTATAGGTATGGAAGTTGTAGGAGTAGAACAAGAAGCATTGGTTGTGGGTTTAGGATCTTTTGAAAGTCCTAATGTGGTTTGTTTAGAGGATGGTTGAACTATATGTAGAGATGGAGTTGATGGAGAAAAAGTAGATGATGTGATGGGTGTGTGTTTCACACGTTTAGACAGATGATTAGAATTAGGTTGTGTGGATGATAAAGCAGGGCAAAATTTAACTCCAACAGGTTCTGCCATCGCACACATATCAAAGGGTCTGGGATCACCATGAATGGTAACCAATTGATTCTTAAATTCGAATTTAACACACTGATGTAAGTTAAGGGAACAGCTTGCATCGCGTTGATCCAAGGGTGACCCAAGAGTATATTGTATGATGCAGGGCAATGTACAATAAACATGGTTGTGTCTAAGGTTCTTGGACCAACTTGCAAGGGGATATTAATAACTCCACACATTTCTTGTGTTTCATCATTGAAGGCTTTTATAATCATATCAGTTCTTTTCATTTCGTCACTTCTAAACCCAAATATTTGGTAGAAGTCAAAAGTGCAAATGTTTAAAGATGAACCATTATCAATCAAGACTCGTTTAACTGCTACATCTCCAATTAGGGTAGTAATATATAAGGGGTTATCCTTATGCAAACTATGTTGCGGTATATCTCTATCCCGAAAGTCAATACAATCGACTTCTCGGGTTATGATAGTATTGGATATGGCTTCAGGTTGAATATTTTGTGTACCATCATTTGGATTAATGTGAGCATTAATTCATCCCTATGTGTAGGAGAATATCTTAAAAGGTCCAAAAGGGAAATTCTAGCTATAGTGTTTGATAATTGTTCATTAATATTATAAGGAGGTTTAGGTTGAACATTAGGTGCGTGATTCCCTTTATTAGGGAATTTCAAAACAAATGGAGCTGATCCATCGTTCTGAGTTTGATCTTGTTGAGAATTTTGAGCCTATTGTCTAGTAACAACTCCAATGGTACCTACAATATTATTTTGCAGATGATGAATAGGTCTTGGTCTATCATTTATGTCTTGTTCATTAGAAAGTAATTGGTGAGAAGATGGTCTAGTATTGACTCTTCTTGGAAATGGTTCTTCTGGAACCATAGAAGTTGTGATAGGTTGAATAGGATCTGATTCATCCTCAGAGCTATTCGATTGATTTGATGTGATTTCCATGTCACTTTTAGTCTCGTATTATGTATCACTAAGATCAGAAGTCTAAATGTTATATAGAGGCTCGGTCGTAACCGTGGATAAAGTTGTGTTAAAGGTTTACAGATCATGAGCAGGTAAAAGTCCACTAATAGTCCTAACATATCGGGTAGGAGGGGGAACATTATGATGCTTAATTTGATTAGCCACATCTTTACCATGCTTGGGTAAAGGATGTTGAAATATGTCCAATGATTGATTGGCATTCTGATTCGGATTTTGGGGCATGTTATTTTAAGAATTGTTAGGAGGATTTGGTTTAGGTTGGAAGGCTTGCACCTCCATCTCATTGTTAGCAATTAAATCTTGTATTTTATGTTTTAATATTTTATAAGAGTTGGTAGCGTGTCCAGGTCCTCTATGGAAATCATAGTGTAAATCAGATCTGTATCCAAGTATAGTTGAATCAGGTTCCCGGATATTTGGTAATTGGATCAAACCTCGTGCTAGTAATTGTGGGAGAATGGTTGATAGAGGTTGATTTAACCTAGTAAATTCTCGATGTGGTTTATCAGGAGGTTTCAATATGAACTTCTCTGTTGTTTTCACAGTATTAACATTAGCAATTTTTTTGCTATCAGTGACTCCATCACCCACAACTTGTTTATTTTTATATTGATTTCTGGATGTTTCCTCATCGTCTTTCTTTTTAAGATGACCTCTCCTAATGAGAGCATCTTCCACTCTTCGAGATAAATCTATAGCTTGATCTAAGATGGTCAAGGTAGCAGTTGATAACTCATAGGATAGTTGTTCTTGTAAATTATTGATAAAAATAGCTAGCATTTCCCGATAAGGTAACACAAAATGCAATCTTCCTATCAACTGTCTCCATCGAGCTAGGAAATCAGCAAAACATTCATCTTTGTCTTGTTTTAAGTTATAAAAATCTTTAATGGTCACATGCCTTTCGATGTAGGCACTAAATTTATGAACAAAAGACTCGACGGTTTCTTCGAAATTCCTCAAAGAATGAGTAGGTAGTTGATAATACCATTCCAATGCCATTCCTCCTAAACTTTTTGGGAACATTTTTAGTAATAACAAGTCATCATGTGATATATCATGACAGGCTATTCTAAACATACGAAGATGCTCTATGGGATCCTCGGTTCCTTTGTATATAGGTAGGACAGGCATAGGAAAGTGTTTAGGATATGGTTGTGCTACAACTATAGGATCTAAAGGCTGACTACACATCTCTCGATAATTGTACGAGGGATGGTAGGGATCTATCTGGTCCATGCAGGAAACTAATTGTTTCACCATGGCTTCCAAATTACTAGTTTGTCCACCATATTGGTTCGGTGGTACATGAGCATGGGATTTGTGAGCGTAGGATGGCATGGCGTAAGGATTAGATGCTATATTGTTGTTATGCAAATGGTTGGTAGGAAGATTATTATGAAGAAGTTTTGTTGTAGCATTATGTTATATCCTAGATTGTTGGAATTTGGTGTTTGGTTTTATTTTAGGCTTTTGTTGATTTTAGGTATGTTGATCAATAACTTGGCGAAATAGAGTAGTGAATGACGGTTTCTTTTGTGTGGGAATAACCCTAGGCTTGGTAACAGGAACTCTAGATGGTTGGGTAACTTGTTGTTGTTACATGTTCTGGATTATGGCGGTCATATCCAAATTGGATGGTCCAGCTTGATCACTTTCTTGATCAATGAAGGACAAGGGATTAGTGCGTGTGTGACATATTTCTTCTAGGGTTGCTTGAGTGTCACTAATTTAATCCTTGTCCATATGGACTGATCTATTAAGGGCACCAATATTAGTTTTGAGGAACTTCCAAAAATGTTCCATGTTCTCAAAAGTAACAACTCCTTCTGGAGACATTTTAGGGGATGAGGATCCTTCCTCTCTAACAGTTTCTCTTTGTTCGTTTGCTTCAAAAAACTCTTCTTCTTGTTGATCTAGGGTTCCTTCTTCCTGAATGGGATATTCAGGAAGGACATCTGGTTTATTTCGTAGTTTTCCTAACCAATCTTCTACTTCAATTTGTTTTCCATTCCTGAGTCTAGTCATTATGCTTAAATTTAGATTTTAGCAAATATATATATATATATATATATATATATATATATATATATATATATATTTGCATCAAATTTTGGAGGTATATATTTTAATTATATACCTACTATAATGCTTAAAAGAAAATGTTTTGATTTTTGTTATATTTTGTTTTGTTTTTGTTTTTATGATAATATTATAAAGAGAAAAAAGAACATACTAAATGCACGAAATAATAATAATAAAAGAATGGCTTAATTTTCTATAAATAGTTTATGGATATCGTTAATAGGATCAAGTTCATCAGGAGTCATGAAATGCTCCTCTTCAAATTGTAAATGGATTTTCAAGAATTTGACAAAGTGTGCTATGGTGATATTATCTACTTCTGACTCTGACTTGTAAAAATAGAGCTCATGGCAATCTCTTGATATAACACAGCTCTAGGAAATCTATTCCATCTCTTTCTATTCATAAGAACGACCTCTTGATCCTCTATACGAGATAGAAATTTATGTACTACAATTGCATTCTCAAGGTATTCCTCAAAGGTGTACAACTCAAAAGACACAAGTGATCTTTTATCCGCTAACCCCCTATGGCAAGCTCTCTGAAGTTCATGGTATAAGGTCACTTGATCAGAATCCAGGATTCTATCTAAGACAAACCTCTTAATTTACCTAAGTTCTATTGATCTAGATCCAATGATATCAAATCTCCTATCAATTTCATTCCACAAAGGTTGAACCCTATTTGTTTGAGGTACTCTAAGCACAGAAGTAATCTCTATGGCTGCTAATTTATTTTCAACATTAATGGTGACAACTCATCTTTTATTATAATCTACCATCTAAATATGATATGCAACTTTAAATTGTTTGCCTTTTGACTCTAAATGCATTTATGTTTTTTTTTTTTTGGATTGTTTTCAAAAGGTTTTTAGTTTTCATGTCGGGTTCACCAAAATGTATCGCTCCAAATTTTTTGCATCCTTACCTTCAAGCTATAGGATCCACACCCGGAATGGGGATGCGAGAAGGATGGGACAATACCTCGGACTGAGAGGCCATTTGAAGGTCCCGCATCTCGAGGGAGGGGTATAAGGGTGAATTTTTGATGGATGGTGGGTTCACCAGGAAACTTTTGAGTGACAGTTTCCACGCCTAGGTTGAGAGTAGGTTTGATGTGTTCATTTTGTACTTTAATCATTCAATCCTAGGTTTGGCCAAGATGAATCTAAGCTATTCCATATGCCAATGCTAATTTATGTGAATACAAAAAACATAAATAAGTGCTAAACATAGAAAGTATGCCAATTTAAATAGAATATACCTAATTCTGGATGTCTGATGAGGATTCTGAGGTTTGCAGCAGTCAAGATCGTCTCGAATCTTACATTATCGTCTCAAATTGAACAGAATCATCTCAGATCTCATTTGGTCGTCTGAATAACGATTAAAGGAAAATGCGTTACTTTAATACTTTATTTTACCTTTAGCATGCATCTATACTAAATGAGGTGAACTCCAGGATGCAGGAATAAAATAAACCAAGCTAATGCATAAGAAAATGAAGAGAAAAGATAGGAAAATGGAAACCTCAGGCTCTGATTGTCCCCAATTTGGACTATAGTCGAGATCGGCTCCAATCGTACGAGATTGTCATCGATCCGACAGGATCATCCAAAATTGTCTAGAATCGCTTGCGATGATCCGAGCTTGCTCGGCTGAAAAACAATAAGATTCCTGCAAGAAAACTTGAAATACCGAATACAAACGATGGTACGAGGATGTTCTAATGCACAAGGAGCTAAATTTGTAGGGAAATTAGTCAACCAAGGGATTCAAGGGGGGTTCAGGGGTATAAAATGATAAAATCCCAATTTATATAGGATTAGGGAGAGGTTAGGAGGGTGGAGATCATCCCAATTTGGAAGATCTCCAACGGGGAAGACTCTAACTACGTAGATACGCTTTTTGCCCAAGTTAGAGAAGCTGTTGAAACAGAAGCTAATTATGAAATTTTGGTTTTGGGAAAAAATCGTCTGGATGTTCTATTCCAGACGATTTCATCAGATCTGGGACGATTTCGTCTGATCGCTAACAATATCGTCCAACAGTCAAAACAAATCCTAAAAATGGCACGAAAAACAAGGAGAGCAGGTAACGGGTGGTTAACGGGCGGTTTGGGTTAAAATTCAAATTTTTATATTTTTACTAAGGTTTAATTGTGCCAATTTTAGGGTGCTACATTTTGCCCCCTCTTTAGTGAATTTTTTGAAGAAAATGCATTAAAGACGAGTTTTTCCCATTTTACGAGAAAGCAAAATTTACTCCATTTTTTAGACGACGATTCTGGGTCGAATCGTACGACTGCTGACTATGGTGCCCCCTCCGTGTTTTTACCCAAATCGAACATTTGAGGTAAAAGCACGAAAAAGCAATTTTTTTTTAAAATGTTATTATTTTTTAAATAAAATTAAGAAAAATAGGGTAAAACCCTAATTCATTGTTACTGTTCACTTTCACTGTTTTTTAGAGCTCTGTAGGAAAAATGGTTGAGATAGCGCACAGATCGACAGAGGTCCGACGCGGGCTATGGGTAAGGATCTAAACTTGATGCATTATGTTTGGATTTAATTTGTGCAATTTTTTGTTTTAAATTTTGACTATTTGGGGCATCGCGATCGTTTTTAGGCCGTCAATGATGTCGGGATGAAATTGTCCCAATTTCTTTGAAATCATCCTTATATCGTTGATTTCGTCTGAGGGTGAAATAGGCGATCTAGGGGAGATCCCGTCTAACAAGGGGCGATCCCCAAGTTTGTGAAATATGAGACGATTTCGTCCTACAAAGTATGATTTTGCCCAATTTTGGACGATATAATCCAATGGTGGACGATATCATCATTTTTATGAAATTAAGTTTGTTTAAAATGTATTTAATTTGATTTTAATGATTGGTTTATTAATGAATTTTATTGTTTTATTATTTTATTTGCAGAGGGGATTACTAAAGAGTCGAGAGTGGAAATACAAGGCTGCGCTCGACCAGGTGGAGCGAGACTGATTGGCATAGGTCAGACTGCAACATGTGGCAAAGATGCCATAAGTACCGACTGACATGGGGCTACTGACAGCCCTAGCATAGAGGTGGTATCCGAGGTCATCCTACTTTCGATTACCGATAGGGGAGATGGCTCCCACACTAGAGGACATATGGAGGATTTTGAGGATCCCCATACAGGGTCGACTGATGACTCCTATGGCTAATCAGGGCTAGATGATGATGAGGCTGAGTGGAGACCCGAGCTTCACCCTAGAGAAGGGCAAAGTGAACATCGAGTCTCTAAGGCAGATGCCTAGGGCTCTAAGTTGACTTAGGTTTTGGCAGGGATAGTGGGTGGCTTACTGCTATGCCACCAGAGTGGGTGCAGATTACCCTGGCTCATTTTAGATGTGGTCTGTGACATGAGAGACCACGGGTATAGATTTGCATGGGGTAGCTTTGTACTGTGCTACTTGTATAGGATCCTGCACGGGGTCGTATACAAGGGAGGCTGATGTCTAGTTTTGACATCACTGCTGCAGGTTTGGTGCTAGGAGAACATTACGATGTGGAGGCCGATAGGTTTACCACCGATAGGGGTTGATCAGGAGAGGCCTCGAGTTTTCTACTGGTGGTTACAGAGAGGGTCACAATGATGGATAGATCTACTGATGTCATGGAGGTTGGTATATGACCTCATCCCAAACCAGATCACTTGGAGGTCGTGGTGAGAGCATCCAAGATGGGCAGAGGACGGGTAGGAGCTGGCTTGCATCAGGCGAGTCTACTGGCTGAGGATGGAGCAGGGAGAGGTAGATCTCCATCGCTACGACTGAGTTCTACGATAGTTCAAACTTCAACAGGGGATCCCTTCTCTCAGGGATTACGAGTACTCTCAGACTATCTAGGATAGTACCACTTTGAGTGGGGCTCTAGACATGCAGCGATTCTAGAGTTAGGACACAGATGATGTCCCCATCCAACCAGTGGATGGTGATGACATTGGGGTTGCAAATGGATACGATGTTTGGTACACAAGCATCTGCCCTCCTCGGATGACGAGGGCACAGGGTCCGGTGCACGTCGTGGTGCGATAGATGGGGGAGAGAGTAGTGATGATCTCCGTAGGTGATGCAGGAGCATCCGGTGGCGAAGCTGCAATCTTGCATCACCCAAAATGTATTTTTTTCGTTAAGTACTAAAACTGTCGCGATATCGCGACGCTTTTTGAAGAAGGGCGCCAGCGGGCCAAACTGTCGCGATATCGCGACGCTTTTTGATAAAAAGGGCCAAGGTGCAAAACTGTCGCGATATCGCGACGCTTTTTGAAGAAGGGCGCCAGCGGGCCAAACTGTCGCGATATCGCGACGCTTTTTGATGAAAAGGGCCAAGGTGCAAAACTGTCGCGAAATCACGACATTTTTGAGGCAACGCAGCCGTGACGCGAAATGGTCACGAAATCGTGACATTTTCGGGTCGGAGAGGTCAAGGCGCCAAACGGTCGCGAAATCACGACAGTTTCGGAGAAAAGCAGTTCGAGCGCCAATTGGTCGCGAAATCGCGACAGCTCCGAGGCAAAGTCACTTGAGTGCCAAATGGTCACGAAATCGTGACACATCCGGGAAGCAAGATTTGAAAGCACAGGAACATCTTTGGCAAAAAGTTCTAAGGCACAAGAATCGTCGCGAAATCGCGACACCTTCGAAGACAAAGTTCAAGGACGTCGCGAAATCGTGACACCTTCGAAGACAAAGTTCAAGGACGTCGCGAAATCGTGACACCTTCGAGGACAAGGCTCAAAGACGTCGCGAAATCGTGACATATCCGGAGGCAAGGTTCCAAAACGCAAAGTGGTCGCGAAATCGCGACGCTTCCGGTGCGAAGACTCAACAGCGCAAGGTGGTCACGAAATCGTGACACTTTCGAGCCAAAGACTCAAGGGCGTGAAATGGTCGCGAAATCGTGACATGTCACGGTTTCGCGGCCCGAACGAAGCAGCTGAGTACGGAATGCAAAGATGTCACGAAATCGTGACATGTCGCGGTTTCGCGGCCCAAAGGAGGAAAGCGAGTAAGAAAGGCATAGACGTCACGATTTCGTGACGTGTCACGGAATCGCGGTCCCAAGGAGGAGAGAGAAGCCTAACGCCAAAAACGTCACGATATCGCGACCAAAGAGGAGAGAGAAAGTGTTGGAGCAAAAACGTCGCGATATCGCGACCAGAGCTCTCACGACGTTGACCAGCCGACGATTACAGAGACCAGTGCAGAGGGACACGTGGCATGAAGTTACAGGTGGCCCGAGAGTATGGAGCGGTTACAGGGACTCTGGCAAGGGGACGCGTGGCATCAAATTACAAGCGGCTGTGACGCATCCCTTTGAATGATGAATTGGCGAAAGGATTGACAGGCGGCCGCAGCGCACTCCGCCACCCCAGACCATGATAATACGGGGCACCTGGCAGCATGTTGCAGGCGGTCACAGGACATTCGTGCGAAGGGTTACAGGGAATCCCGCACTTGATGTAATGATGGAAAGAAGTTGGGGCCGGTGATATAAAAAGACCGCGCATGCATTGTATGGGGGGACTCCTGGCCATTTATTTTGGAATTGCTTGTATTCGAAAAGACCTCTGTTTAATGAAACTTGCTAGAATTTTGGCCTGTGCATTGTTGATCTCGGCACTCTTGCTGTGTGTTGTTTATAGCCCTATATCAAGTGGTATCAGAGCAGGTTGGTTCTGAGAGTGCAAACCGATCGCCGAACAGAGAGGCAGTTTGCGCCAGGACTGTGGTTGTGGGTTGCGAAGAAGAAGCAGGATGCCTCCGCGTAGAGACCGTGGTGGTATAAGGCACAGGCGAGCAAGAAGGGAGGAGGTCGATCTAAGAGCCCTGCAGAGGCAAGTTGAGGCCCTGCAAGAGGAAATTCGAAGAGGAGTCGAGCCGAGAAGGGAAGAACCCAGCGAAGATGAAGTGTGGGAAGAAGAGGTTCCATCCGACGAAGGAGAGGCTTTGGATCCAGTAGAGGCTAGGCTGTATAGGGCCATCTCCCAGATCGGGAAGAAGCCAAAATTTGACGTCTCCACTTACTCGGGGAACCTCAACCCTGAGGAGTTGATAGACTGGATCAACGACATGGAGGAGTATTTTGAATACGAAGAGATATCAGATCCAAATCGGATCAGGTTCACGAAAACCAAGCTGAAAGGACATGCTAGCATCTGGTGGAAAGGAGTGCAGTTGGAAAGGAACAGGAGGGGAAAGGAAAGGATCACCAGGTGGGATAGGATGGTAGAGAAACTAAAGAGGCAGTTCATCCCTACAGATTATGAGCTGGACTTGTTAAAGAAAATGCAGAGTCTTCGACAAGCTAGTAAGACTGTCAAGGAATATACTGAAGAGTTCTATCAAATCTCAATCAGAATCGGCCATTCGGAGGCGAATAAGGAGAAGGTCACACGTTACATCAATGGATTGCGAACCAGTATTCAAGAAGAGCTGGGGCTGGTTAGAATGAGCACGATAGATGATGCATATCAATTTGCATTAAAAGTGGAGGAGAAAGCTGAATAGGAGGTTTGATGGTAAGCAGAGAGGGAAGGACAGGGGTGGAAGAGCTGGTGGAAGAGGCAGTGGTGGAAGATACAAAGATTTTGGGAAAACTGGTGAAGCTAGCAGTAGCCAAAAATAGAAAGAAGTGAAAGAGGAGGATGACCAACGCCCATGCAATCAGAACAACAACTACCCAAGAGGAAGAGGTAGGTCTGGGCGAGGGTTTGGCGAGAGGTGTCTTTCGAGGAACCTGCTTCAACTACGGAGAAGAAGGACACAGGGCATACAACTGCCCGCAGCATCAAGAGAGGCCAAATCGAAGACCTGAGGGTCAGGCCCGAGCTGCTGTAGCGAGACGAAGGTGTAGAGTCTGAGCACTCAGAGGAGGGAGAAAGAGGAGAAGCGATGATCATCAGAAGAGTCTGTTAAATGAAGAGAAAAGGGGAGACCAAAGGAACAGCCTATTTCGAACAAGATGCAAGTGCGCAGGCAAGGTATGTAACATCATCATAGATAATGGAAGCACTGACAATTTGGTTTATGAGGAAATGGTTGCCAAGCTGCAGCTGGAGAGGAGAAAACACCCGCACCCTTATCGGATTGCATGGTTGCAAAAGGACCATCGGGTGCTGGTCAGTGAACAATGCCTGGTGAAGTTCAACATTGGAACTTACCGAGATGAGATTTTATGTGACATCTTGCCTATGGATGCATGTCACCTGCTGCTTGGGAGACCATGGCAGTTTGACCGAAGTGCTGTCCATGATGGTCGAGCCAACACATATTCTCTGTCAAAGAATGGAGTTCGCCACAAGTTAAAACCCCTGAAGGAGGCGGATGAGAAAGTATGCAGCAGTGCACGAGTCTGTCTAGTTGATGGCAGAAGATTCTTGGAAGGCCTGAAGCCGGATCATATGTGCTATGCTATAATCCCCAGGGTTAGGGAAGAAGGATGCAAGGAAATTCCGGTGGAAGTCATGGGACTGTTAGAAGAATTCCCAGATATCATTTCAGATAATGTTCCTGAAGGTTTACCGCCTGTTAGGAAGATCAGTCACCACATAGATTTGGTGCCTGGATCGAGCTTGCCAAACAAGGCTGCACATCGAATGACGCCTGTGGAGACTGAGGAACTAAATCGACAAGTTCAGGATCTGTTGAAGAAGGGACTGATTAGGGAGAGTCTTAGTCCATGTGTTGTACCAGCAGTATTAGCACCCAAGAAGGATGGAGAATGGAGGATGTGCACCGACTCTCGGGCAATCAACAAGATCACCATTAAATACAGGTTCCCACTGCCAAGGATGGATGATATCATGGACTGCTTGAGTGGAGCTGAGTACTTCACAAAAATTGACTTGAAAAGTGGGTACCATCAGATTCGCATTAGAGAAGGGGATGAGTGGAAGACAACCTTTAAAACCAGAGAGGGGCTGTATGAGTGGTTGGTTATGCCATTTGGATTAACCAATGCACCTAGTACCTTTATGAGGTTAATGAATGAGGTTCTGAAGGAATTTTTGGGCAAATTTGTTATTGTTTACTTGGATGATATACTGATTTTTAGCAGAACCTTAGAGGAGCACCCGATGCACATCGGGAAGGTTTTTGAGAAACTGCGGGAGGAGCGATTCATTGATCAATCTGAAGAAGTGCAACTTTGTGAAGAAGGAGCTGGTATACCTGGGATTTGTTATATCAGCTAATGGTCTCAAAATGGACCCCGAAAAGGTGAAGGCTATCCTAGAATGGCCTGTCCCAAGAAGTGTGACCGAGGTTAGATCATTTCATGGTCTGGCCAGTTTCTACAGAAAATTCATTAGAAACTTCAGCAGTATTTGTGCATCTCTTACAGAGACAATGAAGGGGAACAAGAAGGAATTCCAGTGGACGGTTGGAGCAGATAAAAGCTTTGCTATGCTGAAGAAGAAGGTCACTGAACAACCCGTCTTAGCACTTCCAGATTTCAATAAGGTGTTTCAGGTAGACTGCGATGCGAGTGGCAGTGCGATAGGAGCCGTATTGAGCCAAGAGGGTAGGCCTGTAGCTTATTTCAGCGAGAAGCTCAATGATGCCAGGAGAAAGTATTCGGTATATGATCAAGAGTTCTACGCCATAGTCCAAGCGCTTAAGAAATGGAGGCATTATTTGTTGCCCAAGGAGTTTGTTCTCTATACCGACCATCAAGCGCTGCAGTATATTAACAGTCAAGGAAAATTGAATCAGAGGCACCTGAAATGGGTAGAGTTCCTGCAGAGCTATACCTTTGTGCTGAAGCATCGGAGTGGAAGATCCAATAGGGTGGCGGATGCACCGAGTAGGAGGCAATGTCTGATGATAGAAATGAAAGTGGAGGTTGTAGGGTTTGCTGAACTCAAGAACTTATACCCTGCAGACCCCGATTTCGTAGAAGCTTGGAAAGCCTGCACTGTGCCTGTTGCGTTGGACAGGACTAAATGGTTGGATTACCTGATTCAAGATGGAATGTTGTTTAGGGGGAACCAGTTGTGCATTTCGAGGAGCTCAATGAGAGAGAACCTCATTAAAGAAAAGCACAGTGGGGGTTTAGCTGGACACTTCGGTCGTGACAAGACCATCTCACTGGTTAGTGAAAACTATTACTGGCCACAATTGCGGAAGGATGTGGCAAAGTTTGTGAGAGTTGCAGGATTTTCCAGATGGCAAAGGGTATGAGGCAGCCTACTGGTTTGTATCAACCGCTACCTATACCTGAAAGACCGTGGGAAGATATTAGTATGGATTTTGTGCTTGGTTTGCCCAGGACGTAGAGGGGGCACGATTCCATATTTGTGGTAGTGGACAGATTTTCGAAAATGGCACACTTTATCCCATGCCAGAAGACTAGCGATGCGGTCCATGTAGCTGGTTTGTTCTTTAAGGAAGTGGTACGCCTTCATGGGCTGCCAAGAAGCATTGTGTCGGACAGGGATACCAAGTTTGTAGGTTATTTTTGGAAGACCCTGTGGAAGAAACTGAAGACGGAGTTAAAGTTTAGTTCTGCATACCACCCCCAAACAGATGGCCAAACAGAGGTGGTTAATAGGAGTTTGGGCAACCTACTGCGATGTTTGGTAGGGGACAAACCCAAGGGATGGGATCTAGTTCTGCCGCAAGCAGAATTCGCGTATAACAGCTCGGTCAATAGGAGCACAAATAAATCCCCATTCCAGATTATCTATGGGAGCAGCCCAAGAAACGCTTCAGAATTAAGAAGGATAGATCCGAGGGAGAAATGCGATGCTTGAAGCAGAAGACTTTGCTGAACACCTGAAGGGAGTGCATGAGGAAGTGACAAAACACATTGCCAAGATGAATGCTCAGTACAAGGCAAGGGCGGATCAAAAACGTAGAGCTAAGGAGTTCCAAGTAGGAGATTCTGTCATGGTCCATCTGAGGAAGGAACGGTTTCCTGCCAAGACCTACAACAAACTAAAAATGAAGAAATTTGGGCCATGTAAGATCATTGGCAAACGGGATTCGGGTAATGCCTACGAGGTGGAGTTACCAAGCGAACTTAACATCTCCCCCGTGTTTAACATCTCGGATTTGGTCGAGTATCATGAAGGAGAAAGCAGTGAGATACCCAGTCCAGATCTGTGGAGCATTCCAGTAGCCATCCCAGTTGCGGACGAGATCGAAGAAGTTCTGGATATGCGCGAGGGCCGAAGTACTAGGAACAAGAGTTACTCGGAGTACTTGGTCAAATGGAAGGGCCGACCCATTGAAGACGCGACTTGGTTATCAAAGGCTGAGGTTGATCGCCTGGGTCTACCTCGGAAAGGTCAGAAGTGAGGTCACTTCTCAAACTCACCCTGGGTGTCTGATGCAGGAGCATCCGGTGGCGAAGCTGCAATCTTGCATCACCCAAAATGTATTTTTTTCGTTAAGTACTAAAACTGTCGCGATATCGCGACGCTTTTTGAAGAAGGGCGCCAGTGGGCCAAACTGTCGCGATATCGCGACGCTTTTTGATAAAAAGGGCCAAGGTGCAAAACTGTCGCGATATCGCGACGCTTTTTGAAGAAGGGCGCCAGCGGGCCAAACTGTCGCGATATCGCGACGCTTTTTGATGAAAAGGGCCAAGGTGCAAAACTGTCGTGAAATCGTGACATTTTTGAGGCAACGCAGCCGTGACGCGAAATGGTCGCGAAATCGTGACATTTTCGGGTCGGAGAGGTCAAGGCGCCAAACGGTCGCGAAATCGTGACAGTTTCGGAGAAAAGCAGTTCGAGCGCCAATTGGTCACGAAATCGCGACAGCTCCGAGGCAAAGTCACTTGAGTGCCAAATGGTCACGAAATCGTGACACATCCGGGAAGCAAGATTTGAAAGCACAGGAACATCTTTGGCAAAAAGTTCTAAGGCACAAGAATCGTCGCGAAATCGTGACACCTTCGAAGACAAAGTTCAAGGACGTCGCGAAATCGTGACACCTTCGAAGACAAAGTTCAAGGACGTCGCGAAATCGTGACACCTTCGAGGACAAGGCTCAAAGACGTCGTGAAATCGTGACATATCCGGAGGCAAGGTTCCAAAATGCAAAGTGGTCACGAAATCGCGACGCTTCCGGTGCGAAGACTCAACAGCGCAAGGTGGTCGCGAAATCGTGACACTTTCGAGCCAAAGACTCAAGGGCGTGAAATGGTCACGAAATCGTGACATGTCGCGGTTTCGCGGCCCGAAACGAAGCAGCCAGTACGGAATGCAAAGATGTCACGAAATCGTGACATGTCACGATTTCGCGGCCCAAAGGAGGAAAGCGAGTAAGAAAGGCATAGACGTCGCGATTTCGTGACGTGTCATGGAATCGCGGTCCCAAGGAGGAGAGAGAAGCCTAACGCCAAAAATGTCGCGATATCACGACCAAAGAGGAGAGAGAAAGTGTTGGAGCAAAAACGTCATGATATCGCGACCAGAGCTCTCACGACGTTGACCAGCCGGCGATTGCAGAGACCAGTGCAGAGGGACACGTGGCGTGAAGTTACAGGTGGCCCGAGAGTATGGAGCGGTTATAGGGACTCTGGCAAGGGGACGCGTGGCATCAAATTACAAGCGGCTGTGACGCATCCCTTTGAATGATGAATTGGCGAAAGGATTGACAGGCGGCCGCAGCGCACTCCGCCACCCAGACCATGATAATACGGGGCACTTGGCAGCATGTTGCAGGCGGTCACGGGACATTCGTGCGAAGGGTTACAGGGAATCCCGCACTGGATGTAATGATGGAAAGAAGTTGGGGCCGGTGATATAAAAAGACCGCGCATGCATTGTATGGGGGGGACTCCTGGCCATTTATTTTGGAATTGCTTGTATTCGAAAAGACCTCTGTTTAATGAAACTTGCTGGAATTTTGGCCTGTGCATTGTTGATCTCGGCACTCTTGCTGTGTGTTGTTTATAGCCCTATATTAGTAGGAGAGATGCCAAAGGATGGCACAAGATCCACAGAGGCCACATCGGACAAGGAGGAGGGAGGAGGGATTCCCTTCTTAGTAGGGGGAGAGGCCACCATCGCCCGATAAGGGCAAGGGTGTCGAGGTAGGGGAGAGCAGCGAGACGATAGCTCTCCAGGCTGACGTTGCTCGCCTTCGAGCGCAGGTGCAGACATTACAGGATGAGGCTACATGGCTTAGGGCTCGGAGCGGAGGGGCGAGCACTTAGGATATGGCATGGTCTATTACTCAAAACACATTCTATCAAGGATTGTACTATCACGTGGTTCTAGAGAACCAGAGGATACCTTTGCCATCCCCCATTGCAGAGCCGGTCATGATGGGATCATCATGGACATCCTTGCGATCGACGGTGAGGACCCGAGACACAGTCTGGACCTCTATGAGACCACCTCCTTCACCTCAGGGTGGGGGAGGAGATGAGGCTGAGAGCTCGAGGGCTTCTCAAGGCTAGCTGCTGCAGATTGCAGACTGTATTATTATTACTTTTTTGAGGGGATTGAGTATGCCAGGGTATTGATTGTGGCATACCAATCTAGATGATGCACATATTTGATTGATGAATATATATATATATATATATATATATATATATATATATATATATATATATATATATATTGTCTTTTTGATGATATGACTTGTGTATATGTTGTATTATTCTTTAATTTTGAATTTTGTTGATTGATTATTCATGTAATTATGTTGTTTGGAAATAAATTAGAATTTTTATGTCATGGCATAAAATTTATAGGAAATAATCTGATGTAAACAAATTGGTTGTTTTGGTGGTGTGCTTTGATGAAAAATAAAAGGGAATTCTAACAATAATTTCAAAGGACATTTTCATTGTTATAGACCATTTCATGGAGTCGACGCTCGCTAGGTCGTCAAGCTAATCCCAGTATAGAAATATTGCTAAAAGTAAAAGAGTGCTTAAGATACTATCTTAAGACTTTTGTGTTGTAAAATATGATGATGGTGATGATTTGTTTTCAGATTTTTATAAAAAATATTATGCATGACAGATTAAAAAAATATGATTTTTGCTAGGCATAAATTCCTAAGTGTGATAATTTTTTTGAATAAGTCCCTAGGAACTATACCATCATTGCAAAATGGAATGTTTGACATAATGACATAAAATAGAAGAATTTTGTGTTCTTTTTAAAGCATAATTGGGTAACATAATGATGTAAGCCTTAAGTTTTTATGAATTTAAAATAAATGGGAAATAATATTGGAACAATGGTTTGCGCTAGACATAGAATTATAGGTATAGACTTATACCATCATCGCGAAATCCAAAAAAGTAATTTTATTGCATAATTTATTTTTGAGTGTGAGATAAAAAAAATATAAAATAAGAACTTGCGCTAGGCATAAAATTCTAGTTTAGGTTTTGGAACTATACCATCGTTGCAAAAGTCGAAGATATAAAGAAATGTGACTTTATTGCATGTTTTTGAAAGAAATTTTAGATTTTGGAAAGAAATATGTATGTAATTGGTTTTATACTAAACATATGTTCTTTTAAATAAGAAGATGAAATTATTCGAAAAAAATTGCAGAGATATTTTAAATTATCTCAAAGACAAAATGTAGATTTATAAGGAATCCCATGTGCAAATGTGAGTTCATTATCGATCTTGATTTATCATAATGATACAAAATATCTCAAATACAAATGTGTGTGCAATTGTATTGTTCATTTACCAATTTTGAGCAAGAAAATTCAATACAAGTAATTTGAATTAACCAAATGAGTGTTCGTTGACCATGATTTATATGCATGTAACCATACCAGACTACTATGTAAGTTAGGTCATCAAGAGCTAGCTAATTCATAAGCCGACATAGGTATGTACAAAATAAGGTCGCTAATGTGATAGACATATCACCACGCTAGGGATTACCCAAGGCCAAGCTGGTTGGGCACAAACCACCTGTTATGGGGCTTACCTCACAGTTTTTGAATAATTGAGAATTCTAGGGATTCAAGCTCATTCACCCTTCTTTTCTTTTCAATGGGTAGGGAAAAGGATTTTATTGCTTTTTGCTTTTTATTTTCTCTTTTTATCTTTTTTGTATTTTTGTTTGATACTGAGATAATGCTGAAATATTGCTGCAATGGTACAAAATGATATTTTTCTTTTTCTCATTTTCTTTGACTTTGCTTTTTCTTCCTAACTACGGATACTTGCTCGGATTGGTTGTAGAGCAAGGGATTTTTATTTTGGGCAGGGGTGAGCTTGTCCTTTTGTCAATTCTCAAATATTCTAGACCATGTGCATGATAGGATAGCAAGGGAAACTTTTCGCTCAAGAAACCATTTCTACTATGTAGCATCATATCGAGTTTGCAATGAAATCATTTTAATGTAAAAAGATATGTTTGGTTCAAGTAAATAACAAGATCAGTTCTCTATGCTCAAAAATTTATTTAATTCAACCCTGGAAAATCTAGTGTGGGAGGAATTGGTAGACTTTCAGATGGCTCCCCGATTTTTACTTTTGCTGAGAATTTGGGTATTCTTTCCAATAACCTTGCTGAGGGGTATGGTATCCTTAGAGGCCTTCAGGAGGCTACTAAGGTTGGATGGGAAAAGGTGTTAGTTGAGTCTGACTCTCAACTTATGATTAATCTCTTGAAGACTCCTAAGAATCATAATGTGGATTGGAGAATAAAAAGAATTATTGAGAAGATTCAGTTAATCCAGATGGGATTTTTGAAAGTTGATTACAATCATGTGGTCAGAGATCAAAACAAGAGTGTTGATGCTTTAGCTAATTGGGCTTTGGACAAAGATGATCGTACTTGTTATGGCCACCCTCCTATATGGTGGGCTTCTCAAATTAGGGAAGCTCTTCTTTCTATCATTTCTTTGGATGGCTCCAGTTCTGAAGGTACCTAGTTTCTTCTTGTTTTTTTTTGTTTCTCTTTGGTTCATTCAGTTTTTTTAGTTCCCTAGCTCATTCTATTCTTTATTTTGTTTCCTCTATTGATTCTTGCATTAATAGTCTTCGAGTCTAGATAGGTCATTGTTTTGTTCATTTTTTTTCGTTTGTCTTTGTTTTTTTTGTTTAGTTTTTTAAGGTGGGTGGGTTCTTTTGTTTTGTTTTTGTGTTCTTTGTGTTGTTTTTTTGTTGTTCTTGTGTTTTTGTTGTTTTGTTTTTTTTTATGTTTATTGTTATTGTTCTTGTGTTTTTTTCGTTCTTGTTCTTGGGTTTCTCTTTGTTTGTGTTATTTCATTTTTTTATGTGTGAGTGTTTTCTATGTTTTTTGTTTTTTTTATTATCTGTTGTTGGTTGTTTTTATTTTTATTTTATTTATTTTATTTTTTAGGTTTTGGTTGTGTTTATTTTTCATGTTTTTTTGGGTTATGTATTTGTAGTGTTCTGTTGTTTTTGTCTTGTTTGTGTTTTGTTATGTGGTTCTTGTGTTTTTCTATGTGGTTTGTGTTGTGGTTTCTTTTATCTTATTGTGCGTGTTTGGTTGTGCTTTTGGTTTTGACACACTCAAGGAGTTTGTTTTTTATTTTATTTTATTATTTTTGTTGTTATTTTATTTTTTTAATTTGGTTTTGTGTGTTTGTTTGCTCCTTGAGTATGTCAAAGGTGGTAGGCCAGGTCCGAGTCCTGGGCATTTTTGGCGGAATTGATACCCCTGCCTCCTTGGGTCTTACCCGAAAGTGGCATCCCTTTTGGAATGTTTTCCACAAAAAAAAAAAAAAAAAAAACTTTATTTAATTCAACTGTGGACTTTGATATAAGAGAGATTAATAATCATACCAAATAAAATCAAGATATTTATTCATGTGAATGTGAAAGTGCAGGATTCCAAATAAATACTAATTTATCCAAAATAACTGAAAATATGACTGCAATACTTCAAGAATTGATAGGTGTAAAAATAAAAGATGTTTTTGAAGATTTTGATGATTTTAAAGTTTTATATTTTGATTTTAATTTATAAATGGAAAGAATAAATACTATTACTGTTTTTGAAATTTTTAGATGGATGACTAAAAGAGAACAATATGCACAATAACAATATATACAATGATGAAATGACCAGATTTATGCATAATAGCGCTTAAGATGCATAATGTTCATAGGTTCTGTAAGATATTTACCATCTAAGGTAGCTAATCGGTATGCTCCCGATCCAAATTTAGCAGTGATGACATATGACCCAAGCCAGTTAGGTTCAAATTTACCTTTACGATCTTTAGTTGCATTAGTATTTTTTTTATTTTCTTTTAAGACAAGGTCCCAGATTTCAAAGGATTGATGATGAACTTTCTTGAGGTATGCTTGCTTGAGCTTGTTTTGGTAGGCACGAAGATGCTCCAAAGCATTGATGCACTTCTCATCTAGGAGTTCCAGCTGACTAAATTTTTTAGCACGATATTCATCTCCTACTTCAACATCTTGAAGTAGTAGAGCCAAAGAAGGAACTTCTAATTCAAATGGAAAAATAGCTTCAGCGCCATAAACCAAAACAAAAGGTGAAGTACTTGTGGGGGTGCGAACGCTAGTTCGATAAGCCCACAAAGTAGGATATAATTGGATGTGCCAATCTCAACCAGATTTATTGACCAGTATTTTGAGGATTTTAATTAATGTTTTATTAGATGCTTCTGCTTGGCCATTACCCTAAGGATAATAGGGAGTGGACCAACAATGTTGAATTTTATATTTTTGACATAATTTTTTGACATCTTTATTTTTGAAACAAGTTCCATTATCTGAGATGAGATTTGTAGGAATGTCGAACCTACAAATAATTTGATTAAAAATAAACTTGGAAACTTGGGTTCCAGTGCAAGAAGCTAAGGGCATAGCTTCAACCCACTTTGTGAAATACTCAATGGCAATTATGATGAATTTGTGTCCATCAGATGACACAGGGTTTATTTTTCCAAATGATGTATAAGCTCCATTTTGAAAAGGGCCAAGGAGATGAAATAGCCTGCAGCTCTTGTGCAGGCGCATGGAAAAGGTCAATGTGTTTCTGGCACTTGTCGTAATGGCACACATGATCATGTGCATCATTCTCCATGGTAGGCCAAAAATATCCTATCCTAAGGAGCTTATTAGCAATGGCGCTACCACTGAAATGTCCCCCACAAGATCCATCGTGGGCTTCACTCAAAGCTAATCTAGATTCTTCTAGATTCAAACATCGTAGTAGGATGCCTTCAAAAGATCTCTTATACAAGGTATTACCAATAATTACAAAGCGACTTGCTCGTCTACATAATAATCGATGCTGGTTGCTATTACAACCTTCAAGAAAGGTCCCATTTTGAAGAAAATTAAATATATCAGTGTACCAAGGTTCAGGAGTAGTTTTGTTGATTAGAAACACATCCAAAGGTTCTAAAAATGATTTATGTGAAGCGGGTTCCTGGAGTCGATGAATAATGATGGTAGCATATTCGTCATCTAACTCCAAGGGCAAAAGAGATGCAGCTACAACCATAGCATCAGTCGCATAGTTGCTAGTTCGAGGAATAGCTTCCAAGGTAACTTGATCAAATAAAGATAATAATTGTAATACATATGATTTATATGGGCGTAATTTATCATCTCTGGTCTGATAAACATCATTGATTTGATTTATGAAAAGTTGAGAATCATCGAAAACCAATAGATTTTTAATTTTTAGTGCCAAGGTAGCTCGTATTAAAGCCTCATATTCAGCAGTATTATTAGTGTAAGCAAACGTTAATTTAAAGGATAGAGGTATAAGATTTTTCTACGAAGATATTAAAATAATACCTGCACCAACCCCACTCATGCATCGCACATCGTCAAAGTATAGGGACCATTGCTCAGGATGGTCTACCTCTAGTTTAAGGCATTCATCGAGAAACTCAATGATGAGGGGATGGATAGACTCTAAAGGTACAGTAGCTAATTTATCTGCTATGATTTGACATTTAATAGACTTTTATCCTATAAATGTGAGTTCAAACTCACTGAGCGCAAGAACCCACTTTGCTGTGCGACCAAATAAATAAGGTTGATTCATGAGATATCGCAAAGGGTCAAATTTAGCAATAACATACATTTTCTAACCGAGCATATAATGACGTAATTTTTGTGTAGAAAATACGACTTCTAGACATAAATTCTCTAATACTGTGTAGCGGCTTTCATAACTGATTAAGGTTCTACTAATGTAATAATTAGCATGCTCTTTTTTCTCATCGTCAAGTTGAGCTAACATAGCCCCTAAGGAAAAATCTGAAGCAAAAATGTACAAGATAAATGAACGATCAGATCTAGGTGGTGAAAGCACCGGTGGTTTGAGGAGATATTGTTTGAGGAGTTCAAATGATTCTTGACATTCATCGTCCCAATGAAAAGAGACATCTTTCTTAAGAAGCTTAAGAAAGGGTTGTTTTGTCTGCCAACTTATCGATGAAGCGATGAATAACTTGAAGCTTACCTTGTAGACTTCGTAATTCGGATATATTTGTGGGTACAGGCATATCAGTGATAGCCATGATCTTGAGAGGGTCAATTTCAATGCCATGTAAAGAAACTATAACCCCTAATAATTTATCGGACTTAACTCCAAATATACATTTGGCTGGATTTAATTGGATAAGATATTACCTTAACCAATCAAATACTTTTCTCAAATCATCTAAATGATCATCGTCATTGATGGAATGAGCTATAATATCATCTACATAATCATGTAGAATATCATGCATCATATCATGAAAGATATAAGTCATGGCTCATTGATAAGTTGCACCTACATTCTTCAAACCGAATGGCATCACTTTCCAACAAAAGGTTCCCAAAGGGGTAATAAAGGTTTTTTTAGCCTGATCTTCAGGAGCTATCTTGATCTGATTATAACCAGAGAATCCATCCATTAGGGATATCATTCCACTCCCAACAGTAAAATCAATGATCTGATCCATGTTGGGAAGAGTAAAATCATCTTTAGGGCATGCAACATTAATATCTCTAAAGTTTGTGCAAACCCTAACTTTGGTAGCTTCTTTCTTAGTTACGGGAACTACATTTGAGATCCATTCAGCATAATCAATGGCTTGTATAAAAATAACCTTTAGGATTTTTTCTAATTCCCCTTTGACTAGTAAGGCCACTTTGGGATGCATTTTTCTAAGTTTTTTATTTAACAAGTTTAGTATCTGGATGGACTACTAGGTGATGCATAACTACAGAAGGGTCTAATATTGGCATATCTTCATATGTCCAAGCAAATACATCTTCATATTCTTTAAGAAATGCAATGTATTTATCTTGTTTTTCTTGACTCAATTATGATCCAATGTTGATTATATGGGGGTTATATTCGGTTCCAATATTAATTTTTATGACATTCTCTACTTCCATGTGTAGATCTCTCTCAAAATTAGGTGGGGCGGGTGAAACGTCCAATTCTTGTAATTCTTCCAAGGTTAGCTTGGATAATTCATCTTGAGGAGTTGTGGCCTCAAGCTAAGCTATACTAGGTATAGAGCCATCGAAATAAAATCCATTATGTAATAATGCCTCAATGGAGACATCATGGAAGATATCTCCCTCCAACTCATCGTTGGATTCAGCAATCATCTCAGGGTAAGATATGGATAGCGTATTACATGTAAATGGGTTATTCCTTAAATGCAATGCATCATGTTTATCCAAATAATCTTGGTAACATATGATATGGTCATCATCCTCAAATGGGAAGGGCTGACCTTTACTAGGAAATAGGCCCACACCACATCGGGAAGAACATGGTTCTACCTCAAAAGTTTCTTTCATACCATTCTGAAAATGTCCCAAACCTTTCCCTTTATATCCCAATTTAAGCAATATAAGCTTAGCTTTAATATACTCATTAGTAAAATAACATCAAGCATATCCATCATAATGAGTCTTGATGTTTCTGGGTATTCTTCCCCAGTCATATCCATTATAAATAAAAGCACAACTCCCGACTTGGTAGATACTTCCCATAGGTTGTGGGAGGCCCAAAGTATGAGGACAGGGTCGCAATTTATTTAAGATAAGGTAATATTGCATAGCAGTGTTTGTTTTCTCTAATATAAGGATTTTAGATAAATCGGGTAAGATCTCATCAGTAAGAGCATAAGAGGTAGAAGGAATATTTCCTACATATTTTGATGTGAAAACTATAGAAGGAATATTTCCTACATATTCTGATGTGAAAACTATGTCTCTGGTAGGCGTATATGTTGTAGGGATGTCTATGGATGAATCTATAGGTATGGAAGTTATAGGAGTAGAACAAGAAGCATTGGTTGTGGGTTTATAATCTTTTGAAAGTCCTAATGTGGTCTGTTTAGAGGATGGTTGAACTAAATGTAGAGATGGAGTTGATGGAGAAAAAGTAGATGATGTGATGGGTGTGTGTTTCACACATTTAGATGGATGATTAGAATTAGGATGTGTGGATGATAAAGTAGGGCAAAATTTAACTCCAACAGGTTCTGCCATTGCACACATATCAAAGGGTCTGGGATCACCATGAATGGTAACCAATTGATTCTTAAATTTGAATTTAACACACTGATGTAAAGTTGAGGGAACAACTCACATCGCGTTGATCCAAGGGTGACCTAAGAGTATATTGTACGATGCAGGGCAATGTACAATAAACACGATCGTGTCTAAGGTTCTTGGACCAACTTGCAAGGGGATAGTAATAACTCCACACATTTATTGTGTTTCGTCATTGAATGCTTTTATAATCATATCATTTCTTTTCATTTCATCACTTCTAAACCCAAATCTTTGGTAGAAGTCAAAAGTGCAAATGTTTAAAGATGAACCATTATCAATCAAGAATCGTTTAACTGCTACATCTCCAATTATGGTAGTAATATATAAGGGGTTATCCTTATGTAAACTATGTTGCGGTATATCTCTATCCCGAAAGTCAATACAATCGACTTCTCGAGTTATGATAGTATTGGATATGGCTTCAGGTTGAATATTTTGTGGTACCATCATCTGGCTTAATGTGAGCATTAATTCATCCCTATGTGTAGGAGAAGATCTTAAAAGGTCCAAAAGGGAAATTCTAGCTATAGTTTTTGATAATTGTTCATTAATATTATAAGGAGGTTTAGGCTGAACATTAGGCACGTGATTCCCTTTATTAGGGAATTTCAAAAAAAATGGAGTTGATCCATCATTCTGAGTTTGATCTTGTTAAGAATTTTGAGCCTGTTGTCTAGTAACAGCTCCAATGGTACCTACAATATTATTTTGCAGATGATGAATAGGTCTTGGTCTAGCGTTTATGGATTGTTCATTAGAAAGTAATTGGTGAGAATATGGTCTAGTATTGACTCTTCTTGGAAATGGTTCTTTTGGAACCATAGAACTTGTGATAGGTTGAATAGGATCTGATTCATCCTCAGATCTATTCGATTGATTTGATGTGATTTCCATGTCACTTTCAGTCTCGCATTTTGTATCACTAAGATCAGGAGTCTGAATGTTATATAGAGGTCTGGTCGTAACCGTGGATAAAGTTGTGTTAAAGGTTTGCAGTTCATGAGCAGTTAAATGTCCACTAATAGTCCCAACATATTGGGTAGGAGGGGGAACATTATGATGCTCAATTTGATTAGCCACCTCTTTACCATGCTTGGGTAAAGGATGTTGAAATATGTCCAATGATTGATTGGCATTCTAATTCGGATTTTGGGGGATGTTATTTTGAGAATTATTACGAGGATTTGGTTTAGGTTGGAAGGCTTGCACCTCCATCTCATTGTTATAAATTAAATCTTGTATTTTATGTTTTAATATTTTACAAGAGTTGGTAGCATGTCCAGGTCCTCTATGGAAATCATAGTGTAAATCAGCTCTGTATCCGGGTATATTTGGATCAGGTTCTCGGATATTTGGTAATTGGATCAAACCTCGTGCTAGTAATTGCGGGAGAATGGTTGATAGAGGTTGATTTAACCTAGTAAATTCTCGGGGTGGTTTATCAGGAGGTTTCAATATGAACTTCTCTATTTTTTTCGTAGTATTAAAATTAGCAATGTTTCTGCTATCAGTGAATCCATCACCCACAACTTGTTTATTTTTATATTGATTTCTGGATGTTTTCTCATCGTCTTTCTTTTTAAGTTGACCTCTCCTAATGAGAGCATCTTCCACTCTTCGAGATAAATCTATATCTTGATCGAAGGTGGTCAAGGTAGCAGTTGATAACTCATAGGATAGTTGTTCTTGTAAATTATTGATAAAAATATCTAGCATTTCCCGATAAGGTAACACAAAATGCAATCTTCCTATCAACAGTCTCCATCGAGCTAGGAAATCAGCAAAACATTCATATTTGTCTTGTTTTAAGTTGTACAAATATTTAATGGTCACATGCCTTTCGATGTAGGCACTAAATTGATGAACAAAAGACTCGGCGGTTTCTTCGAAATTCCTCAAAGAATGAGTGGGTAGTTGATAATACCATTCCAATGCCATTCCTCCTAAACTTTTTGGGAACATTTTTAGTAATAACAAGTCATCATGTGATATATCATGACAGGCTATTCTAAACATACGAAGATGCTTTATGGGATCCTCGGTTCCTTTGTATATAGGTAGGAAGACATAGGAAAGTGTTTAGGATATGGTTGTGCTACAACTATAGGATCTAAAGGCTGACTACACATCTCTCAATAATTGTACGAGGGACGATAGGGATCTATCTGGTCTATGCGGGAAACTAATTGTTTCACCATGGCTTCCAGATTACTAGTTTGTCCACCATATTGGTTCGGTGGTACATGAGTATGGGACTTGTGAGCGTAGGATGGCGTGACGTAAGGATTAGATGCTATATTGTTGTTATGCAAATGGTTGGTAGGAAGATTATTATGAAGAAGTTTTGTTGTAGCATTATGTTGTATCCCAGATTGTTATAAATTGGTGTTTGGTTTCATTTTAGCTTTTGTTAATTTGAGGTATGTTGATCAATAACTTGGCGAAATAAAGCAGTGAATGATGGTTTCTTTTGTGTGGGAATAACCCTAGGCTTGGTAACAAGCACTCTATATGGTTGGGTAACTTGTTGTTGTTGCATGTTCTGGATTATGGTAGCCATATCCAAATTCGATGGTCCAAATTGATCACTTTCTTGATCAACGAAGGACAAGGGATTAGTGCGTGTGTGATATATTTCTTCTAGGGTTTCTTTAGTGTCACTAATTTTATCCTTGTCCATATGGACTGCTCTATTAAGGGCACCAATATTAGTATTGAGGAACTTCCAAAATTGTTCCATGTTCTCAAAAGTAACAGCTCCTTCCGGAGACATTTTAGGGGATGAGGATCCTTCCTCTCTAACAGTTTCTCTTTGTTTGTTTGCTTCAACAAACTCTTCTTCTTGTTGATCTAGGGTTCCTTCTTCCTGAATGGGATCTTCAGGAAGGACATCTGGTTTATTTCCTGGTTTTCCTAACCAATCTTCTTCTACTTCAATTTGTTTTCCATTCCTGAGTCTAGTCATTATGCTTAAATCTAGATTTTATCAAATATATATTGATATATATATATATTCAAAAATTTTGGGAGGTATATATTTTAATTATATACCTACTATAATGCTTAAAATAAAATATTTTGATTTTTGTTATATTTTGTTTTGTTTTTGTTTTTATGATAATATTATAAAGAGAACAAAGAACATACTAAATGCACGAAATGATAATAATAAAATAATGGCTTAATTTTCTATAAATAGTTTATGGATATCGTTAATAGGATCAAGTTCATCAGGAGTCATGAAATGCTCCTCTTCAAATTGTAAATGGTTTTTCAAGAATTTGACAAAGTGTGCTATGGTGATATTATCTACTTCTGACTCTGACTTGTAAAAATAGAGCTTATGGCAATACTCTCGATATAACACAACTCTAGGAACTCTATTCCATCTCTTTATATTCGTAAGAATGACCTTTTGATCCTCTATACGAGATAGAAATTTATGTACTACAACTGCATTCTCAAGGTATTCCTCAAAGGTGTACAACTCAGAAGACACAAGTGTTGTTTTATCTGCTAACCCCCTATGGCAAGCTCTCTAAAGTTCATGGTATAATGTCACTTGATCAGGATCCAGGATTCTATCTAAGACAAACCTCTTAATTTGCCTAAGTTCTATTGATCTAGATCCAATGATATCCAATCTCCTATCAAGTTCATTCCACAAAGGTTGAACCCTATTTGTTTGAGGTACTCTAAGCACAGAAGTAATCTCTATGGCTGCTAATTGATTTTCAACATTAATGGTGACAACTCGTCTTTTATTATAATCTACCATCTAAATATGAAATGCAACTCTAAATTGTTTGCCTTTTGACTCTAAATGCATTTATGTTTTGGATTGTTTTCAAAAGGTTTTTAGTTTTCATGTCGGGTTTACCAAAATGTATCGCTCCAAAGTTTTCGTATCCTTACCTTCAGCCTATAGGATCCACGCTCGAAAGGGGTATGCGAGAAGGATGGGACAATACCTCAGACTGAGAGGCCATTTGAAGGTCCTGCCTATCAGGGGAGGGGTATAAGGGTGAATTTTCGACGATGGTGGGTTCACCAAGAAACTTTTGAGTGGCAGTTTCCACACCTAGGTTGAGAGTAGGTTTGATGTGTTCATTTTGTACTTTAATCATTCAATCCTAGGTTTGGCCAAAATGAATCTAAGCTATTCTATATGCTAATGCCAATTTATGTGAATACAAAAAACATAAATAAGTGCTAAACATAGAAAGTATGCCAATTTAAACAGAATATACCTGATTTCGGATGTCTGATGAGGATTTTGAGGTTTGCAGCAGTCAAGATCATATTGAATCTTACATTATCATCTAAAATTGAACAGAATCATCTCAGATCTCAGTTGGTTGTCTGAGATCAGACGAAATCATCGTCGATCTAACGAATTCATCAAAAACCTGCAATCACAGAAATAGATACCAAAAACCAAAAATGCAATTGCAAAAGCAAGGGGAAATGATAGAAATGACAGTAATTTTTCCTAAATGACAGATCCAAATAATTATTAAAGGAAAATGTGTTACTTTAATACTTGATTTTACCTTTAGCATGCATCTATACTAAATGAGATGAACTCCAGGATGTAGGAATAAAATAAACCAAGCTAATGCATAAGAAAATGAATAGAAAAGATAAGAAAATGCAAAACTCGAGCTCTGATTGCCCCCAATCTAGACTGCATTCGAGATCGCCTCCAATCGTATGATATCCTCATCGATCTGTGATAGGATCATCCAAATTTTTTTGGAATCGCTTGCGATGATCTGAGCTTGCTCCGACTGAAAAACAATAAGATTCCTGCAAGAAAACTTGAAATACCGAATACAAACGATGGTACAAGGATGTTCTAATGCACAAGGAGCTAAATTTGCAGGGAAATCAGTCAACCAGGGGATTCAAGGGGGGTTCAGGGGGATAAACTAAGAAAATCCTAGTTTATATAGGATTAGGGAGAGGTTAGGAGGTTGGAGATCATCCCAATTTGGGAGATCTCCAATGGGGAAGACTCTAACTGTGCAGACACGCTTTTTTCCCAAGTTAGAGAAGCTGTTGAAACAGAAGCTAATTATGAAAATTTGGTTTTGGGATGAAATCGTCTGGATGTTCTATTCCAAACGATTTCATCAGATCTGGGACAATTTCGTCTGATCGTTGACGATATCGTCCAACGATCAAAACAAATCCTAAAAATGGCATGGAAAACGAGGATAGTGGGTAACGGGCGGTTAACGGGCGGTTTGGGTTAAAATTCAAATTTATATCTTTTTACTAAGGTTTAACTGTGCCAATTTTAGGGTGCTACACTAACTAATCCTAACCTATTTCAGGGGTGAGAGAATAGAGACTAGTTGTAGGAGTGGACCCTACCTCATATAGGACAGTGTAAATATTTATCCCCTAAACTATTTTACTTTAGTAACTAATATGCATTAAAACTACTAACACTATTCTAATTCACAGATGCAAAAAAATACAGTAAAGATTACATAAGCAAACAAATCATGACAAAATCAATGACACAGTTGCCACATTCATGAAGAAAAGTGTTGCTACTTTGTTGATGAAAATTCAAATGTAAAGGATCTCGAGCATGAAGCCTTCAGAATAGTAGAAATTGTATACAAAATGTTAGACTACAACTTTAGACCTTTTCAAAGGTCCCTTCCCTATATTTTATAATGTTGCTTGGACATTGTTAATGAAATTCTTCTACGTATTTTTCCATGTGTTTCTATCAACTTGATGATTCAGACACTATCCTTACAACAATAATAATCTAAACTAATACTATTTTGTAACCACCTTGGACTTTGTCACAACCATGATGGTCCAAGTGGTAAAATGATGAACTAACATAACAAAAGTTATTAATTTAAATAGTCTAATGATGCAACAATACAACTATTTGTCCTCCAATTCAAGAAGAGATAATATTGGCTTGAATCCAAATCTAAATATCTTAACAATTTCATAATATTACAACTTTCTAATAATAAATTATATAACAACTTAATAAATATAGTCTTTTGTACAATTTATGGGTGAAATTTTGCACCCTTCACCAACTCTTCCCTTCAGAGAGTGATTCCCTTTATTTAGAAGGAGCATGCCAAATGGTTAGGCAAAAGATATCAAAGGATGGTAGCAATAGTAATGGGTAGAATAAAGCAGTGGGCGGATGGTGGATGGAAGTAAGGTAGGTGATAAAGTAGGTTAATTTTCTATCCTTGGTTTTGGGTGGAACTCTTTTAAAAGCTCACCCACTTCTCAGGTAGAACTTTTCAAAATACCCACCCATTTTTGGGGTAAACCTTTCAAGCGACTAGCGAGGGTAGAAAAAATTGTATAACCCTACCCTTGGATAGGATAGAAGCTCCCTCCCATCCCAGGTGGGATATTCAAAGAATAAAGTAGGTGTAAGTTTGGAGAAATATTTGCCCTCTTTCCTAGTACCTCCACAAGAAAAAATATTGATGAAGAAAATGCCCATCCGATATGTAAAGCTTCTGCTATCACCTATTATTCAAATTTTAAGTCATACATGCTACTACGATAGTCTAGGTACCTAACATCATATGCAAAAGTGACTAGTTTGATATGCACTACTCCCAAGGTGCTCCAATTCTTGTCATGCATCACCTAACCAGAGGATCACCAATCGAGGAAGAGGATGAGGTAGCTAAGAATTGATGAACTGGGTAGAAATATCAAAGGATCCAAAGGTCCAAGTCAACCTAGATGCATCCACATCCTTCTAGAATATTGGTATTATCCTAAGAAATAGTGTACCAGTGTAGCGCTTATCATCTACAAGAGTTGTATTTCCACCTACCACCATTAATGTCTAATTTTGAAATCAATGTAAATATACCTATAAATAGTGGAATGTTGGTCATTCCTAAGGGTAGCTCTTTAGCCATTACAATTCATATGTAAGGTTTTCCACCGTGTAAATACAAATCCATCACTATTTGATCTTTGATTTTGTCTTCATGTTCTTTATTAAATGTATGAGTTCTTACTTCTATTTGGTTGTTATCTCATGATATTATACAATCTAGATTTTGTGGGATTTGCTTAAGTAACTCGAGAGTGTGCATTCATAAATATGGGTTGGGGGTTTATTTTTGTTAAAGCTGGTAGGATAGGAGTGCTCTAATTCTGCATCCTAGATTTCATGCACCTAGCCTTTATATCTAGAATTTACCCTTTGCCCATAGCTTTGAAGAGATTGAACAAGGGCGATATCAGTTGTTGTATCTTTACTTTCACCTGTGGTATCATACTTGCATGGGTCTTGATGTGGCTACACCCATCCTTGTGATTTTTGGCTATGACCATTTTCTTATTTCTTTCCCTCTTTTCTCCCTTTTTTCTTTTCCAACCCTATGATGTAGATAGCTAGAACACCTTGAGGAATAAACCTCCTTCAAAGATCAATTGCCCCATCCTATCCCAACGTTGCAACCATTATATGCTTGAAAAATATGTTGGGGAACTCACTGTGTTTTTGTGTTTCAGGAAATCAGAGTTTGGTGACTCTATGATTTGCCCATATCTTCTCAAAATCACCTGGCAAATATGATTGCATGATGCTTCCACATCATGAGATAGTCACCCATTCATGTTGAATATCTAAACATCCTAGAGGACTCAAGGTATGATGAATAGCCTTGATATCATTAGCAAAGATAGCATATTCATCTAGTGAATATGACTCTATAATCAATGGGACATTTGAAGACCAGTGCCATCATGAATTTCTTGCACTAGAATGACTTTGGTCCCCTCAATCTCCCTGATCAACATGATATTCCAAAAGCTACCTTCGATACCCTAACAAAATTTAGTGGCATCAAGGGAACTATGAAGGAACACCTTGAATATGTGGCTTCTATGGCCATCCTTCATAATATCATGCATGAGGATGTTATGATCAGACTATTGGTTGCTTCCCTTGAAGGCAAATCATAGCTCTAGTTCAAAACCCTCCAACCTAAGAGCATATCTACATGGGCGAATCTGGAAGAGCCTCTCATGGATACATTTTACAAACTGGAGGACCCCTTCCAGTCTCTAAATCAATTTGCATTTATCAAGAGGAATCCTCTTGAAAATGTGGTAGACTTCAATATCCATTTTGAGAAGAGCTGGAAGAGGATTCCATGACAAATCCTCCCAACCTCTACCTAGGCATATCTATTCTACATTCGGGCTCTTGGTCCTTGTGTTAGCTTCCTTATGCACCAATATGAGGAAAATAATTTCCTAGAACTATATAAGTAAGCTATCAATGCTTAGCAAGTTATGATGTGGAGGCTCCATCCAATCAGTTCCTTTTAGGAGTTGGTATGAGATCATGCAATGAGCATAAACCAAGAGTAGGCGTGCCATGATGACCACATCCATATAGATAATCTAATAGATCAATCCTATATCCAACAAGATTTGGGTAAGGATGTGGATACCCATAAGCGGGAGAATAATCCCATTATGGAGGGAGAATCAGCCACAATATTGCCATAGCTAGACAATCTCAAAAAGGGACAACATGAAAATCGGGTCCCTAACAGCTCACCTCCTAGAGGGTGAAATACGATGGTAAAATTCCTTGCAATATTAGGTTTCAAAGGCTTGAGCATTCAATTTATTAGGATAGATAATAATAATTATGATTTCATCATAATTCTAAGCTAGTGTGGAAGGCGTAATATGGATTACAAGTGAAACCTTAAATATAATGTAATCTAGTCCAGCCACTATAGATTTATAGGATGATTTTCATGAGAAACCCTGGATCAAGCATGCCCATCATGTCACAATTTTATGGCCATTAAATAAATCCTTGCATTATGTAGGGTCAATGCATTGGGAATCATAAGTTTTATCATCGACCATTGGAGTAACATAACCCTATGAAGGGTTGCCACTTGTTCAAGCATCGAGAAGCACCAAGAAGGGATTCTCCAAGAATTGTCTAGGAAATGTAACATTCCCCTCATATTTATGTTGTCTCCCTATTTTTTTATTCATCTATTGGTTTTTTTCATGATCTTGTAGCCCAATGGACACATTCAACAATTTTCAAGGCCTCTTAACTTATCCTTAGGAGCTACAACAAGCCTTGGGACTCATAGGTGCAAAACAAGGTAAGGTGAATGTGCTACAAATAACCCCTATGGTTATATGAAAATGAGACCATAGAGTATAAACTACAAATTGTGGTTGAAGCTAAATGGCATCCTGGTTGATAACAATCATTAAAAGAGGATCTTTATTGGGTCATGTAAAAAATAGGGCTTGTGGTAGAAGAGATAAGAAAAAATAGCAATCTATCTACTCTTGTAATGTCTTAGAACCTTAGTGGGTTATGTTTAAAGGGATTCAATCTGTAATAATACCTTATAGATAAGGTTCTATACCCTATCATTTTTACTTTATAGGCTTCAAATTGCTTTTTCCTTCATGTCTCCCTATTTCCTCGCCCTTTCCTCAATTTCACCTTCTTCTCCTCTTTGTTACTTGTAACTCTTCTAGTTGATGGTAAGGGTGTCTTAACTATTTTATATTTTTCCTTCATCCAGTGTTTATATTTTAGCAAACCTTTCGAGTATTTGCTTGTTGTTTCCATTGTTTATATTCATGTTACTCTTGTCTACAATAGTTATCTATGTGTTGGTTGCCTTGGCCACATCTCTCTGGATTTATTTTCCTTGTTCCCCC
The DNA here is from genome assembly GCA_028583015.1 of Wollemia nobilis. Lineage (NCBI taxonomy): Eukaryota > Viridiplantae > Streptophyta > Pinopsida > Araucariales > Araucariaceae > Wollemia > Wollemia nobilis. Next base: position 5,107,421 of record JAQPPZ010003223.1, read on the forward strand.
TTTTACTCTCATTGGTTGTGCCCCTATTCCTTTTTCTCTGCTCTACTTTTTGTCATGTTAAATGTATCATTTCTTTTGACATGTTTTTATGCTCAGTTTTCTCCTTGCATTGTTTCCATATTCGCATCCTTCTTTCCTCTTTGCCCTTCCCCCATCTCCTTCATACCTTTATTTTGATTGTTGCATTTCCTATTCCTTCTAGGTCCTTTTTTTCCACAATATAGAAAACCCCTATGAGTCACTAGAAGTGTGGGTGAAATTTTACACCCTTCACCCACTCTTCCCTTTAGGAAGTGATTCCCTTTATTCAGAAGGAGCACACCAAATTTTGAAGGACATTAATGGTTAGACGAAATATATCAAATGATGGCAGCAATAGTAATGGATGGACTAAAGTAGTGGGCAGATGGTGGATGGAAGTAGGGTAGTTGATAAAGCAGGTAGATGTTCTATCCTTGGTCTTAGGGGGAACTCTTCTAAAATCCCACCCACTTCTCGGGTAGAACTTTTCAAAATACCCACTCATTTATGGGGTGGATATTTCAAGTAGCTAGTGAGGGCAAAAAAAATTGTACAACCTAGCCCTTGGGGAGGATAGAAGCTCTAGGCCATATCAAGTGGGATATGTAAAGCACAAAGTAGGTGAAATCTTAGAGAAATGTTTGCCCTCTTCCCCAATATCTCCATGGGTATAAATATTGAATAAGAAAATACATGCCTGGTATGCAAAGTTCTTGACATTGCTTGCTATTCAAAGCTGAAGTTGTACATGCTACTACAACAATATAGGTACCTGAAATTGTACATAGAAGTGACTGATTTGAGGTGCTCCAAGGTTCTCCAATTCTTGTCATATGACTAACCAAAGGATTGCCAGTCAAGGAAGAGGATGAGGTAACTAACAATTGATGAACTAGGTAGAAATATTGGAGGATACAAAGGTCCAGGTTGAGCTAGATGCATCCAAATCCTTCTAGAATATTTATGTTATCCCAAGAAATAGTGTAACAGTGCGGTTCTTATCAACTACAAGATTTGTCTTCCTACCTACTACCATTAATGTCCAAATTTTTAAATCAATGTAAATATACCTATAAATAGTGGAATGCTAGTCATTCCTAAGGGTGGCTCTTTAACCATTACAATTCATATGTAAGGTTTTCCATCGTGTAAATACAGATCCATCACTATTTGATCTCCAATTTTACCTTCATGTTCTTTATTAAATGTATGAGTGCTTATTTTTGTTTGGTTGTTTAAGTTATCTCATGATATTCTACAATCTAGATTTCATGGGATTTTCTTAAGTAACTCGGGAGTGTGCATTCATAAATACAGGTTGGGGGTTTATTTCTATTAAAGTTGGTAGGATAGGAGCACTCTAATTTTACATCCTAGATTTCATGCACCTAGCCTCTAGTTCTAGAATTCACCCTCCACCCACCACTTCGAAGAGCTTGAATGAGTGCGATATAGGTTGATCTATTAGGTTATGTTTCTATGTTTCTACATAATATAATGCTTGCATACATCTTGATGCAGTTATATCCATCCTTGTGAGTTTTGGATATCGTCATTTTCTCATTTCTTTCCCCCTTTTTACTTTTTTACTTTTCCAAACCCTACAACATAGATAGTTGGAACCACCCCGAGGAACCGACCTCCTCCAAAAATTGACCACCCCATATTGTCTTGATGTGGTAGTCATTCTATGCTTGGCATTGGTCTACCCCACTACCCTACATATGGTGCTGGATTTGTGACCAACACAATACCAACATGTCAATAAACTGTATTGACTATATATACCTTGTAATGATGCTACATTATCACTAGATGCGGTATATTAATGCATTGGATGGTTTGAATTTGTCAATATTCTTTTGATAATATATTTTAGTAGACATAACATAGCTATATTCTATAGAAACTTTTTGTAGTGTTCATGCATGAGTCTTATTAGCACACCATCCTCACGGTTGGTCTATCCATGCTTTTCATCTGGTTCGTACCTTGCTGCATCATTTCCTGTAAAGCTCCTACAATGTTCTTCTATAAAAAACATAGAAACTTGCACACTTTTGTGTAAAATATATGCACAAATTATTTTCATCATTATAAATCAAATTCAATTATAAATAATATGGATAAGAATAAATAATCATAAAAATACATTTTTTTTCATAAATTTACAAACAGAAAATGGATTAAACTTGCACAAAATATGTACTATTTTAACACTCATCATTCCCCCAAATTGAAGGAGATGCATGTCCTCATGCATACATATTAATATTATAGTATGTCCAATAAAATTTTGTAGCAAATTTTTAATAACTTTAATAGTTTTGCACATAGTAAATAAGACATTGCAATGTTATGTAAATAATTTTTCAAGTATAAGTAAAACACTACAAGTTTTTTAGAAATTGTTTGATAGCTCTCATCAAACAAGGAACTATAAAATTTCTCAAATAAAATACCAAAATAGTATAAATAAAATAATTGCATCCATGCACATAAATAATTCTACAAAGATATGAAATAAAAGCACTACAAAATGAAAATAATAACTATTTTCAGATATGCAAAAAGGAAAATACTGCAGATATAGATGAAATACTTTGAAAAAATTTGCAAATAATTGAAATTAATATCATCACTATAATCAAAATAAATTTTGTAATTAAATTATACAAGTTCATTTAAGTTCTGTTATGGATTTTTGAATGTCAATGTTTGACTTAAATTTAAGCTAGGATGAAAGTCGTGTAGGTTTTGGTATCTTTGTCGACGAGTTTCTTTCTCGCTTTACCTTTTGCACCTATTCTTTGGCCTCTTGGGGATCAAGTGGATGTTCAACAGATACTATCTTCACATGATTTACCTCTATAGATATTCCATATTGTGACTTATATAGTGCATCCTATTTTTTTTAGGAGGTAGTTCAGCTGCTTTAATAACCCTGTTGATTACTTGTCTATATCACAGGGCATCCCAATGTTAAAAGATAATCATGTTTGAGGTATACCTATTTTTATGGATGGTTCCAATATTTGAGGGTGGTTATGTTGAAGCATTTTGGCAAATATAATCAAGTTGTCTTCTTCAAGTACTTTTGTGAAATAAATAACCTTGCTATAATTCACCAATTTCTTTAGTTTTTTATTGGATGCGGAGATTTTGTTGGAAGAGATACAGACAATTATGGGAGGGGTTACTGGGTCAACCAGTTTAACCACCCTATTCATAGAAATATTCTTAAGGATGTCAATTTGGAGGGTAAGGGCATGTATCACTAGGGTGGCATGCTTAGTAAACTCATTTTTGAGTCTATCCAACTTGATATGCAGTAGGGTTTGCTACATTTAGATTTGCCCAAGAGTTTTTGTGGAAGGATCTGATTTAAATGGGTTTTTTTTGGGCTGGAAATCTCTCCTATTTCTTGATTTTCTAGAATGCATCTCTCATGTCTAGTATTTCTTGTAGGTCAAGAGGGTTTGGATGACTTGGAAAGGGTAGGGCATTTGTGCATAGGGGATTCTTCTTCCTCTTGAATCTCAGATTTAGAACTTTCCTCAAACACACTGTCCCTAGTGAATTTTGACTCATTTGACTCATAATGAATGGACATGTTGGCTTCTTCTACTATGGTATCCCATGGAATCCCAATTTCAAATTATTTATATAAGACTATCAATTTTATCAACCCATGATGGGAGATTAAGTGAAACTTGGAATTGTCTTTGGAATTTTTAGGTTGGACTCGAGTGACTATGGATTTTACAAAGTGGTAGAGAAATTATGGGAGGTTTATTACACAATACTCATGCCTAGGGTATTTTAATTTTAGCATTATCCTGAGGTGATAACCCCCACAATTGGACAATCTCCCTTCCAACATAAAGAATGTCATTAGTATTGTAGCTACCTCCTACCATTTTATAGGAAGTGAGGAAGTAGATATACCTTTGATCCACCCATATTTGTCTTGGGTTACAGTGCATCTCTACCTAAATATTTCAACCATATGATTCACCCCTTATAGGTAGATTTATAGTATCGTTGACCAAATTTGAAAAGGTTTAGGACTTCAGATATTAAGTTGGTAGTGACTTTAATTTTTATTTTTCCCACATGAGTTACCATAGTCATGGGATCGCAATTTATGATGAAATACTTTGCCACACCCTGGTCATGCCCTTGGAATTTTTTTAGGGCATCCCACCAACTAGCTTCCTAAAATAAATTTTTAACATCATCACTAGGTTTTTGGATACTCATGGACAAGGGTTCACTTCATTTATGGAAGGTAGTTCTAGGCATAGTGATAGGTTTAGTGGACAAGGTAGGGTTTAGCAATAGAAAGGTAAGATGGTTTAGAATAAGCTTTGACATTTTTCTTAAAATTCTATCATGTAGTTGCTTTTAGTCAAGAGATAAAAGACCTACAGATAATTTTGATAAACAATTCATGCATCGATTACAAACAAATAAATTATTGTATATTTCGACCCTTCAAGTTTTTTTTTGGTAGGTAGAAATATTTTATTTACTATACGGATTAAAGGGTCCCATCCCTATTATTGTAGGAGTAAGTAGATACATCAATGACCAACAATGGCATCCAGACAAAAACCATCAGGGGTTCTACCCCTTTCAACCTAGTCCAGTCAAGACCAAAACCAACAAAAACAAAATTTACAAAACAATACAAAAATAGGCAGCCCAACTACCTAACAAAAAATTTCCCAGGCTACTGGGAGTCCTTATTCCTTTCCTTCTAGGCATTGGTTTTGTGATCATGGGATAGAATAGTCTTAAGCAGAGTAGGGAGATCCTTAAGCTCATCAATGGCACTAGAAACGAGATCACTACCTTCTCGGTAAATGTTAACAACCATATGCAAGTGGCCTACTACTTCGCTGACTCGATTGAGGGCCATATAATGGAGCTTATCCTCAACATTGATGGTGTGATGCTCATCTTCATTATTGATTATCTTTGGAGATGATCGTTGGCCACTCAAAAATGGGGTCTTCAGCCTACTGGACTTCTTTCTTTTCTATTAAGGCTAAACTGACTTTTGTTTTCACCTCAGACACTTGCTAGTGAGGGCTTCTTCCTTAGGAGAAATGAAGTCACAATTTTTCCAAATGGTCTTAGTAACCCTTGGTGATCACTTATCATCTAATTTGGTTTCCTAGATAAGGAATATTGTGGGGTTAGAATATTTTCTCATGGTAGCAACCAAACTTTGCTTAGCTACCCCATTCAGTCCTCTTGCATTCCAGAAGAGGACTTTCATTTAGAAATTTTGGAGTATTTTTTTCCCCCTTTGCCTTGTTGCATGGGGATTTGGGTATTCGACTTTCTTCCTTGATGGTGTTTCCAATTTCCTAGAATAGGGTTTTCTGAGTTTCGTTCGCTATGTCCTCAGCAGTGTCTTGATTTATTCGTTATGCACTAGAAGGCCTACCCTTATTTCTATCTCCTCCTACATCCAGTTGGTACTTTTTGAAACTTCTAGTTTGCATGGGAATACAAGTTTCTAGAGATTCGAGGGTGGCCTCATCACTATCAAAATCAAATATGTTTGTGGCCAGAGAGGCATGGTATTCAGACCCTAAAGGGGGGCAATGGGGATGGGGAGGTAGGCGAATGAGAGGGCTTTGAATGTGGGCTTTAAAGAGTAGTGTTGATAGTGGATGGGGGTGACTGACATAGGGAGGGAGGGGGATGAGGAATTTCCTAGGTGGACCTGATATTTAGGCATAGAATGGGAGCAATGATAGGAACAGGGGAAGTATTGGCAAGGATTTCTCCTTCCTCAATCTCCTCAATGGAACTAGAATCATTGAGTAAATTAAATTTATTAGAGATAGAGACCATGGTACTTGTATTGTGCATAGCTCTGACTGATGGTGGTCGGTTTTGTTTCCTGCTCTTGAGGTTCAAGCTCTATCCTGGTTTATTGATAATATTTTTGTTGTTAGCTTGATCCAAGTGCATCACGGTCTGGTGATTAGTTTTAGGGTTATTTTTCTTTGGACACTGGGATGGGAGGTGCCCTCGAGTTTGGCACTTTGAGCAGAAAGTAGGCTTGTTTTCAAACATTAGTAGTTGTCTTCGTCTATAATCCCCATAGATCAAGTTGAGGTGATCTGGGAGTTGTGATTCTAGATTCACATTGACATAGATGCGCACCTAAGTTAGATGAGTCTTGGCATGGGTGGCTAGATCTATAGCCACAAGCTCCCCTAATGCTCAAGCTAGACCTTGTAGCATGTCCTCGTAGAATAAATGCATGGGGATACTAGGGAGCCAAACCCAGATGGGAGTATAATTAATGCTCTATATCTCTAGGTCAAAATTTGGCTTCCATTTCCTTAGAAAAAATCTTCGCCTTTCAAAGAACCAAGTACCTCCAGATAATATGCATTCTGCATCCTCCCACATGTTAATTTGGATCATGAAAAATCCCCTGGACATCGCAGAGAGTTCCATACTCTCTAGGGTTTTCCATTTTTTTGATGCCCAGTGGGGAATTGACTTCATATTCGGACGTCCTTCGATGAATTTTCCCACAAGGGAAAATGAATCTCATGTCGCATACCCTTCCATGATTTGTTTAGGGCATAGCACATTGCATACCTACACAACGAAGCCACTCGAAGTGGTTGTAGACTGTCTAAATTTGCTCCACAGGAGCTCCACGTAGGAGGGTTGGCCATAACTTTTCTTGCCATATTCTGGTTTGTCAGGGGGTCTTTCCCCTTGATGTTTTCATTTTGAATATTGCCACTCTCGGTGGGTGAAGTGCTTTCAAATTGGTTTACCACCATGTGGAGAGTGTATTTTTTCACATGATTGTGCACCGCTCTCTTCCCGATCATCTACCTTACTCTACTTCTCACTTGCAACTGTAATATCGCTCATTTTTTTTATCGCCATCACCCTCGACCCTTCGAGTTATTAAATAAAAGAAATTTCTACCTATTTCAACCCATGCAAAAACATAATATCAAATTTTTTTTGAGAAAAAGATAAAAAATTTATTAAAAAACTCAAATTATACATTTGTTTTTGATAACCTAGCTTTCTTGGCAAGGCTCAAAATACAACACAACTCTGTTCCTTTGACTGTCCAAATTTTAGAAGTTTTAGTCCCTATTGAATGATTCCTAAATATGTTCTATTTACCCTTTCCTTTTGAATCCATAGACTTCATCCCGAGTCTATAAAGCCCTTTTTCTATTCTTATCCTTCCTTTCTTAGTTCCCATATTGTAGTTGTTTCTAGAGTTGTGTCCATATATCTACTTCATCCTTTACCATTTGATATTCCTCTTGGTTTTTAGCCTGAACTATCTCTAAAATTTTCCTAATTAGAGTGCCCTAGATTCTTTCCTTTGGTCTAAATTCCTCATTTAAAATCCTATTATTACATTCCAACCAAATTTGCTAGTAGATGAAACCAAAACCCAAATCCTAATCTATCTTCAAGATCTTTGATTTGAATCTATTGGTCTTACAATAGTCCCAAAAGTTGTTCTTAGTGAGAATGGATATTTTTTATTGAAAAAAAATATTGTACCACAAACTCCATACTATTTTGGCGCAGGGACACAAAAAAATGAGGTGGCCCATTGTTTCCTCCTCTTGGTGACACATTATACACCAGTTGGATCCAATAAATCTGTGTCTCCTCATGTTATCCTGAGTCATAATACTGTTATGTTCAACCAACCACATAAAGAAAATTATATTTGGCCATCCTTTGGATTGCCATAATTGTAACCAAGGGGGCTCTAGACCAATTTGAGTGCTTTGGATAAGCTTTCTATAGCCCTCTTTGACAGTATAAATTCCTAATTAGGTATGTCCCCAACCAATTTGATCAGGTCCAATACTCCTTAGCCACTTTCATCTATCCAATATTTCTTCTAGTCCTCTTTTCTCCTCATTCCATTATTCCCTCAACTCCTCTAGGACTTGCCACTGAATAATATTATCTTGCAGTTGATCTAGCATTTTAAAATCAAGGCTTATGAGATTCTACCATTTCCTCTAAAATTTTTCCTTGAGTCCTATTAAGTGGGGGTACTGATCAATTATGGGGGGAAATTTTTCCAAGAATCTTCCCATAGTCTAGCAGTTTTGCCATCTCCCACTTTCTAGTATAACCCTTCTTTGATAAGTGATGCTCCTTTATTTAGAGCTTTCAAGGTTTCTGATTCCTCTCCTAAAACTAAAATATGAGGAAGATTTTTTTGTATTTGTGAGGGATAGTATTTAACTTTCAATACTTTACTCCAGAGTTGGCTAGGATGAGTTAGTCATCTCCAATACAACTTAGTTGTTAGAGCTTGGTTTTTTGTCATTACTATTATAATTCCCAAACCTCCAACTTCCTTAGGCTTGCAAACCTTGTCCCAACTGACTAGTGCCCTTGTGTGGTTACCCTACACTCTAGAAAAAATAAAGTGTCTCATTATCTTGTCCAAATATTTTAGGATGATCTTTGGGGCAGCCAAAATGGAGAATTTATACACTAGAATTTCTTGTAAAACTGATTTAAGCAATGCTACTCTTCCTCCAAAACTTAACCACCTATAGGTCCAATGCAAAATTTTTGAGTGGATTTTGTCTCTTATTGATTTCCAATATTTATTTTTGAGGCCCTTATCTATTAAGGGGATATCCAAATATTCTAACGGCAGTGATGCCTATGGGAATCTAAGGATGTGGGTTATTCATTCTCTTAATTTTTTTATCACATTAAAAAAACCACTATTAATTTTTCTTCATTTAGTAGTTGTCCAATAGCTGCTATGTAGCACTCCAACATTTTTATGATATTGGTTGCTTCTCTTATTGTTGCTTCCCCCCACATTCCTTTTTCATCCACAAATTGGAGGTGAGTAATATTTATGTTCCTGCTTATCCTTACCCCTAAAATGGTATTCTCTGGTTTTCTATTTTGTATGAGTCTTCCCAAGCCCTCCATTAAAATAATAAACAAAAATGGTGAAAGTGGATCCCCTTGCCGAATTTCTTTGGAAGCTTTGAATAGTTGGTATGGATTACCATTGATGAGCACTAAGAAAGAAACTGTAGAGATGCATTCCATAATCCATTTTATCCATTCTTCTCTAAAACCAAATTTCTACAGTATTTGGACTAAAAATTCCCAAATTACTCTATCATATACCTTAGATAAATCTAGCTTAAGGAACATACCTTTGTTTCCCTTTTGGAAAAGCTCATAAATAGTTTCTTGTGCTATCACAACTCCATCCAAAATTTGTCTACCATGCATAAATCCCCCTTGTTCTGGAGATATTAACCCTAGTAATATTTATTTCAACCTATTTTCCATCAATTTACTTATGATCTTATAAACCACAATGCATAGGATAATTGGTCTATAGTTAGTGATATTTTCCATATCTCCACCTTTCGATATGAGATCCAAAAAGGTATGATTCAAGGCTATAAGGATTTTTCTACTAGTCTTGACTTCTTCTACTGCTTGGGTTACATCTATTGCAATTATATCCCAATAGGCTCTATAAAACTCTATTGGAAATCCATCTAGACCTGGCACCTTACCTGTTTGCATATAAAAAACTATTTCTTTAACTTCCTCTCTAATCTCTCTTAAGAGCTCCTCATTTTGTTTTTGTGAAGTTAACATTGGTATATTTTCTAAAATTTCCTCTTGGTTCTGAGTGGAAAGGTGTGGATTTGTAATAAATAAAGTTGAAAAGTATTTATTTGCAGTTTTTTGCATACCTAGGGTAGTAGTTTCTTTGTTTCCATCCCTTGTGGATAAGGCATCAATCCAATTATAATGATTATGTGTTGTGTTTGAGTGATGAAAAAAATTTGTATTCCTATCTCCCTATTACAACCATATTATTCTTGCTCGTTTTCTCCAATAGGCTTCCTATTTCTTGTCTAACTCTTCTTCCTCTTGCATCAAAAGACTTTATTTGTGGAGAAGCTCTTCATATATAGGTTATGAGTGGATCCTTTTTGCTATTTCTTACACATGAACTGAAATATTTTCTCTCTATTGTTGGAAATCTATATGATGAGATTTACTTCATTTTTTTTTAATTTACCTTTGATAAACTTTAATCTAGAATGAAGCTAAAATTGTGTTGTGCCATATTCTAGTTTTCCTTGTTCCCACCACTATCTCATTAGCTCTAATAATTCATTTATTTGGAGCCAAAAAAATTTAAATATAAAAGGGTGATTATTGACCTGAGGTCTTTTTCCTATGTAGATAGATACTGTGGAGACTTTCTCCCCCACAAGAAACCTATCTAATTTAGATTTGATTGTGAATGCTCCTTTTCTCTTATTAGTCCATGTGTTGCTACATCCTGGTGGGGGTATGTCAATAAAATCTAGGTATTTTAATTGAGCTAGCAATAGTCTATCCTTCTCATTGAGCTGGGTCAAACCTCCTTGATCCTGCACTAACATTTTTAGCATTGATATCCTTACCACTATCCAAAAGTATTTCATATGGGTTTCCCTCAACTGTTGTACTACCTTCCATTGAATGTTTTGAGCTCATACCTCTATCATGCCATAAAAATTAATTATCATACAAAAAACCCAAAGTCCCTCTCCCTAAGTCTGGTCATGAGGATTCCTTTGGCTGAAGCTGAGTCCATCAATTTGAAGAGTTTTTATCCCATAAAGTGGTAATTCCTCTTGAAAATCCTTGAGAGGCCTAGGCCATAAAATTTACCTACACCCAAAATTTCTTGGCAATATTTTCCATATCTTCTAAGAAAGTTCTAGTTACCTATAGCAAAACCACATCTGGGTTGTTTTCTAAAATCATTTTCTTAACAGACAATTGTCTAGGGTGGCTATTTAAACCCCTTACATTCTATGTGTTTATAATAATTGAGGGTTTGTATTGTAGAAGTTGGAAATGAACTTCACCAATCCAAATTCTCTCATTGTTCTCCTTGTTGTTGTATTTTCTCCTTATTTGTTTTTCTACCCGCCCTTTGTAAACTTGAATTCTTTGATTGTTTCTCTATCTGGATGATTCCTAGTATTGGCTTCTCTCTATTTTTCTCTGCCACTCCCATAATGATATCTTTTGATGGATTTTGATCTTGTACATGCACTATCATTTCCCCTACCATATAATTTTATTGAAACATAGATATCTCTAGTGTTTGTTGTTGTTCTTCCCAAACCCCTAACAAGTTAATTTGTTGGGGCCTATATGTATATAATTCTTGTTTTTGTGTCACAATATTTTGATTTTCTTGACTCTCCCCAATTTTAAAATTTTGAGCAATTATAATTTGGGAGGGGTTTGTACCCTGTGGGATGGGGTGTGCTCCTGATGGATCTGTTGTTCTCCTTCTTGGTGTTGGCCCTTATCATTAACTGGTTCCACCTCTGAATCCTCTTGCCCTTCCATTGGATCATCTAATTTAAGGATTGCATAGTTATTAAAAGATGTCCTCCAATCTAGGCATTGGTTCATTTTTCTTGCTTTAGTTGAATTTCATCCTCTTTCTTGATAATTATTACTTTGGACTCTCCTTGTTATTGTTTAAAACCCTTAATTATTTTATTTCTATGGGGGAGGATTTTTAGGATTAGTTTTAGGTTGATGCATCTCCTCTCTCCCTATTTTAGTGTAGTTTCTTACCAGATTCCCATACTCATGGCAAGCTCTACACCTAAAGGAATCGATTCATAATCCACTTGTTGTCTCCATGTATTTATTTCCACTCATAATTCAATTTCTATCAGGAGTGGCTTTTCTAGGTCCATATCCATATATATCCTTGCATATGCTACCGATCCCTCCTCTATTGATTCTTGTGATCTTCCTATATATTTACCCAAGAGATTACCAATAATCCCAAGGATATCCTCTCCAAAATTTAAGAAAAAGAGCAAAGATATTTAACCATATTAGGGTGGTTGATGGCTCCACACGAGGATAAAATGTAGGTTGCCAGGGTTGCATGAATAAATGTGTTGGTCCAATTTTGTATGGTCCCCTTTCAAAAGCCTTATTCCTATCTAAAATCAATATAAAATTAGCTAGAAAGTACCCATTTAAAAGAAGCAAAATATTAACTTCTCCTTGGGGATCCTAATATTTCCTTGCCCAGTTGTATAAGAAACGATGGGATGGCTTCAATCCCAAAAATTTACAAATCAAAGCATGGGTGTATTTGTACATGATTTCTTATACAATTACTTCTTTTGCAATATCAAGAACAGGAACTGAGTCTACTTGAGGAAAACACCCATTTCTTTGTGTTTGCTCTAGGTTTGTGTCTTTTTGTTTGTTATATTCTTGAATTTTTTTCCATCTTGTGCCTTTATGTGGACCTCTCTCCTACTTTTATCCTTAACTATTTCTACAAAATATCATTGGCTTAAGGACACATCTCCCAGATTGACTTGTGAATCATCAATAGTAAAAAAATTTGGGGATGCTATGTGGGTTCCATTTTTGCTTATCTTCTCCTCAATATTTCAAGAACTATTTGATGGCTCACCAAGGTTGGGGGCCATTAAAAACCATAAAAATTTGAAAAAACCCTACTAATTCACACCAAGGGAAAAATAGACAAATAAAAAGTACCTGCAATTCTTCTGAACACAATTTGATGCAAATAAGTCCCAACCTAAGCCTTGCATTCTACCATCACTTTGCATCAAACCCTAGTTCTTCTCCTCCTCCTCTATTGTTGATCCAGTCCCAACATAACATCAAGACTATCATGTACATATATTTTATTTTTGCATAATTTCATGTATTTTATTATAGACATGATTGAAAAGAGAATGTTTTCTTCTTTTGAAATATACTCTGTGGCTTTTTATTTTTATAACATTTTCTCTATAAAAAAAATATTTTTAATTTCAAAATGGTTTCACTATCTTAATTACCTGTCTTCATTTTGTTTTTCTGTCATTGTCTGCTTTATTTTTTTACTTTTGTCTGTAACTCTCCTTCCTTCATTATCCATCACACAATAATCTTCCATCTACCATGTAGTGGTTTCATTTATCAGTCATAGTGGTTTTGTCTTTCGGCTGCATAGAGGATTTCTCATCGAAGTTGCAGAGCTCATGCTATGGAAATATTAAAGTTAGAGTTAATTCTTGTTTTGGGTTTCTTATGCAAAAAAAAATGAATAAATTCTAGCCCTTCATTCCTCTTCAATCGATAACTCACAACTTTGATATGCAACACTTCTTATGATTGCTTTGCATGGCCAAGTGTCACTAATCACCATTCCCTTATGCATAGTAGTCAGTTGATAGCTTTTAGGGGAATTTTTCACCAAGTCACATGATTTCAATCAACTTAGATCTTGGCCCTATATTTTCCCCTAATAAATGGCCTAAAAACTTGATTTGTGGCATATTTTCTTATTGCTCCATATGGCCAAGTATCAATAATCAATGTTTGGGTCGTAAGGTGGTCAACTTATCTTATGTTTTCATGTGATGCTTTCCTGCCACCTTGCATGGGAATTAAACAATAAATTTTTTAATAAATTTAATAATTTGTGTTATGATTTCAGCTACCGAAGGGAGATTATATTTGATTAATAAAACTTATATACCTAACTTGGCTTCCCATGTGTATCCTATTTTTTCGACATCTACTACCATGCCTTAACATGTGCACTTTCTTCATTTGGTTGAATTTATCATAATACTTTCACCATATTTTAAATTTTATTTTTATTTTGTCTTTTGGTCTTGAATTTCCATGTAATCCATTTGTAAATTGGTGGCATTTGATCCGTGCTTTTCCTTTTTTCCAAAGTGATTAATGGAAATGTATTCATGACACCTTTTTTGACCAATAATAAATGTAGGCATCATCACTTCATGCTCCAAGTTGTTATTTCCAAATTGTATTCATGCAAAGGCTACAGTGCTTGGCATGTTAAACCAAACCTTATGCATGTGATTCCCAAACTCAATTCTTGGTCGTCCAATTCTACTATGCATTATTTTCAATGTTGAGTCTGTGTTTTGATTTTCATTCCATGATTCACATGTTTTAAAGATGTTCACAGTAAAATTTTTAAGTATCCATGTGAATTTACCTTTTTCCTACAAAAGCCCTTGTAAAAATGAATAATTAAGGATAATTACCTTGTATAATTCTTCTTTGAAATGTGTCATCTATTTTGCACAAATATGAGATTATTGATACTTATAATTTTTTTATGAAATGCACATTTTCAAAAATATGCTACAAAAAGTGTCTACAAAAAATATCTACAAAAACTATCTATGAAAAATGTCTACAAAAAATATCTATAGAAACTGTCTTCAAAAAATATCTACAAAAAATATCTACATAAACTATCTACAAAAATTGTCTACAAAAAATGTCTATAGAAACTGTCTACAGAAACTTAATTATAGAGTTAAAAGAATACTTTACCTGATTTCTCATCATTTTTTAATTTTTCTCACCCCAAAATTTATTATGAATTTTGATTGAATATTTTACTTTCCTCTCCAAACTGTATTTTTGGGTAAATAGCCAAAACAGGATAGAGAGAGTTTTATTTTGTAAAAGTCTATATTATGGAAAATATTATATAATAATTTTAATATTATTTTATTTATTTAATTAAATATATGGGGGATTTATTTATGTATTATTTATGCATGTCAAGCCATAAAATAGACTTGTAGAATAAAAAACCTTTTTGCAAAAATATTATGCAAATTGTAACATCTTCTTGGATTCTGAATAAAAGATCCCATGGTCTTATTAAAAAAACCTTCCATTGCCCTTAAATATGTTATTTTTCTTGTTTTAATTCTTTTGGTTTCATTAATGAGTTCCATGTGAGAGAAAAATAATGAATTTAAACCTGATATCAATCATCAATATTTGCAAAATAGATCTTCATCAAGGGTTTAGGCACACTCAAAACTTATTTTGGAAGAGAAAAATAGGATAGTTATTCTATTATCATCTTGATGGCCATTTTATATAGAAATGTGCATCTATTTGTTATTCTTATAGGGGTGCAAATATTTGGGGAATTATATTCCCAACCACTCTATCAAAGTCCTGATGGGAATTGTAACCCTATCCTTACTACTTTGTCCCTACAAGTGAATATTAAGGCTTTGGGAATTTGAGCCACATTTTGTAGGATGAAATGGACTATGATATATGTGTGGCAATGTGATGGTGGTATGGAATGGAAGATTTCTTATGAATTTTTTTTCCTTAGGTATAAATGATCTAGAGTTGTTTTACAAAGACTCAAACATCCTAATGATCTTAAAAAAAATCATCTATTTATCTCATGAATTGATATGATGCTATGGTTTTCCTAGTGGTCTCAAGCATCTTAAGGATCAACTGAGTGTGTAGTGAATGTTTATTTTTTATTATGAGTAAGGATCAAGTAATCCATTGGTAACTTATGCCAACAAGCTAGCTCATCCATGAGCATCCATAGATCCATACAAAAGAAGGTCTCTAATGTAACAAACGTGGTGCCACGTGTAAGGATACTTTATTGCCATGTGGGTTTCATTCAACCCATTAATATAATGAGGATCATCCCATGGTTTTTGAAACACTAATAATTCCAAGGATTCAAGCTCCTTTCCCTTATTTTATTCTATTTTATTTGGTATACTTGCTCATTTTGGGGAAGAGCAAGGGGATTTTTATTTCTTTTTGGAGTACTTGATAGTTTTGAGGAAGAACAAGGGAATTTTTATTATTTTTGTGATACTTGCTCATTTTTAGGGAAAGCAAGGGATTTTTTTTCCAAGGGTGAAGGGGGAGCTTGTTATTTTGCCAATTATTTAGCTTTCTAGACCATGCACATAATTAGATAAGTAGGAGAAATTGTTCACTTTATGGTAGTAGTGACTTCATGAATTATTCTTTCCCAAACTTCATAATGTTTTTATTTTTTATAACTTGTGGAGTCCAAGAGGAAACTTTATTGACTAGGAACAACCTATGGCACTTAAGGATTGTTTGATTTTCAATGAAGAGTACATAAAACACTAGGGTTATATGAGTGATTGAAAACACCTAGATTTTATCTAGCAAACAAAGTGTTATGCAAGATGTGGCACTAGTTTCCCTACAATTTTTTGAATTGATCTAACTAGAAGAGGTGTCTCCTTTGGAGCTTTTTAAAATAATATTGAGACTGAAGGATGATGAATAATAAAAATATTGTATATATTAGAACTCCATCATAAAACAAAGGAAATATATTTAAAGAATTATTTTCATGATAATATTTTTCATTTTCCAAGTGGTATATTAGCAAAAATACATTTATTTATTTGTTCTTATTCTTATTATATATATATATATATATTTTTGATAGGAAAGAGAAGTTGTTATTCAATAATAGCTTATTGCAGTTCATAAATGCACTGCAAATCAACCTGTTGCTTAAGATGGTGTATGAATTCTTCTTTAGATAATGGCTTCTTGTAGAGTTTAATCCTATGCCCATTTACTAGTAATCTTCTTGTTGAATCATCTATAGGCTTAAGTTTAATTGTACCATTCCCAAATATTTCTTCAATCTCATAGGGTCCTAGCCATATTGTCCTTAACTTGCCTTGAAAATCTTGGTAGTGGGAGTCAAATAACAAGGCCCAATCTCCTGGTTGAAATGTTCATGGTACAATGTGTTTATCATGCCATTTTTTCCTTTGTTGTTGAGTTAATTTAGTCATGTGTAATACCTCTAATATTCTTTCATCTAGAATATTTAATTTTTCCAATCTAGCTCTTTGTGCTTGATCCAAGTTCATGTCAATTTGTACCTCTATACGAAGAGTTTCTATATCAAATTCAATAGGTATAATAGCTTGCTTTACATAGACCATTTCATAAGGTGACAATCCTATGGTAGTTTTCTAGGTTGTATTATATGCCCATACAATGAATTTTAATCTTTCTACCCAATCAACCCTATTAAAAACTATAGTTTTTGTAATGATATTTTCAAGTTCTCTATTTGTAATTGCTACTTATCCATTAGCTTGAGGGTCATATAGAAAAGTATTTTTGTGTTTTATTTGATAGATTTCAACAAAATGCTCAATTACTCTGGTTATAAATTGATATCCATGATCTGAAACTAGTTCTCTAGGTGCTCCAAAGTATTGCATGATATTTTCATAAATAAAATCAACTACAGGCTCAACTTGTGCTCATGGCAAGGCTTTTACTTTAGCCCACTCGGTGGCATAATCTGTACACACACGTATGTATTTATTGCCTAGACTTTGAGGGTCTATTGGTCCAACAAAATAAATTCTCTATTTCTCAAATGGTTCAAACATTATTTGCGATGCCAAAGGTATTTCCATTTAAGGTGTAGGTTTACTAGCCCTTTGACAAGCATCACATTTATCAAAAAAATTATAGGTATATTTATTCATAGTAGACCAAAAATAATCAGTTTGAAGCATTTTACTGGCTATTATTTGGGCAACATAATGGTCTCCACAATATTCTTCATGTGCTACTTGAATGATGTCATATACATCTTCTTCTTACACATATCTCCTAATTACTTGTTTAGGGCAAGATTTAAATAAGACTCCATTAATCCACATATAAGGGGCACTCTAATGTATTAGTTTTCTATGCTCATGCGGTGTAAAATTATGAGGTGTTTTTCTTATTACTAAATAATTTACAATATCAGCATACCAAGGAGTAAAAATAGAGAGAGCAAACAAATGTTCATTCAAGAAATTATCAAAAATTAACTCATCATCATCAAATATTTTCATACGAGATAAATGATCTACAATGAAATTATCCTTGTCTACTTTATCTATAATTGTGATATTAAATTCTTGCAATAATAGAAGCCATATAACCACTCTACCTCCTACTATAACTTTATTCATTAAGTATCTTATGTCAGAGTGATCAGTGTAAAAAAATACTTCATGCCATGTTATGTAATGTTTGAATTTATTAATAGCATGGAATACAACTAAGAGCTCTTTTCCAGTAACTGTGTAATTAAGTTCAGCCCCATGCAAATTTTTACTCACATAGTAGATAGCATAAGGTATTTTGTTCTCTATCTATTGTAGTACTACCCCTATTGCATATCATAAAGAATCACAATGTAAATGAAAAGGCAATTCCCAATTTGATCCTTTTAGGATTGGAGCAAACGTCAATTTGCTCTTTATAACTTCAAAGGCTTCTTGACATGCTTCAGTCTAATTAAATTCACTTTCTTTTATTAATATCTTAAGCATAGGAGATGCAACTTTACTAAAGTCTTTAATGAATCTACGGTATTATCCTACATGTCCTAAGAAACTTCTTAGCTCTGTTTGTGTTTTTGGAGGTTGGAGGGATTGAATAACTTGAATTTTTGTAGGATCTACTTTAACACCTTCCTCTATGTAATTTCCTAAAAACATACCTCCTCTCATCATCATGAAGCACTTATCATGACTAAAAGAGAGATTTTTTTCTTGGCATATAACTAGAACTTTTTTATAAATTTGATAGAGTTTCTTCAAAAGTGTTACCATATATTGTGAAGCCCATATATACTTCTACACATTCATTAATAAAATCAGCAAAAATAGCTAAAAAAACCCTTTGAAAATTGGCAAGTGCATTATATAATCCAAAATATAAGACTTTATAAGCATAGGTTCCTATAGGACATGTGAAAGTTGTATTTTCTTTATCTTCTTCAGCTATGGAAACTTCATTATACCCATTAAAACCATCCAAAAAGAAAAAATATTTCTTCCTAGCTAAGGTATCAAGAACTTGATCAATGAATGGTAAGGGAAAATAGTCCTTCTTTGTCACTTTATTCAATTCCCTATAATCCACACAAATCCTCCATTTACCATTCTTTTTAGGGACTATTACTAATGGTGATACCCATTGGCTATCAAAAATTAGATATATAAATCTTGCATTTAAAAGTTTAATGATTTCTTCTTGAACTACATATTTCATAGATATATTCAATTTTCTTTGGGTGTTAGTCTTACAATGACACTGAGAGGGGGGGTGAATCAGTGTAGCTCTTTAAACTTAAATTCATAGCTCTTAAAATAGAAATAATGAAACCTTAAAACCAGATAAAGCAAGTATCACAAGAGAACATCACACAACACAAGATTTAACGAGGTTCACCAATGTGGCTACTCCTCAAAAATGATTGCTTGGACTACCATCCAAATCCAGCCTTTGCAAAGCAACAACTTTACAAACAATTTACCAGCACCCACTGGAAGGAGCACCAACCCTTGATTTATCTGCACCAATGAAAGGAGCACCAACCCCATTTACCACACCAACGAAGGAGCACCAACCCTGATGCCAAGCACCAACTTGGACTTCAATTCTAAACTAGAAGATTGATAGTAAGATACCTTTGCTTTTGCTAGACCCCTGGTCTTCTTCACCTTTGCTTTCTCTGTGCACTCTGCTTTCTCTGCACAATCACTTCGCACACTCTGCTTCGCTACACTCGAACTTCACGATCATCTTCTCCCTTTTGTGCACTCTACTTTCTTAGCGAATTTTGCACTTAGCATGATTCGACACGACTTGCTCTCTACGCACAACGACCGTATTTCACACTTCAACATACTTCAAATCTCCAAACAACCCTCCTTTTATAACAGAATTTTTGTGATGAAAACCCTAATCTTAGTCGATTGTAAACCCTAATCTTAGTCGGCTTTCATGACAACTGTAAACCCTAATTTTAGTCGATTGTCATCGGTCTTCATCGGCTTCAACTCAACCATGAAAATACATGTCGCGATATCACGACACTTTTTCTTTCTCTCTCTTTCTCCTTGCTTTGGACCACAAAAATGCAACATGTCACGATATCGCGACACTTTTTCTCCTTGCTCTTTCTCTTAGCTTTGGCCACGAAAATACAACATGTCACGATATCATGACACTTTCACCTCCGTATGCTTTCTCTATTCCTTTGTCATGAAAATGTGACATTGCGATATCGTGACACTTTTGTTATTCTCCTCCTCCCTTCTTGAGTCGCAAAATGCGACATGTCACGATATCGTGACACTTTTGCTTCTCTGCCTTCCTATCCTTTTTTATTCGTGAAAATGCGACATGTCACAAAATCATGACACTTTTCTTCTTCCTTCTCTTTTTTATGTCATGAAATCATGACACTTCTACTTTTGAAGTCTTCTTCTCTGCTTTTGTCATGAAATCATGACACTTCTACCTTTGAAGTCTTCTTCTCTACTTTTGTCATGAAATCATGACACTTCTGCTTTCGTACTTTACTTCTTTGCTTTTGTCATGAAATCATGACACTTCTACTTTCGAAGTCTTGCTTTCTACTTTTGTCATAAAATCATGACAGTTCTACTTTCGTACACTTCCTCTCTTTCTTTTGTCACGAAAATGCGACATGTCATGAAATCATGACACTTTTCCAACTTACTTTCTCTCTCCTATTTTAGTCATGAAAATGCGACATGTCACAAAATCGTGACACTTTTCTTACTTTTTCTCTTTCTTCGAACTTGTCATGAAATCGTGACACTTCTTCCTACTTTCTCTTTTTCTTCCAACATGTCACGAAATCATGACAGTTTTTCCACTTTCTCTTTCTCTTCCAACATGTCACGAAATCATGACAGTTTTTCCACTTGCCTTTTTCTCTTCCAACATGTCACGAAATCATGACAGTTTTTCCACTTTCTCTTTCTCTTCCAACATGTCGCGAAATCATGACAGTTTTTCCACTTGCCTTTTTCTCTTCCAACATGTCACGAAATCGTGACAGTTTTTCCACTTGCCTTTTTCTCTTCCAACATGTCACGAAATCGTGACAGTTTTTCCACTTTCTCTTTCTCTTCCAACATGTCACAAATCATGACATTTTTCCCTTTTTTCTCTTCCAACATGTCACGAAATCGTGACAGTTTTTCCACTTTTTCTCTCTCTTCCAACATGTCACGAAATCATGACAGTTTTTCTTCCTCTATATATGTCGCGATATCGTGACACTTTTCTTACTTGTCTTTTTCTTTGATCTTTTGCATATGGGCCACTTCGGTCTTCTTGGAAAATCACTGTACATACTCTGAGTAACCTTTGAACTCCTATCTTCTGCATCTGAATAGCTTTTGAACTTCCTATCCACTGCATCAACAGATCTATCTAACTGTGTTGACAACAATGACAATACTATTGCTGCACCTTGCTCAACAATCTCCCCCTTTGGAATTGTTGGCAACACATGTGCAATTTCCTGTAACTCTTCTCCCCCTTTGACAATAATACCAAAGGGCTACTCAAACTCCCCCGAGTCCATGCACAACATTCTCAGGCACAATTTATTACACTTAGCAAAAATCATGAACATGAGCAAAAAGATAATCAAATACTTAAATGCTCCCCTGAGAATGTGATCCCTGTAGCTAGTCAATTCTTGGGAAGTGTGACCACTCCCAATTTATTGCGAAGGTACTCAAAAACTTCCTTGGGCAATGGTTTTGTGAAGATATCTGCTACTTGCTCTGTAGTTGGAACAAAATCCAACTTAACCTCACCTTCCGCAACTTTCTCCTTCAAAAAGTGATACCTGATAGCAATGTGTTTTGTGCGTGAATGCATAACCGGATTCTTGGAGATGTTAATGGCACTGGTGTTATCACACTTAACTGATATTGGCTCACTGAAGCTAATACCAAGATCTTTCAAGGTTTGTTTCATCCATAATACCTGCGTACAACATGTTGTCGCTGCAATATATTCTGCCTCTGTTGTCGATAAGGAAACTGACTCTTGTTTCTTATTGTGCCATGCGACCAATCTGTCTCCAAGATAGAATGCACCTCCACTGGTACTCTTTCTATCATCTACACATCCTGCCCAATCTGCATCTGAATACGAAATAAGGGTGAAGTCTTTACCTTTTGGATACCATAACCCATACTCCATAGTACCCTTGAGGTATCGAAGAATCCTTTTCACTGTTGTCACATGAGTCTCCTTGGGATTAGCCTGAAATCGTGCTACCATGCATACTGCCTACAAAATATCTGGTCTAGTAGCTGTCAGGTATAGTAAGCTTCCAATCATAGATCTGTACATGGTTTGATCAACAGGTGGAGATTTGTCATCCTTGCTCAACTTGCAACCTGTCGTCATGGGAGTGCTAACTGGCTTACAATCCTCCATTGTGAACTTTTTTAACATCTCTTTCACATATTTAACTTGAGAAATAAATATGCCCTTCTTATTTTGATTAACTTGCAACCCGAGGAAATACGAAAGTTCACCAATCATTGACATTTCAAATTCTTTCTGCATCTTATTTGCTAAATCTTTACATGACTCATCTTTGCTGCTGCCAAATATGATATCATCTACGTATACAACAAGAACAATAAGATGCCCATTTTCTGTTTTGACATACAAATTACTATCCACCATACCTTTCTTAAACCTTTGTTGGGTGAGATAGTTGTCTAGCCTTGCATACCATGCTCAGGGTGCCTGTTTTAAGCCATATAATGCTTTCTTCAACTTGCAAACAAAGTTGGGATCATCACCAAGTTGGAAACCATCTGGTTGCTCAATATAAACCTCTTCTTCAAGTTTCCCATTCAAAAACGCTGATTTCACATCCATTTGATAAACTTTGAAATTCTTGTAGACTGCTAAAGCCAGAAACATTCTGATTGCCTCTAGTCTAGCTACTGGTGCAAAAGTTTCCTCAAAGTCAATGCCTTCAACTTGTGCATAACCCTTACATACCAATCTTGCTTTATTTCTGACTACCTGTCCGTCTTCATTCAATTTGTTTCGAAAAATCCATTTAGTCCCGATTATATTTTTATTTGCAGGTCTAGGTACTAACTCCCAAGTTTCATTTTTCTCGATCTGATCTAATTCTTCATTTATTGCCTTCATCCAACTTTCATCTTTGCTTGCGTCTGCAACATTTTTGGGCTCAATGTTGGATAATAGAGAGTAGTTACTTACTACTCTTCTTCTTGTCTGAACACCAACTTTGGGGTCTCCAATTATTTGCTCTCTAGGATGATTTTTTTGCCAACTGCCTATTTTGAATTTCTTATTTTCTTCCACTTCTGAATCACAACTTAAATCATCTGAGTCAATTTTTTGTATCTTTTCCATTTCGTTTTCCTCATCTCCTTCAATAACCTCTTCATAAATTGGGTAGTTCGTTTCATAGCTAATTACTCGTTCTCTACCTTCATCAAATTTAACATCGGCACTTGTCCACAATTTTCTTTAGCCTCTTGTTGTAGCATTTGTAAGCTTTGCTTTTTGATGAATAACCAACAAAAATACCTTCATCCGCTCTATCTTCAAACTTACCAAGATTATCTTCAGTTCTTTTGATGTAGCACTTGCTGCCAAAAATTTTGAGGTATTTTGTTGTTGCCCTTTTACCGAACCACAACTCATAAGGAGTTTTGCTTTCATGTGTTCTCAGCATGTACCTATTTTGGATATACACCGTAGTATGGACTGCTTCTTTCCAAAATCTATCTGCTACTCTGCTTTCAGCCAACATAGTCCGTGCCATTTCCTGCACTGTCCTATTCTTTCTTTCTACCACTCCATTCTATTGAGGTGTCCTGGCTGCTGAAAACTGTCTCCTAATACCGTATTTTTCACAGTACTCTATAAACTCCTCTAAAATGAATTCTCCTCCTCTATATGATCTTAAACATTTGATCCTCTTTCCTATTTCATTCTCAACATGGTTTTTGAAAATCTTGAACATATCAAGAGCTTCTGATTTATGCTTCAAGAAAAATATCCATGTCATTCTGGAATAGTCATCAATGCACAACATAAAATATTTGTCACCATTTATGCTTTGTGTTCTCATGGGTCCACATAAATCGGTGTGTATTAGTTCCAAAGGTTTGCTTGTGTAGTACTCTTTTGTTTTGAATGTGACTCTAGTTTGCTTCCCCTTTTGGCATGAAGCACAAATGTTGTTTGCAGGTTTGTTGATGGTGGGAATATCTCTCACTGCCCTTTTTGAGCTGATTTTTACTAGATTATCAAAACTGATATGACCGAGTCTCTTGTGCCACAACCAATTTTCTTCTTCCTATCCAATAAAACAAGCTCCTTTTGAAGTCTCTGAGAGCGTGTACAGGTTACCAGATGTCCTTGATCCAGTTGCTATCAATTTTCCACTGTTTGTTTTTCTGACTTCACAACCCTGCTTCATAAAAACTACTTCATGACCTTTATCACAAATCTGACTTACGCTCAACAAGTTATGTTTCAAACCATCCACAAACAAGACTTCTTCTGACTTAATTTTTCCATCACTAATTTTAACTGAACCTTTGCCAACTATCTTAGCTCCATCATTATTTCCAAACTTTACTGAACCACCTTCATATTTCTGTAACTTCTCAAATTTTTGTTTGTCACCTGTCATATGACTGGAGCATCCACTATCAAGTATCCATGGTACATATTTATTCTATGCTTTAAATGTTGTTTGTACGATTAAGGATTCCTTTTCTTCCTTAAGTCGCTCTTTTCCTTTCCACTCCATTTTGATAGTAGTTTTGGGCTCTTGTTTTGCCTTTCCCTTATCAGTAGCTTGTGCATGTTTTTCGAGAAGTTTTCTATTTTGTCTCATCCTATTTGGTTGAAATTTTCTTCCCTAAAACTGATTTGATGCAAATGTACTTCTACAGTTTCTTGCAATGTGCCCAAAATTATGACAGTTATAACATTCTACTGTATAATTCATCGAGAGGAGAAAAAGCATTTCTACTTGGTGAAATTCCTTGGTCTTACATTATATTTGTGGTCTGAGATTTTATGTCCATAGCCATTGCATTTAAAATAGAAACCAGAAAAGGGATAATTGAACCTGGGTGATGGTCTTTGCCATGTTGTCGTAGGAGCCATAGGTCTTCTTCTTCTTTGATGTGTGACATTGGTGAATCCATCATTGTCAATTCTCCTTTCGTGCCTGGCATTATTGCTTTCTTTTGCATGAGACATTTTTCCTTGATCAACTTGTTTCTTATCTTCATTCTTTATGGATTCTACATTTTTGGCCTTTGATCCATTTGATGATTCTCCTTCGATGAAACCCAGACCAAATTTGATGCCTTGTAGGCCTTTGGTCATTTATGATCTTATCCGACTTCATAGAACTTTCTTCACGTTTGTGATAACAACTAATTTTCTTATTCACCTCTTCTAGCTGCATTCTTAAACCAACAATCTCTTCTTCTAGCTTGCTGCAATAATCTATTTTCATGGTTATTTGTACTTCGAGATCTTCGAAGATTTTCTTGGATTCTTCTATCTAAACTTTCAAACTAGTTATGATTTCATTTGCATCCTCAAGCTTTCTTGAAATTTTCTTATTCTTTTTCCTTTCTATCTTCCACTCTTCAAGTGCAGAGATCAACTCACCTTCTAGATCTACTTCAGCCTCAGGGTTTTCACCACATACTTCAGAGTTCACTCCTTCTTCCTTTTCTGATTTTACTTCTTCAAATGCCATGAAAAGAGCTTCACCTATTTCCTCTTCAGAATCCTCACCGGAGCTGTCTTCTGATGAACTGGCATTCCTGGAGATGAAACTTTTCTTCTTGAAGTTGCCTTTTCTGAAATTCATTTTCTTCTTCCAGTCACTTCTTTCTTGGTGCGATCCTTCATCATTTTTGTTCTTCTCTTTAAGTGGACATTTAGTCGCAAAATGCCCAATGCCTCCACAGTTGAAACATTTAAACGGTAGCTTCCCTCTGTATTTTCCTTTTCCCTTTTTTAGTTTTCTAACAAAGTTTGCTTCCATTTCATCTGATGTCTCTTCTTCCTCGGACTCTTGTTTTACATTTTTATTTTTAAGGGCTTTAAAAGCCGCTTCTCTATCTATGGGTTTAGATCTTCCTATCCTCATCTCATATGCAGTCAAAGATCCATACATCTCATCTATACTAAAATAATTTAGATTTTTAGCTTCTTCTATCGTTGAGACTTTAGAATCAAACCTTTGAGGAAGAGATCTTAGTACCTTTTTCACGATGGCAGAGTCTTCAATATCCTCTTCGAGTCCTCTGATCGCATTAATGATTCCATTAACTCTCAGCATATATGCCTCAATGTTTTCATCGTCATTCATTTTCAATGCTTCGAACTGAGCTCGATGTGTCTATAACTTGGCCTCCTTGATCTTATCATCTCCTTCATGAATACTCCTCAGTTTGTCCCATATCTCTTTTGTCATATTACAGCTCATGATCTTTACTAGTTCACTGTCTGCTAATCCGCACATGAGAGCATTTTTTGCTTTTGAGTTATTTTCAAATAGTTTCTTTTTGTCAACCTCTTTTGGAGGAGTGATGGGTATTGTGTATCCACTAACTACTGAATCCCAGATGTCGTAACCCAAAGCACAGAGATATGTCTGCATCCTGATTCTCTAGAACGCGTAATTAGATCCATCAAACAATGGTGCTTTGTTTGATGAGAAGCCTTCACCACCTGCCATTGTGTTACTTCCAAGATCACCCTAGCCGGTTAAGCTTGTACAGGAACTTAGCTCTGATACCAATTGTTAGTCTTACAATGACACTGAGAGGGGGGTGAATCAGTGTAGCTCTTTAAACTTAAATTCATAGCTCTTAAAATAGAAATAATGAAACCTTAGAACCAGATAAAGCAAGTATCACAAGAGAACATCACACAACACAAGATTTAACGAGGTTCACCAATGTGGCTACTCCTCAAAAATGACTGCTTGGACTACCATCCAAATCCAGCCTTTGCAAAGCAACAACTTTACAAACAATTTACCAACACCCACTGGAAGGAGCACCAACCCCTGATTTATCTGCACCAACAGAAAGGAGCACCAACCCCATTTACCAGCACCAACCCCTTATGCCAAGCACCAACTTGGACTTCAATTCTGAAACTAGAAGATTGATAGTAAGATACCTTTGCTTTTGCTAGACCCGTCTTCTTCACCTTTGCTTTCTCTGCGCACTCTACTTTCTCTATGCAATCACTTCGCACACTCTGCTTCGCTACACTCAAACTTCACGATCATCTTCTCCCTTTTGTGCACTCTACTTTCTTAGCAAATTTTGCACTTAGCATGATTCGACATGACTTGCTCTCTATGCACAATGACCGAACTTTCACACTTCAACATACTTCAAATCTCCAAACAACCCTCCTTTTATAACAAAATTTTTGTGATGAAAACCCTAATCTTAGTCGACTATAAACCCTAATCTTAGTCGGCTTTCATAACAACTGTAAACCCTAATTTTAGTCGGTTGTCATCGGTCTTCGTCGGCTTCAACTCAACCACAAAAATACATGTCACGATATCATGACACTTTTTCTTTCTCTCTCTTTCTCCTTGCTTTGGCCCGAAAATGCAACATGTCGCGATATCATGACACTTTTTCTCCTTGCTCTTTCTCTTAGCTTTGGCCCACGAAAATACAACATGTCACGATATCGTGACACTTTCACCTCCTACGCTTTCTCTATTCCTTTGTCTAAAAATGCGACATTGCGCGATATCATGACACTTTTGTTATTTTTCCTCTTCTTGAGTCACAAAAATGCGACATGTCACGATATCGTGACACTTTTGCTTCTCTGCCTTCCTATCCTTTTCAAGTCACAAAAATGCGACATGTCATGAAATCATGACACTTCTACTTCATCTTCTTTTCTCTGTCACAAAATCATGACACTTTTGCTTTTGAAGTCTTCTTCTCTACTTTTGTCATGAAATCATGACACTTCTACCTTCAAGTCTTCTCTACTTTTGTCATGAAATCATGACACTTCTGCTTTCATACTTCACTTCTTTTGCTTTTGTCATGAAATCATGACACTTCTACCTTCGAAGTCTTCTTTCTACTTTTGTCACAAAATCATGACACTTCTGCTTTCATACGCTTCCTCTCTTTCTTTTGTCATGAAAATGTGACATGTCACGAAATCGTGACACTTTTCAAACTTGCTTTCTCTCTCCTATTTTAGTCACGAAAATGCGACATGTCATGAAATCATGACACTTTTCTTACTTGTTCTCTTTCTTCGAACTTGTCACGAAATCGTGACACTTCTTCTTACTTTCTCTTTTTCTTCCAACATGTCATGAAATCATGACAATTTTTCCACTTGCCTTTTTCTCTTCCAACATGTCGCAAAATCGTGACAGTTTTTCCTGCCTTCTCTTTCTCTTCCAACATGTCGCGAAATCGTGACAGTTTTTCCACTTGCCTTTTTCTCTTCCAACATGTCACGAAATCATGACAGTTTTTCCCTTTCTCTTTCTCTTCCAACATGTCGCAAAATCCTGACAGTTTTTCCACTTCCTTTTCTCTTCCAACATGTCCAATTTTTCCTCTTTTTCTCTTCCAACATGTCACGAAATCGTGACGTTTTCCACTTTCTCTTTCTCTTCCAACATGTCATGAAATCGTGATAGTTTTTCCACTTCTTTTTCTCTTCCAACATGTCGCGAAATCGTGATAGTTTTTCCTGCTTTTTCTCTCTCTTCCAACATGTCGCGAAATCGTGATAGTTTTTCTTGCTTGTTGTATATGTCGCGATATCGTGACACTTTTCTTACTTGTCTTTTTCTTTGATCTTTTGCATATGGGCCACTTCGGTCTTCTTGGAAAATCACTGTACATACTACGAGTAACCTTTGAACTCCTGTCTTCTGCATCTGAATAGCTTTTGAACTTCCTGTCCACTTGCATCAATAGATCTATCTGACTGTGTTGACAACAATGACAATACTGTTGTTGCACCTTGCTCAACATTGGGATTGTCTTACTGGGTGGCAACCTTCTTAAATAAATATGTAACGGGTACAAAAATTTGGGTGTATTCCTTTCATTTCCTCATAGTTCCATGCAAATTCTAGTTGGTGCTTTTTAATCACATATATCAATTGTGATTCCTATATGCTTGTAAGCTCATTACTAATATTCAAAGTCCTTCCCGGTGTGATATTTGCCTATTTGAAATTTTTATAATTTGTATATATTCGCATCATTTCATGTTAAAAAAAAATTAGGTGAAAGTCATACGGTATCAATTGCCAAGATTGACTTATGCTTTCTTCATTAATGAAATAGTAGATTTAGATAAACAACTATTATCCTGACCTTTATTTTCTAGTTGATCTCCTTGTAGCAATGATAATGGTACCTTGATTTCTTGTTGTAGGTGTTCACTCAGAACATTGATTGATAAGGTTTGGATATCATCCAAATCATGAGGAAAATCATGCCATAGTTATTTTAGAAAATCTCTGTCTAATGTTTATTCAAAAAATAGGCTAAGGTATTTAGTGTTCTTGCCATCAGATCTGCAACTAATGTAGGTGTCAGTTATTGCAAGGCATGAGCATCCTAGAATTAAGAGATGTCCCCCTAACTTCTTCTTGTGTTGTAAGACTACAAAGTCTATTGGGTATTCTCATAAACTTACAAAGACAATAATATCTTCTAATTTTTCTTCTGGCCTGATAGTAGACCTATTTGCAATTTGGAGTACTATAGAAGTTGGTTGTAATTTGTGTACTCTTAAAAATGTTATTGTTTCCTTGGTCATGACATTAATAGCAGCTCCTAAATCAACCAAAAAATTATGCAAGGCTATTTTACCAATGTGAACTGTGAGTATAGGTATTCCAGGATCTGTATATTTTGGTAATAACCTACCTCCAGTCATTATTTTAGACAATTATCCAATAACTTGAATGATTTGAGCTTTATTATTTGTTTTCCTTCCTAAATTTGTGCATATGTTCTTAATTAATTTGGAATAGATAGGAATATCCTTGATAGCTTACAATATAGGAATGTTAATGGTGACATTTTCTAACTGAAGGAAATTGAAAGTTGGTTTAGATGATTTCTTTGGTATTTCTAGTCTTTCAAGAAACGGAATCTCTACTTCTTTCCTTTGAGGAATTTGGATATCATTTTTTTTTGCTATAATATTTTCTGGTAAAGCTTCAGGATCTTCTTTAGGCCTTTCATATTTGTTTAATTTTTTAGATAGATTTGTTTGTGGGTTCTTCGATCTATGTGAGAGTAGCTATAATATTATATAATATTTTCTAGATATTAATTGAATCTGTTGGCAAGGTACCACAGATATTGAGCATGTCTCATTTGTTTCATAGACCTATTGAACATTTTTGTTATTATTAGGATTAGGTATTGGTTGAGTTGGTAAAGGTGGCTACTTAGGAGGATTATTTATATTATTTGGAGGTGGAAGGAGTCTATTTTAAGGTTAATTTTGAGGTGATTTCCCCCTAAATTTATTTTGAATTTTTTTTTATTGGGACTTCCCTTGAGACCAACTAGGTCCCACCTGATTGTATTGGCCACTCATATTCTAATTATATTGGACATGGATTAAGCCCAAGGAGGTATGTTCCAATCTTGATTAGATTGATTCTAATTCATCCAACTTGAAGCATTTGATCAATAATTAGGTCTTTGTTGGTTGGAATAGTTAGATTTTGACCAATTGGGTGGACCATCAAATGGATCATTTCTTATTTGAGCTATAAAGTAAACATCTTCTGTTTCTTCAACCGTAGGTTCTTTTATAGCATCTTTGATAGCTGAAATATATTTACAATTTTTGATATTATGGTTCTTGTAACCAATTTTACAAGCAAAGATGTTGGAAATGTTTGTAATATTGAGAAGATATTCCCTCAAGTTTTGTTTCTTTCTACATCTGTGACAATATATATCTTCAATGTTTTTCTCTTTTGGTTTCTTATCCATGAGGTCGAGAGATGTTTTTAATGTACTCAATAAATTATTTTTGAGATTCTCTAGCATATTACCAATTTTAGCTCTTGTTACTCCTTCTACTAATGATGGGTCCTATTACTTCTTAATGGCCTATTTATTGAATAATTCTTGCAAATATTTACAATTTCTTCCTGTCTCATCTGATTAATATCATCCTTTGCCATAAGGTTTAGTATGTCAAGGACATCTTCATTTAGCTCCTTAAGAAAAAGTTATTTTTTAATTTATTTGTCCAACTCAATGTTTACTCTTGATCCCACAAACTGGAATCTCTTGAGATAATCTTCAAGGAATTCAACATCCTTTTTATTCATGCAAAACAATTCAACTTTCTTATCCCTAAATCTACAGTAATCCTAGTATATTTCAAGGAATATATCTTTTAATCCGTATTCTCCATCCCATCGGTTACAAACACTTTCTCCTAGATTCATAAACCATCTTAAGGTTGTATACTTAAGTGTAGAAGGAAATAGTCTTAATTTTTTCTCATAAGTGGTGTAAAAGTAGGCTTGAAATACCACTTCAAATTCAAAGAGAAATGCATTAGGATCTTCATGTGGTTTCCCATGGAAGGTAGGTGAAACAACAAAAAATATAGGGTTTGGTTCTCTTGTTAGCCTATCTTTGAAAGAATAAACTGGGAAGGTGAAAGTCTTTCTTTGCCTACCCCTCTTTGATTTTCTACTTCACCATGATAATTATTCCTTAGCCTCTGTTCCCTTCCATTTACTTCCCCATGTTCACTAGCTTGATCAACCATGACTTGAATATAATATTTCAAGAATTAGACCAGGTATAGGTTTTAAAAATATAGATGAGGGATATATATAGTCATCAAACTCTGGTTTAGGTAGTAGATATGTTTTGGGATCTTGTTCTAGGAATTCAATCTACTTTGTTGATGATGTAGAATTCGTAGATGTTTGGATTGTAGTTTTAGTTTCTTTTAATCCAAAATTTTTAGATTCCTTACCAAGGTTTATTTGATAATTTGCTTCTAGTTCACTAATCTTAATAAATCTTCCCTTTGAATATCTAGGTTTGTTCATGAAATTTTCAAGTTTTTTGGTTCTTACAACAATTTATTATCTTTCTAATCTTCTTTGAACAACCTATGGATATCATTAATTGGATCGAGTTGTTTAGGAGTCATATAATGCTCCTCCTCAAATTTAAAGTCTTTCATTAACAGAATAATCAATTGGACAATAAAAGCCAATTTTGAAATTGGGTTAGGGCTCTCAAACTATAATTTGTAATGTAAGTCTTGACACAATTCTCTAAAGCATACAACTCTAGGTGCCCTATGATATCTTTTGTTATATTCTAGGCTCACCTCCCTATCTTCTATTTTTGCTAGGAAACTATGAATGGTAAGGGAGTCCTCAAAATACTAGTCCTATGGGTATGATTGAATTTACTGTCACTCTCCTATCCCCAAGCTACTGTTTACAACTTCTTATAAGGTCAAGGTAGGGTGAGTGATAATATGGTCCTAGAATCTTATCTATGTTTACTCTCTTGATTCTACCAAATTAGTCTGATATTTTTTTTATGATATCAAGGTGCTCGCACAAGTATTCCTACTCTTTTCCAGATGTTTTGTGTCTTTTCTCAAAAAGGAGGTTAACTTCTTATTCTAGCAGTAATTTTCTAAGGTCAATGGATACAGACTATTTGATGCAATTTTCTACCATCTAGCAATGTTTTTACTTTTTGTTCTTCCCTTTCTCTTTTTTTTCAATTTTCATAGTTTATATATATATTATTTTGTTTTGGTTTTGGTTCTATTTTTATTTTATTTTTGTTGACAATTTAAAGCAATCCTACTATTGTTAAGACTCAATCTACAATTCACAACCAATGAATTTTAACAACCAACCTTAACATAGTAAGAGAAAAATAAAATTTCTTATTTCTAAAACAATCTTATTGTTACTAAAACTAGGTGCAATTCATAGCCAATGAATTTATACAGCCAATATTAGTACAATAAGAGAAAAGTAAAGTTTCTATTTCTAAAGCAATCCTACTATTACTAAAATTAGGTACAATTCACAGCCAATGAATTTATACAACCAATCTTAGTATAGTAAGAGAAAAGTAAAGTTTCTATTTTTAAAGAAATCCTACTATTGTTAAGACTCAATCTACAATTCACAACTAATGAATTTTAATAGCCATCCTTAACATAGTAAGAGAAAAATAAAATTTCTTATTTCTAAAAAAATCTTATTGTTACCAAAACTAGGTGCAATTCCCAACCAATGAATTTAAAAAACCGATCTTAGTACAGTAAGAGAAAAGTAAAGTTTCTATTTCTAAAGCAATCCTACTATTACTAAAATTAGGTACAATTCACAGCCAATGATTTATACAGCCAATCTTAGTATAGTAAGAGAAAAATAAAATTTTTATTTCTAAAACAATCCTCCTATTACTAAAATTAGGTGTAATTCATAGCCAATGAATTTATATATCCAATTTTAGAACAATAGGAGGAATGTAAAGTTTATATTTCTAAAGCAATCCTACTGTTACTAAAATTTGGTGCAATTCACATCCAATGAATTTATATAGCCAATTTTAGCACAATATGAGGAAAATAAAATTATTTCTAAAACAACTTCATTATTGCTTAAAACTAGGTGTAATTCACAGTCAATGAATTTATGCAACTAATTCTTAGCATAGTAAAGTAAAATGAAGTATTGCTTGAAAAGTAAATTTTGTTGGTGGTATTCTCAGAGACAATAAAAGTAAGGTAGTCCTTGATTTTGCTGAGTTTTTAGGAATCTAATCAAATAAAACTACTGAATTCGAGCTCTTTGGTGTGGTCTGGTGTTGGCCAAAGATATTTCTAATAGGATTCTTGTCGAGGGTGATTCCCTTACCATCATTAATCACTTAAAAATTTCTAAAATTCCTTCATGGAAAATAAGGAACTGTATCAAAGAAGCCATACATCTCAGCAAAAATTTTCAAGATATCATCTTCCAACACACATTCAAAGAGAATAACGAAGTTATCTATGCTTTAGAAAACTTTGGAACTCGAATCACTGATTTAATTACGTGGACTACTAACATTCCTCAGTTTTTAGCCCAAGTCATCGATCAGGAAAATGTGACTTCAAAAAATATTCCTATCGATGTGGAGCAAGTTGACCATCCTCCTCATGATCCTCATGCCAGTGTGTCCTAATTTTCCTACCAATCATCCCCTTGCATTTTTGGGCTATGGGATTCATGTGATTTTCATTCTTGTCAACCTGGGAAGTCAAATTTACAATTTTCAAAGAAAAGTTTTTGGTGTCCTCCCTCGTCTCAAAAAGGAATATCTTTTATCCTTCCTCCAAGTAATTTTCCTTATTGTCCTTACCTATTTCAAATGTCACCAATACATAGTCATTACCTTTGTTCATCCTCCCACTTTTTCCATCCACATCATCATCCTTCTACGTGTCTATCCTCATTTTTTGATGTACCTATTTGATATTACCCATTTGTGGGATTTTGTTTATGATTCTCACATGATATCCTATAGCAATCAAAATTATAGTGTATACCGAGAGGGCTTTGAAGTGTGTAGTTTTTTGTTTCAACACCCTAGATAGCACTCATGCTAAGATTGTCATTGGTCTGTTGTTGTTTTGTCTATCTCAACTATTTCCTTTTATATTGCCAAAATTTTAAACTTCCTTCGTTGGTATATCATTCTATTTTTCATCCAAAAATATTTCTATCTCTATAAGGTCATCATGGATTTTTTCAAACCTACTAAGCTTTGCCTATATTCTATTACTAAGGGAATCTTTACTAGTAAAGGATTTATCCCATTCTTCCACATGTTCAAAGGTGAAGACCCTGAAGTTACGTTGGCATTCATGGAGACTTGGGACAATGGTAATGTTACCATCCATGGCAAGACCTATGTCCTAGATATTAAAATGCTTTTCAAATTGACTAGACAAAGAAAGATCAATTAAAAGAGAGAAGCACAATTAGGATGTTAAATTGAAGGACGTTAGGGATAAGAATCTCTGTAGAAGGGCTCATATTGGCATGCAACATGATGAGTTACCTTTTCCATGGGAGACTGTTCTCAAACCTATCATGGAGTATGTGACTATGGACAACCCTGACAAGCCTCTGCATAGTTTTCACTTCTCCTTTTACAACCATTTATGCGATGTAAGTGTGGTCAATATATCTCAATTTATTTTTAATTCTATCAATTACACCATTGAACATTGTAGGGAGCAAAATGGGTCAGAAATTCCTACCCACCATGGCCTTTTCAATGTTATATTCAAACATTGGCTACTTCACTATCCACAGGGTATTGTTATTAATACTCTCCCCAAACCCAAACAAAGTCCTTTGAAACCTAGTTCATCCCAAACCATGCCTCAATCTTCTTGTACTCCAAGGTTGTCTACCAAAAAGCAAAAAATTATTGAAAATATCTAAGAATTAAGAAAGAGACCAAGAAGTGCTTCACCTAAACTTGAGAGTGAGCTTGATCCTAAACAAAAACCCTTACGCTCCTCTTCTTGACTGAAGAACAAAGCTAAGTAGAAATAGTCTCTGGTCATCGAGTATGATGATGAAGATAAGGAAATCCCTAATCGTTGCATGCAGATATTCATAATACAGTCTATAACAAATTGCATTATCCATTTGGTTGATTTATGTAATGCTCTTAACTTATGGTTTTTTAAGAAACATTTTACTGAAAGCGCAAAAGAAACTCCTACTAAAATGCTGAGGAAGGTGACTGTTAAAACTAAGGACATCCCTACCAAGAACAACACTACTAATGATGATACCCTAAATGCTAGAATCCAAGATGCTGACGTCAATCCTGATCTTGAAGGTTAAGGGTGCCCACTCTAGTTTGGAGGGTTGTTGTTCAAAGTTTGTTGCTTTTTGTTCCATGTATCAGTTTTTCCTGAATTTTTGGTTTTTGGTGCTAGCTGAGGATAGCCTTTTTGCTTGTTCTTATTTGGTTAATTCCTTTTGCTCTTCTCTATTCCTCTAGCTATGGATGGATTTTTGTATATAGGTTTTGGGGCCCTATCAAAACCCGCTTGATATATAAATTTTAATCTATTTAACCGATCAAAAAAAATTATTGGAAATAATTTTTTTAAAATAAAAGGCTAAATTGTTGCTACTTATTTATTTTAAGGAATATTTCACTATTATTGTGTCACTCAATCACACCTACTTCCTATTCTCATAGGTCAAAGAACCCAGACCGAAGTAAGAAACAACAACCATCCAATGCTTTGAAAATTTGCTAAAAATCAAATATTAACTAAGAAAGCAGTAAAATGATCCTAAGAAAAAAACTTGGCAACGTCAAACAAAGGGACTTGTTGGGACTTCTTGTGCCACTCTGACCCATATGCATGCCAAGGACTCATACCTCTTTCCACATACAGGTAAACCTCTCTTCTTGCACAACTAGTAGTCTTTGATTAAAAATTATGGCATTGTTCTCCTCGGCAATAGTGCCAAAATGTCTAGTTGTAAACTCTACACTTATTTATCAATCTAGGGTGAATTATTTAAATAGCAGTAATCCAATATAGATTATACCACAATGATTAATCTCAGATTTAATTCTATTTTCTTAGTTTCAGGTTTGTAGAAAATAATAAAAGTTATAGGAAAAGAAATTATGCTGAATTAAAATAAAATGCAATTTTATGATTTATTCTAATTGAATGTTGTGTATATTTATTCATGTGGATCCATGTGCAACCTATTAATTTAACTATCTATTTTTATCCTATAGTCTAAAATGATACAGTTTAATTTAATTGATAGTTTAAAGTTAATTTTATGTACTTATTAATCCTAACCTATTTCAAGGGCAAGAGAATAGGGACTGGCTATATGAGTGGGCCCTACCTCCTAGAGGATAGTGTAAATTTTTCTCCCCTAAACTATTTTGAGTCAGTAACTAATGTGCATTAAAACTAATAACACTATTATATTTCATGGATGTAGGAAAATACAATAAAGATTACATTAGAAAATAAATATTGATAAAATCAATGACACAGTTACCACATTCATGAAGAAAAATTCTGCTTCTTTAATGATGAAAATTAAAATGTATAGGATCTCGAACATCAAGCCTTCAAAATAGCAGAAATTGTATACAAAATATTAGACT
The DNA here is from genome assembly GCA_028583015.1 of Wollemia nobilis. Lineage (NCBI taxonomy): Eukaryota > Viridiplantae > Streptophyta > Pinopsida > Araucariales > Araucariaceae > Wollemia > Wollemia nobilis. The sequence continues at coordinate 5,144,533 of JAQPPZ010003223.1, forward strand.
ACAACTATAGACCTTTTCAAAGGTCCCTTCCCTGTATTTTATAATGTCACTTGGACATTTTTAATAAAATTATTCTACATATTTTTCCATGTGTTTCTATCAGCTTGATGATTCAGACACTATCCTTACAACAATAATAATCTAAACTAATACTATTTTGTAACCACCTTGGACTTTGTCACAATCACAATGGTCCAAGTGGCAAACTAAAAAACTAACATAACAAAATTTCTTAATTTAAATAGTCTAATAGCACAGTAATACAACTATTTGTCCTTTAATTTAGGAAGATATAAAATATGCTTGCATCCAAATCTAAACATATTAACAATGTAATAATTTTATAGTTTTCTAATAACAACTTAATAAATATAAAATCTCGTGTACAATGCCAACATGTCAGTCAATTGTGCTAACTATATATGCCTCATAATTATGCTATGTTGTCACTGAACATGGCAAAATAATGCATTGGATGGTTTAACTTGGTCAATATTCTTTTTGTAACACCTTTCAATAGACGTTTTCTATAACATATTTTCATAGCTATATTTCATAGCGCCTTTCTTAAGCATTCATCCATGAGTCTTCTTAGCACACCATCCTCATGGTTGGTTTGTGCAAGCTTGTCATCTGGTTCGTGCCTTGTTGCATTATTTTCTATGAAGCTCCTTCAATGTTCTTCTACGAAAAACATAAAAACTTAAACAATTTTGTATAAAATACATGTACAAATAATTTTTATCATTATAAATCAAATTCATTTATAAATCATACAAATAAGACAAAATAATCATCAAAATACATTTATTTTCATAAATTTACAGATAAAAAATGGATTAAACTTGCACAAAATACTTACTATTTTAACACTCATTAGGTGGGATGAAGGTAGGGTCTCAAAAATCAAGTGAGAAACCACTTGGTATGGAATCATGGCTTTGAATATTGACTTGTGATTTTGCCTGAGGAGGAAAAAAACTTAAAAAATTGGAGCAAAAAACTTGAATTATGTCATTTACATTCCTAATTGATAGCTTGAAAATTTGAGTAATCCAAATTAGGGTATCTATATTTACCCATTTTTATGCATTTATTGCATAATACATATGTAAAAAACAATAGTAAATACCCCCAGTTTTATTGAAGAATGGTTTTTTTATCATTGAGCTAAAGCAAAGCAGCAGTGTGAAAATCATGCATTTTCAAGCACTTTGAAATAAATTCCTCTTTATGGAGCATTAATTTACTAATGCCCCAACCAAGTGCCTCCTCAAGTTTTAAAAGAAAATGAAAATTTCCAAATAAAATGCAAAAAGGCTAGAAAAACATGAGACAAGACAATGAGGAGAGAGAAAAAGTGAAGGGAGAGAAAAATAGGTGGAGTTAAAAAAGAAGAAAGAGTAAATGTAGATTTATTTTTACCCTATGCATGGGAGATCTGGTTCAAGGGAATAATGGCATGTCTAATGCACTGGCCAATGATAGTGAGGGGTGAGGGAGGAGTGAAAAGTAAGGGTATCCAAGTATGTGACTAATTTCCACTCCTGCATAATTATATATGTGTGTGTGTGCATAGATGGAACCCTACATTTTTGTAGAGAGGCATGATATCACAAGTTCTCTATGTTTACATCCTATGAGCTACCTTGATATGCCTTGGAATCATGTCTCACAAAATAAGGATGCATTTTTTTTATCAAATCACATTTTTGCACCCCAAGACATGATACCATGCCAAAAGATAGATTAGGGCTATAAAAGGGAGATAAAAGAGAGGAAATATGGTAGGGAGAGTGAACAATGTAAGGGAAGGAGGTTAATGATAGTAATGTATGGTTTTGTAGTTGGATATACTAGAGAAATGAGAGTGATGACCATAGGTCCTAGATGATCTAGTAGGACTTATCACACTAGGAAAGAAGGTGATGCTAGATTTCATAGGGATATATCCATGTGGAAAAGATGCCAAGGATCAAGTTTGATCAAGAAATTTTGATCACTATAGAAAAGTGGTGGTACCCCAAGTCCACTTTTTACCTTTATACAAGTGAGGTGGTTGTCACATTAGAGTATGTATGGTATATTCTATAAATACCAATCTAAGGAAGGCATGTGTATCAGATGCAAGGTAGGACACAAGCACTATAAAAGCTAATAGGTGACCTTAGTTTTGATATGATAGGGAGTAGAGTGCATGTTTATAACATATTCCTGGTACATCATTTGGATGTTAATATATACCTATTATGTGTTGTCACTTTTGAATTATTGGTTGTCATACAATCTAATGGATCCTACCATGGGGGTATGTAGGAGTTATTACCTAGATGAGGAATCAACAAGTTTGATCTACATGGGGACCATTCATTTTGGAATACTTGTATTAGACCTTGCAATAGGCTATGTATAAGGGATTCCAAATATTAGCACATTGTACACTTGACCAAGTTTGGTATTGGGAGCATATTATAGTGATATGACCTCTATGAGTATAGGATATATAGTAGATGTAGAGAGGCCAGCAGTGTATAGATAAGCATACCAATTTGAGATAATGTAGAGGTAATTTAGGGGCTCATTAGCATTAGCACATAGAGTGGTCAATGAGCTATATCCTCACTAGGTCATATAGATGCCATGGTTACTACATCTAATATGGTAGGAAGATGATCATGAGCTAGCTATAATATGTCATATTAGGTGACTAGTCTCATACCAAGCAAAGCACAATATCTAGAGATATGATCGAGTTACATGATAATTCAACATGATTAAATGATTAGTAGAGACTCTAGATATATGGTATCAGAGAGTAGACTAGAGCCACTAGTTGTGGTAGCTTGTATAAATTTGACAACCTTCTTTGAGGAGGATAGAGATGGTCCACCCACTATGGATGATCCAAGTGTGGTATAAGGTTAGTGATGATGGTACCATGAGATTTGGGTATCTTAAATTTCATCACTAATACATCTCAAGAAATGATGATTTATGAGCATAGATATCAATAGAATCTAGAGGTACTCCTAGAGGATGTATCAGGAGAGGTAAACCAAGGCATAGGTAGAGCCAAATATGAGGGTAGAGGCAATTCCTAAGAGGATAGAGTTGGAAGTGTTGGTGATACTAGGAAAAGATGATCCCTCCAAGTTAGGAGAAGATGTGGGAGGGAAGATAAGAGGATGGCTAGGGCTAATGGATATGGTCACTATGAAGGTAGCACCAAGTAGAATTATAGTGCAAGTGACACCAAAGGAGCTAGTGGCACTTTGGTAGAAGATAAAATAGATACAATAGGTGATTGAGAATAGGGAGAAGAGGATAGAGGAGAGGGAATCATGCATGAGGGAGTATGAGTGGGTATTGGTGATAGAGTATGAGAGATATAGGAGGGATTTGACATATCTATAGATATGACTTAGGGATTTGATTGGAGAGAGGGAATAGGTTTAAGCAGATTGAGTTTGTAGACTAGTCTCGATCAAGGAGCAAATGGACTAGTTCACATTCGAGAGGGATGTAAAATGGGTAAAGGAATATCACTTGATAAGGGAGATGTCCAAGCTAGAGATATCAATATATTAGGCTTGATTAGAGGGTATAACTCTTGGAGAAAATGGGATCTAGGATTAAATTATTCTATTCTTAGGGGAGAACAAAGAGCAAGCTCAAGATGACAGATAGTGGGCTTTATAGGAGGCACATGTAGAGAGATATCAAGCTATATATTATAGGACTGTCTATCAACAAGCTATGTTAGAGGGTTAAATACAACCATCACCATACAACACTAGGTCATAGAGTAGGAGTACTTCAAGGACTCGAACAATATCACACTCTATAGATATGTTACCACTACCTTCTTCCCCATATATAGGAGGGGATGTAGGAGATACTAGCTCATGGAGCTAGGTCTATGAGCATTGAGATTGGCTTAGAGAGTTTTTTAAGGTCAGATGTGTCGATTGTATCTATATGTAAAATTAATCATGAATCTTATGTAGATGGATAAGTATAATGATTTTAGGATTGTGGTATACTAGTTCACCATTATGATATATTGATGGGAGTAATTATATAGAGTTTAATTTTTATTGATGTCCTTATTATGCTTTGTTACATTGATTATTTTGAGATGATAAAAATATAGATTAATTCTGTAATTAAAAAATATGTAAATGGAATAAGTTATGTTAGGAATAATTGATGTAAGAAATCCATATGATCATAAGTGATTATGTATCAGAGTGGTATAGTAATTTTGATGGATTTATTGGGCAAGGGTTTTGTGAGGTGGGTAATGTAGGCATAGGAAGAATAAAGAAAAGGGATTAGAGATAAGTAAGAAAGAAAATTAGATTGCAATTGAATGAGTGATTGAAGCTACACTATTAAGAAATTTCTAAAAATATTAAGCACATTCACATAGATATTGCAAATAAATGCATAATTTCATGATGAACAAAATATTACAATACACAATGTAAATGCAAAAATTAAATAATCTCACAACACAATACATAATCATAGGCCTCTTTAAGGGGGAAAACTCCTTCAATACTTTCATTCAATATGCAAAAATATACATTCATTTATGGGCCCATATATTTTAAATATACCCTTTATGCAACCCTAACCTAATGCTTAAGTGTTGGCTTAAATGCAAGATGTGACTCAAGCTAGAATCTTCTACCAAACATCAGTTTCATTCTTGATAACGGTTACATAAAATAGCCCCAATTATCTAGGTAACTCAATTACCACATACCATTAGAAACTATCACATAATATCATTATAAGGGGTCCCCATGTTGGAAAGGGATCATTACACAATAATATAATAATTATAAAATAATGTTAGGATGGGGTCCTAACATGCCCTTCCCCTTCAAAATGCTTTGTTTTCAAAATTAGAGATGAGTAAAGTAGTTTTGTAGCTACTGGAGAGACTCCCAACTAACATCTTATAGTTTTAATCCTCTCCATTAAACAAAAACCTTAGTTATGACTCAGTTCCATAGAGTCAGCAATCAATAGTCCAAAAAAATTTTAGGCTCAAACAAGATGGAACCCTCTTCATCTAATTATAGTAAGGTAAATTAAACCTATACCTAATTTCCCATAACCTTATTGAGAGAGGAGAAGTGAAATATGAGATGAAGCTTTGATGTGGTTGGGAGGGATAATTTATAGGTTGTTGCCCCAATGCACTGTAAGACTTGGTAGGGTCCATAGTATTTTATAGCTATAAAGCTAGAGTAAGAATTTCTTATATGACTATAGGTAAATAAAACCATATTGCTTACTTCAAAGCCACACTCAGAACAATAATGATCAACTTGTTGTTGCATACATTTTTGGGTCAATTTTGGATTCAACTTTTGTTGAAAATATATGGTGGCATGTTGGTTGAGTAGTGTCAACAACGTGAACCTTAGAGCTTCCTAGAATTTAGGAGGGTGTTGATGGAGGATGACTATGAACTACTTCAAAAGGGGTAACCTTGGTTGCATTGTGATATGAAGTATTATACCACCATTCAAAAAGGGGAATCTATTTTTCCCACTATGTTGGATGGTCAAAGGTAAAGCAATGAAGGGAGGTCTCCAAGTATTTATTCATAATTTTGTTTGACCATTCATTTATGGATGATATGCTAAACTCATTTTGAGTTGATTTCCCTATAACTTATACAATTCTTGCTAAAAATTACTAATGAAAGCAGCATCACGATTGGACACAATAGGTGTGGGCATGCCATGAAGGTAAAAATAGAGTCTAGAAAGAGTTGGACTACTATTGAGGTGATGTAGCGATGGGAGAGAGAAAAAAAAGTATACGTCATGAGGCAATCCACTACCACTAGAAATATTGATTTGCCTCCTAACTTAGGTAACCCTTCAACAAAGTTCATGGAAATATATGCCCATACTTGTTATGAAATAGGCAAGGGCCAAAAATTTCTAGGGGAATGCATTGTTTCTCCTTTCATTCACTGACATATGTCCCATTCAGCTAAAAAAGTTTCAATAATCTTCTTGATTCCCTTTCAAAAGAAAGAACACTTATTTTTTCATAGGTCTTGAGAAACCTATAATGTCTTATAGTTGGTGAGGCATGTATTTCCTTCAAGATGAGTTCTCACAATTGAAAAATTTGGGAAAGAAAAAGGAAATCAAGGTATCTCAAATCTTGTCCATCCCAAGCGTATCCTAGATATGAGGTTGGCTTTGTTTAAAGTGTGAAGATCAAAGATTGCAATTTTGAGTCCTTAATGAATCCAATGAGGTATGGGTGAAGAGATAGCAGATAACATACTCTAATCCTCAAATTGTCAAGAGTGCATCAAGCAAAATCTTCTCCTTTCACTCTTTATATTTAATTTCATATTCGTAGCCCATTAATTTAGAAATCCACTTTTTTTGTTCAAGGTTGGCAACCCATTACTCAAGGAAATTAATGAGACTTTGATGGTTTATTTTAATGGAAAAATGGCATCCAATGAGATAGGGGTGTCAATGATTAATCATATACAAAATAGAAAGCATTTTCTTTGCATAAATTGATTTGCCCAAATTTTGGTCTAAAAGAGCTTTACTAGTGAAGGCCAATGGTCTTCCCTCCTAAATCAATATGACTCCTATTACATTGCTCAAAGCATAACTTTCAATTACAAAAGGTTTTGAAAATGTTTTTATGGCTAACATTGGAGTGGTTGCCATGGCATGTTTTAGGTCAAATAAAGCCTTCTCAACAAGGCTTGACCAAGTAAAAGAAATATTTTTTTACATGGTTTTTAAAGGAGCCGTGTTTTTACCATAGTTTTGGAAAAAAATGTAGTAATACCCTGTGAGTCCTAAAACTCCATTAAGTCCCTTGAGAGTGTGAGGTCTTGGCCAATCTTGAAAAACTTGGATCTTCTTAGGATCAAATTTAACTTCATATTTGATGGAAATGTGTCCCAAATACTCCACTTCTATAAACCCAAAATAAAACTTAGACTTATTAGCATAAATTTAATTTTGAGATAAAAGTTGTAGAGCCTAATCTAAATTGATGAGGTGCTCCTCCCAAGAGTGACTATAGATCAAAATATCATAAAAAAATGAGAATGAATTTGCAAAGAATGAATGGATCTGGGGGTAAATTTGTTGTTTGGTGGATCAAAGGAAGAAGTGGAGGAATATTAGAGTAGTGTGGTGTGGATCGAAATGAGTAATGTACAAGACCAGAGATAACATAAAAGGAAGATTTTACTAGGTGGCTTGCTTTCACTTTGTGTTAAGATATTTTGTGATATGGTTAATAATTTGCTTGGATATTTTTCATACTTGATCTCCCACTTTTTTTATAACTATAAAGCATGTGTATATCCATGCCTATCTATTGGTTTATGTTGGTGTATGCTTTCATGTTTGTTTTGGTTTGGTTTATGCCTTCTTTATTACCTATGTCATGGAACTTCCTTGCTCATTCTAGCAATTGTATGTGTCATGGAACTTCCTTTCTTAGTCTAGCAATGTCTCTACTATGATCTTGCTTGTTGTTTTGCTCATGGGAAGGGACCTCTTTTTGAGATCCCTTTGAGTGTCTAGTGGCTGATGCACATCCTTTTTCCCTAGATTTAGTTAGAGCACAGGTCAGTTAGATGATTTTCCCTCCTACTTGTGCATCACCTTAGCAAAGAAAGTTTTGGGAATGAAGATGAGGGTTTTTTTGTATGCCACATTTTATTTTTGAAGTTGACCATGATTTATCCTTATGTTTGTATTGTTTAATATTTGATTAAATCAAGTAATTTACCTTTGGTTGGTGCTATGTTGTGGTTTATTATTTATTTGATCCTTGTTTTGTTGGTTGGCATTGATTAACCAAGTGCCACCTTAGGTTTGGATTGATGATTTAATTAGGCATGGACCAAATAATGTAATATTTTCCAACAAGAAACATTGGCTTCTTAATGAAATATTGTTGGTCTTGAAAATTTTTGCTTTCCTAACCCTTGAGTATCCAATTTTTTTAGGTACATTGCTTCTCAAATACTTTACTCTCCTGGTATCTAATTCTATGTTCTTTGTGACAAGGTGAATGTTATATTACTCTCCTAGTATCTTGTTCTACATTCTTCACTATGAAGTGAATGTTGCATTGCTCTCTTGGTCTTTGGATCCTCATGTTCTGTGAAGATGTTGCTCTCCTCATATTATATGAGCCTTTTATTTATTACATATCCAATGATATATTGTAAGATTTATCACTTAAGTCATCATCCAAATATCATTTCAAATGGTGCTTGAATAGTTCTTAGATTGTTGCTATAGAGGGTGCTTGTAGGAGCAAAATGGCCACATACTTAGAAAACTTCAAAAATTTTATTCTAAGGCATGAAATCTCCAATCCACTAAGCTCATAGAGTATTCTGGAGTAGACCCATGACAAGAGTTCTCCAATCAGCTCAACACTTGGTGTTTTTTGCCATAACAAGTTGAGTACTCGATTCCACTCGATATCTAGTGTAACTGGTAATGGATTTCGGTAAGGTTTCCAATCCATAAAACTTTTGAGCTTTGATGACATCAACACATTATAAAATGTAGAATGGTTATTTCTATTTGTTCTGCATACTCCAATGACTAAGTGTTGATAAGATGCATTCTACTGAGTTTCAAGACTAAGGTGGAGCGAAATGGCGACAAGAAGGTCATAAGCATTGAAAATGTAGTGGAATGGTGATAAGGGTTAGTTGCATTACTTGTAGTGCGGATTGGTGATTCCGCAGTTAAACTAAGTCAAATTTAGTGGTACAAGTTTCTAAGAGCATATTTCAATTAGTTTTCAAAGCTAGGGATGCTAGAATAACTTTAATGTTTATGAAGGCTAAGTGAGCAAATTGGCGACAGAGTTGTTTTCGCTCGTACCTCAATGCATTTCTCACTGAAACTCGATTTCATTGGCCAAATACATCAAAGATTATGTCAGAGTTAATAAAGTGTGGAATGGCATTTTATTTCTTCCCCACTAATTTGCAGAGAATTTTTGAATATTAAATCTCAGCCATCCACTAAGAGCATCAACGGTAGAGATTTTGTTGACATTGTTATAGCATATAAAGGTATATTCTTGGTGAATTGAAGAACAATTAGTTCAAAGGTGGGAAGGTGAAGTGTCAAATGGTTTTAAAGAACAAAAACTAGAGCAGTTGTAGATCTATAGTGGAATGGATCTTCAAATATTAGCGAACGATCTATATCTATTCCATAACGGCTTGAAGCTCAACTGCCATCAACGAACTAGCAAGTTGTAGAGCTAAGTTGCCATGGTGGATTACTCCCAGTGGATTTCCTAGAATCCACAAACAAATAAGATAATGTCAGTGTAGCTCTCTACTGATCTATTAAATTCTTGTAATGTCTCCTCTTATTCTTTCAATTATAAACTATAAATAGAGGTTAAACCCTTGATTTTTAGGGTCGACTCTAGTGCGTTTGCTTGCCCTATTTTGCAAATACATTATGTAAACTAATGGAAGGAGCATTACTCAAATTTTTGACTCAAGAATTGTAATATTTGATATCTTTTGTTCAAGAGGTTTGAAGTTGAGAATTGCATTTCTATACTGTAACAATTAGTTCATTCCATTTTTGTTGGATTACTAGTTGTGAAGGTAGTTAAAATCTATTCATAGTTAGATTTGTGTTGGTAAGAATTTTATTTCTATAAAATATGATTATTGATCTATTCTACTAAATTGGATTATCAATATTTTGGATATTGGAATTGCTTCTTGGAACATATCTCTATTTTATATTTTAATGTGTGAATATTTTGTGGTTTTGGGTGCTTCTAATCCTGAGTGTGGGACACTGGAAATAGGTTTTTTGAGGTTTCTATTGTAGATGCCTATGTTTTTAGCCTATTCGACCACTATTAATGTATATTTATCTAACCCTAAACCTTTTTATAACCCTATTCCTCAAACCCTTATTGATTTTAATTGAGTCAACATCTTACTAAGTTGGCAAGGAACCAGCCTACATTGGAGGTTGGATTGAAAGCAATATTTGGTCCATCCAATGTTGAGTGTTGAGTTGTGACTATTAGGTGCAAGACTGGATAGAGAAATGGAAGATAGATAGTTGTAGTGTCAAGTAAAACTTGATGTCAATTTTGTGCCCAATAGTTTTTGGCATGCCCAATGGGACATGTTTACAAGAAACATTAAAACCCATCATATGATTTATTCTTTAAAACCTTACCCAAAGTAATCAAGATTTGGTGAATTATATTAACCTTACTAAGTGAAAAGCATCAAATTCACCTGGTCACTCCTTGGTATGTTAACCCAAATTTTTTTTATCCTTGTAGACCACATTTTTTTCATGTATACCAGGTCATTCAAGAGAAATAAAACTGACTCCTTTTTCTATTGTGAGCTACCTTATAGAGAGTCTTCAGTTATAAGGAATTTAAACTAATATTTGTATTCAGAAGAAAATCCTCCTGAGGATAATACTATAGTTAATCCAATAGTACCTCCAATAGGAGTTACACATGGAAACATGGCACAAAATGCAATCCCAAACCATCCCTTGCAGAAGTACCCCAGATGAAACACAATTGGCCCCCTTAGTGTAGACACTAAAATCATGTAAATCAGATAAGACTGCTAATGCAACACTCTTATCGACATCATATGGCCCCATTGGGCAACCCTCAGGGGTTAATTAGGGCTCCCAACCACTTTTGGGAAGGTTTACCCCACTTTTGGAAGGTTTTGGGGCATGTAGCCATGACCGTCCCACCCCAGGATGACCACAGTTCATGGTCATCCCACCCAGGGATGGCCACATGCAACCATCCCTGGGTGGGATGACCATGACCCAGACCCCTCAAAAGTCAAAGGGTGGGACAAATGGCAATCAATTTCTACCATTTATCCCACCCAATCAATCATGATAGATTGGGAGGCTGTCATGGCCATTAGGGCCTACAAATTGGAGGCCCAAATGGGAAGCCTCTTCCACCCTATGCATGGCAAAGGCATTGCCAAGTGGTGGCACTTGCCTTGCATGCCAAAACTTGCCCCTTTGCCCCTATGCCCTCTTGGGCTATAAATTGAGGTGTTTTCACCCAATTCAAAAAGAGAGGACTTTGCAATTATTGACCACGAAGTGCTGCCAATATTTGCCCTCAACCTTTGCCCACCTATTTGCCTTGGAAACCTCTTCAATCGAAGGCATTTTTAGGGTGTTCTAGGAGACATTCATTTGTTCCAAAACCCATCAATTCTGAGAGTTAGTTTCCCAAATTCGATGACAATACTCCTAGGAGGATTATTGACCAGATCCAAGTGGAATTGGTGGTAAAAACCACCCTATTTTGTGGTCGTCCCCCTAGGATGGTTAGCAGGTCTAGTTGGAACTCCTAGGGATGGCCATGAATTGGCCCACAATTTTGATCTAATTTCTATGTAGTTCAATTCTATAGCATTAGATTAACATCATATCCAAATTTGGTGAAGTTTTGAGTAGATTTGATAGGTCAATTAATGTTTTTGTGATTACAGTCCTAGTTGTCCCTCCCAGGAATGGCCACAGGTTATGCTCATAATTTCACTTTGATTTCTACTCATATCTTTACAAAATCACATAATAAACATCATACTAAATTTTCAAGTCATTTGGAGTAGTTTAGATTAGTCGCAAATAATTTTTATATTCATAGATGCATACTTTTCATGGTTTTCATTACAAAATGCATATGCTATTAACATATTTCAATCTCTTGTGTGTAGGTATAGGTATTCCATGCATGAGGGAGGAGCTAAGGAGCTGAATAAACGTAGCCCAAAGATAGCTCTATATTGTGGGTTGAGAAGAACACTTGATGTGCGCCATTAAGCTCATGGAGGGATTTGATTCCTCAAGTTTTGTAAATTGAAATGTATCAAATTGAAAAGCCCTCAAGGGGATGTATTGTAACCGTTGAATTGATAAATTAATAAATACAAGGAGAACCCCCCTTTTTACTTAACATATTTGTCATTTCAATAGCTTACTTTATCATATTTCTTATGCATGCTTTAATCTAATAATTACATTAGATTGCATTTCAATTCAATCTATTAGGTATAGCCATTTTTCTCACTACTTCAGTGGTGATCACGGTGGGACCTAGTCCCTTGTCTTTATTTTTTTGCCATTTTTGACCTTGTTTTTGTATTTTGGATGTTGTAGGTTATGGTCATTCTGAGCTGAAAAGACCCCTGAATTCCTAATTGGAACTGCTAGGGATGGCCACAACAACCATCCCACCAAGGGATGGCCCCAAATTTGTAGCCATCCCACCCAGGGATAGCCACAAAACCAGGGGTTTTCTACAAAAATTTCTAGAAATAACAACTTCCAGAACAGACAAGGTAAGTTCCTAAACCATCAATTTGCAGCTAGGTTGTTTAAAAAAGGTTAAATTTTAGTTTTTCATGTCTTTTATGTGTGGTTGAAAGTTATATTTCCCTTTCCTAAATTCTACATTAACAAATTGAAGAAAAATAGGAAAAAGAACAACTTTAGACATGCATTTGAGTGGTTTTCCTACGTGTGACCTGCCTAAGGGTTAGGTTTTCATATAGGTTAAAAATTTTGTAGGTTCCTTATTTATATATGCATATAATTATGAAAGTAAAATTCTATTTAATGCATTTAGTGAAAATTCATTGAATGCTATCTTGTTTACTTTCATTTAATCATAAAAGGAACCACACACACCACATTTCTTTTAAATGTTAGTGAGTTGGAATTCATCCCCAACCACTAATAGAGTTCAATGATGGTGGGTTTCATCTCCATCCATTGGCTCAAATCCTACGTACCCTATTTTGGCCAAAACCAGCTCCAAGAACCATCATAGCTTGTGGAATAGAGCATGTATCTCTCTTCAAAGAGGTATATCACTGACCATAGTCAATATGGGTGAGGACTAGTAGGACCTATGCTCCCTGATCGGGTATGGGCTTCATCTCCATACTTTGGTTGGTTCACGTGATCAGAATTTCATTGTCAATTGTCGAGATATGAGTGTATAGGTGAAATCCATTTAAACAATTGAGAATTACATCAACAAACATTCAAAACACGTGAAAGAGATTCTTTACAAAAGCAACAAATCAAAAACACATCAAACAGTTTAGGAACACATAATATTTAAAAGAGATAATCATTTGTATTCTTGTGTGTTTCTATTTTTATGTGTTTGAATCTATAAAACTTGTAAAGGAGATAATCACATAGAGGTTTATAAAAAGTAGTCATGGTATATACCCGTAGCCAAGCCCACTTAAGGGTGGATGCTATGGGGAGTAGGCAAGGAGACATAGATCATATCCAATTTGACCCCAAGGACATGGTTATACCTCCTTGGTAGCCACCTACTCTCCCAAGTCCTAGAAGGTCAGAGAAGGGACCTAGCTTACAAGGGACCCCTACACGAGGTACCCCTACAGGTCATAGTCCCAATCTGGAAAATTACTTCCCAAGTATGGATACTTCAAATGCCTTCTTTCAAGAAAGGCAACCATGCAATGAGGCACCTACACATAGAGAAATACCATGCATTCATGTGCCTACTCGGTCTACTCCACACACTTGTGTGCAGGATCAAGACTATACACCAAGGGTAGGGTTAAATGATCATATTATGCTCTCAAATCACCCTTCTCCAAAATACCAAATATCAAGATGAGTATGATACTCATCATATTGGGTGAGCTAATTCTACCCTACCATTCCTCATTTATGAAGGAAGACCTAAGGAAGATCTTGATTATCCTCGATCACATCATTCCATGCAAGCACGATGTGCCTCTACACCAATATAATACCAAGAACATATGTTTAGGAGTGAGCCTCAAGTAAATGTGACTTCTCTCAATCGAGGGAAAGTCGTAATAGACCTCACAAATCCTCCTGAATAAGATAGGTATCAGGGCAATAATGCTAAGGCACATAGGCCTAACATAACTGATCAAATTAATCAACTAGTCAAAAGGTATGTTGATCATCAAGCTAAGTTTAATCAACTTTGGTTAGATAAACAATGCTTGGATCTCCTAGAGCAGTGACAACAATTAGAAAGACAAATACTTGAATAATAGATTCAAGAAACATTGCATAATGGAGTTCCTACTCCAAGCACGCATAGATAGGAGGCTCGACAGAGGTAGCCCACTTTCCATCAAAATAGGTCTCCTAGGCCTAATCAAATGTTACCACCTAGACCTCCTAGGCCTGATCAGAACTTACCTACTAGGCCTAATATAGATCACCTTCAGTAGGCATTAGTTCCTCCTTGTAGGCCCATTCTAGAAACACCTTATGGGGCTTATGATGATTTGGAACAAAATGAGGAATACCTAGAAGCACCATTTGGAGGTATGGGTGATGACAATCAACCACCTCAATATATGCTTAACATTCCTCACCCCCTCCATGGGTCCAAAATAAATAAGAGGAGATTAAATCCTCTGATGTGTATCAAGCATTGCTTGAATGCATGGAAACTATAGAGAGTAAGACAGCTGGGACTGGGCTTCAAAATCCCACCTTGCACCAGTTGCACAGTCAACCACTGCATCCATATATACCTTCCCCTACATACCCTAAGCATTTTAAAATACCCAAATTGGAAAAATTTAAAGGGGAAGAAGATGCTCAAGAGCACATCACCAGGTTCATGAACCAGTGCTTCAACATACAGGAGAATGATGCATTACTCCTGAGAATATTTCTAATTACCCTCTCTGGCCTAGCCATTGAGTGGTTTAATCAACTTCCAAGGCATAGCATCTATACCTTTGAATAGTTTGTAGATGCATTCTTGGAATGTTTCACCTTCAATACCAAGAGAAAGGTGACCCTAACTGACCTTACGAGGTTAAAACAATATGATGATGAGTCTATCACTGACTATGGAAATAGGTGGTGAACGCTCCTAGCTAAGCTACCCTACCTATTTCTAGTGTCCGAGTTGACTCGGATGTTTTCAAAGAGTTATCTAAAACCAATATCTTTATTATTACAACTCCAGAAATATCCCACTCTTGAAGATGCTCTAGCATAGGCTAGAACCATAGAAGAGATCAAAATCCAAGAGGGGGAGATATCAAAACCTCAGAAGGAGTGGACTAAAAATCCAAAGAGCAATCCAGTGCCATCAAAGTGATAGTGGTCAATCAAGTGGCCATTAATGTCCTAGGGCCTGCACAAATGATGCCTCCTCAAAAGGTAAATTATCAGGCCCAACCTCCTCCTACGAGTTATAATAATAATACTCAAGTGAATCAGGGCCAAAATCAGCAACGTCACCCTAGGCGATAGTATACACCCTTCATTGAGTCAATGGACTCCCTATTCGATCATTTATGGGCTACCAAAATGATTAATTTACTATAAATCAAGCCTATAGACCCGAATACAGGCAAAAAAAAGCCTATGGGATATCGAGAAGAGCTATTTTGTAGATATCATAGGTAGAATGGCCATGACTTGCCTACATGCTATGGTTTCAAAAACCTAGTGCAGGATATGATAGAGAGGAATGAACTCCAAGTGGATAATCCTCTCACCCCAAGTAATCAATAGATGGGTGTTTTCAAAGACCCATTACCTACTCATGAGGTACAGGTAGCTCCTACCAAACAAATGAATGAGGTCAAGATGGCACCCCCTCTACAAGGGTACATCGGGATGGTTAGTATTGTGACTAGGAATAGATGCTACCCAAGTCAAGTTGCACCACCTACAGCTTCAAGCGATGTTCCATCAACATCACAACCTCCACCACCTCTAGTACAAAGCCTTCCACCTAGGCCAGTAGTGACAATAAAAAGTAAGCTTGCACAAATCTTAAGAACAACATCGGCTAGATTGTCCATATACGAGCTCATTCAACAATCTCCACCTCATAGAGAAGCTCTAATGGATATTCTTAAGTCGATAGAGTTGCAACCCCAGGAGTCTAACTCCTTTATCAATTTTGTGGGGCATGTGCAACAATGTAAGGAACCAGTGATCATGTTCCATGAGCATGAACTCAAACCCATAGCAAGTGATGTGGTGGACCCTCCTTTACACATCATTGCATGTGTGAATGAAATACCATATAAGAGAGTTCTAATAGACATTAGTTCATCAAGAAACATAATAACCACTAGTGCTCTTAAATACCTAGGACTTCTAGCATCTCATGTTGTTGCATCCACCTACACCCTCCGAGCATTCAATGATACGATATGCTCCATAGTCAGTACTATAGTCCTACCCATCCAGGTGGGATGCAAAACTATACCGACATTGTGTCATATTTTAGAGGGTGCAATGGCCTACAACATATTGCTAGGTAGACCTTGGATCTAGGATATGAAGTGTGTCCCTTCCATCACTCACCAATATCTAAAGTATACTTATGAAGGGTAGGTACACGTAGTCTCTATAGACCTTGAGCCCTTTAAGTACTGCAACATGGTGTAACAAATCCTCGAGTTGACATTACCATCGACTCATGTGGAATTCCAACTGAACACATCCATTCAGGGTCCACTTCCATCTCCATTACCTTCCATTACACCATTACCATCTTCATCCATACCATCATCATCATTGGCAACTTCAGAAAAACCTTCATCATCATCAAATCCTCCATAGAGGAACATGTCGAAGAGGCCAATCGATGAGATCCCTCCCATCATTTCCACCATCTCTACGAAAGATATTCCTAGTCTAGTAGATGAGGAACCATCTCAGGAGGTACACATTGAGTCATCTCAAGCCTCACTTCCATCTCCTCCACCTTCATCATCCTAGGTTACAATCCATATGGCTAGTACAGGGTTAGGAGAGTACTTAGTGAGGAACATCACAATAGTTCCATCCATAGAGATAGTGCAAGATATGGGATGACCTCATCTCCCCATAGGTAGCATCATACCTCTAGGTATACCACCCAATCAAACAAATTTTATATATGGGGGTATCGAGTATGGAACATTGCCAGTTCCTCAACAAGAAGAAGATGATGAACCTTTCTCTGAGGATATAAATTACATGTCAAATCCTGACTATGCCATGTGATATCTACATCACTACAATTGGCATGGTTATGGTCTAGGGTTATATGAATAAGGTACTCATGTTCCTTTCCAACCACAATATCAGTTACCATATGATAAATCTGGGTTGGGACACAACAAGCCAGTACCTTTAGATGTACTCATAGAGAGTTTAGAATGCCTAGGTCTAAATTATAGGGATGAGCTTGCACATGATCCCTATGCCAATCCAAATCATGTCCACTCATTGGGAGATTACTTTCCCATAAACATGATAGATCAAGGGTTATCCAATGATGTCGCTCAACCTCATAAAGTGGGAGAGAGTTCACACACCCTTCAATATGATAGTGAGGAAGAGGATCAAGGTCCTCCTCATGAATGGACAATAGATGATGAATCAGACTATGGCATAGCTCCCATAAATTACCCAAGTTTAGATGAGGAACATGATCAAGTCATCCCTTTGGATGATGAAGAAGAGTTCTATATTTGCATGTTCCTAGTACAACATCCTATTTGGTGATAGATTTTACCACTTGAAGAGCAAGCTCATCACCTTCCACATCGACCACCATCGATCATTCCACCTCCACCACAACCACCCCCATGAGTTAAGAGACAACCTCAGATCTCTAGATTCACTCACCCATCCAAGGGAGATCATGTATCCATCAACATGATTTCCATAGATCTTAATGCACCATTGAGAGATCTGAATAACCCATCAAAGCCATTGCACCTCGACATTGAGGTAATTGAATTTGATCGAGGAGATTCTTCCCCATCTCCATCAGAGTATTGGCCTTGCGAGGAAATGTTACAACCATTTCATTTTTCTCCAAGGACTACTCAAAATATCTTTCAAGCTGAGGTTGAGCATGAGTTGCCAATTGATGGTGTAAACCCAGCTGATGACATTCACTTAATCCCTATTCCACATCAGTTGGAAGATGGATCACATATGTCAATTGAGCCAATAATTGATAGGGATATCGGCACAGATCCTGATAATCCCCATAACATCAAATTAGGGGAAGGTCTATCCCCTGATGAACAAGCTAATTATACAAAGTTGTTAACAGAGAAGATAGAAGCTTTTTCTTGGTCTTATAAAGATATGCTAGGACTAGATCCTAATTTAGTCATGCATAATCTTACACTAGACCCAAGTGTCAAACCAGTTAAGCAAAAGTTACGTAAGATGCATCCAACAGTCACCTTAATGGTAAAATATGAATTGCAAAAACTATTGGATGTCAAATTTATTATATCAGTAGATTATCCACCATGGGTTTCCAACATGGTACCTATCAAGAAACCTGATGGGAGGATTCACATTTGCACTAATTTTAGAGATCTCAATAAAGTGAGTCCTAAGGATGAGTTTCCTTTGCCAAACATTGATGCATTGGTAGATGCCATAGTAGGACACGAAATGTTATCCCTTATGGATGGTTTCTCTGGATACAATCAAATTCATATTAATCTAGAAGACCAAATCAAAATGATATTCACAATGCCTTGGGGGACATTTTGTTACAAGGTCATACCTTTTGGCCTCAAAAATGTTGGTGCCACCTACCAACGAGCCATGACATATATCTTCCATGACTACATGCATAAAATTTTGGAAGATTACATGGATGACTTATTGGCCAAATATTTATTATGCCATGAGCATATCGATGTATTGCGCAAGGTTTTAGATCACCTCATTGAGCATAATGTTAGGCTAAATCCCAAGAAGTGTGTATTTGGTGTCACATCTGGTAAACTCTTGGGATTCATAGTCTCTAAGAGAGGCATAGAAGTAGACCCAAATAAAGTCAAGGTAATCCTAGAAATGCCTCCCCCCACAACTATCAAGCAGCTACGTAGTTTGCAAGGAAAGGTCGCATCCATAAAGTGCTTCATAGTGCAATTATCGGATAAGTGTCGACCTATGAACAAGTTACTACACAAGGGGGTCACATTTCATTGGGATGAGGAATGTCAAGATGCCTTTGATGAGATCAAACAATATCTAGCTTCACCACCAGTATTGGCTCCTCCATGACCAGGAGTGTCATTCTATCTTTACATCTCAGCTACTGAGCTTGCATTGGGCACCATGTTGGCCCAAAATAATGAATTGCATAAAGAACAGGCTACATATTATATTAGCCACACCCTGGTCAGCTATGAAATAAAATATGCATACATTGAGAAGCTATGCTTAGAAGTGGTCTTTACCACTAAAAATCTATACCATTACATGCTCAATCATACCATGTATGTAGTATCAAAAGAGAATCCATTGTATTACATGATGAGTCGAACTTACCATAGTAGTCACATGATGAAATGGATCATGTTGTTGATGGAATTTGACCTAGAGTTCATTGGATAAAAATCAATTAAGGGTCAGGTCATAGCCGATCAACTAGCAGAGGCTCCCCTCTAGGATGACCAACCTCTCACTATAGAGCTTCCCGATGATGGAGTTTTTCATGTCTCAGAATCACCTGATCCTGAAGAGCCTGAGTCACAGGCTGACATAACTCTATTTTTTGATGGCTCTAAGTGTGAGCAAGGGGGTGGCATGAGAATCATATTTTTCACACTACAAGGGGCTCCAATACCCCTTTCATTTAAACTTGATTTCCCATGCACCAATAATAATGTTGAGTATGAAGCCCTTCTCATAGGCCTTCAAATGACAATCACCATGAAAATAACAAAGCTCAACATTTTTGGTGATTCCTTGCTCATAGTTAATTAGGTCAAAGGAATATTCTAGTGTAGGTGCCCAGTATTGCAAGCCTACAAAGCCCTAGTGGATAAAATTCTAGTAAAGTTTGAATGGTATGATATTGAGGCACTCCCTCATTCATATAACCATTTTGTGGACACAATGGCCTCCTTAGGGTCTTTAATCCTGTAGAACCCATCTGATGATATCACAACCATTCAAGTCAAAATGCTATCACAATCCATGATTAAGCGTGATGAGCTTAACTCCATACCAGAAGTCCACATGATTCAGATTGAGCCTTCACATGAATGGTTCTCTCAAATTCACAATTATTTGAATAATGCCACTTGGGGGACTTTGTTCCCTCAAAATCCTTTTGATACTAGCACAATGCTATATCTACAAGTTCTCTCTCAATCAACATTTGTGAGAGATGAATATCAAAAGGATCATGTAATTCATACAATTGAGGCTTCTTTAAAACAAGATTGGGCCACCCAAATAAAATATTATTTAAAACTTGGAAGTATTCCTTCTAGATTGTCGCATGCCGCAAAATGAGCATTTAAGAAAAAGGTAACAAAGTATGTCTTATTGGGATAATGTATCATCGAAGCTATGAGGGTATCCTCCTTCATTGCTTAGACTCTCAAGAGTCAGCTTGGGCCATTGCCCAAGCACATGATGGTACATGTGGTGGCCATTTTAGTGGCATGGCCATCGCAAAGTGCATTCTTTGCATGGGCTATTATTGGCCAAATTTAGAGCAATATTGTTGTGCTTATGTCAAGAAGTGCGTAAAGTGTCAACACCATGCAAATTTGACACATGTACCTTCATAGGCCTTACAACCGATTCAATCGGTTTGGCCATTTTCACAATGGGGGTTTGATTTAATTGGGAAAATCTCACCTACCTCCTCAGGCCATCACACATTTATCATTATGGCTACTGAGTACTTTACAAAATGGGTGGAAGCAATTCCCCTTACCACTACGACTGGACCTCGCATCATGGAGTTCATATTGCATAATATCATTTGTCATTTTGGTATTCCATCCAAGATAATTTTAGATAATGGGACACCTTTTAAGAATAAATATGTGCATGCTCTAACAACAAAATATAATATACAACACAACTTTTCTATGCCCTATTATCCACAAGCTAATGGGCAAGCAGAGGCATCTAATAAAATAGTAATTGCAATCTTAAAGAAAATTATTAAGGAAAATCATAAAGATTGGCATAATCAATTACCTCTTGCCCTTTGGGCCTATCACACTAGTATTCGGACTCCCACTAGGGCAACTCCATTTTCACTAGTGTATGGTGTTGAGGCTATCATACCTTTAGAGTTAGAAATCCCATCACTATGCATCTCTATGCAAGAGTTCATCGATGATGATACTACATGACAAGCTCATCTAGACCAACTAACTTTGCTTGATGAGTGATGCGTGAATGCTCTTGAGCATCTACATGTTTATCAAGAGTACCTTAAGAGAGCTTACAACATGAAAGTCCACCCTAGAGACTTTTAGGTTGGTGATTTAGTTCTAAAAGAGAACCAACAAAACTCAAATTTTCCACCCCATCTATGAGATAAATTTATGGTAAACTAGTTAGGTCCATATATCATTACTAGTCATATTGGACCTAGAACTTATCACTTAGCATCCATCGAAGGAAGTGAAGAGCTTGAACCCTTGAATATCAGTCACCTATGACATTTCCATGCTTAGAGCACCATGCCCTACCTAAAATACTCCTAGGTGGTCTACGACCATCTAGGTCAACCTAAAATACTCCTAGGTGATCTACGACCATCTAGGTCACCCTAAAATACTCCTAGGTGGTCTACAACCATCTAGGTCACCCTAAAATACTCCTAGGTGATCTACGACCATCTAGGTCACCCTAAAATACTCCTAGGTAGTCTACAACCATCTAGGTCACCCTAAAACATCCCTAGGTAGTCTACAACCATCTAGGTCAACCTAAAATACCCCTAGGTGGTCTACAACCATCTAGGTCAACCCTAAAATACTCCTAGGTGGTCTACGACCATCTAGGTCACCCTAAAATATCCCTAGGCATCTACAACCATCTAGGTCAACCCTAAAATACCCCAAAGGCATCTATAAGCCCTTTGGTCACCCCAAAAATCCCCAAAGGTATCTATAAACCCTTTGGTCACCCAAAAGCCCCAATGGCATTCACTAAGCCCATTGGTCAAACTATATATATATATATATATCAAAAATCCAAAAACATCATTAAAACATCAAAAACATAAAAATATTGCATTGCATTACATTTCATATCATTGCATTATAACATCACTTGCATTAGGCATACTCATCATTACATTATGCATTTTTAAAAGTTGATCATACATGTCTAGCACCAAGTATGTACACTAGGCATCTATCAAAATCAATGTTGTCAAAAGTCAATTTACCACCTATTTACATTATATTTATCATTTCCATCCACATTCCATACTGTGTGTCTGTTTCCCTTCACTTAGCCATTGTTCATAAGGTATATTTAGGGTTTTCGATCACTCAACCATCTCTAGTTTTCTTTTCAGATTTTGTAGAAAGCTATCATGATTTTTAGAAGGTAGAATCCTGCTTAGATTATACCTTGTATATATCAAAATCCTAACACATTTTCACATTAATAAATCCAAGTTTAGCACAAGGAAATATGAAACCTACAAAGTGGTCTAGGTTACCTTAAGTGAAAATTTTATCTCGCTCATCCCCCTATGTGAATGGTTCAAAGATGTTGAGAATTGACAAAAGGACAAGTTCCTCCTTACCCAAAATAATCAAAATCCCTTGCTTCACACCAAATTGGGGCAAGTATCCAAAAGGAAAAATAAATAGTGGTTATTACCACTAAAAATATTCAAAAGAAATAGTGGTTTTCACCATTAGAAAAAAGTAAAATAAATAGTGGTTCTCACCACTACCAAAATCCATTGCTCACCATAACAAAAATGAGCAACTCCCTAACACAATTCAAAGATAAAAGAAAAGAAGGGAGTACTGAACTTGAATCCCTGGAATTCTTAGCATTAGAGAACCATAAGGTGATCCTCATTACAGGTTGGGTGGCATCAAGCCTACCTGGCAATGGTGGTATCCTTACGCATGATGATATGTCTATCACATAAGCAACTTGCTTTTGTACAGACCAATGTTTGCATGTGGATGAGCTAGATTTTGGTAGCCTATATTGCCTAGTGGTCTAATCCAACTACGTACAAAACTCAAGATAATGATACTCATAGGGTGATCTCTAGTACAGATGGGCTGCATAAATCCTATTTGGCACTAGGGTAACTTTATGCATTATCATAGTAATGAACTCACATGCACACACAAGGATATTGAATATCTTGGTCATCTTAGCAGATTTATACTTTGCCAAAAATCTTGCATGGTTACTATACAACTTTTGATTAGGTAACTAGAGTGTTTGAGTCTCCTAAAAATCCCAAACACATCATATAACATTATATTATTCATTTCATTTCATATCATGCTATCACATGTTTGTTTACATTACATCACACAAGCCATTACATAGTGTCATGATAACATTAAAATAATGAGATAAATTTTGTACAATCTATGGTGCTAGCATCTAGTGTGTCAACTAGTATTCATAATCCATCATACAAATTAATAAATCATCCATTTCATTATGCATATACATATATACATATCATCAAATCACATCATATTACAATACATGCATACATGTTAGACATCCATCACAACATCATAAAGCAAATATAAGCATTGCATACATCTCATAAAGCAGTAAAGAAACACATGATGATAACAGAAAACTCATATATATATATATGTATGAAATCCAAAGCTACATCATCATCCATAAACTGCCCATAGGCTACAATAAAGTGGGTCCTCAGACCTCATAATCCCAAAATATCAAAAAGATCCATAGAGTCTCAAAATCCATGATCACGTAGGATCGACACTATGACTCTCACCCCCACCCTCAGTCGGTGTCCAATGAGAACTCCCAGATCTGCTACTCCCTAACCTATCTACCCTCCATGCAGTGCTAGGAGCCCCCATCCTCATAGAAGACTATCCTGTACCACTCCTCTAACTCTAGTGTGACCCACTAGAAGAAGGATGCTGGTATGCACCCCCTAAGGTGCACTATCTCATCCTCCAAAACCTAGGTGAATGCTCACTCCTCATGAAAATGAGCCTAGAGGTCCCCCACTAAGGCCTAGAGCTATGTCACCTCCTCTCATAGCCTAGCTATCTCACCACTACTAGATCCCCCATGGCTAGGGCTCCATGCTCCAACCTATGCCTAAAGAGTAGCTATCTCTGCCTATGCACTCTACACCTATGCCTATAGGAGAGCTATCTCCTCTATATGCTCCCATCTACCTCTGATAAGATCACCCTATAGCTCAGTAATAGTAGCATCTCATGCTACTAGTTATACCTACAAACCTTGATCATCAAAGTCATCCTCACCAAAGTCATCCTATAGATCCCCTAAATCAAGGAGGTCTATCCACTCATCTACTACTCGATGCACATGTCGCTCACCTACATCTGGCTCCTCATCATCTAGAGCCTCATCATGACCCTCCTCATATAGAGCATCCCTATTAGCCTCCCCTACCACCATAGCTGCATCACCCCCTAGTGGCCCCTCTCCCTACCACTAGTGAGTCACCCACCAAGAGTCATACTCTATTATAGTACCAACATCATCTAGATCAAAAATATCCACTATAGGATCTGAATCCTCTCCCAATACCTCAACCATAGGCCAATCAAGTGTCCTCTCATCCCCATAGTATTGATAGACCACTAGCTCACTAGGAAACCCCTAGCATAGCCCAAACTACCATAGGACTCGAGCATAAGGAAAGTACTCTCACTCAATCCCATGTCACCCAACTAACCATCTACCTCACCTCACCTGATGAAGTTATGCCTCAACATCAGGCCACACTAGACAATCCCTATAGGGTCTCCAAGTCACATCCTCTACCCTAAGTCATGCAAAGGACTCTATGTAGTGCTCAACCTCACCTACAAAGTGATAGCTCTGACCTACCTCCTAGGCTCGCTACCATAGAATCCCATAGCCTATCTCCCTATCTACAAGCTATGCTCATGTCATCCAAGGTAGTCCCCATGGTCGATCCACAACAATATGCTACCATCCCCAAACCTATAGTAGAAAACTACACCCTAAGCCCTTCCACCCATGGGAGTGGATCTCATATAACTCATCATATAACTATGCCAGTAATGTAGGACCCCAAGCCATCACTAGCGACTACTCTACAATGCACTCCACAAGTGTGAACACCAACTCCAAAAGGTTCCAGGGGAACCTAGCCTGATGAGTCTAGTAGAAGAATTTTGGAGATCAAAGTCATCAATAAAGCATATCTAGTGGTCAGTACATCAACCTCATACCATAACTCCACTAGTATACCTCCGCTAAGTAGGTCACGTACTACCTCCTCCTAGTCTCCCTCAAAGTATCTCTACATAACCGCATCTCTCTGATCTCGATGAGTGGATACAATAGGTCACCCCTCTATCAGAATGTATAATATCTGATAGACATCCTCTAGAGTCACCATCATCTCTCCTATAGGTAGGTGGAAGGTGTTGGTGTGAGGATCCCATAAGTCTATCAAGGTGGTCAAATAAGCTCGGTCACCCACCACGGGCTCTAACCGTGTCACATGCTTAAGACCGATGGCATCAAGCCATTGCTAGTCCTCCTCTATCATTAGATCCCTAGTGGTCTGAAAGAGAGTTAGACATTGATATCGACTCTTAACCACCTGATAGAGTTAAGCAAGTTAACCAAAATGCACTAAAAATGCATCAAAAATATCCAAAAATACCAAAAAATGACTAAAAAGGGATAATTTTTCCCTAGTTTTTTGACCGTCCCACCCAGGTATGGCACCTAATTTGGTAGTCATACCACCCAAGGATGGCCACCAGTGGTCCTCCCACCCAAGGACGACCCCCAAAATTGCTTAAAAATGGGTCATTTTGACCCCTAAAATAGCTCTAAAAAAGCAAGAAAACAACAAAAAAATGGAAAAATAATGCATCTAAAACACAAATAAAGCTAACATTCCTACATTTAACCACTACTAAGGTTCTTTAACCAATATTTAGTGTATTTTATGGGAAAAAATACAACTAATTACAATTTCAAATTTAATAAAGAATAAGAGAAAATGCAGCCCTTACCCATCTCGCATCGGCTCCACCGCTCGATGAGTCCTATGGCTGGCTCATGGTGATTGTGGGATGTTTTTAGTAGCACTCCACTTCATAAAATCAGCCTCCTCCTCTTCACCTCTCAAGTTTTCCAAGTTAGAAATGCAAAAATGAGGCCATTTGCCCAATTTTGGGCTTATATAGCACTACAATAAGCATGGTCGTCCCTAGGTGGGATGGTCGGATAATTGGCCAATTATCCCACCCTAGGATGGCCATAAACTATGCAGCCATCCCACCCAGGGATGGCCACCAAAAAATTTTACAAAAATAGCTAAAAAGTTCACAAAAAGGGCCTAAAACCCACCAAAAACAAGTCAAATTTGACAAAATTAACAAAGGATCAAGATTGAACTCAAAGGGTTCATGGATGCTCTAAAAAGTCTCTACTTCACTCCCCAAGAAGGCCATTATGGCTGGACCACTCCACGAGAATGAGGTATTTAGTCTTTTGCTTCCATGAAATATCACCAAAATGATCAAAATCTTAGCAAAATTGATAAATCTTATAATGGGTAAAACTGATGGTTATCCCAATTAAGTCATATGGGTCAAGTGACTCATCGCTTTATCATTGTTCATGCCCTCATCGACTCATCACTTGAGGGGGTAGTCATAATAATGAATTCACAATCAAAATCAACACTTAAACACTCAAAAGTGCAATTTTCATACATTCAAAAGAATCTTTGCCAAAGATAAATTTTCAAGCCTATGTTGGGGCAAACAATCAGAAAATGCAACAAAAAAAAGTCTTGGCCTCCTTGAAGCCTCGAGAATTTACCCATACAAATGCTTACAAGGAAACAAGGAACCAAGACCAAGTATACCCTAAGCCCATACAAATGCTATGGCAAGTATGGCTGAAAGGTATACCAAAATCAATCCTTCAACTATGTCAAAAGCAAGGATTCCAAGAATGTATGCTCTTTCCACAATGGAGGCATCTAAATTTGGTTAGGTTACTGAATAACCTCAATCATTTAATGATTTAGTCATCTATTTTTGCTCAGCGCTCTGTTGCACACAATGCATCTCAAAAAGGGGCATCTATAGACACTAAAATCATGTAAATCGGATAAGACTGCTAATGTGCCACTCTTATCGACATCATATGGCCCCATTGGGCAACCCTCAAGGGTTAATTAGGGCTCCCAACCACTTTTAGGAAGGTTTACCCCACTTTTGGAAGGTTTTGGGGCATATAGCCATGATCGTCCCACCCCGAGATGGTCACAGTTCATGGTCGTCCCACCTAGGGATGGCCACATGCAACCATCCCTGGGTGGGATGGCCATGACCTAGACCCCTCAAAATTCAAAGGGTGGGACAAATGGCAATCAATTTCTACCATTTATCCCACCCAATCAATCATGATAGATTGGGAGGTTGTCATGGCCATTAGGGCCTACAAATTGGAGGCCCCAAATGGGAGGCCTCTTCCACCCTATGCATGGCAAAGGCATTGCCAAGTGGTGGCACTTGCCTTGCATGCCAAAACTTGCCCCTTTGCCCCTATGCCCTCTTGGGCTATAAATTGAGGTGTTTTCACCCAATTCAAAGAGAGGACTTTGCAATTATTGACCATGAAGTGCTGCCAATATTTGCCCTCAACCTTTGCCCACCTATTTGCCTTGGAAACCTCTTCAATCGAAGGTATTTTTAAGGTGTTCTAGGAGACGTTCATTTGTTCCAAAACCCATCAATTTTGAGAGTTAATTTCCCAAATTCGATGACAACACCCCTAGGAGGATTATTGACCAGATCCAAGTGGAATTGGTGGTAAAAACCACCCTATTTTGTGGTCATCCCCCCTGGGATGGTTAGCAGGTCTTGTTGGAACTCCTAGGGATGGCCATGAATTGGCCCACAATTTTGATCTAATTTCTATGTAGTTCATTTCTATAGCATTATATTAGCATCATATCCAAATTTGGTGAAGTTTTGAGTAGATTTGATAGGTCAATTAATGTTTTTGTGATTGCAGTCCTAGTTGTCCCTCCCAAGAATGACCATAAGTTCTGCTAATAATTTCACTTTGATTTCTACTCAGATCCTTACAAAATCACATAATAAACATCATACTAAGTTTTCAAGTCATTTGGAGTAGTTTAGATTAGTCGCAAATAATTTTTATATTCATATATGCATACTTTTCATGGTTTTCATCACAAAACGCATATGCTATTAACATATTTCAATCTCTTGTGTGTAGGTACAGGTATTCCATGCATGAGGGAGGAGCTAAGGAGCTGAATAAATATAGCCCAAAGATAGCTCTATATTGTGGGTTGCGAGAAGAACACCTGGAAATGCGCCATTAAGCTCATGGAGGGATTTGATTCCTCAAGTTTTGTAAATTGAAATGTATCACATTGAAAAGCCCTCAAGGGGATGTATTGTAACCATTGAATTGATAAATTAATAAATACAAGGAGAACCCCCCTTTTTACTTAACACATTTGTCATTTTAGTCGCTTACTTTATCATCTTTCTTATGCATGCTTTAATTCAATAATTACATTAGATTGCATTTCAATTCAATCTGTTAGGCGTAGCCATTGTTCTCACTTCTTCACTTAGACTATCCCAAATGCATGACATTCTCCAAGTTGTGTCTAAGGCCATTCCTACCTATTATGGATCTGGTAAAACTACATATGAGCACTGCCAAGATATTTTGAATTTGGCAGCAATTCACAATATAAAAAATGAAGATGTTATTATCAGAATCTTAGCCCTATCCTTTAGAGGAAATATTTTGCATTATAGAAATCTTGAAGACAATACCATCACCTCATGGGAAAAATTAGCCAAGCCCTTTGTGGAGGAATTTAATGAGTATACTAACTTTTTTTCCCTCCTTAATTAGTTCACATCTATGTAGAAACATCAGCAAGAAACTGTTTTAGATTTTAATTTAAGGTTCAGTAGAAACTAGAAGAGAATTCCCCCTACAGATAGACCAGCTACAAGCCTTGATTATATGTATTATATCAGGGTCCTTGGATCATATTTAGGCTTATAAACCCAAAAAACTAGAGTAGAGACATTTCCACAGGTCTATAATGTAGTTGTTCATGCAAAAAATATCCTTATTAATGTGGGAAGATTACCTCCAAAAGGTGGGTTTCCCTACAATTTGGAAACCACTAATGTCCAAAGTCAAACTACTACTTCATATTATATGAACCCTCCTCCTTTGTCATCCCTATTCCCATATATAACTTTTATTCCTCATTCAAAAGCACCATCTACTGTAGCTCCTTTCCCTCCACTTCCTTCTCATATTCCACAAGAATATTTTGTCATCCTTGATATACATAATACTTTGAAAACTCTTAGCAAAAATATGAATTCAATGGAGAAGAGAAATATGGAGATGTTGCAATAAAGGATATTTCCTTATGTGAATAAAGATTAAAGACCTGGTCCTAGCAATAGTACAGGGGTCAGATTAAATGCAGCATAGAAGAGCCTGAGTGTTCTTCAAAAACAAGTTTGGTGAATGTATGGTGTTTAGTGTGCAATGATCCTCATTATTCATAATATTATATTATGTACCAACACCATGTACAACAGACTATGGAGAAAGTAGAAATAAATTATAAAGGAAGATTGAATATGCTTTAACATCTAGAGCAAATCATGGTTGGAAAATATCTTGATGCGGATGGACCTATTGTTGTCATGACAAGGCCAGGAAAGAAAACACTGCAAGTAGACCCGTAGAAAATGGATCAATTTTAGGTCTTCTCTCAGAAGAAGAAGGATCCACCTCCGCAAAGTAGTGATACTTTCCCTATTCCCAAGGCCAAAGAAAAGGAAGTCAGTCCTCCCAAGAGATTTGAGAAAGAAACTGAGGGAGACAGAATGAGGTCTAAGAATGAAGCTCAAGAGAGGCTTACATTCCCTTACATTACCAAAAGATAGAGAATTGAGGCCACTCAGTAATATAAAAGAAAATATGGTGAGACAAAAATAATACCTAAGATACCTACTTTTGCCAAGTTTGAGTACAATATTGTGAAGGAAATGAAGAAGATACCATCCAAAGCTATTCTATATGATACCCTCTTCATTCCTTTTCAAATTGACCTGCTAAAGGATTTCTTGAATAAATATCCACAAGAAAATTAGGGCACCACAATCCTCAGCATACCCTCTAAAAAGAAAGAAATGTCTCCTGTCACTTTGAAGAATAAACCCCCTCATTTTTATGTCTCTAAATATGGAAGGTTTGGTGGTTTGCAATTGTATAATTGACTCAGAAGCATCTACTACAGTCATGCCTAAAGAAGTTTGTGAGGATATGGGTATGGAATACACTAGATCTTGCTCTAGAGTTTTACAATTAGATGGGACACCTGTGAAGAAGTGGGAGTAATAAAATATGTCTTGATGAGGCTACATAGAGAACTTGAGGTAACTATAGTGCAAGAGATAGTAGTGGTGTATCTAGATCCTTATTTTGGCTTATGCCTTTCAAGAGAGTTCACTGTAAAGTTGGGTGGATGCATGTATATGGACTATTCCAGCATGGTTATTCCTACCAAGTTGGTAAGAGGTAGAGCCTTGTGCCAAGGTTTGATAGAAGTAGCAGTTTCAACATAGGTAACATCTTGTCATTCAATAGTAGATGATCAAACTAAATAATTACAGTTAGATGAATGAGAATGGTTAGATTATATGACTAGGTACATTCAAACTGGAGTATACCCTCTTGATATTAATGCATCATAGAGGAGAAGATATAAACTGTAGTATTTAAAGTATGTCTTACTGCCATAAGGTCTGTACAAAAGAAACCTTTATGTATTTCTCCTTAGGTGCTTAAAATGTGATCAATAATAAAAGGTCATAGAGGAGTTCCAAGGAGGACTGTCTGGAGGACACTTCTTAGAAAGAGTAACAACTTTGAAAATTATCAGAGTAGGCTATAACTAGCCTACCATATTTTTAGACACATTTAAAGTTACTAGAGCCTATGATAAATACCAGTGACATGTAGGAAGGACAAGGAATGTATCATTTACCCTTAAGCCAATTCAAGTGGAAGAACCCTTTTAGCAATGGGGTTTAGACTTCATAGGAGTTATTAATCCACATTCCTCAGTAGAGCATAAATATATTTTGACTGTTATAGACTACCTCACCATATGGGTAGAAGTTATTCCTACAAATAAATAATACCAATAAGTAGTGATAAATTTCATGGAAAGCTTGATTTCAAGGCTTGGTGTTCCAGAAGCCTTGGTGGTGATAATGGCCCAACTTTCATAGGAGCCAAATATATTGAGTTTACTAGAAAGTATGGCATTACCATAAAGAATACTTCAAACTACTACCCCTAAGGAAATGGACTTGTAGAATCAACTAACAAGAATCTATTGAGAATTTTGAGGTCACTAGAGGGTAATAAGATAATTTGGCACCTATTATTGGAGCAAGCTCTATGGGAAGATAGAATTATTATCAAAAATTCCATCAAGACTTCCCCTTATGCCTTAGTTTATGACAACGAGGTAGTTTTTCTTGTCCATTTGGAGATTCTAGCACTCAAGATGATAAATATAGAAGAGAAATCTTAAGAAAATCTAGTGGAAACAAGGCTGATACACCTACTGTATTTAGAAGAGAAGAGGACCCAAGTATATGAGGATTTTCAAAAGCATTCAGTTGATATCAGAGCATGGTTTGACAAGAAGGTAAGGTTCAGGAAATTCCAAGTTGGAGATTATGTACTCATGTGGAATGTTGAAAGAGCTAAGCAAGGACATCATCAAAATTTTGACTTCTTTTAGGATGGCTCTTTCAAGATAACAGAAGTTAAAGAGACCAATATTTTCCAACTTGAAGATCCTGAGCAAAACATACAGCCAATTCTGATCAATGTTTTTCATTTTAAACTCTATTTTGATTAAAATATAGCTCATTGTAACATATGTACATACTTTGTATCATATTATTTTTGCATTTTATATAAAGTTTTATTTTGATAAAATGTTATAAAATATATATAAAAGAAAAAGAAAAAACATTGCAAAATAAGCTGTGTCACCAAAAAAAGTAGCAAGTTTCCATTTCACCCTCAAATGCACTAAAAAAGAAGCAGAATTATGCATGAGTCCCAATCCACTCTTAAGAAATACTAATAGCTAGCGTATCATGAGAGAGTTCCAATCTACGAAGGTTCGTGACTATTGTCAAACAAAAACCAAATTTCGTGCCAACTACTTCCAAAAGGAGAAATATTTGTAAGCAATATATAAGTTTCTTGCACCACTCTGAAGGAAAAGAAAAGGATGAATAACACTATGAGTGCAGTAAGGTGTTTGAGTTTTGGCCAATTATAAAATAGCATAACGTCTCCAAACCACCGAAAGGAATGATTTTAATTTGAAAAGTGTGCCAATGGGTAGTTTGTGCAGCGACTACATTAATGGTGGAAGGTTTATATGCATGGGCAATTAAAAATTCTAAAAGCATAGAATACAATCATTCAACGAAATAAAATCTTGCTAAGCATAAGTAGTCGAAGAAGTAGTTAAGCATTATCTGCAAACTCTAGAGAAAATATTTTGAAAATTGCTTGCAAAAATAGCCTCTAAAGACACTCAAGAAGCTGAGACCTCAAAAAATGAGGAAGTGGGCACTTACATTGACAAAGTGGAAGTTATGGCTAACACCGAGTTGGTCCTCATAGAGATAATGAAGCTTAGAAATAATATCAACAATAGATTCAATAAAGGAGTAGCTTTGTCACCCCAAGGTAAATGTGTCGTTCTCTCCTTCTTGTATTTTTATATCTATGATTCTGTTCATCCTTGTTCAGAGTTGATAGTGGCCATCATAAAATTTTATGAACCAAGAGCAAAAGTAGTAAAGACCACTAGTGGAAAAACCCTATTTAGTATCACTGCCAATGCCTATCACAATCTTTTCACCCTAGGAACAGAGCCACCCTTAAGGCCAAAAGAGTTCAAAACATCTAAGCAAGCTGGGTATTACTCTTTGCAGAAGCGAGTTCATGATGGTGAGATTTTCAAAAAATGGGTTTATAATCAATTAAAAAATATTACACCCAAGAAAGGATTGCCCAAAGCTCCAATTCCCATTGTTCAGTTTGTTCACCTGGAGTTCTATTCCATTCTAGCTTGTATGGAGGGTTTGTATTTTGATTGACTAGTAACTTATTGGCAAATAGCCACTGCATACTATATTTCTAATGAAATAATGTATGAGGAAGATGCAAAAAATAAGGGTGTTAAGGTCATTTATTTTGACTGACTAGCTTTTCTAGCTCAAATAATACATGAGAAATTACTGAGAATGAAAAGGAGTTTTGATGCACCCTCTTTTTGGTATTGCTCAAGCCTAGTTTGGATGTTCTTTGTTGTTGTAAATAAAATGATGTCCTAGATTTTGATCAAGAAAAAAAATTACCAAAGAGACCCCATTCCTATTTACTATTGGACTACCCATATGAGGAGCACTGAGTCCTTTTAGAGATTTAACTTGGAATTTTTAGAGCCAGCACTGAAGATAATATATGAGGAATACCCTAGGTTACCATTGTTGGCCAAGAAATTGTTAAGAACAAAGGGTGTCGAAGAAGGATATTGGTACATCCTTACAAAACACACAATCATTAGACTATATAGCTTCGCTAGTAAGCCTTTTCTACTACCTAATTTTGTTACAGATAGATTGTTAGCCCTAGAATATTTGAGACAAGTAGATTTTATCAATATGAACTATGGTTTTGAAAGGAAGATAAAATGTTTGTTGACCTATCGTAGTGTTGATGACATAACCCCCACCAAGAAGGGGAAAGATCAACAAATTGACCAATATTTGGATAGGTTGAGCATATTCTATATTCCCTAAATATGGAGATATGACTCAGATGATATATTCTACAAGAGGAACATAGCCCTAAATGGAGAGAAGGTCTACAAATTTGAGAAAAAATCCAGGCCTCATTTTTAACAGGGTAAAAATAATAAGGAAAATGCTCCTTTGGAGTGGAATGTTGCCAATATGGAACAACTTCCTCAATGGTTATATTTCTATGAGCAAGTTGTTGATTTTTATCAAGATAAGAATGAAAAATATTAGTTGTAAGAATCTACCATTAGAGAATTTGAGAACAAAATAAAAGGTAATGAAGGCCAAGAGCTACAAGAGTCTACCATCGGAGACATTGAAGGTAAAAAGAAATGGAATGAAGCCAAGATAGTAGATTGGTGGAGGATGAGATTTAAAATTGGTAAAGAGAAATCCAAGTTTGGATTGGTAATTGACAATGAATTTTTTGATAAATATGACAAGAATATCACAACTTGGAAAGCAAAAGACCTAAAGAATATAGTGTAAATCTATAAATTCACAAATAGGGTTAGATTCCCCATATCCACCTTCACAAGAAGAGCCTCAAGATGAAGGGGTTGATACTCCATTAATAGCTATTGAAGTTTTGAAAATATTTCAGTCTTCAACTGAGCAAATAGAGAATTTTCTAAAAGGGGCACAATTAATGAGTAAGATACATTATTTTGATGAGAGGTCTATTAGCACACTAGTCATTCAAATAGCAAGTAGGCCCAAGCACCTATCCTTGGGTAGATGGCCCCCTGCTACATAGACAAACTATAATAATAAGGATAAGGACTTTGTGTTCACACCAGTACGTTTCACCACTACAGCTACACTAGAGCTAAATACCATTATTGAAGAAACATTGCAGGAAGGAAATTTTGGGGAATACATAGAAAATAATAAATTATTAGCCTTGAAAG
This sequence comes from Wollemia nobilis, assembly GCA_028583015.1. Classification (NCBI taxonomy): domain Eukaryota; kingdom Viridiplantae; phylum Streptophyta; class Pinopsida; order Araucariales; family Araucariaceae; genus Wollemia; species Wollemia nobilis. The sequence continues at coordinate 5,179,504 of JAQPPZ010003223.1, forward strand.
TCTTGAAAATAAAGGCCAAAAGGGCACCAAAAATATCTAAGAAGGATATTTCTAAGAAATAAAAGTTGGATAAAGAGAAGATTACTAAATATACCCCTATTTTAGCTACAAAAAAATTACAACAAACACAACAACAAAGTGAAGAGAAAGCTGTAGAACATCCCACATTTGTAGGCAAAGGTATGGTCTCTCTCCCCTCTTCTCCTCCTCCTCCTTCATATTCCCTAAAGAAATCCCCCTCCCCTTCTAAGAAATAAGTTGTAACAAAAGTGCCTTCTCCTCCTCATAGTTCACCACCTGTTTCACCAGTCAATCCTAAGGGGTAAACCAACCCATCTCCTCCAAAGTCACCTAAAATACCTTCTTCATCATCTGAAATTTATTCTTCATAATATCCCATAATTCCATATTTTCCATGGCAAACTCCCCCATAATTTGAGAAACAAACTATTTCAAGCACACCCACTCACCCTTCTATGAGTTTTGCTTTAGTTTCCATGAGTCTACCAATTGCAACAATAGTAGTATTCATAGATTGCACTGTAATCATTTCCACAAAACCATTGTAAACTATTGATTTTGCTCTTTCATACCTTATAGTATCTTCTCCTCCTCCTATGAGTTATTCTACTCTAGAAAATTTGCAAAAGGAGAAGGAAGCTACACAAAAAAATCAATATTTCTAGATAGAGAAGTTATCCAAACCTTTCAATAGGATGGCTATGAATAGGAAAATCATATTTGTTGATCCATTTTCTAGTCATAGGACATCCATATCCATTATTCCTCTAGTAAGCAATCCTAGGACTAAAATGACTACTCAAGATTACCGTCTAGAAGAATATACATAATATATTGAATAGTTACCTATTGAAGATTAGTTGGTGATAGCTAAGGCTCACTTGGACACTTTCTATGTCAAGGGTGATATATACAAAGAGAAAGTGGACAAGCTAGAGCAAATAATTGAAAAGCTTGAAAAAACAATCACCAACCAAAAATAGATAGAGAAAGCTCTCAAAAAAGAAGCAAATAACTGGCAAGACAAATTTCAAGAGGCCAATAAGCTCAAGGAGCAAATAGAGGAACAAAAGAAGAAAAATTAAGAAAAAGCCAAAGAAATTTAGGCTTTGAAGCAACAACTTCAGATTGAAAAGGCAGAGTCTTCAGGTTTCTCTAAATTTGGGCTAAATAAAGTAATAAAATAACTATTCTTTGAAGTTCTAGAGAAATTCTTAGATTTGCAGCCCATTATTGATTACATGGATGATGCTAGCCACCTGCTTCATAATGTTCAAGAATATTTGGATAGCTTCACTAGAGAGCTACAACCTATGGTGATTCTAGCTGAGTAAATTTATATGTTGGCAGATAGAAGGCTCAGTGAAACTGCTAAACCTATTCCTAATAAATAATGGAATACTACTAGAATTGCTGCAAAAGTTGTAGTGAAGAAGCACAAAATTCTCTAAAATGCTTGGCTATTGTTTGATAAGGTGGAAAATATGATCAGGGATGTAGTGGATATAAATAAGGAAATGATTCAAAATGGTTTTAGAGGGTTATGGATGGAAGATAACACCTTGTTTTAGTAGAATATATTAAGAAGAGTGTTGTTGAGAGCCTTTAAGATGAGTCTAAGATTGATACTTTGGAAGAGGCAATTGACCAAAACAAGTTTCACAAATGATTATTGATTTTACCAGGCTCGGAGATCTAATGGAAGACTTGGTAAATAAAGGAAGTGCTACAAATTATGAAGACACTGGTGAATTGGAGTATATTCACAAGTATCTCAAAAAGACTTCCAACCCCTTTGAAGTAGTCTAGAAGTAGGCCTTACAAACTTTGAAGTTGATGGTATAATTGTTTGGCAGTGATACTGAAGAGAAATATAAGGAACAAGAATCACCTAAAGAAGAAGAAGTTGAGCAAGAGCAAGAAGATAATATTGAAGAAGAGGACAAATAAGAAGAGAAGAACCACACAGAGCTATTGTGGACCCTAAAGGGACACAAGAGTAGAATCTTTTGTTTGTACAATTTTGTAGTCATGCAAAAGTTTTGTATTTATTTATTTATTTTTACTTTGACATTGTCAGAAGGTAATAATAAAATCATGAAGCTAGAACGTAGAAAATGAGAATTTTGTGAAGGCATTCATTTCATTTTTGAAGAGTATTTAAAAATAGAACATAGTTGTATTTTTGCTTAAGCTTGAAGCAGTTTTGAAGGAGTAGCAGAGATATCTATATTTCCAGTGTGATTTCGATATGAACTGTTACCCTCTAGGATGTCCATGAAGTTTTCAAAGGGTAGTGTTCATATGAAAATTATTCTTTGAATAATTTTTGAAGATTGGAAATTTTTGTACTCCTGATGCCCAATGGATAAGACTCTGAGTTTGATGGCATTGCGAGGAAATCTATTTGGGAGGCACTAGAATGTAGGCCAAAAATACCCACATCCTTAGAAAACTTTGAAAATTTTATTCTAAGGCATGAAATCTCCAATCCATTGAGGTCATAGAGTATTTTGGAGTGGATCCATGACAAGAGTTCTCCAATCTTCTCAACACTTAGTGTTTTTTTGCCATAACAAGCTAAGTACTCGATTCCGCTCGATATCTAGTGTAATTGGTAGTGGATTCCGGTGAGTTTCCAATCTACAAATATTTTGACCTTTGATTATGTCAGTACATTTTAAAATGTGAAATGGTGATTTCTCTTTGTTCCATGCACTCCAGTGACTAAGTGTTGATATGATGCATTTTGCTGAGTTCCAAGACTAAGGTGGACTAGAATGATGACAAGAAGGTTGAAAGCATTGAAAAGGCAGCAAAATGGTGATAAGGGCCATTTGCATTGCTTGCAGTGCATATTGGTGATTCCATAATTAAACTAAGTCAAAGCTAGTGGTACAAGTTTCTAGGAGTAGATTTTAATTAGTTTTCAAAGTTGGGTTGCTAGAAGAACTTTAATGTTTATGAAGGCTAAGTGAGCAGATTGGCAATACAGTTTATTTCGCTTACCTCAATGCATTTCCCATTGAAACTCAATTGCACTGGCCAAAGCCATAAAATCTAATATCACCATTAATAAAGTGTGGAATTGTATTTTATTTCTTCCCTACCAGTTTGTAGAGCATTTACAAAGATTAAATATCAATTGTCTACTAAGAGCATCAACGGTGAAGATTTTGCTGACATTGTTATAGCATATAAAGGTGGATTCTTGGTAGATTTAAGAACACTTAGTTTTAATGTGGGAAGGTGAAGTGTCAAAGGGTTTTCAAGAATAAGAACTAGAGTAGTTTAAGATTTGCATTGGAATGGAGCTTCAAATATCAATGAATGGTCCAGATCTGTTCCATAATGGCTTGAAGATCAACTACCATCGACGATCCAGTAAGTTGTAGAGTTGAGCTACCATGGTAGATTACTCCTAGTGGATTTCTCAAACTCCATGAACGAATGAGATAATTCCAACGTATCTCTCTATTGATCTATTAAATTCTTATATTCTTGTAATGTTTCCTCTTATTATTTCAATTGCAAACTATAAATAGAGGTTGAACCCTTGATTTTTAGGGTCGTCTTTAGTGCATTTTCTTGCCCTACTGTGTAAATACATTCTTCAAACTAATGGAAGAAGCATTACTCAGATTTTTGACTCAACATTTGTAATCTTTGATATTTTTTATTCAAGAGGTTTGAAGCTGTGAATTGCATTTTTGTCAATATTGTAATGGTTAGTTCATTCTATTTTCACTAGATTACTAGTTGTGAAGGTAGTTGAAATCTTTTCATAGTTAGATCTATGTTGGCAGGAAGTTTATTTCTACAAAATATGATTATTGATCTATTCTGCTAAATTGGATTGTCAATATTTTGGATATTGGAATTGCTTATTGGGACATATATCTATTTTATGTTTTAATGTGTGAATATTGCATGGTTTTAGGTGCTACTAATCTTGAGTGTGGGACACTAGAAATAGTTTGTTGGAGGTTTTTGTTGTAGATGCCTATGTTGTTAGCCTATTCAACCACTATTAATGCATATTTCTATAACCCTAAACCTTTTTCTAACCCTATTCCTCAAACCCTTATTGATCTTAATTGAGTCAACATCTTACTAAGTTGACAAGGAACTAGCCTACACTAGAGGTTGTATAGAAAGCAATATTTAGTCCATCCAATGTTGAGTGTTGAGCTATGATTATCAGGTGCAAGCCTGGATAGAGAATTGAAAGATAGAAAGTTGCAGTGTCAAGTAAAACTTGATTTCAATTCAATGAGCCTTTGATTTATTGCATATCCAATTATATATTGTAAGAGTTCTTACTTAAGTCCTCATCCAAATATCATTTCAAACGATGCTTGAATAGTGCTCATATTGTTGATATATAGGGTGCTTTATTCCATGTCCAAAAAGTATTATGGATGGTACTTACCTTCTTTCTTCTAATGGTTCTTTAGATGGCACTCACACCTTTCATCTACAATTTGATAGCACTTACTTTCCATCTATTCTTTCTTTCTAGTGTTAATATTCTATCTATTCTTACTCTACTAGCCCTTAGTGCTTAGGACAACAATTGAATACCTATATTTTTTTTCTCTAGTGGCACTGTGGACAACACTTGAATACCTATCTTCCTTTATCTATTGATCTAAGGATAATGCTTTAATGCTTGACCAATCTTCCACTGGTGTCTCTTATAATAGTGCTCTTTAGCTTTAGAATAATATTATGCAATGATGGCTCTTAGCTTCTTAGATTGATAGCACTTCTTGATAGCTTTCTTGCTTATCTTAATGCCTTCTTGAATGTTTTTAATACTTCACTAAATCAAAGGCCAAGACTAAAATATATGTATGATTTCAAGTTAGCCTTATCTTTCTAGTTATCTAATTAACTAGAAATATTCTCTATGCCTCCCTATGCTTTATCTCTATACTTATCTATATCTAGAAGCTTAAACTACTTCTCAATATCTATATGAACCTTTGTGTGGACACCAAATTTTAGTCATTCATGCAACCAATCCACCAAAATCCTCAAAATGCCATTCAAATCCCCATAAATTCACCATGATCCCAATTTGCCATAAAACCCTCATTAATTCCTCAAATTCTTCCTAAATGGGCTCAAATCCTTCCAAATTTCTAATTTCCTATCTAATTCATCTAATCTTCTCAAAATTCTCCCATTTTCCTTCTAATTTCCTAACTTCATCAAATTCCTCTCAATTCCCCTAATTTCTAGCAATTTCTTCTAATTTTCTCTCAAGTCCTTCTAATTCCTCCTAAATTCTTCTAATCTATCTTATCTCCCCTCTAATCGACTCAATTTCCCTCTAACTTCTCCTAATATCTCTAAATTATTCTAATTTCCCTCTAATATTTCTAATTCTATATTATTCTACTAAATTTATTTTAATTTCCCTAAGGTCTCCCTAAATCTTCTAATTTTTCTTTGATTTCCTATTTCCCTCTAATTTCTTAAATTCCTCTAATTTCCCCCAATATCTTTCTTTAATTTCCTCCTACTCCATTTAATTCTTCTAATCCTTCTTATCCTCTCCAAAATATCCTAATATCTCTCCTTTATTCCTCCCTCTCACCTAAAAGTTTCCATAATCCATCTTATTCATTTAATTCCCCTAATTAAGCATCTCATTAGCTCCTAACTCTATTTTAATGTTATAAATAGAGTATATTACATTATTTAGGTCATGTAAATGTACCTTCCTTGGTACATACTTAGGAAATTAGGTTACTTTAGGGGGAAGTTATCTAGTTACTTCATGCAATGTAATAAATGCACAAGTATCAATGTGCAAGGTGTCCACTTGTACAACTAGGTAAAGTTTTGGCCATGGAACTTATCTTCCTATATAAAGGCCATAAATGTAGAAGATATATATCAAATTCATTGTATCAAAGTTAGTGTGTAGTAGATAGGGTCATGTGTGTGTGTGAGCTATAAGCTCAGAGCTCATTCATGGAGCAATAGCTTATATCATGGAGTGTCCATTTCCTCTATAGCTACTATTGTAATATTTTTCATCATTTCTATTTATAGAATATTTTAGTCATCTCCCATATTTACTTTATTTCTTTCTATATCTTGTGATTGCTATCTTCCATTTTATGTGGCATCAAAAGCTAACAGTGGTATCAAAGCTATGATATATCAAGCCATAACAGGTCTATAGGGAAACCGCCATTATTATTGACCCTAATTTTTTTTTAGAACTTGACGCACCATTGGACCACTCACTATCAAAATTTCTTAGAAGAGTCTATGTGGTAGAATTAGGTAGAGTTACAAGTGAGGACTAAAATCTCAATTTCATAAATACTGATATTGCATAGAGCTAGAGTCTTTCCATAGAGTTGAAGAAAAACTCGTAAAGACTAGGACTCAACATTTGATCCACTAGATTGATGAATCAACTAGTGAAGTTCATAGATCTAGAAATACTTACCTACAAAGAATTAATACTTATATGATTGGTACACCTCCTACAATAGAAATTTAGGAGACCTAAGCTTCATTGCTCGAAGGTCGAAGTGTCTTCAAAGTGCAGATATTAGTTGTAGAGAGGAGAATACTTTAGAAGAAACTTTTGGAAAAGAATCATGGTGAAGTTCGAATACAGGAGATCTCCATTGATAGATTGAAGAAATTCACAAGAAGAAAAAGGCCATAGAAGCCTTGATATAGAATAAAATACCATAGAAGCCTTGATCCATAATAAAATGCCATAGAAGCCTTGATCCATAAAAAAATGCCATAGAAGCCTTGATACAGAATAAAATTCCATAGAAGCCTTGATATTGAAGAATAAGCCACATAAGCCTTAATACTAAAATAGGGCATAGATGCCTTTATCCTAAAGAATATTCCAAAAGAGAGTATCTAATTCAAAAGCAGATTTTAGTACTAATATTTTTGTTGCACGTAAAGGAGATCCATTAAGTTAGGAAAGCTTCCTACAAGAAAGTTAGGAAGAAAAGCCTCTTAAGAATCAATCCAGTACCTGAATCAAAAGAGATCAAGAGGAGATCTCATTGAATAACTTCTAGAAAAGGAAGAAGAAGAAGGACTAGGAGAGTCCTACTCAAAATCATAAGTAGCAAAATCAAATATCTAGGAGAAGATCTCAATGCCAATCATTTCAGAAGCATAAGGTTGAAGATAAGGTCTCAAGGAAGACTAGAAGAAGCTACAAGATCAAAATACCTTGACAAGGTCTTGATGAGCATCTAGTAAAATGCTAGGAGAGCCTTGCTAAAGAAATCATCAAAGGAGAACTCACTAGATAAATCCACTACCAAGGAGAAGCCCTTGATAGTGAAGGACTTGGGATAATTATTGCCATCTAACAACAAGCCCAAGAGGAGGATAATTTGGTGAGTGCCAAATTTGAGCAGAAGAAGAATCCAATGAAGACCTCAAGATATTTAGAATCTTCAGAATAAGATCATGCTTGAAGTTATAATTCAACATGAAGAATTGAATGTAGAAGAAGCTTATCAAATACATGATATTTGAAGATTACCTCCTACAACAAGAGGTCATTGCTTCAGAGATACAAACTTATTCAAATCTACAGCAGGAGGAGATTACAAGAGGAGATCAAAGTCACCAAATCCTAGGCTCATGAAAGAAATTTTGAGACCATCAATTTGGTGAAGAAGGAGCTATTCAAAATATTCTATAAATAGCTACAAGATCCTACTTAAGGAAGCAACTTGGTGATCTTAGGCACCAATATATGCATACTCTACATAATAAAAAAAGGAGCTAGAAAAGTGTTCAAAAAAAGGTAAGAAAATATCGGTGTAAGTAGATTTATTAGTTGGATTACTTATCAAATTTATTAAAGCACATTATTCTTGATTAAAGTTGCAAAAAGGATATTTGTATTATAGTATTCAAGTATGCAAAAAGAAAGGTTATTTTTAAGGTTCATTTGATTAGATTTTAGAATTTCAATAATCTATCAACTAACCTATTATTTACTCTAGAAAGCAAAATAATACTATCTCCTAATATCTTGATTAAAATAAATTTATAGAATAATTCTTGAAGGTTAATTTCAGATTATTCGTGGTTAGTTACAAAAAATTGATTAAGTGCATTTTCTTGAGAGTATATTGGAGTGAAAAGATGTAATTTTTTAGTACATTAAAAGTAGAATTTGTTAGATTTATTTCCAGTATTATTACTCTCAAAAGAAATTAGTTTTGTTCTTTGAAATAAAGGCTACAAAATATAGTTTGGATCAAGTGTCTAGAGATATCCTTAAATCGCAAAAATCCACAACTCATAGTGGTCAATAAAAGCCACCAAAATTGGTTAGTACAAGTAAATAAAACCTAACCAAAAAGAAGCTTCAAATATTGAGACTTGGTGAGTCTCAAATCCAAAGCATTTAGGGTTAGTGCAACTAAAATAAGGCTTTTTTTCTACAATATTTACAAGGCTTGGATTCACCATCAATCATCCAAGAAAAAAGGGTAAGGAGTCTAACCAAAGAGACATCCTTAAAACCCTCATTTTGCACTCATTAATATACTACAAAAATAACAATCTCATATCCACAAAAGAGTGCAAGAAAAGGTGCAATAAAACGGTTCTATATACATCTAAATGTTACATGGTATTGCACTTCTACAATACATCAAAAACATGGAAAGGAGAAGATTTAAAGGTGCCACAATAGGCACAATAGGTATAGGGGAAAAGGTAGCCAAAAGAAAGACCAAAGGAAGGGTCAAAGTATCGATAGTTCTCCAACAATGAAAGGGTATTCTCTCCAAGAACGGATCTGTAAGACAAAGGAAGCTTTTACATAAATGATAGCAAGCCTACCAAGGTTATTTACATAAGCTAAAGAAATTTTATCACAAATATTTGTGTAAACCATAGCAACGATAAGAAGCTATTTATGTGAAAAAATAAGATAGAGCACATACAACATTCAGATGTGTCAAGATTCACCTCTATCAATATGGACAGGGAGCACATCAAAGGTATAATCACAAAGAAGAAGAGTAGATTTTATGTTGGTGATAACCTCAATAGAGGGTATCAAAAGAGCTACTTCATCCTTGTTTGAAGCTCCAAGGTAGCTCATGAATTATCTGCAGAAGATAATATGTTGCTTATTGTTCAATAAATCAAAGCAAGCTAAGGATAAAGATAATCAAAGGAGTTATAATATCCTTATTGGAGGTGTTACATTGAAATTACCATGCAAGAGGACTTAATGCCACTTGACATAATATTTTCTAATGTTTTTCATATCTCTAACGCTCAAGAGATGAAGGTTGAGGAGTTTCAAGCACTCAAAGCAAGTTTAATACGCGTTGAGTGGTAATTTTACCCAATTGCAAAACCACACTCACAGTTATGATTTTGTTAGCAAAACCCTATCTTGCAAAGAAATAAACATTTATCCATGGTTCCTTTTACTTAATGTGTGCATGTATGGTTGTGAAAATGTGTCAAATAAGTGGTAGAAAACCTTAGTGAAACTATTAACAAGGGGCCTGTATTGGTATTACTTTATTGTGCTATGATATTATTTTTCATTAATTAAAAGTATTTGATTTCCCTTATGTACAAAAAAAATGATGAATGAGTGCATAAAATTGATCCTAATTCATTTTTTATTTCTGATTTCTCAAAGTGATGTATCCCTAAAATATGAATATGAAATGATGATTGGATTTATTTTATCCTACTTTGAGAATGAGAAGAAAATAATCTAAATGACAAACTTTATCATGTAATAGCATTTGAAATGTCATATAAATTACCCACCCTTTAATGAAATTGTAATTTTCATAAAGAAAAGTTCATTTATTGTTTTGAAAACAAAAGAGCAAATCTTGAAATGTGAAATCATATAAAAATTGAAATTACAAAGTTCCTCTTAAAATATGCAAACTTTAAATAAAATTTTGGAATTTCAAATTTCCCTTAAAACAAAAACGTAATTGCTTTAAATAACAATTTAAAGCTTATTCTTTGCATCTGCGCATCTATTTTTGGAATTTTTTATTTTTTGTATTTTATTTGCAAAAGTTAAAAATGTGAAAAGTGTAAAGGTTAGAAAAATAAAAAACAAAATGAAATGCTGCAAATAGAAAGCAAAAGGGGTTGCCATAAAAAAATTGTAGAAATGCAAAATGATTTTTGAATAATAACTCAATCTAAGTAGACCTGCATCCACACAATATGCATTAGATTAAGTGCAATATCCAAGGGATTAAAAAATGCATCAAAATTATTAAACAATTCTACCATCTATAGAGAAAAAAAAATGGTGCACCTAACAATGGAAAATGAATTGCATCTATTGTCCTATTAAGCATTCAAAAGCGACATTAAAGCAAGCATGAAAATGAAAAATAAGTGAAATAAATGGAGGTATTCTCCTTATATTATTGTATTCATCAATTACATGGTTACAAAATGTCCCCTTGAGGGCTCTTGATTGTTACAATTCATTGCAATGTCAAAGGATCCAATCCTTTTAGAAATTCAAGGCACGCTTTCAGTTTCTTCCTCGTACTCATGATTGAAGAGCAGAATTTTGCTACCACTATGATGGTCTATCCATATTCAAATTTTTATATCCTTCCTTGTGCACTAGAATACCTATATCTACACAAAAGAAACTAAAATTGATTAATAGCATGTGTGGATTAAGATGAAATTGATAAAATGCATGTAACATAAAATACAAAAAGTGTAATAGATATTCCAAAACTATTCCAAATGCTACCAAAACTTAGAATAATGCATATAATGTATTCTATAAATGATCTAAATAAGAACAGAAAGACAATTGCACATAGATTCATGGTCGTCCCTAGGTGAGCCATTCAGGACTACAAAACATGGAAAGCATAATAACAAGTGTAAAACAACTCAAAATTGCACGAAAACTTAATAGAAGACATAAAATCTACTCTAGAATTGATCTATGCAAAAAAAAAAATAAAATAGTGCTCAAATTTGTGGTCATCCTTGGGTGAGCCATTTAGGATTATCACAATTTGGGGGCCATCTTGGGGTGGAACAACCACCAAATATGGTGATTTTTACCACCAATTTATCTAGGATTTGGTCTAAACTACTCCTAGGGGTGTTGTCATCAAATTTGGGGATCTTGTTCACTCAAATGGTTCAGTTTTATAAATGGATTGTGTGTTTTTGAATAACTTGAAAACCTCCTTCGCTATATGGAGATATCAATGAAAAACATGCGGTGAATTGGGGATAAATATCGGTAGCACTTTATGGCAAAATATTGCAAAGACTCCTCCCTAAAATTGGGTGCAATGGCTCAACTTTATAGCATAAGAGGGCCTATTGTCAAATGGGCATGCTTGGCCATGCAAGGTAGGTGCCACCATTTGTCCAAACCTTGCCATGCATTGAAGAGGGAAGAATCTCCAATTTGGACCTCCAATTTGCAACTCAGCATGAGATTTATGCACCCTCATACTGGCATGCTTCAATTTGTGGGGTAAATGGTAGAATTTGGGTGCCATTTATCCCTTTTTTGACTTTTTGGGGGTCCAATTCCATGGCCATCCCACCCAAGTATAGTTTTTGGTGGTCGTCCCTGGGTGGGACAACCATGAACTTTGGTCATCCTAGGGTGGGATGACCATGCCTCAATTGTGGGGTAGAACCTCCCAAAAGTGGCTAGGACCACTATTTAACCTCTGAGGGTTGCCCAATAGGGCCATATGATGTGGATTAGAATGTTTCTGGGTAGTCTACTCATATTGACACGATTTTAGTGTCTACAGATACCCCTTTTTGGGATGCATTGTGTGCAGCATAGTGTGGAGCAAAAATAGATGACTAAAAATTCAAATAATTAAGGTTATTCAACAATCTAACCAACTTTAGATGCCCAAATCATATATGAAGCATACATTCTTGGAATCATTGCTTTTGACATAATTGAAGGATTGATTTTGTTATACCTTTCAGCCGTGTTGTTCGAACAATTTAGGCTTAGGATATACTTGGTCTTGGTTCCTTGTTTCACTTATAAGCCTTTTTCTAGGTAAATTCTCAAGGCTTCAAGGAGACCAAGATTTTTTTTTATTGAATTGGTGTTGAATTGTATACACCCCAGCATGGGCTTGAAATTTGTCTTTGGCAATGATTCTTTTGAATGTATACAAGTTGCACTTTTGAGTGTTTGATTATTGAATTTGATTATGAATTCGTTAATATGACTACCCCCTCAAGTGACGATTTGATGAGGGCATGACCAGTGATGAAAGTGATGATTTGCTTGACCAATATGACTTGATTGGATTTCCTTCAGCTTTACCCGTTGTAAAATTTCTCAATTTTATGAGGATTTTGATGATTTTGTTGATAGTTCATGGAAGAAAAAATTGAATACCTCGTGCCCACGAAGCGGTCTGACCACAGTGGTATTATTAGGGATTTAAGTGGAGCCTTTGCCATTCATACATGAGCAATTTTGGTTGCATATTGATCCTTTATGAATTCTATCATATTTGATATGTTTTTGGTGGGTTTTAGGCCCTTTTTTTGTTGTTTTTAAGGTATTTTTTGCTATTTTTGATGATATTTCATAGAAGAAAGGAAATGAGTACCTCATTCCCATGGATAATTCTAGTCATAGTGGCCTTATTTAGGATTAAATTGGATACATTTTAGTTCTATGTTGAATAATTTGGTTCAAGTAGACTTATGGCGATTTACTCATCTGGTCGAATTGCATGGAGCGCAAGTCGTTGCAACCACCAAGTGTATAGGGTAAATAATTGGGTATGAGGCACACTTAATATTTTATTTTATTTTTTATTTTTATTTTTTTGAATATTTTGGATCGGTATATATTCTTAATTGTCCTTTATGAAGCTCCTTGTGGTGATCAAATATGTGCATTTATGTCTACTTATCAGTTTGTTGATGCATGTGGATGCGATGCATGTATTGTAAATATGATGTTATTTGATGATATGTATATGTGTGTATGCATAAAAAAAATGGATGATTTTTTGGTCTGTATGATGAAATATGAATACTATTTGACACACTATGTTAGCACCATAGACTGTATAAAATTCATCGATTCATTTGTAATGTTGTCATGAGACTATGTGATGGATTTGTGAAAATGTAAAATAACAAAAATATGATAAAATGGTATGGAATGGAATGAATATTAAGATGTTATAGAATGTCCTTAAGGTTCTCATGAGGCTCAAACACTCTAATCAACTATTCAAAAGTTATATACGAACTATGCAAGACTTTTTGACAAGGTACGAATCTGCTAGGATGACCAAGATATTCAATATCCCTGTGTGTGCATGTTAGTTCATTACTATAATAATGCATAAATTTGCCCCAGTGCATAATAGGATTGATGCAGCCCATCTGTACTAAATATCACCCTCTGAGTATCATGATATTGAGTTTTGTATGTAGTTGGATTATAACACTAAGTAATATAGGCTATGAAAAGCTAGCTCATTCACATGCAAACATTGGTCTATACAAAATTAGGATACTAATATGACAAACATATCATCATGCGTAAGGATATCACCATTTATAGGCAGGCTTGATGCCACCTAACCTATAATGAGGATCATCTCATTTCCAGGTAGGCTTGACGGTTTATCAAATGCTAAGAATTCTAGGGATTCAAGTTCAGTACTCCCTTATTTTCTTTTATTTTTGAATTACTCTAGGTATTTGCTCAGTTTTTTTGGGTGAGTAAGAAATTTTGGTAGTGGTGACAACCACTATTTATTTTGCTTTTTTTAGTGGTGAAAACCACTGTTTATTTTTTATTTGGGTAGGGAGGATCTTATCCTTTTGTCAATTCTCAGTATTTTTAAACCATTCGCATAGGGGGATGAGCAAGGTAAACTTTTCACTTAAGGTAATCCAAACCACTTTGTAAGTTTCATATTTCCTTGTGAAAAACTTGGATTTAATGTGAAAATGTGTTGGGATTATGATGTATACAAGGTGCAATCAAATCAAGACGCTATCTTATAAAAATCAAGAATAGCTTTCTATAAAATCTGAAAATAAAACTAGAGACAGTTGAGTGACCAAAAACCCTAAAGACACCCTATAACGAATGACTAGGTGAAGGGAAATAGACACAAATATAAAAGTTTGGAATGTAGATGGAAATGATAATTGTAATGTATATAGGTGTGAATGATGACTTTGATAAGGTTGACTCTAAAGGATGTATAGTATACAGACCTGGTGCTAGACATGTATGAGCAACTTTAAAATGCAAAATGCAATGATAGGTATGCCTAATGCAAGTGATTGTATAATGCAATGGTATGGGATGTAATGCAATGCAATATTTTTGTATTTTTGTTTTTTTAATGATGTTTTTTGATTTTGAATAACATATATGTATATACATTTGACCAATGGGCTTAGTGGATGCCATTGGGTCATTTTGGGTGACCAAAAGGTTTATGGACACCTTTGGGGCTTTTTGAGTGGGCAAAGTATTTATGGGTACCTTTGGGGCTTTTTGGGTGACCAAAGGGTTTATGGATACCTTTGGGGCTTTTTGGGTGACCAAAGGGTTTATGGATACCTTTGGATCTTTTTGGGTGACCAAAAGGTTTATGGATACCTTTGGGATTTTTTGGGTGACCAAAGGGTTTATCGATACCTTTGGGGACTTTTGGGTGACCAAAGATTTTATAGATACCTTTGGGTATTTTTGGTAGGATGTGGTGCTTTAAGCATGAAAAGGCCATAGGTTAAGGATATTAAAGGGTTTAGGTTCCTCATTTCCTTCAATGGAGGCTAGGCGATAAGTCCCAAGTCCAATCCGACTAGTGATAATATATGGACCTAACCATTTTATCGTAAACTTATCTCGTAGATGGGGTGGCAAGTTAGAATTTTATTGGTTTTCTCTTAGGACAAGGTCACCAACCTAAAAGTCTCTAGGATGGACTTTCATATTATAGGCTCTCTTAAGCTTCTATTGATAAATGCATAGGTGCTCGAGAGTATTAACACATTTCTCATCAATTAAAATCCATTGATCTAGGCGATCCTACCGTATCATCATTGATGAACTCTTGCATAGATATGCATAGTTATGGTATTTCCAACTCTAAGGGTATGACTACATCAACACCATACACTAGTGAAAATGGATTTGCCCCAGTGGGTGTTCGAATATAAGTGCGATAAGCCCATAGGGCAAGGGGCAATTGAGTATGCCAATATTTGTGATTATCTTTAACGGTTTTCTTTAAAATAGTAATTATTGTCTTGTTTGATGCCTCACCTTATCCATTGGATTATAAATAATAGGGCATAGAAAAGTTGTGTTGGATGTTATACTTAGATATTAAAGCTCACACATTTATTCTTGGAAGGTAGCCCATTATCTAAAATTATTTTGGATGGAATGCCAAAACGACTAATGATATTATGTAACTTGAACTCCACAATGCAAGGCCCATTAATAGGGTAAGAGGAATTGCTTCCACCCATTTTTTGAAATACTTTGTGGTCGTTATGATGAACATGTGATGAAATGAGAAAGGGGGTGATATTTTATTGATTAGGTCAAACCCCCATTGCAAAAAATACCAAACCAATTAAATAAATTTAAGGCCTAAGAAGGTACATGTGTCAAATTAGCATGGTTTTGAAACTTTACGTACTTCTTAACATAAGTGCAACAATCCCACTCTAAATTTTGCCAGTAACAGCCCATGTAAAGAATGCGCTTTGCGATGGCCATGCCATTGAAATGGCCATCACATGTACCGTCGTGTGCTTGGGTTATTGCCCAAGTTGACTCTTGAGGTTCTAAGCAATGAAGAAGGATGCCCTCATAGCTTCGATGATACAAAATGTCTCCAAGTAATACATACTTTGCTACTTTTTTCTTGAACGTTTGTTTGGTGGCATGCGACAGTCCAAAAGGAATATTACCAAGCTTTAGGTAATCTTTTATCTGAGTGGACCAATATTTATTTGAAGAAGCCTCAATTGCATGAACTACTTGATCATTTTGAATTTCATTCCTCACAAATGTTGATTGGGAGAGAACTTATAAATATAGTGTTGTGTTGCTATCAAAAATATTTTGATGGAATAAAGTCCCCCAAGCGAAATTATTCAAGCGATTGTGAATTTGAGAGAATCATTCATGAGAAGGTTCAATTTGAATCATGTGGTCTTCTGACATGGATTGAATGTTCTCACACTCAATTGTATATTGTGATAGCATTTTGAATTGAATGGTTGGTATATCATTAGCAGGGTTCTATGGGATTAAATACCCCAAGGAGGCCATTGTATTTGCAAAATGATTAGATGATTGAGGGAGTGCCTCGATGTCATACCATTCAAATTTCATCAAATAAGGCTTTGTAGGCTTGTAATATTAGACATCTACACTAGAATATTTCCTTGACTTGATTCACTATGAGCAAGGAATCATCAAAAATATTAAGCTTGGTTATTTTCATGGTAATTACCATTTGAAGGTTTATGAGAAGAGCTTCATATTTGACATTATTTTTTGTGCATGGGAAATCAAGTTTGAATGATAGGGGTATTGGAGCCCCTTAAGGTGTCAAAAGCATAATTCCCATGCCAACCCCTTACATTTAGAGCCATCAAAAAATAGAGTCATGTCAGCCTGTGTCTCAAGCTCTTCAGGATCAGGTGATTCTGACACTTGAAAGACTCCATTGTCGGAAGCTCTATGCTAAGAGGCTGATCACCCTAGAGAGGAACCTCTATGAGTTGATCAGTGATGACTTGTTCTTTAATTGTTTTTTATCTGATGAATTCGAGGTGAAATTCCATCAACAACATAATCCATTTTATCGTGCGATTGTTATGGT
The DNA here is from genome assembly GCA_028583015.1 of Wollemia nobilis. Taxonomy (NCBI): domain Eukaryota; kingdom Viridiplantae; phylum Streptophyta; class Pinopsida; order Araucariales; family Araucariaceae; genus Wollemia; species Wollemia nobilis. Next base: position 5,196,447 of record JAQPPZ010003223.1, read on the forward strand.
AAGTACGATTCATCATATATCATAATGGATTATCTTTGGATACTACATACATGGTATGACTGAGCATATAATGGCATAGCTTTTTAGTGGTAAAAACCACTACTAAGCATAGCTTCTCAATGTATGCGTATTTTATTTTGTAACCGACCAAAGTGGGACTAATATAGTAAGTAGCATGTTATTTGTGCTATTCAATATTTTAGGCTAACATGATGCCCAATGCCATCTCAGTAGCTGAGATGTATAAATAGAATGATACTCCTAGTCAGGGAGGAGCCAATATTGGTGGTAAAGCTAGATATATTTTTATTTTAGCAAAGTCAGCTTGACACTTGTCATCTTAGTTGAATGCGACCCCCTTGTGTAACAATTTTTTATAGATCGACACTTATCAGATAATTACGCTATGAAGCACTTGATAGATACAACCTTACCTTACAGGCTATGCAGTTACTTAATGGTAGTGGGGGGAGGTATTTTAAGGATTGCCTTGACTTTTTTGGATCGACTTCGATGCCTCATTTAGAGACTATGAATCCTAAGAGTTTTCCAGATGTGATGCCAAAGATGCACGTCTTGAGGTTTAGCTTAACAATGTGTTCAATGAGGCCTATAGGCCAAAAATTCTCGCACTCCTTTCCTCAAGGCTGATGGATCCGCACCTTAGAGGGGAATGGGAGAATGGATGGTCTACACCTCGAAAGAGAGGTACTTGATCGTACCTTCTTATGGTGATTTTTTGATGAATTGGGTGGGTTCACCAGGAAACATTTTGTGGCAATTTTCGAGCCTAGGTTTTGGGATTTGTTTTGATGTGTTCCTTTTATCAAATCACATGCAATACACCTAGTTTGGCCAATATGCAACTATGCTAATCTATATGTAATTTTGATTCATATGCAAACAGCAAAAAGCATAAAACATGATCTAAATAGGTAATGCAATGCTTAAAATGATTTAGAATACTTACTTGTATCCGAAAGTCTGAAGGAGATTTTGATTTTTGATGCAGATAATATCGGGTAGAATCCAACAATATCGATCAAAATCAAGCAATATCGGGTGACCCGATTATGCAGAAATCCAACCGATCTTGACTAAAAGCTGTAGTTTTATAATTGGATGTAGAAAACAACAATTTCATAAGGACATATGCATTTGAATGGACTAAATGACAATGAGTAATGATCCTAAGATAATAATGAAAGGATGTTCATATAACTATCTATGCTAAATGCTTGAATATCTTATGAAATTATAAAGAAACATGTCTATTAAACTCAAAATGATAATGGTAATGCATTAAAACTAATGAAATGAATATGAAATATGAATTCTAAATGAGAGAGACGGAGAAAGGAAATGCAAAATCTAAGGTCTGGATGCCCCCAGTTGGCTAAATTGTAGCAATATGAGTTGCAGGTAAAATCGGGTGATTTTATGCAAAATCGGGCAGAACGATATCACGATTGGGTGATCCGATATCGCTCAAATCCTGTCGATGCACAATATGAACCTGCAAAAACATAGTGAAAAGAGATAAATATGGTGTGAAGGTATACGAGAGTTCCAGGGGGAATCCGAGGTGAGGAGCCTAGATTAAAAAGGAGGAAGTCAGGTAAGGGGTTGGGCCAAAAATGGAGGGGGTTGTAACCTCTCCTAATCTAGGTAAAATCGGGTGAACCGATCTTGCAACTGCCGTGCAGCTGTCTAAGTAAAGACAAAAGAGGTTAGAACAAGTTTTGTCACCTTGCTAAAGTAGGTATTTTTTAGTTTTGAGCAAAATTGGGTGACCCGATTTTGCACGAAATCGTGCGATTTTGCGTAGAGGTTAAAAACTAACTTATAACGGGCACGAAAATCGAGGTAACAAATTAGGGGTGGCAAATTTTATTTTTCAAAGTGTTTTTACCTTAGTTTTAATTAATGTGAGTCAATTTTAGGGTGCTACATTTTGCCCCCTCTTTAGCGCATTTTTGGAACAAAATGCGTTAAAGATAAGATGGCACGCTTTACGAGAAAGCAAAAAAATTTATTGCAAATTTGTTGATGGTTTCAAGTTTTGTTGTTAAACTATTTTAGATATGGTGCCCCCTTCGAGTTTTTGTACCAATTCTAAGTTTGGTAAAAAAACTCGAAATTTGCATCTTTTTAGAGTGAATGTTTAATAAAATCAAAAAAGTAAAGTAAAACCCTAATTCATTTTTACTGTGCGGTTACTCTGTTTTGAGCTCTGGAGAAAAGAAGATGGTGGAGGTTCCTCACCGAGCAGATCTGGTGCGCCGAAGGACTGGCCAAATATAGGTAAGGATTTTTTAACTTGTTTTCAACTTGTAATTTAGGATTTTAATGTTTAATTTTTTGTAAATTTAAATTTTAGGGCACGACTAACGTGTTTTCATCACGTTAGCAAAATTAGGTCGATTTCAGTGATATTGGCTCGATTTTAGTGATATCGATCAAAAATTTGACCGATATCGGGGAAATGAGCCGATATCGTAGAATATCACCCGATATCATTCAGAATATGCCCGATATCATGAAAACCACATCGATATCGAATAAAATGCCCGATATCATGAAAAAACATCGATATCGGATAAATCATTTGATATCGCTAAAAATTAACCGATTTTAGATGACTCTTTTGATTATTAAATTATTAACTTGAATTTTTAATTTATTTGTTTGTTGCTTAACAGAGAAAGGAGTTGAAGAACAGAGAATGGTGGTACGGGGTATTCCAAGAGGACCTGAATGCCCTCACAGTAGCAGATAGAGATGTGCTATCCACTATGGGGTTACGACACGTGGTGGAGTTGCCACAGGTGCCTGTTGATATGTGGCTACTAACCGCATTGGCTGAGCGATGGTACCCAGGCTCTTCATGCTTCCGGTTACCGACAAGGGAGATGACTCCCACTTTAGAGGACATCTGGAGGATCCTCAGGGTTCCTATTAGAGGGATGTTTGTTATCGCATCTAGAAATCGTGCAGAAAATCCACACTTTCCTCTAGCCAGCGAGGGGATTTGAGGTTGAGCTTTTGAGTCAGAGACCGAGGGTTTCTCGACTCACAGTGGTACTCAGTGGGATTGTTGGTGGCTTGCTTCTAAGCCACTTTAGCGGCCATCTTCTACCATGGACATTGGTAGAGGTCATCATCGATATGTGAGATCAAAGGATTGTTTTTTCTTGGGGGCCTTTCATGTTATGTCGTTTGTATAGGACCCTCTTCAAGGTCGTATACAAGGGTGTTGTGACATTGCCCCTCACTTCTTTCCTACAGGTGTGGGCATGGGAGCATATCGCTATCCGGAGGCCCACAGGACTACCATTGGTAGGGGTGGCCGTAGAGAGGCCTAGGTATTTCTATTAGTGTCCTCGTAGAGCTCCTGGGAGTCGAATATCATTGGACATGGGTAGGAGACTTTTGGATGACCTGACAGTAGATAGCATCACATGGAGGCCATACAAAGGTCATCCAAGTTGGCCAGAGGATGGGTACCAGTTGGCTTGCATAAGGTGAGTGATTTGGTTAAGGATGGACTAGGGTGATGTGGAGCTACACTACATCGACCGAGTGCTATGATAGTTTGGGTTGCGATAGGATATCCCTGGGACTAGGGATGTTTACTTTGCTAGGTCTACTCGAGATGCTACCATAGTTAGTGGGGCTCTAGACATGGCAAAGTATATGGACCCAGATGTAGATGATGAGGTGGTCCCTACAGCCACTGGGGATGATGCTGGAGTGACTGATGGCTATCGAGATTGGTATACCCAGGTTTAGCTAGTGAGGATCACTAGATCAAGGTCTATGATACAGTAGGCCTATGACCAGATGTAGCAACATCGACCAGTCACCCAACAACAACAACAACAGTAGAGGAGATAGGGTCAGGCTCTGCCTAGGGGAGGAGGACCTCGCACTAGAGGTGGTCACATACCATAGAGGAGGCTAGACCAGGAGGAGAGGAGGGCACCATCCCCATAGGAGGGAGGAGCATCTCCTCAGTAGGAGGTGAGACCTGACTTGCTCGATAAGGGCAAGGGGGTTATGGAGGAGGGAGAGAGCAGTGAGATGGCTGCTCTATGGGTTGAGGTTACTAGGTTGAGGGAGGAGACTGCCTCCCAAAATACCAAGATTGAGACTTTGGAGGCTGAGCTAGCACAGGCTATGGCTTAGTTAGGATAGGTAGTTGAGGCTTAGGGAGTTGTGGTTCCAGCTCCTACATCTTCACAGATGAGGGGTAGCTCAGGGGATGAGTTGGCTAGGGCTATTGGGTGGGTAGCTTTCTACCAGGCCCTATACTTTATAGTAGTTCCTGAGGGACAGAGGTAGCCACTTCCTATGATGTACGAGCCTCTAACTTGCTCGAGTCGCTCGAGATCGCACTCGACTACCAGGATGGCTACGACCACCAGAGCAGGAGGATTTCGAGCACCATGACCCCCTAGTGGAGATGATGATGCTTAGAGCTCTAGAGGTTCTAGGAGGGTCTAGGGATGACCTAGTTGACTCTTTTTTGTATTTTTGATGATTGAGTATGCCAATGATAGATATTGTGGCATATCAGTCGACCTTATATTGTATATATACTTTCTAAAGATATATATATATAGATATTTTGTTTTTATGTGACTTCATGTATTTTGTTTGATTACTTTGCATTTTAATTTTGTGTGAATCTCAAATGATCATGTTTATATTGATGAATGTTTTAATCATGCTTAAAATAATTAATGAAGTAAACTAATTTTTGAGAATGTGTGTTGAAAAATATGGTTGTATAATGATAGATTTAATAGATTAGCAATAAACCTCGAAGGATGTTGTGTTGTTATATGACCATTGATGGAGATCGATGCTCGCTAGGTCATGAAGCTGATCCTATTGTGAGGAAGTTTTTAATATTGCTAATGGTTGTGTGCTTAAGAATAATCTTAAGGCTTTAGGATGATATAAGAAAATGTTGATTTTGTTTTGAGAAACAATTGATTTTGAGAAAATTTTGATTTGGATTAATATGTTGATGAGAAAATAGAATGATTAAGCATGAAAAATTGGTAATATGACTTGCGCTAAGCATAAAATTCCTAAGTGTGAAGATGTAAAAATAATTACTTAGGAACTATACCATCATCGCGAAATCAAAATGAAATGCATGATGATATGAAATTGTTTTGTTCTTAAAATGCAAATTAATGTAAAATCATTATGTCACATGTTCAAAAGAATTATGTATTTTTATGAAAATATATATGGAATAATTTTTTAGCATGAAAAATTAGAATGATGACTTGCGCTAGGCATAAAATTCCTAAGTGTGAAATTTTGAAAGGAATAGTTACTTAGGAACTATACCATCATCGCGAAAATCAAAATGAAATGCATGATGAATAATTTTTTAATTTGTAATATTATTTGGAATAAATTATTGTATTATGATGATAAAATAATTTATAAGAACTAATGATATTAATTATCTAACAAAATCTCAAAGAAATATTTTAACTTATTTCAAAGACAAATTCAAATTTATCAAGAACCAGTGTGTGAAAAGTGAATTCATTATCTATTTTGATTATCATAATGATACAAAATCTCTCAAATAACAAATGTGTGTGCTTTGTAAGGTTAATTTACCAATTTTGAGTAAGGTAATGATAAAGCAAACTTGAATGAACCAATGTGTGTGCAAGTGAAATGTTCCTTTAACCATGATTTTGTGCATGCATTGGTACTGAACTACTATGTAAATCAAATTACCAAAAGCTAGCTGATCCATAAGCGGACATTGGTCTGTACAAAAGAAGGTCGCTAATGTGATAGACATATCACCACGTGAAAGGAATTACCCAAGGCCAAGCAAGTTGGGCACAAATCACCTGTTATGGGGCTTACCTCATGGCTTTCAAATAACTGAGAAATTCTAGGGATTCAAGTTCAATACTCCCTTCTTTTCTTCAAATTTTTGGATAGGGATTTCTTGTCCATTTTTGAACAAGGGGATTTTATTGCTTTGTAATGGAATGCTTTTCTTTGGTTTTCTCTTTTTTTTTTCTTTTTTCCTTTTTTTCTTTATTTTTCTTTCTTTTCTTTCTTTCTTTATTTTTCTTTCTTTTTGGGATACTTGCTCAGATTAGGCGTAGAGCAAGGGATTTTATTCGGGTAGGGAGGAGCTTGTCCTTTTGCCAATTTCTCAGTATTCTAGACCATGCACATGATAGGATAGCAAGGGAAACTTTTTGCTTAAGGTATTAAGACTTACTATGTAGTATCACTTTTGAATTTGCAACAAATCATTTTAAGATGTGAAAGTGTGCTCTTGGTTCAAAAAGTAGCAAGATCATTCTCAAAACTCAAAATTATTTAATGAAGTAATAGTGTTCTTTGGTACAAGAGAGATTTATAATCAAAATGACAAAATCAAAATCATTAAATATGTGAAATTTAGTGCATGGTTCAAGATAAATTTTGAATTTATCTAAAGTAAACTAAAATATAACTTGCAATCTTGGCAGATAATAAATACAAAAATAAATCTAATAATGCTTTTGGAAATATTTTTGTAGATTTTCAGATTTTGTAATTTTTTTGGTTGTTTTTGATAATATATTGAAATGCATGAGAAAATTATTTACAACTATGTACAGTGATGAGACTTTTGGCTTTATGCATAATATCTTTTTAGATGCATAATATTCATGGGTTCCTTGAGATATTTTCCATCCAAGGTAGCCAATCTATATGCACCTGATCCAAACTTAGCAGTAATGATGAATGGTCCAAGCCAATTAGGTTGAAATTTTCCTTTAAGATATTTTCTTGCATTAGTATTTTTTTATTTTCTTTTAAAACTAAATCTCCAACTTCAAAGGATCTACTATGAATTTTCTTTGCATATGATCTTTTAAGTTTGTCTTGGTAGGCATGAAGATGCTCTAAAGCATGGATGCACTTTTCATCTAGAAGTTCCAGCTGACTTAACCTGCCAATATGATATTCATCTCCTACTTCGGCATCTTGAAGTAGAAGAGCTAAAGAAGGAACTTCTAACTCAAATGGAAAAATTGCTTCAGCACCATAAACCAAGACAAAAGGTGAAGCACTTGTAGGGGTACGAACACTAGTTCGATAAGCCCACAAGGCAGGATATAATTGTATATGCCAATCACGACCTATTTTATTAACCAATATTTTTAAGATCTTGATTAATGTTTTATTAGATGCTTCAACTTGGCCATTGCCTTGTGGATAATAAGGAGTAGACCATCTATGTTGGATTTTATATTTTTGACATAATTTCTTAACATATTTATTCTTAAAACATGTACCATTGTTAGAAATGAGATTGGATGGAATTCCAAATCTACAAATAATTTGATTGAAAATAAATTTAGACACTTGAACTCCGGTACAAGAAGCTAAAGGTATAGCTTCAACCCACTTTGTAAAATATTCTATTGTTGTTATGATAAATTTATGACCATCAGAAGAAACATGATTGATTTTACCAATAATATCTAAACCCCATTTAGAAAAGGGCCAAGGAGAGGCTATGGCTTGGAGGTCCTGAGCAGGAGCATGAACAAGGTCAACATGTCTTTGACACTTGTCACAATGACGCACATACTCATTGGCATCCTTTTCCATGGAAGGCCAAAAATACCCCATTCTAAGGAGCTTTTTAGCAATAGCACTTCCACTAAAGTGTCCTCCATAGGATCCATCATGGGCTTCACTTAAGGCTTTCTTAGACTCTTCTATGTTAAGACATCTTAATAAGATACCCTCAAAAGATCTTCTATATAAGGTATTGCCAACAATTATGAAGCGAACAACTCGCTTACGTAATAGCCTATGTTGGTTTCTATCTAGTCCTTCAGGGAAGGTCCCATTCTGAAGAAAATTAAAGATATCTACATACCAAGGCTCTGGGGTAACTTCATTAATAAAAAATACATCTAATGGTTCTAGGCAATATTTAGAGGAAGCAGGTTCTTGGAGTTTGCGAATAATGATAGTAGCATATTCATCATCTAACTCCAAAGGCAACAAAGAAGCAGCCACAACCATAGCATCGACAACACGGTTGCTAGTTCTAGGAATAGCTTCTAAAGTTACTTTCTCAAACAATGATATAAGTTTAAGCACATATTCTTTATAAGGGCAAAGTTTCTCATCTCGTGTTTGATAAAATTCATTGATTTGATTTATCACAAGCTGAGAATCTCCAAAGACTAATAAAACTTTAATTTTTAATGCTAAAGTAGCTCGTAATCCAAGGATTAGAGCCTCATATTCTGTAGTATTATTAGTACAAGCAAACTATAATTTAAAAGATAAAGGAATAAGGTGATTTTGAGGGGATATTAATATGATACCTGTACCTGCACCACTCATACATCTAGCTCCATCAAAAAACAATGTCCAAGTTTCAGAATGATCTTCTTCTAAATTAAGGCATTCATCAGGAAATTCAATATTCATAGGATGAGTAGATTCTAAAGGTGCAGCAACTAACTGATCAGCTATAACTTGGCCTTTAATAGATTTTTGGATGATAAATGTGAGTTCAAACTCACTAAGAGCAAGAACCCACTTAGTTGTGCATCCTGATAAGTAAGGTCTACTCATCAAGTATCTTAATGGATCAGACTTAGCAATAACATATGTTTTCTGACTAAGCATGTAATGACACAATTTTTGCGTAGAAAACACAACTACTAGACAAAGTTTTTCTAATGGAGTATATCGGGTTTCATAACTTATTAAAGTTCTACTTATGTAATATGTGGCTCGTTCTTTCTTTTCATCATCAATTTGAGCCAACATAGCTCCAAGTGCAAGTTTCGAAGTAGAAATATATAGAATGAAAGGACAATCCGGTCTGGGTGGAACAAGCACTGGAGGGTTGAGAAGATATTGTTTAATACTATAAAAAGCTTCTTGAAATTCCTTATCCCATTGAAAGGAAATATTTTTCTTAAGTAATTTAAGAAAAGGTTCTGTTCTATCTGCCAATTTATCAATGAAGCGACGAATAGCTTGTAATTTTCCTTGTAAGATTCTTAATTATGATATGTTTTTAGGAGGTGGCATATCCATGATAGCCTTAATATTTAGAGGATCTATTTCTATGCCTCACATAGAAACAATGACTCCTAATAATTTTCCATATTTTACTCCAAATACACACTTGTCTGGATTTAAACGTATCAAATATTCTCTTAATCTATCAAACACTTTTCTTAAATCATTAATGTGATCATATTATTTAATTGAACGAGCTATAATATCATCCACATAATCATGCAAAATATCATACATCATATCATGAAAAATATATGTCATAGCTCTCTGATAAGTTGCACCTGCATTCTTTAATCCAAAGGGCATTACTTTCCAACAAAATGTTCCCCAAGGAGTAATAAAGGTTATTTTAGCTTGGTCTTCAGGAGCTATTCTAATTTGGTTGTATCCTAAAAAACCATCCATAAGGGACAACATCCCACTCCCAACTGTAAAATCTATGATTTGGTCCATATTAGGGAGAGGAAAATCATCTTTAGGGCATGCAACATTAATATCTCTAAAATATATGCAAACCCTAATCTTAGTAGCTTCTTTCTTAGTTACTGGAACAACATTTGATATCCACTCAGCATAGTCAATAGCTTGTATAAAACTTACATTCAAAAGCTTTTCTAACTCACTTTTAACGAGTAGTGCTACTTTAGGATGCATTTTTCTAAGTTTTTGCTTTACAGGTTTAGCATCAGGGTGCACTACTAAATGGTGCATAACTACAGAAGGATCTAGGCCGGGCATATCTACGTATGTCCAAGCAAAGACATCAGAATATTTTATGAGGAATTCAATATATAGCTTTTGTTTCTCTTCACTCAACTCTGATCCAATTTTGACCATGCAAGGGTTCTCTTCTATCCCAATATTGATTTTTAAAATATTTTCTACAACAATATTTAGGTCTCTTTCAAAGTTGGGTGGTGCGGGTGACACACCCATTTCTTGTAATTATTCTAATGTGCATTTGGCTAACTCTTCTTGAGGAGTAGTAGCTTCAATATGGGCTATACATGGCATAGATCCATCAAAAAAGAATTCATTCCTTAAAATTTCATCAAGAGATACATCATGACAAATATCACCCTCTAAACATTCATCCAAAGAAGCAATCATTTTTGGATAAACCATAGTCAACATATTACAAGTATGTATCTTTTTAGGAAGCTCTTGTTGTTCTATATATTCTTGATATGTTACAAGGTGATCATCATATTCATATGGGAATGGTTCTATTTTTGTAGGGATATAACCAAGACCACATCGGACTGGCCACTCTTCGACTTCCAAAGGTTCTTTTATACCATTTTCATGAGGTCTTAAACCTTTACCTCTATAACCCATATTACACATCATTGGTTTTGATTTTATATATCCATTAGAAAAATAACACTTAGCAAATCCATCTTGATCAATTGTAATTTTTACAGTTGAAAATTTACCCCAATCATATCCTGCATATACAAAGGCACAACTCCCAATGTGATAAATGCTTCCCTTCTTTGGCAAGCCTAATGTCCAGGGAGATGGTGGTAACTTAGATAGTACCAAGGAATCTTGGGTAGCAAAATTAACTTCTTCTGTAGTTGCGAGCATTGAAGATAAATCCGGTAATACTTCATCGAAATGGCATATGAAGTAGATGGATTATCCTCCTTAGTTGGCTCTTTAGATGCTATAAATTTAAATGTTGTAGACTCAGGAGGTGAATCTGCTATTATAGATTTAGGAAATGGATTAGATATAGGTTCAGAAGGTGATGATGATAATGATTTAGAATTTGTTGATGTTGATGTTTTAGAATGTGTTTTTAATGATATTGATTTAGAAGGTGATGATGATTTAAATTTAGAAGGTTTTGATGATGAGGGTGTACTAGGCTGAACAGAAGACATAGCAGGACAGAATGAAACTCCTATAGGTTCCATCATAGCACACATGTCAAATGGCCTAGGATCACCATGAATGGTGACTAATTGATTTTTAAACTCAAATTTAACACATTGATGTAATGTGGAAGGCACTGCTCTCATTGCATTGATCCAAGGTCGACCTAAAAGAATGTTGTATGATGCAAAACAAGGTACAACAAACACAGTCATATCTAAAATCCTTGGACCAACTTGCAATGGGATTTTCATTACCCCACATGTTTCTTGAGTTTCATCATTAAATGCTTTAATAATCATTTCAGTCTTTTTCATATCTTCTTTTTTAAATCCAAATATTTGAAAGAAATCATATGTGCATATATTTAATGATGATCCATTATCAATTAGGACTCTTTTAACTCCTACATCTCCAATCAATGTTGTAATGTATAAGGGGTTATCTCCATACAAACTTTGAGGAGGAATATCTTTATCACGAAAATCTATGAAATTTGTTTCATCCAAAGTTACAACATTTACTACAGCATTAGGTTCAATATCTTTAGGTACCATCATCTTACTTAAAGTTCTCATCAATTCTTCTCTATGTATGGAGGAAGTTCTTAAGAGATCCAAAAGAGAAATTCTTGTTGTGATGGTAGCTAATTGTTCATTAATATCATATGGAGATCTTTGTTGTGAACTTATTACATTATTTCCTTTAGTAGGAGCTTTTAATACAAATGGAGCTGATTTCTCATTTTGACTTTGATCTTGAGAATTTTGGTTTTGTGCTTGTTGTCTTGTAACAACTCCGATGGTACCTACAATGTTGCTATGTCGTGGATCACCAAATCGAGGTCTAGCATTTTTTGCTTGCTCATTTGAAAGCCATTGTTGAGATGATGGTCTAGTAGTTACTCTTCTTGGAAATGGTTCTTCTGGAACTGATAAATCTGTAATAGGGATGACTTGATCTGATTCATACTCAGAACTATTTGAAGCAATCTCTAACTCACTCCCTGTTTCACTTTATGTGTCACTTTCTAAAGATGCACTTTGGCAAATTTTTAGAGGTCTAATAGTGACTAGAGATTCAGTAGTTACACATGTTTTTTTGCAAATCTTGATGTGGTAGAAAACTGCTAATAGTTCCTACATATCGAGTTGGATGAGGAACATTATGATGTTCTACTTGATTTACAACTTCTTTACCATGCTTTGGTAAAGGGTGTTGAAAGATATCCAAATTTTTATTTGCATTTTGATTTTGAGGTTTTTGTGTATTATTTTGAGCATTTCTTGGAGGGAAATTCTCTACTTCCATTTCTCCATTATCAATTAAATCTTGTATCATGTGCTTCAATATCTTACATGAGTTTGTTGAATGACCATCAACTCTATGGAAGTTACAATGTAAATCAGCCCTAAATCCAGCTATAGTTGTATCTGGTTGTCTTATTTTAGGCAACAATATCAAACCTTGTTCCAATAATTGAGGTAAAATCATAGTTAATGGCTGATTTAATCTTGTAAATTCTCTTGGTGGTTTATCAGGAACCTTTAATACAAATTTCTTCACAACTTCAGCAAGATTAACATTTGAGTTGTTTCTACTGTCAGTAACTCCATCACCTACTACTTGTTTATTCTTATATTGATTCTTAGAAGTTTTGTCTTCATCCTTCTTCTTAAATTGACCTCTTCTAATAAGGGCATCTTCTACCCTCCTTGCTAAATCAATGGCTTGATCAAAGGATGTCACTATAGCAGTAGAAAGTTCATAAGATAATTGTTCTTGCAAATTACCTATGAATATGTCCAACATTTCATGATGTGGTAATGCAAAGTGTAATTTTCCCAAAATTTGTCTCCACTTAGCCAAGAATTCCATAAAACTTTCATATTTTCCTTGTTTCAAGTTGTATAAATCCTTAATGGTCACATGCCTCTCTATATAGGCACTAAATTGGTGGACAAACATTTTTGCTGTCTCCTCAAAATTTCTTAAAGAATTAGTGGGTAACTGATAATACCACTCTAGAGCCATACCCCCAGACTTTTAGGGAACATCTTTAGCAACAATAAATCATCATGAGAAACATCATGACATGTTGTCCTAAACATGCGAAGATGCTCTATAGGATCTTCAGTTCCTTTATATATCGGGAGGACCGGCATAGGGAAATGTTTAGGGTAAGGTTGAGCTACCATAATAGGATCTAAAGGTTGACTACACATCTCTCGATAACTGTATGAGGGATGGTAGGGATCCATATGGTCTAGACAAGAAGCTAATTGTTTAACCATGGCTTCAAGTCCCTATTGTTGTCCACCAAACTGATTTTGTTGCACCATACTATTATGTCTTTGATAATAAGTAGGTGTTGTTGTGTAAGGATTTCCAACTGAAACACTATTATGTAAAGTGTTTATAGGAATTATGTTTTGTTGAGTTTTATTTTTTTTTGGTAGATAGGATACTATAGCATTAATACTATGTTTTACAGGTTGACCCAAAACCTTTTACAAAAATCAACCCAAGGTTGTTGATGAACGTGTCCTTACTAAGGATCCTATATATGTAAAATCTGCATGCCACCAAAGCCATTACATTTGGTAAGGCACATAGCCTGTTATCAAAAAGAAACTTCCCATACAACATTTTGGATATACCCCAAGAAAACACACCTACATCATAATTACAAAAAAAGAAACAGACATAGATCCCTTCCTTGAAATAGTGGAGAAACAAAAAGCTACAGACACACATAGCAGAGTACTGAAAAAAACTCCCACAAGCTCTGTATTGACAGTTACTCTTAATAATTATTTGGTAATTGCTTTCTTCCATATATGATATGCTTTGGGACCACATCCCGTCTTGGTCAATCAGCCTTGGAGAAGTGAACCTGCTAGCTAGATTTATGGCGGTGGCTATCTGGTGGTCCACGTGGCTCTGGTTCGAAGTATTATATTACCGTTTCTTTCCTGCCCTGTGATTATCAACCAACCTAAAATTACTAAGATGTCTAAGATCCATGTTATCTAACATGTGGTTGTCCCCATTAATATTTGTGGTATTTCTAAGCAACATCCACCAAGACTGACAACTTAGATAATTTTATTGCGAGTCCATTTCAAAAAAGAGACACGAATACTCATAGTCTTCGAACTTACAGTGCCTTCACTGTTGGTAAATTTGATTATAATTCTTGGCATTCTTGTTGAATAAGCTCCTCTACTTCACTCGGGACACCGTGTTCCCATTTGAAAAGTTTGTCACCATCGACACCCAAATTGGCCAACTTATTAGCAACTTTTTTAGCTTCTCGAAAGACATGTTGGGCTTTTTTGTCTTGTCTTCCTTGGAAAATGATCCTAGCCTCTTCAACAATTGTTTTAATCCTCCAAGGAGGTGTTTTCCAATTATTGAGGAGATTTATAACATGCATAGAGTCTCCTTCTACGATCAAATTGTCTTCTAAGTCTTGAGTCATTTGAAGGCCTCTCCACATAGCTCTAGCTTCAACTTCATTGTTCGTCCTTGTTCCCAAATATTCAAAAAACACAAGCATCATATTCCCATTATGATCTCGCACAATGCCACCAATGCCTTCTCTGCCACTAAAATTAAGCTTAAACCAACTTGTAGGAGGTGGGGACCACTTAACATTGGCTCTAGGGTTGACTACCCTAGGCACAAACTCATCTAACAAGGTTAATATTAAATATTGAGCAATCGTGGTCTCCTACAGATGAGGTTTACGGATATAAAAAGGGATAAGGTTCACATTCTTGTTGGTAAAGGATAGGATCCTGGCAATGATAGTTTTATGATCATGGATAGACTCATTAAAGACTCTATGGTTCCTTTCTAACCACACCTACCAAAGATAGTGATTGAGACAAATTTTCCACATGTATCTAAGTCTTTGTCTTGAAAAGAGACAAGGCCATTGGATGAACAAATCAAGTATGATGGCTAGTTTAACCCAATAAATATTGAAGGCCTAAAAAATCCCACTTTGGACAGACAAGGAAAAAGGGCACTCAAGGAAAATATGATAAATGGTCTCCCAATTAGCCCTGCACAGATAACAGTGATTAGTGATAAAAATATCTTTATGCATCATATTATCAATGGTTAGAATTATTCCTTAGATAACCAACCATGAAAAGACTACAATTTTTTGAATTAAATTGTTTATCCAAACTAAGTCCTTTTGGAGGACAAAATCCTCATCATTAAGCAGAAGCTTGTAAGCTGATTTAACAGTGAACTGCCCATTTTTCGTAGGAGCCTGGGTCACTTGATCTTCCTTGGGTCTCATGGGGATAAAATTTTTCCCAAGAATATTACAAAGATCATTTGATTCTGATTGAAATCCCTGAATCCTTATTTGTTTCCACTTCATTCTGCCTTTGTCCTCAACCATATAATCAGAGACTTTTCTGCCAAAGATAGTGATTGAGACAAATTTTCCACATGTATCTAAGTCTTTGTCTTGAAAATACGTAAGGCCAATGGATGAACAAATCAAGTACGATGGTTGGTTTAACCCAAGAAATATTGAAGGCCTAAAAAACCCCACTTAGGACAGTCAAGGAAAAAGGGCACTCAAGGAAAATGTGATAAATGGTATCCTAGTTAGCCCTGCACAGATAACAACGATTAGTGATACAAATACCTTTACGCATCATATTATCAATGGTTATAATTCTTCCTTGGATAACCATCCATGAAAAGACTACAATTTTTGGAATTAAATTTTTTATCCAAACTAAGTCCTTTTGGAGGACAAAATCCTCGTCATCAAGCAGAAGCTTGTAAGTTGATTTAACAGTGAACTATCCATTTTTCGTAGGAGCCCTGGTAACTTGATCTTCCTGGGGTCTCATGGGGATAAAATATTTCCTGAGAATGTTGCAAAGATCATTTTATTCCGCTTGAAATCCCTGAATCCTTATTTGTTTCCACTTCATTCTGCATTTTTCCTCAACCATATAATCAAAGACTTTTCTACCAATGAGTTCTTTCATGATATCTCTGATTCAGGATAAGTTAGGATATTACGTCAGTGGTTCATCCTTAGCCCACTTGTCATTCCAGCAATTTATCCTCTCACCATTGCCTAAAACCCATATTAAACCTTTTTTTATGATTTCCTTACAATTGAGAATTGCTTTCCAAAAAGCAGAACCTCTGATTGGAACTAAGTCACTTAGAAATTCTATATTTTGAAGATACTTTCATTTGATGATAGTTGTCCATTCATTTTCTTCACCAGAAATGAGGTGCCACGTCTACTTAGCTAGTAAATCTAAATTCATATGAGCAATTATCCTCAGACCTAAGCCCCCATTTTCCCTGGGTCTACACACTTTGGTCCATCCTACAAGGTGTATCTTTTTTTCTCCTCTGATCTAGTCCATAAAAATTATTTTTGGAGTTTCTCAATTTTCTGGAAAACCTTCACAGGGGCTTTGAAAACGGAGAGGAAATATACTGGAATGCTCTAAAGAGAGACCTTAGTGAGGGTCATCTTTCCTGATTGAGATAGAAGATGACCTTTCCATCTAACAAGTTTTTTTTGAATTCTTTCAATAACCCTATCCCACATTGACTCTCTCGGAGAACCAATGAAAAGAGGGAGACCAAGATACGAAGTGAGGAGGTTTGCTATATCACACCCTAAAATTTTGGTAATCCTTCCTTGCCTCTGAATGGGGGTGTTCAAGAAATATAAATTTATTTTACTAAAATTAACTTTTTGACCAACAACGTCCTCATAGAGTTGCAGGATGTATTTAATTCTTTTGGCCTCAACCACCAACGCCTTAGTCAATAGAAGGGTATCATCGACAAATTGTTGGTGAGAAACAACCCTAGTGAGAGATGTTGCCTTGATTCTTGATATTAGCCTTAAACTTAAAGCATTTTTTATGGTTCTGCCTAAAGCTTCTGCCACAATGATGAATAACATGAGGCTGATAGGGTCCCCCTGCCAAATTCCTCTATGACTTTGAAAGTAACCAGTAGTTGTTCCATTAACCAAAATCAAGAACCATGATTTAGAAATGTATTCTTTGATCAAATTAACCCATTGGTGGTGAAAACCAAACTTAAGTAGGATAACAATTAGAAATTCCCAATTTATCCTGTCAAGTGCTTTGTTCATATCAAGCTTGAGGGCAAAAATAGACCTGTTAGTCTTATGAGTAGAGTGTAGAGCTTCATGAACTATGATGACTCAATCCAAGATTGACCTACCCTGGATAGATCTTCCCTAGCATGAATCTATGATGTAGGCTAGAAAATATCTCATTCTATTTACAATGGCTTTAGTTAGGATCTTGTAAGAAACATTGCACAGACTGATTGGCCTAAAGTCAGCCATAGATTCAGGGGTTTGCTTCTTAGAAATTAGAGAAATAAAAGTAGAGTTGAGACATTTTGGGATATGATTGCTTGCTTGGAATTCTATAACAGCAAAAATTACATCCTCACTTACGATGTCCCAAAAATCTTGATAGAAACAAGGGGGAAAGCCATTGGGTCTTGGGGCTTTGTCTGGCTCCATGCTAAACAAGGCTTCCTTAATTTCCTCATCATAAAAGGGAGCTAGAAGCTTAAGGTTTATATCCTCATTTATTATGCTAGGAATGGATTGCAAGAGAATATATTTGGCCTCCTCATTGCACTATGATTCCTGACCAAGGATAGAATTGAAATAAGTTACTACCTCCTTTCTGATTTTTGTTAAGTCCTGAGTAATAGAACCATCTGCTTTTTTTTAATTTTTATATTGTTATTGCTTCTATTTCTAAGTGTTGTGATGTGAAAAAGCTTAGAATTTGAATCTCCATATTTCATCCAAAGAGCCCTTGATTTTTGCCTCCAATATATTTCCTCACAGGCCAAAATGTTATGAAACTCTGCTAGTTTTTTTCGTTCCTCCTGCCTAGTAGTTTCATCAGCATCACCATGTTGAATCCTCTGATCAATTATATTCAAACTTTCAACAACCTATTTTTTATTTTCAAAGAGGTTCCCAAAGACCTATTTGTTCCAAGTTTGAATATTTTCCTTAACAAACTTTAATTTGCCAAGAAGTTTAAAAGCTGCACTACCCCTGGCTGGATGTTCCCACCACTGAATTAAGTTATCTCTGAAACTAGAATGTTTGATCCACATAGATTGAAATCTGAAAGGTTTCTTGAAGGACAGAGAGTTAGGGATCTCCAAAAAAATGGGATTATGATCAAAGGTAATTTTAGGAAGGGCTTGTAGGGTAGAATCACCGAACAGAGTTGTAGCCTCGTTTGATAGAAAAAACCTGTCAAGCCTTTCTTGAATGATATGACACCCTATCCACCGTTTTCTCCAGGTATAATTCACTTCTCTAAGTTTTTACATCCATAAACATGTTGGAGTTCACAAATTCATTGAAATCATCCATGCTCTTGATAGGTGGTCCATTTCCACCCATTTTGTCTGAAGGGTAAAGAGGAGTGTTAAAATCCCCAGCCATAATCCAGGGGATATTATGGAAGATTTCACTTAGATTTCCTAAGTACTCCCATAGTAGATATCTCCCTTGAATTGAAGTCGGGGCATAAATATTTGAAAGGATCCACGACCTGTTGTTGTTTATTTCCTTAAATAAAACACTAAGAACCCTGTCATCTTTCTAAATAATAGTGCCTTCTACTATCCAAGGATCCCACAAAGTCATAAGACCTCCAGACGCTCCTCTGACTGATTTGCAAACCATCTCCCCTTGATTCCATATATTTTTTTGCTACTTTTTTTGATTGAATCTCATCATTTTTTGTTTCTTGCAACATGATAATAGTTGGATTCACTTGATTTCTTATTGCACTGACTTCCTTGTGTTTGGATAGGCCATTGAGGCCTCTCACGTTCTATAAGAGGAACTTCATTTATATTGTTTGGGATTTTTTCCTCTCCCCCTCCCTTGAGTGGGTTTTCCTAATTTGTTGTCTTCAGAACCAGGAATAACCTATTGAAACAAGGTTCTTTGTTTTATATTGGCAATGTCATTATCAATTTTAATTTTTTGATGCTCAGCATTTGATATTCTCCCTCTTCTTTTTTCACTACCAAAATTTGTAGGAGACTTCACAGTGCTCCTGATTTGTTTAGGACTAAACTAGGGGGAGGTAATTTATTGCAAAATTGGACTGCCATATTCCTCAGTCTGAATAGTTTCACATATATCCACCCCTACATCCAAATATTCTTCTTTTTTCTTGTATTCCCCTAGTCTGTGGGACAACCCTTCAATAGGATTTACCTGGATCCTAATGATGATGTTAGGGAGATGAGATTTTTTAATTTCCAATGCCTCAAATTTCTTCCTAAGTTCTTCAGCATTAGGGTTTGGCTTTGGGATGCCCATTGGGCTTGAAGTATTTTCAGCATTGGGGTTTAAGGATCCCGACTTGGATGGGGATTCTAGAGATCGAGCATTAGGGTTTGGCTTTATGATGCCCACAGGGCTTATAGTAATTTCAACATTAGGATTTGAGGATCCTGACTTGGATGGGTATTCTAGAGAGTCAGAAAGGTTAGCCTGAAGGTTCTAGGCTTCCATGTCTTCCAATAATCCTCCTACTCCCATATTGGATAGAATTGAAAATTTATTTGAAACTAGAGGATTCGAAATTACCTGAGTATTTTTGTTGCCAACAACCTATTGTTTTCCTTTGTCTTTTTGGGACCCTACACCCTCTCTTATATTTTTTTGGTAGACATAGTTTTCCAGATTTAAATCACCTATGCTAGGGAAACTCCTCAAATTTCCTTTGTCTAGCTTCCCTGCTTCTGCTTTTCTCTATTCATTGCCAAGTTAGGGCACTGATTGCATAGAAGTCCTTGATTTTTACATTCTGCATAGAATGTCAGTCTGTTCTCATATTCTACTAACTATTTTCAATAGTATTCTCCATACTCTAGCTCCAAAAACCATGGCAATTCATTATCCAAATTAGCATTTATGTAGATTCATGCATGAGTCATCCTTGTCCTGGCCAAGGTCGCATGGTCAATGGATATCAGGTCCCCTATAGTTCTGGCTATGCCCTGCAACCAATATTCAGTGAAGAACTGGGAAAGTAGACTCAAGAGATGAAACCAAATAGGGGTAATGTTAATATTTTGCTTTTGAGTGTCAAAATATTCACTCCATCGTCTGACAAAAAGGCTCCTTTTGCCCAAAAACCAAGGACCTCTTGTTAAAATATGGTTAGCATCCTCCATATTGTTAAAACAGATAATGAAAAACCCTTGATTTAGAGCTACCAACTCAAAGCTTCCTATCGGTCACCATTTACCCATCGCCCAAGCCCTGATAGTCTCCATGTCCGGCTTACCTCCCAAAAACTTGCCTACTAGGGAGAATTCTTCCATTGAAATAAAATGGCTCATGGAACCTGCCGGGACCAAAATTTTATTATTTACTAGAACTAGGCATGGAAGAGAGAGAACCTCCTTTCTTTTTCCTCTAATAGTCTCAGCAAAATACAACCACTTCTTGGGTCTCGCATTGTCCTTCGTATCATTTTTGTCGAGGTCTTTCTGAGGAGGGTCGGGCCCCCGCGTGATGCTCACCTCCAAATCTGGCGCAGCCTGACCACCTTCCTCTAGATCCTTGCTTGATCCATGCTCAAGGTTTCCACCTTTCCCTTTTGTACCTTCTCTACCTCTACCGCCTTGGCTAATATTCCTACCAAGAAAATTCAAACCCTCACTCCCGCTACACCTGCTAAACCTCAGCTCACTCATTCCTTTGATGCCTTCAAAAGGTTAAAAATTCAAGTTTGAATTTTTTCTCTATTGTTATGCTTTACATATATAAAAGTTCTACAAAAGATCAAAGATTGTATCTCATGTTATTTTCCCAACACCCATGAGGGCTGTAGATATACCTATGGAAGATATGCTAATCAATGCCCCTCCACCAATAGTGTTTATATATCCGTATTTGATCGGTGCCCCTCCACCAACAAGGCTCGTAGATCCTCCTTCAACAGATTGTATGCTTTCTAATTGTGCTTCTGGTTTATTTTCCCACTTTCTAGCTATGCTTCCAATTTATTCTCTTGATTTTCAGTTGTGCTTCCCTGGTCTGCCCCTCTCCTAAGAATCCCTTTCAAAAAGTGATGTTTTGTTGAGTTTTCTATTGATAATTTGTATTTTGATTTTTCTTGGTTTTTTGTTGATTTACCATTTGTTGATTAAGATATTGAGTGAATATGGATGTGAATGGTTGTTTTTGTTGTGTAGGATTGGTTTTGTTAGTAGCAATTTTGGATGTTTATACCATTGGTTTTTGAATATTTTGATTTAAAGGTATCATATTTTGATTAGATGGTCCTGCTTGATCATTATCTCGATCTGTTGATTTCATGTATGATAATGGATTTGTATGTATCCAAAATGCAGTTGCTAAGGCTAACTCCATATCACCTTCTCCTAAATTATCCATTTGTACTGCTTGACTAAATTCTCCTATGTGGTTTTTTATAAATTGGGTAAATTTGCTAAGAGATTCAAATTTAACATTTCCTTTTTCATCTAATGTAGGTTCATTAGGATCTTCTATTTTGTCTTCCCCATTATCACCTTCGTCTTCTAAAAATACATCTTCTCCAATAAGTTGTCTATCCTCAATATTTTATTGTTCTTGTTCTCCCATATTATCATTTTCTACTTGTTTACCACTTCTTAATATAGGCATTTTGATTTTAGAGTATCTTCTCTTTGCAGATATATATTATATATGTACTAAAATTTTGGGTTATATATGCAAAATATATATATATATATATATATATATATATATACCTAACTAAATAAATATAATATGATTGTTTTTGGGTTTTTATAGTTTTAGATTGCAAACAACAAAACAAACACAACTATAATATTATAGATATTATATCTTAATTTTATTGGAAAAGCCTATAGATATCATTAACAAGTTCAAGTTGATCTGGTGACATGTAGTGTTCTTCTTCAAATTGAAAGTTGGTTTTTAATAATTTTATGAAATGTGCTATAGTGATGCAATCAACCTCACAATTTGACATATAAAAGTGCAATTCATGGCAATATTCTCGATAAAGCACAACTCTAGGAACTCTGTTAAATCTTCTTTTGTCGTCTAAACAATCTCTTGATTTTCCACTCATGATAAAAATTGGTGTACCACTATTGCATTCTCAAGATAATCTTCAAAGGAATAAAGTCTTGGATAAATTACAACTTTCTTATCTGCTAGCCACCTATCACATGCTCTTTGAAGGTCAAAGTAAAAATGTGCACTATCTGGATCTAGGATTCTAGATAAGTTAAACCTTATGCTTTTTTTAAGTTCAGGTTCTTTAGCTCTTATAATTTCTAACCTTCTCCAAATATCAGGGTGTGGTACACTACCTAATGAAAAAAATTCTTGGTTTTCTAGTACTATACTAACATTGATTCAAATGACTCTCCTTATGTTATAATCTATTATGTGATTTAAATTAATGCTTTTTTTTTTTGGTTTTTTGTAACTATTTAAGAATCAGAAGAATATCTATTTCTTTCACATCAGGTTCACCAAATAATTTAGGCCAAAAATTCTCGCACTCCTTTCCTCAAGGCTAATGGATCCGCACCTTAGAGGGGAATGGGAGAATGGATGGTCTACACCTTGAAAGAGAGGTACTTAACCATACCTTATGGTGATTTTTCAACCAATTGGGTGGGTTCACTAGGAAACATTTTATGGCAGTTTGCAAGCCTGGGTTTTGGGATTTGTTTTTATGTGTTCCTTTTATCAAATCATGCAATACATCTAGTTTGGCCAATATGCAACTATGCTAATCTATATGCAATTTTGATTCATATGCAAACAACATAAACCATAAAACAAAATCTAAATAAGCAATGCAATGCTTTAAAAATTATTTAGAACACTTACTTATATCTGGAAGTCTGAAGAAGATTCTGATTTTTGATGCATACAATATCGGGTAAAATCCAGCAATATCAGTCAAAATCAGGCAATATCGGGTGACTCGATTATGTAGAAATCCAACCGATCTTGACTAAAACCTACAATTTTATAATTGGATGTAGAAAACAAAAACTTCACAAGGAAATATGGATTTGAATCGATTAAATGACAATGAGTTATGATCCTAAGATAATAATGGAAGAATGTTCATATGCCTATTTATGCTAAATGTTTGAATATTTACGAAGTAACGAAGGAATATGTCTATTAAACCCAAAATAATAATGGTAGCATACTAAAAATGATGAAATGAATATGAAATATGAATTCTAAATGAGAGGGAAGGAGAAATAAAATGCAAACTCTAAGGTCTAGATGCCCCCGGTTGGCTAAAGTGCAACAATATGAGTTGCAGGCAAAATCAAGCGATTTTACGTAGAATCGGGCAGAACGATATCACGATCGGGTGATCCGATATCGCTCAAATCCTCCCAATGCATAATTTGAATCTAAAAAAACATAGTGAAAAGAGATAAATATGATGTGAAGTTATACAAGAGTTATAGGGGGAATCCAATACGAGGAGCCTGGATTAAAAAGGAGGAATTCAGGTAAGGGGTTGGGCCAAAAATGGAGGTGGTTGTAACCTCTTCTAATCTGGGCAAAATCGGGTAAACCGATCTTGCAACTACCATGCAACTATCTCGGTAAATATGAATGCGGTTTAAACATATTTTTTCACCTTGCTAAAGTAGGCAT
Source organism: Wollemia nobilis (assembly GCA_028583015.1). NCBI lineage: Eukaryota > Viridiplantae > Streptophyta > Pinopsida > Araucariales > Araucariaceae > Wollemia > Wollemia nobilis. The sequence goes on from JAQPPZ010003223.1 coordinate 5,220,199, forward strand.
TTTTTAGTTTTGAGCAAAAGCGAGTGACCCTATTTTGCACAAAATATTCTAATTTTGCACGAAATCGTACGATTTTGCATAGAGGTTAAAAACTAACTTAGAATGGGCACAAAAATCAAGGTAACAAATTAGGGGTGGCAAATTTGATTTTTCAAAGTGTTTGTACCTTAGTTTTAATTAATGTGAGCCAATTTTAGGGTGCTACAAGGTGATCGAGAGCTTTGCACAATACATCGAGGTGCTCATGGCATAGTAAATATTTAGCCAATAAGTCATCCATGTAATCTTCCAAAATTTTATGCATGTAGTCATGGAATATGTAAGTCATAGCTCGCTGGTAGGTAGCGCTAGCATTTTTGAGGTTGAAAGGCATGACTTTATAACAAAATGTCCCCCAAGGTGTTGTGAAAACCATTTTGAGTTGGTATTCTAGATTAATACAAATTTGGTTGTATCTAGAGAAATCGTCCATTAGGGATAACATCTCATGGCCTATTTTGGCATCTACTAGGGCATCGATGTTTGGTAACAAGAATTCATCCTTAGGACTCGCTTTGTTTATATTACAAAAGTTGATACAAATACAAATCCTCCTATCAGGTTTCTTGATAAGAACTATATTGAAAAGCCATGGTGGATAATCCATTGATATAATGAGATTGACATCTAATGGCTTTTGCAACTCATATTTCACCATTAAAGCTATTGTTGGATGCATTTTACGTAGTTTTTGCTTGATTGGTTTTGCATTTGGGTCAAGCATGAGATTATACGTGACTAAATTTGGATCTAGTCTTGGCATGTCTTTGTAGGACCATGCAAAAGCTTTCTTCTTATCTTTGAGAAGAGTTGTGAAATCAGCTTGCTCAATGAGGGATAAGCCTTCCCCTAAATTTATGAATTGAGGATTTTTAGGATCTATGTTGATATCACTATAAATTGTTGGCTCAATTAACATATGAGATCCCTCTTCCAAGTGGTGTGGAGTAGGGATCAAATGGATGTCGTTAGCTAGGTTTATGTCATAAATAAAAAATTATAGCTTAACCTCAATGTGAAAGACATATTGAGTAGACCCTAGAGAAAAATTAAATGGCTGCAACATTTCATCGAAAGGCCAATACTTTGAAGGAGATGATGGAGAATATCCTGATCAAATTTGATTGCCTCCAAGTCAAGGTGCATTGGCTTTGACTAGTTTTTTGGATCACGTAATGGTGCAAAATGATCTATGGAAATCATGTTAATGGATGGATGATCTCCTCTAGGTGGTTTATGGGGTATACCGACGATAGGTTGTTGCAAGACTTGTGGATATGGTTGCGGTGGAAACTAAATTACTGGAGGTGGTCAATGTGAAAGTGAACAATCTTGCTCTTCTAAGGGTAGAATTTGTCACCAAATGGGGTTCGATAATGGGAAAATGCATAGATAGAGTTCATATTCATCATCTAAAGGGATGATCCACGTGTATTCCTCATCTAAGCTAGAGGAATCAATAGGTGTGATACCATAATCTGATTCATCATCAATTGTCCATTCATAGGGAGGACCTTGATCTTCTTCCTCACTATCATATGGAAGAGTATGTGAACTTTCATCTACCTCATAGGATCAGGTGAAATGGTAAGATATCTCTTGATCTATCATAGTTATAGGGAAATAATCCCCCAATGAATGGACATGATTAGGATTTGTGTAAGGATCGCATGCAAGCTCATCCCTATAGTTTAGATTTAGGTGCTCTAAACTATCAGTGAGGACATCGAGAGGCACAAGATTGTTGTGTCCTAAACCAGACTTATCACACAACATTTGATAATATGATTGGTAAGGAATGTGAGTATCCTATTCGTAAAATCCCAAACCATAGCCATGCCAGTTACAGAGATGGAGATATCTCATGGTAAATTTAGGATTGGACATGTAATTGATGTACTAAAAAAAGGGCTATTCATCCTCTTCTTGTTGAAGATATGGTTTTGTGCCATATTCAATACCCCCATAAATGAAATTTGTTTGATTAGGAGGTAAGCCTAGAGGTACGATGGTACCTATGGGGAGATGAGATCGACCCATGTTTTACACTGTATCAATGGTAGGAGTTGTTATGACATTCCTTACCAAATATTCTCCTAAGCTAGTGGTAGCTATATGGACTGTGACTTGTGGTAGTGGAGATGGATGAGGCTCGAGTGAGGCTTGAGTTGACTCAATGTTTACTTCACAAGGTGATTCCTAATCTGCTAAACTAGGGATATCTTATGTGGAGATGGTAGATATGGTTGGATGGATCTCATCAATAGGCCTCTTCATCATGTTCCTTTGTGGAGGATTCAATTATGACAAAGGCATATGTGGAGGTGCTAATTATGAGGATGGTATGGAGGACAATGGTGACGAATTAGTGGAATGTGACAGTGAAGGAGTTAGACCTTGGTTGGACGTATTCAGTTGGAAGTCCATATGGGTCGATGACAAGGTTGACTTAGGTATTTGTTGAACCAAGTTGTAGTATTTGAAGGGCTTAAGGTTTGTAGATACAACATGTACTTGCCCTTCGTATGTGTACTTCAAATATTGGTGAGTTATGGATGGAACGCACTTCATATCCCAAATTTCTAGCAAGATATTTGAGGTCATTTCACCCTCCAAAATGTGACACAATGTTGGTATGGTATTTTTTCCCACCTGAATGGCCAAGACTATGGTACCAACCATTGAACACAGAGTATCATTGAATTCTTGAAGGGTATATGTGGATGCAAAAATATGGAATGTTGGAATCCCTAGATTTTTTAAAGCAATGATGGTGATGTTATTGTTGGAGGAACCAGTATCAATAAAAATAATCTTATAAGGTGTTTCATTTACACATGCAATGATGTGTATGGGAGGATCCACCATATCATTCAGTATCATCTTGAGTTCATGCTCATGGAAGGTGATCATTGGTTCTATGCATTATCAAACATGTCCCACAAAATTGTTAAAGGTGTTAGACTCCTGGGACTACAATTCAATCAAATTGAGGATCTCCATGAGAGCTTCTTGATGAGGTGGAGATTTCTAGATGAGCTCATATATGGAAAGCCAATTTAATGTTATTCACAAGCTTTGAGCATGCTTACTCTTTATTGTGACCATCGAATGATGTGGAAGGTTCTACACTAGAGGTGGCAAGGGCTATGATGTTGAAGAAATATTGTTTCAAGCCATGGGTGGCATGACTTGACTTGGGTAATGCTTGTTCCTTGTCCCAATGCTAACCATTCCAATGAACCCTTATTTAGGGGGTGCCAAACGGATCTCATTCACCTATTGTTCTATATTTTATAGCTCCTCATGTGTGGGTAGTGGATCTTTAAAAACACCCATTTGTTGATTGTTTATGGTAATAGGATTATCAACCTGAAGATCATTCCTATCGATTATGTCCTATACTAGGTGTTTGAAACCGTAGCATGTTTGCATGTCATGCCCATTTTTCCTATGATATTTATAGTATAGATCTTACCTTCATCCCATGGTCTTTGGGTTATTTGGGTCTACAGGCCAAATATCAAGTAGAGTAATTGCCTTGGCTGAATAGAGGTGCTCAAATAGGGAATCCATGGACTTAACAATGGGTGTAAATTATCTCTTATGGTGATGTTTCTAGTTTTTCCGTTGATTTATTTACTTATTGTTGTTGTATTTTCTAGGTGTGGCCTAATAATTGGGCTTCTAATGCAGTGTTGGTTGCACAGGCCCTGGAATACTAATAGCAACCTGGTTGACTGTTGCTAGATTTGGATGCATCAGATTGTTCTTGGTTTTCTTAGTCCATTCCTTCTTGTAGGGTTTTGCAATTTCCCTCACTTGAATTTTAATGTCTTTGATTGTTATAGCCTATGCTAGAGCATATTCAAGAGTTAGGTAATGTTGGAGTTGTAGTGACAAGAAAATTGGCTTCAGATAACTCTTAGCAAATATGGGATTCAATTCCTATATTGGAATTAGGTAAGGCAGCTTAGCAAGAAGTGTTCACCACCTATTTCCATAGTCGGTGATTGAATCATCATCATATTGTTTCAACCTTGTGAGGTCATTCAACATCACCTTTCGCTTAGTGTTGAAGGTAAAACATTCCAGGAATGCATCTGCAAATTGTTGAAAGTTTTAGACGCTATACTTTGGGAGTTGATTGTACCACTCTATGGTAGGTCCAGAGAGGTTAAGTAGGAATGTCCTTAAAAGTAAGGCATCATTATCCTGGATGTAGAAGTAGTGGTTTAAAAATCTAGTGACATGCTCCTATGCATCTTGCTCTCCTTTAAATTTATCAAGCTTGGGCATTTTAAAATGTTCTGGATAGGGAGGGGAAGATACTGATGGGTGAAGCGGTTGACTACGAAGTTGGTGCAAAGTGGGATTTTGATACCCAGACCCAGAGGTCTTGTTTTCAATTGATTTCATGCATTCCAACGACACCTTGTATGCATCAAAGTATTTGATCTCCTATTATTTTCTTTGACCCTATAGGAAAGGGCAAGGAATATTAAGCCTATTATGTAGTGGTTGAATTTCATCCACCCTAACTCCATAATGCACTTCAATATATTCCTCCTCTAGTTCAAATTTAGTGTAGGCCTTATAAGGTGTCTCTTGAACTGTCCTACAAGGAGTAAGCACCTGTGGAAAGCGATCTATGTTTAGTCTAGGAGGAAAGTCCCAATTAGGCATAGGAGGTCTAGGAGGCAACATTTTTAGGCATGTGAGGTCTATCTTAGTTGAAATTAGTTTACCTCTGATGAACTTACTATCTGTGAGTATTTAGTATAGGGACCCTATCATGTAAGGTCTCTTGAAATGGCTCATTGGTTTGTTGCTCAATTCTTTTTTTTCTAATTGATGTTGGTGGTCCAAGCATTCTTTATCCTATTGAAGCTGATTGAATTGTGCTTGGCTCTTAGCATATCTCTTGACCAATTTATTTATATGTTCTGCTATACAAGGCCTATGATTCCTAGTAGTATCACCTTGGGAACTATCTTGTTCAAGATGGTCTAAAATATTGACTACAAGCTTTCCTCGATCGAGGTAAGTCACATTCACTTGAGGTTTAGTCCTAGACAAGTGTTCTTTGTATTCATCTAGTGTAGAGGTACATTGTGCTTGCATGGTATAATGGACCTGAGGATAATAAAAAATTTCCTCATACTCTCCTTCATCAATAAGGAAGGGAAGGGCTAACCTTGCTCACCCAGAACGATGAGTATCATACTCATCTTGGTACTTATATTGTTGTAACCTATTAGAGCAGTTTAAGTATGTGGATTTATCATTTGGCCCTAACCATTATGTGTATTCTTGGTCCTACCCATAGGTGGGTGTAGTAGACCTAGTAGGCACGTGGATGCATGTTATTGCTCTATTTATTTATGCCTCAATGCATGGTTTCTATTATTGAACTAAGGCATGTGAAGTGTCTAAATATGGGAAGTACATTCTCGAATTAGGACCAAAACCTGTAGGAGTGTCTTGCGTAGGGGTCCCATGTAGATGAGGTTCTTGACTTGCTATTCTAGGACTTGGTGAGTAGGAGGCCACCAAGGAGGTAAGACCATGTCCTTAGGGCTAAATCAAAGATGAATTGTATCTCCTTGCCTACTCTTCCTAGCATCAGCCCTTGAATGGGCTTTGTTGTGGGTGCACACCATAGCTACTTTGTGCCAAAACCTATGTGATTATCTCCTTTACAAATTTTATTAATGTAACACACAAGAATGGAAACACATAAATAAGACAAGTGTTTATCTCTTTTAAATATTTTTGTGTGTTCCCTAGAACTATTTTATGTTTTTATTTGTTTTTTGCAAGGAGACATTGTGTCACATGTTTTTATTTTGTATATTATTTTGTTAAAGGGATTTTACCTGTATGCTCGTAGCTCGAAAACTGACAATGAAAGTCTGATCATGTAAACCCACCAAAGTATGGAGATGAAGCCCATACCTAATCAAGGAGTACAAGTCCTGCTAGTCCTCACCCATATTGATTATGGGTAGCGATACACCCTTCGAAGAGGAAGGCATGCTATTTTCCATGGCTAATATGGTTCTTGGAGCTAGCATTGGCCAAAAATAGGGTTCATATCAATCATGTGAGCCAACGGATGGAGATGAAACCCATCATTTTTGGTCTCTATTAGTTGTTTGGGATGAAGTCCAACTCACTAACGTTTAAAATTTGGCATGGTGTGTGTGGTTCATTTTATACTAAAAGAAAGTAAAACAAGGTAGCACTCAATGAAACTTCACTAAATGCAAAGAGATGTTTTACTTTCAGAAGCATTGCATGAATGACGAAACCTAAAAAAATGCCTATCCTATATGGAAACCTAACCATTAGATAGGTTTTAAGCAAGTAGATCATACAAATGTATTTCTACTTAGTTCTTTTCTATTTTTCTTCTTTTTTGCTACATTTGCGATAAAAGAAAAGTGAAATCTACCTTTCAAGAAAACAAAGGGAGAAAGAAAAACCAAATTTAAGCTTTTTTTAACAGTAAAAAATGCAAAGTAAAGGTGTAGTTACTTAACTTGAAAACCTATGAATTTTTTGTTTTATGGCCATTCTAGGGTGGGACGATTGCAAATTTAGGGGCCATACCTGGGTGGGATGACTACAGTAGTCATATTTGGGTGTTCAAATTAGGAAATCAAGGGCCGTTTCAAGCCAGAATGGCCAAAACCTACAACATTCAAAGAATAAAAACCAAGTCAAAACATGCAAAAATGAAATGGGATAGGGGTCCCACCATGATCACCATTGTAGAGCAAAAAAATAATGGGAAATGAACTGCATCTATTGTCTTATTAAGCATTCAAAAGCGACATTCAAGCAAGCATGAAAATGACAAATAAGTGAAAGAAATGGAGGGGTTCTCCTTATATTATTACATTTATCAAATACATGGTTACAAAACATCCCCTTGAGGGCTCTTAATTGATACAATCCATTACAATGTCAAAGGATCCAATCCTTTCATAAATTCAAGGCGTGCTTTTAGTGTATTTCTCGCACTCACGATTGAAGAGCAGAATTTTGTTACCATTGTGATGGTCTATCCATATTCAAATCTTTAGCTCCTTCATCATGCACTGGAATATATGTATCTACACACTAGAAACTAAAATGTATTAATAGCATGTGTAGATTCAAGGCGTGCTTTTAGTGTCCTCCTCGCACTCACGATTGAAGAGAAGAATTTTGCTATCGTTGTGATGGTCTATCCATATTCAAATATTTAACTCCTTCCTCATGCACTGGAATATCTGTATCTACACATAAAAAACTAAAATGGATTAATAGCATAATATGAAATCGATGAAATACATGTAACATAGAATACAAAAAGTGCAATAGACATTCCAAAACTATTCCAAATGCTATCAAAACTTAGAATTATGCATATAATATATTCTGGAAATGATCTAAACAAGAACAGAAAGAAAATTGCACACAGATTCATGGGCATCCTTGGGTGAGCCATTCAGGACTGCAAAACATAAAAATCATAATAACATGTGCAAAACAACTCAAAAATGCACCAAAACTTAACAAAAAATATAAAATCTACTCTAGAATTTAACTATGCAAAAAAAAAAAAAATAGTGCTCATATATTTTGTCATCCCTGGGTGAGCCATTTAGGACTGTCATAATTTGGGGGCCATCCTGGGGTGGTACCACCACCAAATCTAGTGGTTTTTACCACCAATTTCTCTAGGATTTGGTCTAAACTACTCTTAGAGGTGTTGTCATCAAATTTGGAGATATAATTCACTCAAATGGGTTGTTGTTGTAAATGGATTACACATTTTGAAATCACTTGAAAATCTTCTTTACTAGATGGAGATCTCAAGGGAAAACAAACAATAAACTGAGGATAAATCTTGATAGCACTTCATGGAGAGATATTACAAAGACTCCTCCCTAAAATTGGGTGGAATGGCTCAACTTTATAGCCCAATAGGGTCTATGATAAAATGGGTATGCTTGTCCATGCGAGGCAGGTGTCACCATTTGTCCAAACATTGCCATGCATTGGAAGGGGAAGAATCTCCAATTTGAGCCTCCAATTTGCAACTTGGCATGATATTTATGCACCCTTAGACTTGTGTGCTTCAATGGGTGGGGTAAATGGTAGAATATGGGTGTCGTTTCTCCCTCATTTGAATTTTTGAGGGTCCAAGGCCATGGCTGTCCCACCTAAGAATGATTACTGGTGGTCATCCTTGGAAGGTACGACCATGAATTATGGTCATTCTGGGGTGGGATGACCATGCCTACATGGCCTAAAACTTCCCAAAAGTGGGGTAGAACCTCCCAAAAGTGGCTAGAACCACTATTTAACCTCTAAGGGTTACCCAAGGGGGCCATATGGTGTGGATTAGAATGTGTATTGGTAGTCTAATTAGATTGATACGATTTTAGTGTTTACACCATCATATGTGCATAAAACATAATTAATAAAAATAACACATGAAAACAAAAAAAATTACAATGAGATCATATTTTATTCAGAAAACCAAAAGCTTTTGCACTTAGCATACAAATAGGACAATGGTTTCCCATCTCCATACCTTTTTGTATCCAAAATTCCATCCCCTTCTCTATCTTGGAAATGGATATTTAAATATTTTTCATCTCTCCTTTCATTCCATTTCCTCTTTGCCTCATTTGGTTATGTAGCCTTCCAACCAAAAATTTTTGCCTTCCTTTCTTCTAATAATGCCTTTGGCCTACTGTTCTCATAATGTCTCCCCTTACCGGTAGATTATTTCCCCTTTTTTATTTTCTTTAAATGCATTATATTATGGGTTTTACTTTTTGCAAGCCATACCTTGATGCTCACACGAGCCCCTAATGCTTTTCCTTCTGTTAGATTAATTTTGTAACTCTTCACCTTTATAGCCAACTATCCCACTACATATTTTTCTTATTTTAGTTGTAACCATAATAGGCCTAATATAACCATCATGCCATGATTGTAAGACATACTGGCTACTTAGTCCAACGCAGCGTTCATACCATCACTAGTGAAAACACATTTAATAATTCTACCTCTTCATAATGACTACATATAATATACTCCATGTTCACCTTAAACATTGCAAAGACATACTTCTACCTTTTGCTCTCACTCATCATGAAACTACCATGTCAAAGTGTTGATTAAGAATGTATGGGAAAATTCCATCGTTATCCTCATCTCATGTTAAATACCACGAGCTAGTGAAGTCATTGCTATATGAATGTAGATGCTCACCATTGCGGTATATTCATAGTACCATTCATGATCGGGGATGGGCTTGCACCACCCATGGTGTCTATGTGCATCAGATGAATAACAACCCTCATTTTATGTTAAATTACCAAGCATAAGGGTCTATGGTTCAATGATCGATGTTGCCAGGTTAAAGCACGAGTCCTCTCATTTCAAAAGTGTTGTCCTTCCTTTTATCACTTACCCAAATACATTCCCTATGGCTATAGATACAACAACTATAGATTAGACAAAATGATCCATAGGGCCATATGGAGGAGTACCCTATAAGAAACTGCAAACACTCTTTATCTAGCATTCCCCAATTTTGTAAATGCTACACCTGCTAAAGTTGCCTTCTTTGCTTCTTACCAGTTTATCGATGTTGTACACAAACCTTCTTGGATAACAATGATTATAAATGTTAGTCTCACAATGACACTGAGAGGGGGGGTGAATCAGTGTGGCTCTTTAAAACTTAAAAACTTCAACTCTTAAAGCCAAAACAATGAAAACTTAAAACCACATAAAGCAAATATAACAAGAGAGCATCACACAACACAAGATGTACCGAGGTTCACCAGTTTTGGCTACTCCTCAAAAATTGACTGTTTGGACTCCCATCCAAATCTAGCCTTTGCAAAATACCAATTTTACAATCAATTTACTAGCACCCACTAGAAGGAGCACCAACCCCTGATTTATCTGCACCAACAGAAAGGAGCACCAACCCCTAATTTATCTGCACCAACAGAAAGGAGCACCAACCCCTAATTTATCTGCACCAACAGAAAGGAGCACCAACCCCTAATTTATCTGCACCAATAGAAAGGAGCACCAACCCCTAATTCCAAGCACCAACTTGGACTGCAATTTTGAAACTATAAGATTGACATAAAAATGCCTCCGCTTATACAAGACCCTGACTGGTCTATTGCTAACCCAACCTCTCTCGCTATTCAGCTAAACACCACACATACTTAAGGCTCTGCTTACTGCACCTTTTTGGCCCTCTTACAACCCTCTTGCTGCGCTTCTTACTACACTCTTACGGCTCTCACAGCTCTGCTAAAATGCTCTCTTACGGCACTCTTCCAACCCTCTTTTTACAACACTTTCCCATAGTTTCAGCAGCAATTAATTCTCCATGCAGACCTCCTTTTATACCAAAGTTTTGATTCTATTTTTAACTTCCATATTTTCACATGCAACTTATTAATAGAAACTTCTATATGTAACTCCTTCATCTCACAGTATTCTCTCATGCATCCTATTAATAGTTACGGCTCTTGTTTGGTCTTCGACTGATGACTTTCAGTTTAACCGTCGCTCGATGATTACACTCTGTAACTAGCCCTGTAACTGTCGTTCTGACTTTAGTTCACTGTTCTTATTTTAGCTGCATGATTTTTCTCTGTAACTGCACCTACAACTATCGTAATGACTTCAGTTAACTATTCTTATTTTAGCTGCATGATTTTTCTCAACAACAACGTATTGACTTCAGTTAACTCTTCTTATTTTAGCTGCATGTTTTTCTTCTGCAACGGCCCCTGTAACTGCCATAGAACTTCAGTTAACTATCACATATCTTATTTCGGCTGGGTTCTCTTCTTAGCTCATGCCAAAGTGACCTGTCGCGAAATCGTGACACTTCTACCTCTTTGTCCTCTTCTCGTTTGACCATGAAAACACAACATGTCATGATATCGTGACACTTTTGCCTCCTTGCTACTTTTCTTGGCTTCAACCCGTGAAAACACAACATGTCGTGATATCGTGACACTTTCGCCTCCTTGCTACTCTTCTTGGCTTGAACCCATGAAAACAACATGTCACGATATCGTGACACTTTCACCTCTGTACTCTTCCTCTTTACTTTTGTCATGATATCGCGACACTTCTGCCTTCTTACTTTCTCTCTCCTCCTTTAGTCGCGAAAATGCGACATGTCGTGATATCGTGACACTTTCTCTCCTTTGCTCTTTCTCTTGCCTTCGGGTCACGAAAACATGACATGTCGCGATATCGCGACACTTTCTCTCCTTTGCTCTTTCTCTTGCCTTCGGGTCACGAAAACGTGACATGTCGCGATATCGTGACACTTTCTCTCCTTTGCTCTTTCTCTTGCCTTTGGGTCACGAAAACGCGACATGTCGTGATATCGTGACACTTTTTCTCCCGGACTCTCTCTCTTGCAATATGTCACGAAATCGTGACACTTTTTCTTCCGTACAATCTCTCTTGCAATATGTCACGAAATCGTGACACTTTTTCTTTTGGACTCTCTCTCCTGCAATATGTCACGAAATCGTGACACTTTTTCTTTTAGACTCTCTCTCTTGCAATATGTCATGAAATCGTGACACTTTTTCTTTCGGACTCTCCTTCCTGCAATATGTCGTGAAATCACGACACTTTTTCTTTCGGACTCTCTCTCCTGCAATATGTCACGAAATCGTGACACTTTTTCTTTCGGACTCTCTCTCCTACAATATGTCATGAAATCATGACACTTTTTCTTTCGGACTCTCTCTCCTGCAATATGTCACGAAATCGTGACAGTTTTTTCTTTCATACAATCTCTCTTGTAACATGTCATGAAATCGTGACACTTTTTCTTTCGTACAGTCTCTCTTGCAATATGTCATGAAATCGTGACACTTTTTCTACTTGCCATTCTTTCTTCCAACATGTCATGAAATCATGATAGTTTTGCTTGCTTGCGCTTTCTCTCTGAACATGTCACGAAATCGTGACAGTTTTGCTTGCTTGCGCTTTCTCTCCGAACATGTCGTGAAATCATGATAGTTTTTCTTGCTTGCACTTTCTCTCCGAACATGTCACGAAATCGCGACAATTTTGCTTGCTTGTGCTTTCTCTCCAAACATGTCATGAAATCGCGACAGTTTTGCTTTCTTCTCAACATGTCGCGATATCGCGACACTTTTTCTCCTTGCATTTTCTCTTCTCTTCTGGCCGTGAAAATGCAACATGTCGTGATATCGTGACACTTTTTCTCCTTGCATTTTCTCTTCTCTTCTGGCCGCAAAAATGCAACATGTCGCGATATCGCGACACTTTTTTCCCTTTGCTTTTTCGCTTCTCTTTTGCATATGGGTCACTTCGGTCTTCTTGGACAGCCTGTAACAACTTCACCCAAACATCAGAAACATCCTCATAAGCATTTTACTGCACTGTACATTCTCTGAAGAACCTCTTAACTCCTATCCATTGCATCAACCGATCTATCTGACTATGTTGACAACAATGACAATACTGTTGCTGCACCTTGCTCAACAATCTCCCCCTTTGGAATTGTTGGCAACACACGTGCAATTTCCTGTAATTCTTCTCCCCCTTTGACAATAATACCAAAGGGCTACTGCAGACTCCCCCTGAGTCCATGCACAACATTCTCAAGCACAAATTATTACAGTTAGCAAAAATTACAAACATGAGCAAAAAATATAAACAAATTGCGAAGGTATCCGCTACTGACTGGTGGACCTCTCTCCAATTGTTATATTATAGAAGACGTTGTCTCTCTGTACTCTATCAATAGGCTCACTAAGAACCTGCTCAATAGGCTCACACAAAATCTGCTCTAGCAAGCTCACCAAGAACTAGCCCAAATCTGCTCTAGAAATCTGTCCCAACACTATCCTCAAATATTTCCCAAAGGCCTTCTCAATGGCTCAATCAATCATGCTCAAGTAGTACTCAAAATGAACTCAACAATGAGTGATGGAATAATTTATTTCATAGAACTTTAAAAAACACTTCACACATAACTTGAATATTTCCAACAATGCTCAACCACAAATATCACATAACAATGATACTCATGTTCTTTTCTAACTCAAGTTCTTTCACAACCAATGGGCTTCAACCACTATGCTTATAACACAAGGTTTAAACACAACTCTCAATTCAAAAAACCTTGATGCATTCAACCAACCACTTTCAAAAAGGAAACCACAAATACTTATTTTCCCTCCAATGATATTTCAGAAATCAACCACCATAATGTTGTCTTATACCAAACGATGTGTTGTATTTTTGGTTAAGAAACTCACGCCTTCCCGCCTACATGTTGGCAGTAATTTTCATAACGATCATGAAGAGCTTTACCATAGTCCTCCCTCGATATTGGTAGATGAATTGAGACGTACTCACAACATGGATTCTATTTTATCTGCAGATTGGGAATGTTACAGGCTTCAAAACCAGCACCTGCCAGCTTATGCTTTCATGACACGATGACCTGTGCTACATGTTCTATCTCAGATAACGCCTATCAGCTACTGCATCGTAAACCTAGCTGTTCACCATGTTGTTCTGCTGAAGCACATCATTTTGATACTCTCTCCACACACATCTACATGAATTGAAACACATTTTGACAACTATACGACAACTCCTCGACTACTTTCTTTTCATCCTCAGATAACCACACAAATACATAGGAGCATTAAAATAAAACTTTAACATTGCTCCCCCTGAGGATGTGCTACCTGGAGCTGCTTAGTGCAATAGAGGAGTAATCTCCTTCAATCCAAGGAGACACGATTTCCTCTCTTCTTTCTTTCTCCAATATTTCTTGAACTTAGGCTGAAGGTTTTCAACTGCGTCCCTATTTTGAACCTTTTCGTGAACTTGAACATTTCTCTTGGGTGGTTGTCTCTTGTACATCCTTGATGGATGATTATTTTCCTTTATTTGATGCACATGATTTCTTCCCTGTCTTGTGTTGCATTCTTTGCGTCTGATGAAATCTATTGTCTTGCCTTAGATTAGATACAAAAGTTCTTGGACAAGACCTTGCTATGTGCCCATGACCATTACATTTAAAACATTGCACATGGTGTTCAACCGGAATAACAAAAGTATTTCTATCAGCATAACTCTTTGATCTATTATTCAATCCACAATAAATTGCCTTGTGACCATAATGGTTGCATCTAAAACAATTGCCATTAAAAGCATTATTATGAATAAAGTGAGAGTGATAGAACCTCTTTTGTTGTGGTTGCTTTGTTGTAGATCTCCTTTGAGATTTTCTTCCTTTTGAGGATTCAGCTTCAAGCTTTTCTTGCTTTGATCCTTCAACAGTGGATTTCTTCTTCTCTATAGGTTTAGAAGATGAAGGTTGTTCAGCTTCAAATCCAAGACCAAGCTTACACATGGGGCTTCTTTGTTGCCTTATCATTTTATCTAGAAGCTCTGTGCTCTTCTCAAATTTGAGATTTGTATTGGCCTCTTCTAGTTGTTTCCTCAATAACACAATCTCCTCTTCTTGTTTGCAGCAAACAATATCTTTCTCATTGATCTGTGACTTCAAGGCTTCTTCTATTTTCTTGGCTTTATGAGTTTGTAAGAAGAGATCTTCAATATTATCCCCATATTCTTCCAACTTCTTGGACAGTATTTTGTTCTTTTTCCTTTCTAAACCCAACTCTTCAAGTGCAGCGATCAACTCACCTTCTAGATCTACTTCAACCTCTAGGTTTTCATCACATACTTGTTCTTTTTCTATTTTTTCTTCTTTGAGTGCCATATAAAGAACTTCACCTATTTCCTCTTCAGAATCCTCACTGCAGCTGTCTTTTGATGAACTAACATTCTTGGAGATGAAACTGTTCTTCTTGAAGTTGCCTTTTCTGAAATTTGTTTTGTTCTTCCAGTCACTTCTTTCTTGGTGCGATCCTTCATCACTTATGTTCTTTTCATTAAGTGGACATTTAGCTGCAAGATGCCCAATGCCTCCACAATTGAAACATTTAAACGGTAACTTTCCTCTGTATTTTCCTTTTCCCATTTTTAGTTTTTGAACAAAGTTTGCTTTCGTTTCATCTGATGTCTCTTCTTCCTCGGATTCTTGTTTTGCTTTTATATTTTTATGTGCTTTAAAAGCAGCTTCTCTGTCTGTGGGTTTAGTTTTTCCTATTCTCATCTCATATGCAGTCAAAGAACCATGCATCTCATCCATACTAAAAGTATTTAGATCTTTAGCTTCTTCTATTGCTAAAACTTTAGAATCAAATCTTTGGGGAAGAGATCTTAGTACCTTTTTCATGACGACAACATCTTCCATTTCCTCGTCGAGTCCTCTAATCGCATTAATGATTCCATTAACTCTCAGCATGTATGCCTCTATGTTCTCATCGTCATTCATCTTTAATGCTTCGAACTGAGCTCGATGCATTTGTAACTTGGCCTCCTTGATCTTGTCGTCTCCTTCATGAATGCTCTTTAGTTTGTCCCATATGTCTTTTGCCATTTTACAACTCATAATATTTATCAGTTCGTTGTCCATTAAACCGCACATGATAGCATTCTTTGCTTTAGAGTTATTCTCAAACAGTTTCTTACCGACAGCATCGGTTGGAGGAGTGGTGGGTATTGTGTATCCACTATCTACTGAATCCCAAATGTCGTATCCCAAAGCACAAAGATATGTCTGCATCCTAAGTTTCCAAAATGTGTAATTAGTTCCGTCCAACAATGGTGCTTTGTTTGATGAGAAGCCTTCACCACCTGCCATTGCGTACTAATCCAAGATCACCCTAGCTGGTTAAGCTTGATAAGGGAACTTGGCTCGATACCAATTGTTAGTCTCACAATGACACTGAGATGGGGGGTGAATTAGTGTGGCTCTTTAAAACTTAAAAACTTCAACTCTTAAAGCCAAAACAATGAAAACTTAAAACCACATAAAGCAAATATAACAAGAGAGCATCACACAACACAAGATGTACCGAGGTTCACCAGTTTTGGCTACTCCTCAAAAATTGACTATTTGGACTCCCATCCAAATCCAGCCTTTGCAAAATACCAATTTTACAATCAATTTACCAGCACCCACTGGAAGGAGCACCAACCCCTGATTTATCTGCACCAACAGAAAGGAGCACCAACCCCTAATTTATCTACACCAACGAAAGGAGCACCAACCCCTAATTTATCTACACCAATAGAAAGGAGCACCAACCCCTAATTTATCTGCACCAACAGAAAGGAGCACCAACCCCTAATTCCAAGCACCAACTTGGACTACAATTTTGAAACTATAAGATTGACATAAAAATGCCTCCGCTTATACAAGACCCTGACTGGTCTATTGCTAACCCAACCTCTCTCGCTATTCAGCTAAACACCACACATACTTAAGGCTCTGCTTACTACACCTTTTTGGCCCTCTTATAGCCCTCTTGCTGCGCTTCTTACTGCACTCTTACGGCTCTCACAGCTCTGCTAAAATGCTCTCTTACGACACTCTTCCAGCCCTCTTTTTGCAGCACTTTCCCATAGTTTCAGCAGCAATTAATTCTCCATGCAGACCTCCTTTTATACCAAAGTTTTGATTCTATTTTTAACTTCCATATTTTCACATGCAACTTATTAATAGAAACTTCTATATGTAACTCCTTCATCTCACAGTATTCTCTCATGCATCCTATTAATAGTTATGGCTCTTGTTTGGTCTTCGACTGATGACTTTTAGTTTAACCGTCGCTCGATGATTACACTCCATAACTGGCCTTGTAACTGTCGTTCTGACTTTAGTTCACTGTTCTTATTTTAGCTGCATGATTTTTCTCTATAACTGCACCTACAACTATCGTAATGACTTCAGTTAACTGTTCTTATTTTAGCTGCATGATTTTTCTCTGGTAACTGCATCTGTAACTGACGTACTGACTTCAGTTAACTCTTCTTATTTTAGTTGCATGTTTTCTTCTGCAACGGCCCCTGTAACTGCCATAGAACTTCATTTAACTATCACATATCTTATTTTGGCTGGGTTCTCTTCTTAGCTCGCACCAAAGTGACCTGTCGCAAAATCATGACACTTCTGCCTCTTTGTCCTCTTCTCGGCTTTCACCGACGAAAACATAACATGTCGCGATATCATGACACTTTCACCTCCTTGCTACTCTTCTTGGCTTCAACCCGTGAAAACACAACATGTCGTGATATCGTGACACTTTCGCCTCCTTGCTACTCTTCTTGGCTTGAACCCATGAAAACACAACATGTCACGATATCGTGACACTTTCGCCTCCTTACTCTTCCTCTTTACTTTTGTCACGATATCGTGACACTTCTACCTTCTTAATTTCTCTCTCCTCCTTTAGTCATGAAAATGTGACATGTCACGATATCGCGACACTTTCTCTCCTTTGCTCTTTCTCTTGCCTTCGGGTCATGAAAACGTGACATGTCGCGATATCGCGACACTTTCTCTCCTTTGCTCTTTCTCTTGCCTTTGGGTCACGAAAACGTGACATGTCACGATATCGTGACACTTTCTCTCCTTTGCTCTTTCTCTTGCCTTCGGGTCACGAAAACGTGACATGTCGTGATATCGCGACACTTTTTCTCCTGAACTCTCTCTCTTGTAATATGTCGCGAAATCGTGACACTTTTTCTTCCGTACAATCTCTCTTGCAATATGTCGCGAAATCGTGACACTTTTTCTTTCGAACTCTCTCTCCTATAATATGTCACGAAATCGTGACACTTTTTCTTTTAGACTCTCTCCTGCAATATGTCACGAAATCGTGACACTTTTTCTTTCGTACTCTCCTTCCTGCAATATGTCGCGAAATCGTGACACTTTTTCTTTCGGACTCTCTCTCCTGCAATATGTCACGAAATCGTGACACTTTTTCTTTCGGACTCTCTCTCCTACAATATGTCGTGAAATCATGACACTTTTTCTTTTGGACTCTCTCTCCTACAATATGTCACGAAATCGTGACACTTTTTCTTTCGAACTCTCTCTCCTACAATATGTCGCGAAATCGTGACACTTTTTCTTCCATACTGTCTCTTTTGCAACATGTCGCGAAATCATGACACTTTTTCTACTTGCCATTCTTTCTTCGAACATGTCATGAAATCATGACAGTTTTGCTTGCTTGCGCTTTCTCTCCGAACATGTCACGAAATCGCGATAGTTTTGCTTGCTTGCGCTTTCTCTCCGAACATGTCGCGAAATCGCGATAGTTTTGCTTGCTTGCGCTTTCTCTCCGAACATGTCACGAAATCATGACAGTTTTTCTTGCTTGTGCTTTCTCTCCGAACATGTTTCGAAATCGTGATAATTTTACTTTCTTCTCAACATGTCGCGATATCGCGATGGTTTTTCTTTCTTTCACGAAAATGCTACATGTCACGAAATCGCGACAATTTTTCTCCTTGCATTTTCTCTTCTCTTCTGGCCGTGAAAATGCAACATGTCGTGATATCGCGACACTTTTTTCCCTTTGCTTTTTCACTTCTCTTTTGCATATGGGTCACTTCGGTCTTCTTGGACAGCCTATAACAACTTCACCCAAACATCAGAAACATCCTCATAAGCATTTTACTGCACTGTACATTCTATGAAGAACCTCTTAACTCCTATCCACTGCATCAACCGATCTGTCTGACTGTGTTGACAACAATGACAATATTGTTCCTGCACCTTGCTCAACAATAAATTTCATCCTTGAATGTGGGCCCTATGTATTACAAATAAGCCTCCCCCATTCATAATGATCCATGAACTAGTCCACCCATACCAGATCATTCGATTTTATACCACAACCATTCCACCTGGTATGATCACTTAAACACTCTCGAACAATGCTCTGATTTAACCACTATAACATTGCAGCTAAACATATTCTATCCAACTATATTTGAAAATGGTAGCCACTATTTTGTTGGATTTCCTAAGCATAACTTCGTATCACAATTTTACAATCGTACTGATGCATCCATTTGAATGGAGGAATGTCTCATAGACCACTCTGACTATCATAAAAATATATGATTTTTATCTTTGTAATTTACTTGAATATGCTAGACCCTACCATGCATGACTTACTTCCTAGATCATCCGCTAGTGTATAGTCCACCTTGGTGCCTATAGTTCTAAATGACTACCTTATTGGCTATCGCTTCCACTGCTAATGCTCCTATGATACATTTCACAGCTACAATCCAATCACTATAATGGATTTAATGAATCACACTGCATCTAAAAATATAGCACTTACATATGGAAAAATACATATGAGACTTGATAGATTCTAAAGTGACACACAATGCAAGTTTCATTCACATCCTTCATCCTCAATGCAGGTACTATCTATGTGGCATTCCATCATATGCATTACCTAGTGAAATGGGATAGACACTAACGAAGCATTCATATGGCTTTGATTGTAGTTCAACTAGTTTAGTTGAGGGTTTTTCAGGTTCCAACATGACCATGTCACATTTTGTGCAAAGCCATGTTGTTGCATAGGGCCTGGTTCAAACTGAGTGAAACAATGTGGAATACCTCCACTAGTTGGATTTTTTCCATTGCAAATAACATTTATTCCCTATTATTACCATCATTCACCATCATGTGGGTATCGATGGGTCTAGCTACCACCTGTTGCATCTACCACTTAACCCACACTTGCATCGTATCTTCCACCACCTGTTGCATCTACCACTTAACCCACACTTGCATCGTATCTTCCACATAGAATAGCATCAACCTTGGTATCCTAGTTCATCACCATCTACACTATTGGTTTGGTAGAAATATGTCTTCCAGGTTGAGTCATTTGCTGACAGTCTATCTAGGGTCTTGGTCTATGTCCAAGTCGAGGTCCATTTCAAGCTCCCCCTAAAAATCCAATAAAAACAAGAAGAAATGAATACCATGCATTCATTCTGATTGTTATCCGTCTTTTGTAACCTGGCCATGTGAACAAAATAGATTTCATAAATTAAAACCCTTTATAAAATTAAAAAGATTTGAGACAGTCTAAAATCACTAATAAAAAGAAAGCAATTGGACTATTAAAGTGGAACCAACTTCCCACATAGGCATATATTAAAATAAATACATTGATACCTCTTATTTATCTCATTTATAAACCTATATGCCTATTTTTTATTTTTATTATTTTTTTAAACTCGCTTCAATTAATTTTAATTATTCGAATTGATTTAATTCAAAAACTAAAATTAATCCAAACATTTCAAGTCTGATGAATATGGTTCAAAAGGACATAGAGAAAAATGCCAATGACACACAAAGCTACATTACCACACCATTGGAAGGAACTTATCAAAACTATTACTCCAAGAACACCAAAAATTCCCAAAACTCAAAATTTAAAGGTGGGTCCCCAATTTTGGGGCTAGTTGTGCCATGGCCACAATAATATGTTACAAAGGAGTAACGATCAGTATAGCAACATTACAAGAATAAGTGGCAGTGCTCTCAATAAATGCAAGTGCCACATGTCCATCATTGACTCCCCTTAAATATAGTGTAGAGAGAGCAAAAGGATAAAATTTACGTTTGACATCCATAGTGTGAAGTGGGGAGCAAAGTGCAGTTAAAGGATAGGAGGAATAGTGCAGTCAATCCATTTCTAAGTGTAGAATTGATATAGAGCTACACACAACACACAGCAAGAATGCAGAAATCAACAATGCACCGACAAAATTCAAGCAAGCTTCATAAAAAAAATAGAGGTATCTCCTCGAATACACAGCTATCCCCAAAAATAAATGGCCAAGAGTCCGTCAATACAATGCATGCACGCCTTTTATCCTCTGCCACCACCTCCTTCTCCATCATTACACAAAGTGCGGGCCTTTTTTTTTATCCCCAGGCCTGACTCTCTTTGGACCATCATTACCTTGAATGCGAGACTCCCCATACCGCCCGCATGAATGCTCTGTCCCGCCTGCATGATGCTGCCAGGTGCATCAAAAAAATCATGGCCTGTAGTGGCGGCATGCCTTGCAGCCGCCTGTCAATCCTCCTCCAAGTCATCATTCATAAGAATGCGCCATGGCCGCTTGCAGTTGATGCCACGTGTCCTACTGTCATGCTCCCTATAACTGCTTCATACTCTCGAGCCACCTGTAACTTCACGTCACGTGTCCCTCTGCACTGGTCTCTATAATCACCGGCTAGTCAACATCGTGAGAGCTCTGGTCGCGATATCACGATGTTTTTGCTCCAGTACTTTCTCTCTCCTATTTGGTCGTGATATCGCGACGTTTTGGCGTTAGGCTTCTCTCTCCTCCTTGGGGCCGCGATTTCGCTACACGTCGCAAAATCGTGACGTCTAGGATTTTCTTACTCGCCTTCCTCCCTTGGGCCACGAAACCACGACATGTCACGATTTCGTGACATTTGTGTTCCATACTTGCTGCCTCGTTTTGGGCCGTGAAACCGTGACATGTCACAATTTCGCGACATCTTTGCATTATGGAACCTTCCCTTCGGATATGTCACGATTTCATGACATCTTTGCATTGTGGAACCTTTCCTCTTGATATGTCATGATTTCGCGACATCTTTGAGATTTGCCTTCGAAGGTGTTGCAATGTCTTTATGCTTCCAAGTCTTGCCTCCCAGAAGTGTCGCGATTTCGTGACATCTTTTAAACTTTATCTTTGAAGGTGTCGCGATTTTGCGACGTCCTTTAAGCATACCTTCGAAGGTGTCATGATTCCGCGACCATTCTTGTGCCTTAGAACCTTTTTGCCAAAGATGTCCCTGTGCTTTCAAATCCTGCTTCCGGAAGTGTCATGATTTCGTGACCATTTTGCATCCAGACCACGTTGCTACAGAAATGTCATGATTTCACGACAGTTTGGCATCCCGACTGCGATGCTTTAGAAATTTCACGATTTCATGACAGTTTGGAGTCCCGACTGTGCTGCTTTAGAAATGTCACGATTTCACGATAGTTTGGCATCCCGACCGTGCTTTTTCAAAAAAACGTCGCGATATCGTGACATATTGGCCCGCTGGTGCCCTTATTCAAAAATCGTCGTGATATCACGACAGTTTTAGTACTTAAGAAAAAAAACACATTTTGGGTGATGCAAGATTGCAACTTCACCACCAGATGCTCCTGCATCAGAAACCCGGGGTGAGTTTGAGAAGTGACCTCACTTCTGATCTTTTCGAGGTAGACCCAGGCGATCAACCTCAGCATTTGACAACCAAGTCGCGTCTTCAATGGGTCGGCCCTTCCATTTGACCAAGTACACCGAGTAACTCTTGTTCCTAGTACTTCAGCCCTCACGCATATCCAGAACTTCTTCTATCTCGTCCACAACTGGAATGGCTGCGGGAATGCTCCACAGATCTAGACTGGGTATCTCATTGCTTTCTCCTTCATGATACTCGACCAAATTCGAGATGTTAAACACGGGGGAGATGTTGAGTTCGCTTGGTAACTCCACCTCGTACGCATTGCCCGAATCTCGTTTGCCAATGATCTTACATGGTCCAAATTTCTTCATTTTCAGTTTGTTGTAGGTCTTGGCAGGAAACCGTTCCTTCTGTAGATGGACCATGACTGAATCTCCTACTTAGAACTCCTTAGCTCTATGTAATTTATCCACCCTTGTCTTGTACTGAGCATTCATCTTGGCAATGTGTTTTGTCACTTCCTCATGCACTCCCTTCAGGTGTTCAGCAAATTTTTCTGCTTTAGCACTGCATTTCTCCCTTGTATCTAGCCTTCTTAACTCTGAAGCGTTCCTTGGGCTGCTCCCATAGATAATTTGGAATGGTGACTTGTTGGTACTCTGATTGACCAAGCTGTTATACGCAAACTCAGCTTACGACAGAATTAGATCCCATCCCTTGGGCTTGTCCCCTACCAAGCATCGCAGTAGGTTGCCCAAACTCCTATTAACCACCTCTGTTTGTCCATCTGTTTTGGGGTGGTATGCAGAACTGAACTTTAACTCCGTCCTCAGCTTCTTCCATAGGGTCTTCCAAAAATAACCTACAAACTTGGTATCCCTATCCGACATAATGCTTCTTGGCAGCCCATGAAGGTGTACCACTTCCTTAAAGAACAAACCAGCTACATGG
Organism: Wollemia nobilis; assembly: GCA_028583015.1. Lineage (NCBI taxonomy): Eukaryota > Viridiplantae > Streptophyta > Pinopsida > Araucariales > Araucariaceae > Wollemia > Wollemia nobilis. The sequence continues at coordinate 5,243,417 of JAQPPZ010003223.1, forward strand.
ACCGCATCGCTAGTCTTCTGGCATGGGATAAAGTGTGCCATTTTCAAAAATCTGTCCACTACCACAAATATGGAATCGTGCCCCTTCTGCGTCCTAGGCAAACCAAGCACAAAATCCATACTAATATCTTCCCACGGCCTTTCGGGTATAGGTAGCGGTTGATACAAACCAAGTAGGGCTGCCTCATACCCTTTGCCATCCGGAAAATCCTGCAACTCGCACAAACTTTGCCACATCCTGCTGCAATTGTGGCCAATAATAGTTTTCACTAACCAGTGAGATGGTCTTGTCACGACCAAAGTGTCCAACTAAACCCCCACTGTTATTTTCTTTAATGAGGTTCTCTCTCATTGAGCTCCTCGAAATGCACAATTGATTCCCCTTAAATAGCATTCCATCTTGAATCAGGTAATCCAACCATCTAGTCCTGTCCAACGCAACAGGCGCAGTGCAGGATTTCCAAGCTTCTACAAAATCAGGGTCTGCAGGGTATAAGTTCTTGAGCTCAGCAAACCCTACAACCTCCATTCTCATTTCTATCATCAGACATTGCCTCCTACTCAATGCATCTGCCACCCTATTGGATCTTCCACTCCGATGCTTCAGTACAAAGGTATAGCTCTGCAGGAACTCTACCCATTTTAGGTGCCTCTGATTCAATTTGCCTTGACTGTTGATATACTGCAGCGCTTGATGGTCGGTGTAAAGAACAAACTCCTTGGGCAACAAATAATGCCTCCATTTCTTAAGTGCTTGGACTATGGCATAGAACTCCTGATCATACATCGAATACTTCCTTCTGGCATCATTGAGTTTTTCGCTGAAATATGCAACAGGCCTACCCTCTTGGCTCAATACAGCTCCTATGGCATTGCCACTTGCATCGCAGTCTACCTGAAACACCTTATTGAAATCTGGAAGTGCTAAGACGGGTTGCTCAGTGACCTTCTTCTTCAGCATAGCAAAGCTTTTGTTTGCTCCAACTGTCCACTGAAATTCCTTCTTGTTCCCCTTCATTGTCTCCGTAAGAGGAGCAAATCATCGCTGAAGTTTCTAATGAATTTTCACGTAGAAACTGGCCAGACCATGAAATGATCTAACCTCAGTCACACTTCTTGGGACAAGCCATTCTAGGATAGCCCTCACCTTTTCGGGGTCCATCTTGAGACCATTTGTTGATATGACAAATCCCAGGTATACCAGCTCCTTCTTCACGAAGTTGCACTTCTTCAGATTGATCAGTAACTGTTCCTCTCGCAGTTTCTCAAAAACCTTCTTGATGTGCATCAGGTGCTCCTCTAAGGTTCTGCTAAAAATCAGTATATCATCTAAGTAAACAATAACAAATTTGCCCAGAAATTCCTTCAAAACTTCATTCATTAACCTCATGAAGGTACTAGGTGCATTGGTTAATCCAAATGGCATAACCAACCACTCATACAGCCCCTCTCTGGTTTTAAAAGCTATCTTCCATTCATACCCTTCTCTAATGTGGATCTGATGGTATCCACTTTTCAAATCAATTTTTGTGAAGTACTCAGCTCCACCCAAGCAGTCCATGATATCATCCATTCTCGGCAGTGGGAACCTGTATTTAATGGTGATCTTGTTGATTTCCCGAGAGTCGGTGCACATCCTCCATTCTCCATCCTTCTTGGGTGCTAATACTGCTAGTACAACACATGGACTAAGAATCTCCCTTATCAGGCCTTTCTTCAACAGATCTTGAACTTGTCGATTTAATTCTTCAGTTTCCACAGGTGTCATTCGATGTGCAGCCTTGTTTGGCAAGCTCAATCCAGGCACCAGATCTATGTGGTGACTAATCTTCCTAACAGGTGGTAAACCTTCAGGAACATTGTCGGAAATGATATCAAGGAATTCTTCTAACAGTCCCATGACTTCCATTGGAATCTCCTTGCATCCTTCTTCCCTAACCCTGGGGATTATAGCATAGCACATATGATCCGACTTCAGGCCTTCCAAGAATCTTCTGCCATCAACTAGACAGACTCGTGCACTGCTGCATACTTTCTCATCCGCCTCCTTCAGGGGTTTTAACTTATGGCGAACTCCATTCTTTGACAGAGAATATGTGTTGGCTCGACCATCATGAACAGCACTTCGGTCAAATTGCCATGGCCTCCCAAGCAGCAAGTGACATGCATCCATGGGCAAGATGTCACATAACACTTCATCTTGGTAAGTTCCAATGTTGAACTTCACCAGACATTGCTCACTCACCAGCACCCGATGGTCCTTTTGCAACCATGCAATTCGATAAGGGTGTGGGTGTTTTCTCCTTTCCAACTACAGCTTGGCAACCATTTCCTCAAAAACCAAATTATCAGTGCTTCCATTATCTATGATGATGTTACATACCTTGCCTGCATAGTTGCATCTTGTTCGAAATAGGCTGTTCCTTTGGTCTCCCTTCTTTTCTTTGTTTAACAGGACTCTTCTGATGATCATCGCTTCTCCTCTTTCTGCCTCCTCTGAGTTCTCATATTCTACACCTTCATTTGCTACAGTAGCTCAAGCCTGACCCTCAAGTCTTCGATTTGGCCTCTCTTGATGCTACGGGCAGTTGTATGCCCTGTGTCCTTCCTCTCCGCAGTTGAAGCAGGTTCCTCTAAAAAAACCTCTTCCAAACCCTCGCCCAGACCTACCTCTTCCTCTTGGGTAGTTGTTGCTCTGATTGCGTGGGCGTTGGTCATCCTCCTATTTCACCTCTTTCTGTTTCTGGCTATTTCTAGCTTCACCAGTTTTCCCAAAATCTTTGTATCTTCCACCACTGCCTCTTCCACCAGCTCTTCCACCCCTGTCCTTCCCTCTATGCTTGCCATCAAACCTTCTATTTAGTTTCTCTTCCACTTTTAATGCAAACTTATATGCATCCTCCACTGTGCTCATTCTAACCAGCCCCAGCTCTTCTTGAATGCTAGTTCACAATCCATTTATGTAACGTGCGACCTTCTCTTTGTTCACCTCCGAATGGCCGGTTCTGATAGATATTTGATAGAACTCTTCAGTATATTCCTTGACAGTCTTACTAGCCTGTCGAAGACTCTGCATTTTTTTTAACAAGTCCAACTCATAATCTGTAGGGATGAACTGCCTCTTTAGTTTCTCTACCATCCTATCCCACCTGGTGATCCTTTCATTTCCCCTCCTGTTCCTTTCCAACCGCACCCCTTTCCACCAGATGCTAGCATGTCCTTTCAACTTGGTTTTCGTGAACCTAATCCGATTTGGATCTGATATCTCTTCATATTCGAAATACTCCTCCATATCGTTGATCCAGTCTATCAACTCCTCAGGGTTGAGGTTCCCAGAGTAAGTGGAGACATCAAATTTTGGCTTCTTCCCGATCTGGGAGATAGCCCGATACAGCCTAGCTTCTGCTAGATCCAAGGCCTCTTCCTCATCAGATGGAACTTCTTCTTCCCACACTTCATATTCGCTGGGTTCTTCCCTTCTCGGCTTGACTCCTCTTCTAATTTCCTCTTGCAGGGCCTCAACTTGCCTCTACAGGGCTCTTAGATCGACCTCCTCCCTTCTTGCTCGCCTGTGCCTTATAACACCACGGTCTCTTCGTGGAGGCATCTTGCTTCTTCTTCACAACCCCACAACCACGGTCCTGGCACAAACTACCTCTCTGTTCGGCGATCGGTTTGCACTCTCAGAACCAACCTGCTCTGATACCACTTGATATAGAGCTACACACAACACACAAAGCAAGAATGCAGAAATCAACAATGCACCAACAAAATTCCAGCAAGATTCATAAAAAAAAATAGAGGTCTCTCCTCGAATACATAGCTATCCCCAAAAATAAATGGCCAAGAGTCTGTCAATACAATGCATGCGTGCCTTTTATCCTCGGCCGCCACCTCCTTCTCCATCATTATGCAAAGTGCGGGCCTTTTTTTTTATCCCCAGGCCCGACTCTCTTTGGACCATCATTACCTTGAATGCGAGACTCCCCATACCGCCCGCACGAATGCTCTGTCTTGCCTGCATGATGCTGCCAGGTGAATCAAAAAAATCATGGCCTGTAGTAGCGGCATGCCCTGCAGCCGCCTGTCAATCCTCCGCCAAGTCATCATTCATAAGAATGCACCATGGCCACTTGCAGTTGATGCCACGTGTCCCATCGTCATGCTCCCTCGTAACCGCTTCATACTCTCGAGCCACCCGTAACTTCACGCCACGTGTCCCTCTGCACTGGTCTCTGTAATCGTCGGCTGGTCAACGTCATGAGAGCTCTGGTCGCGATATCGTGACGTTTTTGCTCTAGTACTTTCTCTCTCCTCTTTGGTCGCGATATTGCGACATTTTGGCATTAGGCTTCTCTCTCCTCCTTGGGGCCGTGATTCTGCTACACGTCGTGAAATCGTGACGTCTAGGATTTTCTTACTCGCCTTCCTCCCTTGGGCCGTGAAACCGTGACATGTCCGATTTCATGACATCTTTGTGTTTCGTACTTGCTGCCTCGTTTCGGGCCGCGAAACCGCGACATGTCGCGATTTCGCGACATCTTTGCATTGTGGAACCTTCCCTCCGGATATGTCACGATTTCACGACATCTTTGCATTGTGGAACCTTTCCTCCGGATATGTCACAATTTCGTGACATCTTTGAGCTCTGCCTTCGAAGGTGTTGCGATGTCTTTATGCTTCCAAGTCTTGCCTCCCAGAAGTGTCACGATTTTGCGACGTCTTTTAAACTTTATCTTTGAAGGTGTCACAATTTCGTGACGTCCTTTAAGCATGCCTTCGAAGGTGTCACGATTTCATGACCATTCTTGTGCCTTAGAACCTTTTTGCCAAAGATGTCCCTGTGCTTTCAAATCCTGCTTTGGAAAGTGTCACGATTTTGTGACCATTTTGCGTCTAGACCACGTTGCTACAGAAATGTCACGATTTCGCGACAGTTTGGCGTCCCGACTGCGCTGCTTTAGAAATGTCATGATTTCACAACAGTTTGGCGTCCCGACTGCGCTGCTTTAGAAATGTCACAATTTCGTGACAGTTTGGCATCCCGACCGTGCTTTTTCAAAAAAATGTCACGATATCGCGACAGATTGGCCCGCTGGTGCCCTTCTTAAAAAAGCGTCGCGATATCGCGATAGATTTAGTACTTAAGAAAAAAAACACATTTTGGGTGATGCAAGATTGCAACTTCGCCACCGGATGCTCCTGCATCAAGAATGGAATAAGAAGAGCATAAAATAATTTAAGGCTCCATTGAATAATATCAGCATATACTCTACAAGCATCGAAGAGCAAGCCCGATAGCCATACCACACTTGATCATTTAGATTCATCAAGTCAAGCACCGTATAAAGGGTGCGTAAAGGACTGTTATATTTTAGTCAAAACTAGTGTCATTCAAGTGTGAATTCAAGGGGCTAAGGTGAACTATCTCATTAATATTCCTTTCAAACATAGGAGATATAAGGTTATAATTTCAAGGATAAACTTTAAGGTTGAGAAAGCAAAAGACATAGGAGATACCAAAAATAAAAATACTATTGTAAACTAACCTAGGAGATATAAGGCCTTCTACTTAGGTTGAACTATTTAATACTTTGCAAATATTATTATCTTTTCTAATTTTCCAAAATTGGGAGTCATAAGGTCTACTACTACAAGTTGATTTATTGAAAATTAGAAAAATTAAAAGCAAATATCAAAGGGCCATTATAAGAGGTTTATCAAAAACATATAAAGGTTGGAAATTATAATATTTACTTGTCTCAAATATTCTCAAATAAAGACAAAATATCCAACATTAAAACCTCTTGAAATCTAGAAAAAGTGCTTAGTTCAATAGGAGCAATAAGGACAATAGAAGATGATTTTAGAATTTAGAAAACTTTACAAAATCAACCAAAATTTAACTATAACATACAAAAGCACTTTATATCTTATCCAAAATATACTAGGAAGTCATAAAGCATTCTACGGAACCTAAGAATTGATATTAGGGAATTCAAATGGCTTCAAAAAAAATCTTCTTAGAATAATCTTAGCTACTTAAGGGTCCTAATTATTTCTCTTGGAAGAATAAAGTGAAAGCTATTTTGGTATATGAAAAACTTTGGTATATTGTCAAAGCAAAAATACAAATACCTACTATAGATAATATTGAAATCCTAAAGTTTGTAGAAAATTATTCAAAGGCTCTAATGATAATAACCTTTGCTATCACTAATGAGATACAACCCTATATCATTTCAGCAAAATCATCCTCAGATGCATGGTCAAGCCTAGAGAAAAATTTTGAAGGAAAGAATAAGGTAACTATTCTCCATCTTCAAAGTCAACTTCATTAATTAAAAATGAATAATGGAGAAAGCATAGAACTGTTCCTAAGAAAGGTAGAAGATATTAAAGGAAAATTATTTACCTTAGGAGAAATAGTTAAGGATGAAATTATTACTCAAGTAACCATGAGAGCACTTCCAGACAATTATAAACATTTGGTAACATCTTTACAAGTTCTAAGTAAATATACTTCTTTTGATGACTTAGTCAATATTCTATAGGAATATGAAGTGGAAAATATAGTTAAATATAATATGTCTAATTGGAATCTAAATATAATCCACAGGGAAACATTACCTCTTCATCAAAAGGATGAATATCATGGTAACACAGGTATTTTCAGATATGCAAGAGAAAATGACAGTACCAACTATTGCAAGATCAATCTCAAGGATTAGAATCAAGGAAATCAAATGAACAATGGGAGCCAATATCAGTTATGAAAATATCAAAATCCTCATCAGTAGCAATTTTAGTGTCCATCTAATTATCCTTAATTGGAGTATCAAAAAAGAAATAAAAAACAACATCTAGATCAAAGGATAGAAGAAAATGAATAACTGAAAGAACCAACTGATGATTAAGAGATCAAAGCTCTTTCAGCAAGAATGACAATTTTTGAAGATACTAACATCTTGCTTGAATAGGTTACAAGAATCAGAGAATAATCAAAATTCCATATCGAAGAAGAAGATCCAATTCAAAGTCATCATATGGAATAAAATCCACATTGAAGACTAAAGTCTTCAATACCCAAATATTGTAATACATGGGGGGTGTTAGAAATACTGTATATTACATTATTTTGGTCATGTAAATGTACCTTCCTTGGTACATACTTAGGACATTAGGTTACTTTAGGGGTAAGTTATCTAGTTACTTCATGCAATGTAATAAATGCACAAGTGTCAATGTGCAAGTTGTAATGTACAAGGTGTCCACTTGTACAACTAGGTAGAGTGTTGGCCAAGGAACTTATCTTCCTATTTAAAGACCATAGATGTGGGTTTATTTCTTGGTGGAAAACTGCATCCCTATCCCTTTTTTTGGGTGGGTTTCTATGTTGTTCTGCATTCGTGTCCCTATTTATAGGTGGGATTATGGGATGTTCTGCATCCATGTTCCTCATTGTAGGGTGGGATTCTGGGTTGTTTAGCATTCCTATTTCCTTGGGGTGGAAAATAATATTTTGATTTATTTTTTCTGGTTTTATCTAAAAGAATGGTTTTCTTACTAATTGGTTTTAGTTATGGTGGATTTTTGGGTTCCCGTACCCATTTGGGTAGGATCCCATATTTCTTCTTTTATACCTTCTATCCCATCCTAGGTCTCCTAGGTGGTATTCTTCATTTTGAATTTTTACCGTTTGATTTTAACTTCCTCATGTTCGTGCTTTGGCTTTCTAGGGGCCTACTATGTTTTGGAGGTTTTGGAATAGGAATGGTTTACCGGGATCATCCCACTAGGATTACTTGATCTATTTTGTTCTATTTTGGCTATAATCCCTGGATTGTAAGCTTTACACAGTTGTATTTGGTCAATATGGTCATTGAATTTTTGTAAAAGGTTTTGGAGCCTCTTTTAAAATCCATTTTTTAATACATTGCAATCTACTTACCAAAAAAAAATTATCATTCATTGTATCCAAGTTAGTGTGTGGTAGATAGGTAGTAGGGTAGTGTGTGTGTTTGTGTTACAATATCAAAGCTCATTCATGGATTACTAGCTTATATCATGGAGTTTCCATTTCCTCCATATCTACTATTGTAATCATTTTCATCATTTCTATTTATAGTATATTTCAATCATCTCATAAATTTACTTTATTTATTTTTGCATCTTGTGATTGCTATCTACCATTGTATATGGCATCAAAAGCTAGCATTTAAGCCCTTATATTAATCCCTAGGATATTTACACTCTAATTTAAAAATCCTAATCAAATCCCTAGGCCTACCCAAAATCCCCACCTAAATCCCTTCATTTAATCCACCTTGTCTCCCCATCCACTTTCCCTCCAAATTTGGATGATTTAAAAATGCAATGAAAAGCCCCAAGTCAAAAGGAATTAAATTAGCATGTTTAATGGTTTGGTCCTTAGATTTTATATCATCTTTTTAGAAATTTTAAATTCCATACACATCCCCCAAGGCACACTTGTCCCCATGCACATCTCATCACCCCCTAGGCAAATTTATGGTACTTGGTTGGGTGAGGATTCACCCCACCCAAGGCTATTAAATGGAGAGGGTGCACATTCCTCCATGTGTCCTCTCTAGATTTACCTTGGATTTGCCACCATCCACTTGGATCCAAATTACCTCCATCTCATTTCCATGTTATTTCCTTGTCACCTCCCATTCCCCTTACCAAATTTCTATAAATTCCCCTCAATTTATCTCATTTACAACTACACATGTGAAGCTATTGTTATGCTATAAAAATTACACCAGATTATTTTGATGCCCTTGGAGATATTAGTTGTTTTTTCCATCCACCTTGAGAAAGCAAGCCATTGCAACCATGGATTCCACTTGATGGAGTCAAATAAGCTTTAACTTGCAACTGCACCTATACCAACCAATATTATGTTGTCATACTTGCACCAAAGAACATTAGTACCCTCTAAAACCTCCCAAAAAAATCACTTGACCCTATCTACCACACTAACCTCACTACCATTGGTGTTTACATAGTCTCAACCACACCTGTGGCCACCCAAGATTGATTGCCATTGGTAGTTACTCAGAGAATAACAGTTAGAGCATTCTAGATAAGAGGTAAATAATGGAGGTATAAAACATTGTCCTTTCAAGTTTTGTGAACTTTTATTAAGGTTTTATAATCATTTTCATGAGTTTTGTAAAGCTTTGTTGTATTTTCCTTGACTAAGGCCTCATCTAAGAAAGGCCCATCAAATATTACTAACTCCATATTCTAAAAATGTGTGCAGGTGTAATGCAGTTGATAAAGCATTAGGGTGGTCCAATAAGCTCAAGAAAACCCACCCACAACTTGATTATGCCATGAAAAATAAGATTGCATCAAAAAAATTTGATGTAAAGGGGCCATCCAAAGGGTTAACTTTTATTCAAAAGTGTTCTATTGACAATATATAGTATCTTTGTTTACTTTCTTGGTATGGTGCATTTTTATGTCTACAAAATGGAATGCTCGATGGGACCTAAACCCTTAATTCATTAGGAATTTTTTAATTTTCATATAAGAGCATAAATATAGCATATATTTTTTTGTTCTTATTCTTCCCAATCACAGCAAATATTCCAACCCTAAAATATCCTCTAATTGATGCATGGCATATTTTTTAGACTACATGATGATAATCTGAAGAGTCTAATTTATCATAGACATGTGGTAGCAGGAGACAGATTTGCAGTTTTGATAGGAAAATATTACACAAGTGGCATTTGAAATTCCTTATTTGGGCCTCCTTTTAGTCCCACGTTTTCTATGGGGATGCTTGAACAAGTTTTAAGAAGGGTGGAGGTAGCCTATTGTAATAACCACCAATCAATGGTCAGGCAGCCCTCACATCCATGCTTGTATGGCCAGGTGGAAACATGTGTTAGTAATAAGCATAATTGCATGTTGTTACATGATAGGAGACTGTGTGGATTTTTAGACACATTGACTCTATGGAAGTTGACTCATTGGAATCAACACAATTTGACCAGGTCATTGACTATTTGGATTTTGGCATTGACCACCAAAAAATTCAAAATTTTTGGAGTAATGTTTTTGCTAGGCAAGACCATTACCACCAAATTGGACCATTGAATTTTGAAATTCAAATTCAAATCTATGCTACCAAGCAAGGTGAAATTCATATTTTTTTTTTTGCCCCTTAAAATTTTAATTTTTGCCTCTAAAAATTTAATCCTTGCTTTAAGGTGCATAGGAAAACCATTGTATCCACTCATACTTATGGATTTTATAATATGATCCATTGGATCTTTGAGGAGTTGCCTTATCTTTTTACTCCTCCAGTTTGGATTTTTGAAATATTTGTAATAAGGTGCATCAAGTCCTATTTTAGACTTTATTTTGGCTCAAAGCCATTTTTAAGTTTGTTAAGATTTGTCTTTTATAAATTTTTAATATGGAGTGCATGATCGTTGGTACCCAATACTCCTCAATACAAGTGAACCTTTTAACTAGTAATCCCCTCTATAACACTTGGTGGTTGCAGCAACTAGTTATCCATGCAATCTGGTAAGATGAGTAAATTACCATAAGGGCACTTGGAGGATTTGTGCCCTTGTTATTTTTCCTCTATTTATTGTAATTTACCCCATAATAAATCAATTGTAGTTCTAAGGTGCTTTTTTGATAGGAAGGTATAAATTGCTAGTTGAGGTGCATGCTTCTAGTCATAGGGGTTAGCAAGAAGGTGTGGCAAAAAATTGATCAACTTTATTTACTATCAAATGCTTAGTTTTGGGTTATTGTCAACTAAAGCACAAATTCCATGGCTAGGTGATATGTTGGATCTATTTCAAGCCAACTTGTATCACCATTTTTTAAGCATGAATGATGTGAGGAGTAGGCAACATTTTGGGAAGAAGACTAAAGAAAATTCCTACTATAGCCCTTGAAGCATAGTTTACTTTGGATACTCCCTTTGCAGAAGTGGGAGTGATTCCTTTGTGGCAATAAAAGCCTTCCAAAGGATCTCAATCTTCTTCATTGATTTGAATATTGTATTTTGGAAACTTACACACTCCCATGTTCACTCCCACTTTCTTGTAAAAGCATTGGAGTCTAATGCTTCTATGGTTGGGAGGAATGATGAGGATATCAAACATATTATTATTATATTGCATTATTATGTGAGCCTCTATTGCTCACATTGGCTTCTTGGTTGCAAGTTGTTAGCTTCTAGTAGCCTAAGTTAGCCATTAGTTAGGTTGTTGAGATAAGTTGTTATCTCAACACCTTTTCTTGTTTGTATCTTCTAGTTAGTTTGCTATCTTCCAAACTCTGGAAGTTTATTTGTTATGTATTTTGTGCTATTTAAGCACTCATGAATAAAGGAAATGTGATCAAGATTTTTAGATCCACATCATATGGGGATGCAACTTCCAAAGGAAAGGAGGCAAAAAAAGTCAATATTAATCCAAGTAAATCATCTTCATTTTTATCAAGTAATATAAAATCCTCTCATTACAATAAAAATAAATATAGTGTAGATTGTATCCATTGCACTTTAGGTTTTCAAGAGCAACATGATAAAGAAATGAACATGGAGGATATCCACAAAAATTTAGGGTTTCTAAGGTAGCATAAGAAATAAATTATTATGGAGGATCATTCTTGCATGTTAGATATTTTTAGGTAACATAAATAAGAAAACATTTATGAGGCTATTCCTTGCACTTGCGCTTGATTTTTTATTGGACAACAAGAACCTTTAGAACATAAGTTTGATTATGAACAATACGTACTAGTAAAATATATTGATGAAAAAATGAGAGGAAGACCCTCAAAGGAAGACAAAAGAGAAAAGGAACTAAATGGGATATTGATATGGGATACCAAAAACAAATATCACATGTGTTAACAAGAAGTAGGACTAGGCTATCCGCTCATGTAGAGGATTTGGAGAGCAAGTGGGTAGTTAAAACTCTCTAGTTGAAATTGAGAGACCCAGGTTGAAGTCTCTCCCCTCACATGTTGTGGATATGCTATGTAAAGGTTATATCGTGATCACATAATAATAATATTTACCCCTTTAAAAAAAAAAAAGTAGGACTAGGCCTACAAATAAAAATAAAATAATGATGAAAATATTATAATGGAATATTAGGGATATGAATCTAATCTATGAGAAAATAATTATTAAAGGAATTAATAAGTTATAGACCTAAGTTTTTTCCCTTGGGAGGGTGGAGACCATTGTTCGAATCTCTCAAGCCTCACAGAATCAGAGAGTCTATTGCACTAGCACCATTGGCTATATTAAAAATTTTACCCAACATAAGTGGAGATTATAGTGGTAGCAAGGAGTAGTATTTCATCCAATGATGAAGTTATGGAAAAATGTAACTAGTTATGAATTCCTCTAGTATATGCAAAAAAATTAAAAATTAAAAAATCCCAAGGGCCAACACAATGGTTTAGGATTTGGCTCTTTTTTGGGAAGTCTAAGGTTCAAACTATCATGTGTGTGTGTGTGGCTCTGTTAAATTCCCTATTGATAAGCTCAAATCTATTCCTTATGGGAGGTCACGGTTGGATGATGATGCCCAACCATGAGTGTCAGTCGTAGGGGTTTCTCACACTAACCAAATCTTAAAAAAAAAAGTTATGACGAACATAAGGATTCATAAGATTTGGAAGATGAGGGATTGTCTAGTTCTATAGGAGATTCTATAGATATTGTTAGAATATGTGACAAACACAAATGGGATGGACAATTGTTAGAAGTAAAAAATAATAAATTTGTTGGTCTATTTTACAAGAAAGAGGAAAATATCAATGGTGGGATTGTAAATATATATTCTTCAACTATGTTAGAAGGAACACAATATACTTTTGTCAAATACAATGATGATTCATAAGTATGATCTATGGAAGAACTTCAATACAATTCTATTTCATTTATAAAATAGGGGTGGTACTCCTAGACAGTCTAAATCAATGCAAGATTTTGCTTCATTTATGAATTCAAATGGTTTTTGAGATGATATTCCTTCAATCTTTCCAAATGCATGGGATAATAGATGCATTAGGAAAACTCATATAGTAAAATTATTAGAAATATTTTTGTTATCCAATACATTGTTGCAAACATAGTGTACAATATCTTTAGACAATTTATCATAAGAAGAATTTAATCACAAATCCTATCATCTTTCAAATTTTATTTAACTTAAATATAGAAAATAATTAATGACATGACACTACCAACTCAACATTTTGAAATTTGTAAATTTTATTTTTATAATTAAATTTAATGGAGAATGCTTAAATTAACTAACTTGCATTTGAATGTGTTTGAGTGTTGATTGGGTTTGCTCCACTATATAAATCTAGGAAGGGCATTACTAGGGAGAGGGTGATAGATGAATTAAAACAACTAGTTAGAGGAGGAAAAATATGAACAAACACCACCTATTAGCTACATTTCCAATGTATGGATATTTGTTGCATTATAAATTTATGGATGCTTGTTGATTTGATAAGGATTTCAATTTTGAATGCATAAATATTTACTCCAACATGTGTGTTGTGTGTAAGTGAAAGTGTGTGTGTATGTAATTTAGCTTATTTCCTTCAATTCCTTCTATTCGGACATGAATGTTAGGGTGTCCTAGTCTTTTTTTGGTTAAATTTTTATGGAATCCTTAGGATGAGACCCCATAGCTTTTCTACTATGGCATCGTCACTTAAATTCAATCTTAACTTAGACTTCTCTTGGTAATTTTATTAGGGTTTTAGATTGTTGGACCATATTTTAAACTCTTCATTTTAGATGACATCCAATTTTTATGTTTTGAACATGAGTGTTTTGGGAGGAAAAAGTTTGTGGAAGAAGTATTAAATGCCTCTCCATATTCCACCTATACCTGGATTGAGTACTAACAATCATGCATGGATAAAACCTTAAAATTTTTATTTACAAAAACAACTTTCTTCTTGAATTTTTAATGAGGAAGAAGGAGGATTTTATAGTGTTTATGGAGGTTATTTTAATTTCATCCACTAAAACATTGATTATAAGCTTACATCAAGGAAGCAAAGGATATTTCTAACTTTTTGTTGGGTCTTCTATGGAAATTTTTGTGTACATTTCTTTTTCTTGTAAAGGTTGTAAGAAGAACCATTTGGTTTCAAATCAATGGAATGACATTGTATATTGTGCTTGCTTTTGGAAATATAATATAATAAATGGTGATCCTAGAAGATGACTAATTGATCAAAATCCCCAAGAAATAATAAAAGAAACCCAAATCTACAATCTCAAAAATGTTGTGAAAAACTCATAGCCCCATCTTGTATATTGATGGTGTTGAGCTTCTTGTCAGGAGAAGTCATCAACATACAACATGATCACAAAAATCTAACCATACAAATGCTTGATGTAGACACTATGATTTGCCTCACATTATAAAAATACACAACTAATAAATAAATAATAAATCTTGTTAAAATATGTGGTGTTAACTTTTACTTCAGGTCATGACCAACTTTTTGTATGGCCTTATGGACCCTTGTACACTTTACATTGTAATTTTTTTATTAATAAACCTTAATATTATTTCTTTAACATTGACATAAGGTCATATATTAAATTATATATACCTTGGAGATGAACCATTTTATCATTAGTTTAGAGTGTTTATTCCTACTTTAATGAGTTTAATTTGGTATTGAATATTGCATTGTGTTTATCTATGAGTTAATATTTTTTTATTGTTATAGGGGTTTTGAAAGGGTCCCATAAACTTTTACAATGATGGTGAAAAAAAATGTGTGAAACTAAAACTTAAAAAATGTAGGCCTCCTAAGATAAAAAAGGAAGCCCTCTCCAAGAGACATAGAACGTCATAGATACCCCTATAGGGGCCATGGAAAATAACTACGAACATCCCAAAATAAAAAGGTAGCCTCCATAGTACCATGGAGGATAAATAAAATCAAAATCCCATGTAGGGGCAGAAACAAATGACAACAACCATATACCCATGCAAGGGCGACATAAACAGAAACCAGAAGAAAAAATCTTGTGCAGGGGAAACCAAGAAAAATAAAATTAGATATTTGTTTGGCCAGTAGTATCATGACCATTAGCCCCCACCAGGCTCTTAAACTCCTCTAGGATCTCAAATTGATCCTTGTACTCATCCAAGAGGGTCTCTACCTGAGAAAGTAGGGAAGACATCATCTTGTCAGCTCTCCCTAGGGCCTTGATAATGTTGTGAATATCCTAGAGGTGGCATCTTTCAGATAGATTGGGCTAGTAGGAAATCCTAAAATACAAAAGAGGAGGTGGTTTGGTGGAGGTGCCCTCAAAAGGATGGATTTTCTTGGGGAAAGTCTCCTACTTGACCTAAAAATATAGAGTCATCAGAGGTATCGTTGTCAACAAAAATAGGTGCCTTACACTTACCACTATTAGTTTTAACTCTAGAGGAGCATCGGGTGCCTAGTGTACCATCCATCCTCATATAAAAATCTAGTGTTTGGTTATTTCTTAGGGATATAAATGTATCACCACCACTGGTTGCACCATTGTACTTTGTAGGTCCTAACACCATTTCTCCTATATCCCTTCAAGTTTTATGCTCCAAAACATAATGGTATAGTAGTAGGTACAAACCTTGGTGTAGAGGGAGAAGAAACTCCTCGCTTGATGTTGAGGACCAACTGCTCAACAGATTGAAATAGATACTCTGGAATGTTAACAGTTTTATTTCCCCATTTATGGTTGAGGAAGATGAGGTGAAAACTTTGAATCATAGAACTAGGACTATCCAAGGTGAAATATTTGAGGAAAGCTACCATTACCACATCCCATAGCTTTGTGAGAGAGTCACAAAGGATGCCACATTTATCCCTACTTAGAGATTCACCATGGTCCTGAAATTGGACCAATTCACCTTCGAGTGAATGCTTTTCATGATTTATGATCTCTCCTTCATTCAAAATCCCCATTATTTTAGCAAGAGGACCACAGTGATGGTAAAATTTAAGTTGTGGATGACAACATGGCCTCCATCCCATGTACGAAAAAATTCAAGTGATGTTTTAAGATCATGGCCTTGGAAAAATTGGAGTAAAATTAGTAAGCCTATGAGTTAATCTTTCATTATGGATAATATATTGACTTTTTTTTACTTTTGGAAAGTACTATTAAATCCAACACTCGTAATACAACCTATAAGAAGCTTGCTTAATCCCATACAAGGACTTATTTAGCCTACACACCAAATAATTAGACCTATCAAGATCAAAACTAGGTGGTTGTCTCAAATAAATATCCTCCTAAATATTTCCATGAATAAATACAATCTCCACATATATCTAATATACCTCTCATCCTTAAAGGTAGCAGTAGAGAAAATAATTCAAATAGAGTCCATTGCTATAATTAAGGCAAAGATATTCAAATAGTCAACTCTCTTAGTTTGAGTGAATCCATTAGTAATAATACATATCTTTTGTTTATCCACTTTACCATTGAAAGTGTAATTTTTCTTATGAAGCCATTTGTAAACACCAATATTCTTCCTTTTAGGAAGAGGAACAAGCTCCAATGTTTGATTCTTCATCAATGAATCATATTCAACAAGCATAACATCCTCCCATTTTAAAAAATATTTAGCATGATAGTAAGGGATTTAATCTTTATAACCATAAAGTCTTGAGTTGAGGGCCTAATATTATGTCATCCAATGATGATACTAATAAAGCAATGGTTGACCTTCTTAAGGTATGGTTTGGACCCACTCGGGCATTAGATGATTAACGTAAGGCTATGGCACATCCTACATAGAAGTAATATCAAAACATAGTGTTAAATTATCAATCCTAAGCTCATAATTTAATACTTTTATACAATACATGAGAGGATTAATCTAATCAACTATATGATCTAAAATTATGGTCGATGAGAATCCACATTAGTGGAATCTACTAATACATTCATTTTAGTAGAAAATTAAACCATTAGAAGAGAAAAAATAAAAGAAAAATCATCTAAAAGGACAATAAATAATCTAAATGAAGTGGATGGAATCTCCTTATCAAATATTACATCCCTCTAAAAAATGGCATCCCACTTTATGTTATCATACAAACAAGAAGCCTTGGAGGTGTTAGAATAGCCCATAATAATACAATGATGGCTCTTGGAATTAATATTATTACATGTATATATAAGAATATAAGCCTACGTGATGGATCTAAACATACAAAACTTGGAAACATCAAGATTTTTGCCTCTCAATATCTTGAGAAAACATACATAGAATGACATCGATTAAAATTTGATTAATTATATAAGTTGCACAAGTCACTACTTCACCATAAAATATAGGATCCGTATGCTTAGCATGTGATATACATGTATTCACATCCATGATAACCATTATATTTTATTAGCTAAGATATTATTCTCTAGATTATAATTAATAGTCCTATGATAATAAATTCCATGAAGATTAAAAAAATACCAAAAGCATGTCTATCAGCACTCAACCATTCTATCTAACTCTCAAAGTTGATTTTCTAAAGAGACTTTCCTTAAATTTTATAAAACCTTCATCTTTGGTGAAAATGACATATAAACAGAAACAACTAGAAAAAAATAGGAAATATGAGGAAATACTTATTTTTAGGGGGATATGGAGACCCCTTGGGCTCAAAAATATCATTATGAATAAGATCCAAGGGTCATGTAGCATGTTTAGTTTTTCCTTTTGGGAAGGACTCTTAATGATGTTTCTGCAATATGCACCCCTTTCAAAAGACACTAAGAGAAAAATAAGAGGAACCATCAATCAACTAATGTTGACTCTTATACATCAAGGATACATAGGTAATGTATCCAATCCATGGTGTCATTGCTTGCTAATATCATCCATCCATTTAACCATATCCATAAGTTCTCACTTATCAAAGGAATAAGAAGAGGAACATTTACCAACCTTGTACACTTGATTGGAATCATTATAATATATTGAAGGAACTATCTAGAAGCAATCATAAATATCCTTAGTCACCTATCAATACAACCAAAACTCAACATTTTTATTTGTATGAGTGATGCAACATATAGAAATAATATTAGGGTCCACACTTGGAATACGAAGAACTTCACCAAATAATATTACCAAACAAGGAGGAACTAATTATCACCTTACCACATTTGGGTACCTATAAAGAAGCTTCATCACCAATGACCAAATGCTCTTTACACTACTATCCATTATAGTCATGTAGGAGATAGCAATGCTTAGTTATGTGTTGGATTGCCTCTGATTCTATAATACACTCTATAAAAAAACTGAATATCTAATATGCTAAGTGAACAATTACATATTCTTGTGAGGTCTCGCCATCATAGTCATCATCATCTTGGGTAAAGAAGAGAGAAACATTCACTCCCCTCTTTTTGGATCCATATTCAAGCTTCTTAATCTCTAATCATTAAAATTGCACCTTGTGTCCCTTCTTGTAAAAGCTACAAGTTAGCTTCTTGAAAGGCTTCTTGGCTTTCTTTTCTACTTGCTTTAGCTTCTTTTCAATGTCTCAATTTAGCTACTCAATTTGCATGAGCTTGAATAGTGATATAATGATTCTTAAATTATTGCCAACAATCCTAGTGATGAAAAAGTTATTTGAACATATCATGTTAAGGAAATGTTATAAACCTCTTATTTTTAACAATAAATCATTCAAAAGTATACAAAAACATCAAACATGCATCCACAATTAAATTCTACAATAGCAATCCACACAATAAAATAAAGATTGATAATTCCCTTGAGGATCCACACAATAAAATAGAGATTTATAATACCCTTAAGGTAGGAAAATGTTGTACAATTTTTCTTATTGGAAGGAATTCACTCTACAAGATCTCCAAATACACAAACCAAGACTTCTACATAGAATACTCGATATCCTTCTTTCTCCACTCCTACCTTTATATAGGCTCTCAATTTTGCTTACCCTAATAACTCTTACAATAAGGTAACCATTACATCATTACTAACTCATCATTACTAATATATCCTAATAAAATAATAGTTATATCATTACTAACTTATCATTATTACTAACTCCTACTTACAATAAAATAATCATAATTAGCCATGCCACTTGGCACCCATATTCCTATCCTTAGATATCTAACATTTCACCCCCTTACACAATGTTTCATCCTCAAAATGTAAGAAGAGGCTAAGTAATATGATCTTCAAATCCAAGCTAGGAACTGGTATCAATATCAATCATCCATCCATCCCAATGAAACTATGATTAATGGAGGTCTTTTTTTGATGTTGATATGCCATTTTTCCACTTGAGTATCTAAAATTGCTTACCCGATTTCATGTTTCTACCGATCTACTTTGATGATGGATCCATTTGTTCCTTGATGTGGCTACACCACTTTTAAAACCAAAGTATTTATGCTTTCTTTGCTAAACATATCATAGATGGTATCCTTCTAATTACATATAGAACCATAATATTGTTGCCTTGAGCCATACCTCCTAGATTGTTGCTATTCCTTGTGGTATGGGTAGCAATATGTTGCAACCTTGACTTGATGTTCTACTTTTTTTACTCTTCCTTCTTGATTCCATAATTTGGTTTATCCATTGCTTTTATTTTTTTCTTGATTTTGGCTATTATCTCCTACTAAGATTCATCTTCATATTCTTTTGCTTCTCCTAAAATAGCTTCATGTTTTTCCTTTGATTTTCACTCCTCAGGATAAGAAATATATTGTATTGTTATCTTTTTTTCTATACCAAAACTTCATAGACTTCTTTTGTATATTAATATTAATAGTACCCAATGAACGTAACCAAGGATAACCAAGAAAAATATCCACATTGTTCATCTCAATAGCATAAATATCTGAATGCAAAACATATTTATCTATGGTGAGCTTCAAATCCTAAAAAATTTGAACATTCTCACCCTCAAGCAATATGTCTTTGATTTTCTTTGCTTGAACTTGCAACCTCTTAGCCAAAGACATATTAATAAAATTATATTTACTACTAGGATTAATGGAAATAATAATCTTTTTCTTATGAATGTTTCCATGAACTTGCAAAATAGAAATTTTAATATTGAACAAATTTTGTTGACCACTATTTGGCCTTGACATAAAAGATATAGTTTCTATAGCCTGCACGTTATATCCTTTTATTTTTATCTCCATTTGCTTAAAAATGCAAATTCAAATTCTTCTCGTGTGTAAATATAGTCATGAGCATGCACAAAGTTTGAAAACAAAAAAAAATCTTCCCCTCTCAAGTAATTTCAAATGTTTGCTCTCCATTCTCTTAGAATTTTTTTTTTCTACTTTATCAACCATTCCCTAGCATTAATATCATCTTTTCTAGAGAATTTTGGCAACTCCATGACCTCAATATTTTTTTTCCAACTAGGGTTTTAAATAAACAAAATTTCTTAAAAATAAAATTTCTCAAATCTTATCTATTCCCTTCTTCAAACAATTAAATCTGCAAATTTTCTTCAAAACAAAATAAATGACAACTGATTTGCTTACCGGTATTGAGAGATATGATTTTCCCCCTTTCATGAATTTTTTATACACCCAAAAATAACATAAAAAACTCAACTTTCATTAGTTGTAACTCCCTTAATACTTATAATAATTTAACAAGTGAGTAGTCATATTTATAGTACTCAAAATAATCTACATGCTGGTGTAAAAATATTCTAAAAATTACTATTAGAAAATGTAATACGGTTTTTTTTATTATTTCAAAACAAAAATTAGGGTTGCAGGAGGTTCTCGCCCTAGCAGGATGACCTCGTCCCATTTATCAATTCTCCTACTCCTAACTTGTATACTTTCTAGGCCCGTAGGATCCACTGGATCTTCCAGGTTTGTTTCCCATGCTTGAATGAATATTCATAGTTGTATGGATCATCTCAGAGTCCCTATCCCAAGTGCCTTTGGTCTAGTTGGTTTCTGGATAGCCTAGTTGGAGGGTTGTAGCTTTTGAAAGAGGGTTTGACATTTTTTACCTATTATTGTTTTTTTTTTTTTTTTGTATTTACATGGTGGAATCGGTAGCCGCCACGAATCCGGTAGGCTGTCCAGATTTTATGGCCGCCATAGTATTCTGCGCTATCCGCCCTAGAAGCCACCACATAGATCTTCATGCAGTCCGACCCTATAACCACCATGCCACAATCATTTTAAACCTTTTACATCGCTGAAAGCACCAGGAAAGGGACAAGCGTTCAGTCCGACGAGGCCCGAGATTTGAACCTTGGACCTCCGCCCCCTTATGGGGTTTGGATGAACCAATTGGTCTACACCTCGGACCTTTTTACCTATTATTGTTGCTTAGGATCACTATCTACATTTTTCATGGCTTCAATGGTAGCCTAGGCTCAGCATCTACAAATGGTCATTCCTTCCTACTCTAGATTAGGTTTTACAATACCTTTGGGATCTCTCAATAGATCCAATGTTTATCTTCTTATGGGTGTTTCGATAAAGCCTCTTGCTATAGTCTATATTTTTGGTCTTGTGGTGGGACCCTATGGTTCTTTATGTAGTTGTGGATCTAGTTTTTGTGGTTTCATCTCTATGCAAACTTTTGTGGGACTATGTACTTTTTTTATGTGGGTGGTCATCTATTTGTGGTTTGGTTTTATAGTTTTAAAGGTCTTAGGGTTGGGACCTTGTGCTTCATCATTTACTGTAGTTTTCATGCCATGAATGATAATCCTTGTATTTAGTTTAGCTCCATTCATAGGTCATATTGGTGGCTGGTGTCTTTGGATTTTTTCCCTTCGACTTGTATTTCACTCTCCTTCATAGAGAGATCTTGGGGCCTATCAAGATCTCTAGTGTCTATTGATCCACTTTCCAAGTCATGTTTCCATTTTAGCTATTGATGGGATTATTCTTACTGCAGTTGGAATTTTAGATTTACCTGATAGCTCTCACTTGGATAACGTTGCTTATTCTGGCAGGTAATCTTGTTTCAAAGCTACGTAGGACTGGTGTTTCATTCTTGGTCAAGATTTTTTTTCTAGACCATTCTGGTTTTCTTGTGCATCTAGATGAGATTATCTTACTAGGATAGTTTGAGATGGTCCTATGCTTTCCTAGATGGGATCCTCATTTTCTATAGTTGTTTCCTTATGGTTAATCCCTGGTGAGATTTATTTGTTCCTACTGCTTTACCCAGGCTTCCATCAGATGAGTTTTTCAAATCTGGTTTTCCTACTATCCATTTTACTGGTTTTTGGTTTCCCACTTCTTTGGCCCTTCTCGAGCAAAATTCTATCCTAAGACCTTCTTGGACAGGAATCCTAAATTCTAATTTTAATTTAACTTTTCTGCTTTATCAGTTTCTAGGATTTTTGCTCGTGGTTTGGCCAATTTAGAATTTTAGGTGGGATTTTGATTTCCCATTTCCCAAGCCCTTCCTAGGTGGGATTCCATCCTGAGCCCTTCTTGAGTAGGAATCCCAAAATCTAAGTTTAATTTATTTTTTTTACGTTTTTGATTTTTGGGATTTCTCTTCACTCGTGGTTTGGCCAACTCAAATTTTTGGTAGGATTCTGAGTTTAAATTTTAAATTTTGAATTTTAGGATCATCCCATCGGGACCAACTTCCTGTTGATTTGCTTTTGCTTTTTCGGGTTCGATACCACCCTTGTGGCATGCCCTGACCTTCCTTGTTGGTCTTCGGACCTGATGGTTTTTGTAATCACTTTGTAATAAGGTTTTGGGGCCCTTTCAAAACCTGCTTTTCAATCCAACTACCAAAAAAATTAAAATAAAAATTTGTGCAACTAAAAAACAACACAAATATCTCAATTTCAAATAGCCATAACTTTCTCAAAACTTATCATAATTTAATAAATGAGTAGTTATTTTTATAGTGCTAAAAACAATCTACATGATGGAATCAAAATATTTTAAAAATTACTACTAAAATAAAATATATGATCCTCATAAAATGTGATATTTTTTGGGAAAATGTGCCCTAGTTCTACAAAAACAACCCCACTATGCTAGAATCATTGTTCTAATACCAAATATTATGAATGTAACTTCTTTTCCAATAATAAATCATTCACCAATATGCAAAAATATACATGTATCCATAAATAATTTCCACAATAACAATCCATGCAATAAAATAGAGATAGATAATATCCTTGAGGTAGGGCAATATCATACAATGCTCCTTATTGGAAGGAAGCCACTCTAAGAGCCAATACTACTACCAATATTACTTGATATCCTTCCTTCTCCACTCCTACCTTTATATAGACTCTCATTTTCCCTCACCCTAGTAACTCGTACAATAAAGTAACCATTACATCATTACTAACTCATCATCACTAATAACTCCTAATAAAATAATGGTTACATCATTACTAGTTCATCATTATTAATAAGTTGTAAGCTTACTACAGTGATAAGCACTTCGACCTCTCTTTGAGAGGTCCAATGTTCAAACCCCACTCAGTATGAGGGAAATAGGACCCCTCATAAAAACCTATTTAAACTCATTGAAAAAAATCATCATTGTTAATAAATCCTACTTACAATAAAATAATCATAATGGGTCATACCACTTAGCACCCATATTCTTATCCCTAAGTATCAAACAAGAAATAAAATTGAGGTATATCAAATACAATAACAACTATTTCATATGGTTTGAAAATATTGTTGAAAACCATGTTGAGAACATCAAATTTTGATTTGCCATCAATATCTCCTTTGGCAACATGAATTTATTCTTGTAATTTATTGAATCTTGTACACAATATGATGTGAGTTCTAGAGACATTACTAGTAGTTCATGCAATTAGTTTTTGTTGCCATCTATTATTATTTAAAAATAAAAATTAAGTATAATATTATTGACAAAAATACCATTTAATAACCATATGAATCTATTAACATGATCTTCACCTCCCACTCAATTTTATAATATGAAAAATAATTACATTTTTATTTAAAATGTAAACTAAGATATTTCAATATTAAAAAATCTTTCTTTCTAATTTGCTTTATCATTTTATTCTTTTTTTGGTAAGTTAATAAAATTGTATTAATCATGGAATTTGAAAGGTACCCTAATGCCTTAATATAGCAAAAGTATTAAAGGATGCATCATCCACAAAAACCTCATGGCATCCACATAAATCCTAAGATAATTAGACAAACTAGAAATAAACCAAAAGGACAAGGATGAAACAGGAAACAAAACATCCTGACAAGACATAGCCCAAGAATAGCAGACAAATTGCATACAATTATGCATTAGAAGAATCCTTGGTGTCATCCTTTTCAATATCCTTAGAAGTTTCCGTAAACACTTCCTTAGAAATTTCCACCACATCATCTTCCTTGACACCAACTCTGGCTCCATCGGTATTCTTTCCTAGGAGATCCTCGATGAAGTTATCATAGAAAAATAGTAGATTCAGAGTGTTCTTGTGCTCTTTCATTTGGGAAATGGCTACCAATCTTGTGGTCACATCATTTTCCATCTAGGTTATGGTAGCTAGGGTGGTCTTTATAATGTATTCTTGAAGAATCTTAATCCTAGGATCCTCAAACTCGTCCCCAATAGAACCATGCAATTTTCCTTGATTCTGAATAGACTTGTTCTTTAAATTTTGAGAACTTCTTGTTGGGGTAGGTCGATCATCAACCCTATCCTTCATTATTATGATTGCTCGATATCTAGGTAGCTTCCATCTACTTTCCTCTTCTTTGAACCATGAACACTTGAGGAAGGGGTGAAGTACGTATCCTTCTCCATCATTTGCTTGGAATCACCTTGTTGTTCCTACGAAGCCACATTTTCTTTGGGAAATTTCTCCAATAAATGAGCATAGATTACCTTAAATATCCCTTTATGTGAGGGCCAAGCCTCATCTTTCTTCGAATGGGTTGCCTTAATGGAATAATCCATAGATAGATACAAAAATTCAAGGATATTAAGGGGTTTCACCTCCCTAAAATGATTGACAAAAGCAATGTGGAAGCTCCTTAGTTGGGAACTTGGGTCATAAAATATAATGTATTCCATCATTGGTTTCATGACCTTATTTCATAGGGTGGGTAAATCCTCTTGAACCATACCCGGTTTAACTAGCTTGCATAGGCTTGATTTCAGCTCAAACTCCTTGAGCTTAGTATCCCAATTATGCTTATCTCTTCGGATAGTTCTTCCCACCAGTGGTTGGCCAATAATTTTAGCAAGGATATGGACATCGACCTGGAACTCCACTCCATGAATGATAACGATGTCTTTCTCCTAGGTGGATGCAAAAGTAGTATTGATATCCCATTCCATCCCAAAGAATTACTTTAGAAAATATAGGAAACCTCGCATGCTCATGACTGCTTTAGCCACCGGTTCTATCTCCAGTATCTCAGGATCAATGAAACCCATGGTGATCGAGAAGCAAAATTGATTGAATAGAGAAAAAATAGAGTGCCTATGAATCCTTGGGATACATTCAATGTGGATGATGAATCTAGTGTAGAGGTGAGATTTAGTAAAATAGGCCAGATTTGAGTCCTTCTAGAAGCTTCTATGCCACCTCCTCGGGATGTGGCATGTCCTTGAGAAATGTAGAACCACCCTATCCTGGATAACAAAGCAGAAGGTCTTGGAGATCTAGGGATTCCAACAGCTCCTAACACCTCCAAAAGTAAAAATGTGTACCACTCCTAGGAACTTTTGATGAAATGGGCAAAAAAAATTTAAGGTAGTGTGATTCTCACAATGAAAAATAAATACATGAAGCATAGGAAAATGGTGGATAGCAAAAGCGGACCGAGGCATGGGAAGGATGATACTAGTGATGAGTCCCAAGAAAAAGAATGAAAAGAGATGATGAAGCACCACATGGAAAGATGACATGTGGGAGGGATTTGGGGAAGGGTAGTCCAAAAGATTTTATGAAAGGTGAAAAACAAGGAAAATACAACAGTTGCGAATACAAAATACGGTGACATTGGGACCATTAAAAAAAGGAATGTTGGCACTACCTATATTAATGACCATGAGACCTAGGGAGTTGCACCGTAAGCTTACAAACATGCTAAATACACCAATCAATAAATGCCTCAAAAAGTTGAACATCATCATGGGAACAATAGGATTGCAAAAAAAGATCCTTGTGGAGCAAAAGGTATTTATGGTTTTAAGACCTAGGGAAAATGAACTTTTTAAACCAATAATTGTGGTAAGAAATATGAATAATAGATTACTAGGTATTTTGAATTTTGATGTTTGCCAACCTATCTGCAACTCCATTTGCTTCCCTAAATATGTGTTGGATGATGGCCTTGTGCTGGTAAATAATTAGGCTTCTGGCTTCTTCAATAAGATTTTTGACCTTCCAAGTAGATATTTTGGAGTTTTTTAAATAATTAACCATATTCAAGGAGTCCCCTTCAATGATGAATTTTCCTAGAAACTTCTTGATCAAAAGGAGACCCCTCCATAGGGCTCTAGCTTCAGTAGTGTGATTGGATTGTTCTCCCAAACCCTCAATGAATGCAAAGATAGAATTTCCTTTACAGTCCCTAAGGATACCCCCAATACCAGCTCATCTGGGATTTCCTTTAGCCACCCCATCAAAATTAAATTTAACCCATCCTTGAGGTGGAGGAATCCATTTAATATTACTTCTAGATATTTGGGAAGAATTGAAATTGGGATTCTCTAGAGAAATGTGCAAATATTGAAGTAAGGATGCTTCAAACCCAGGGATTGGATGAGGATCATTTAGGATCAAGAGCACATTTTTCTTAGCAAATAAGATGATTTTATTGGTAATGGAAGCAATGTCCGTAGTTGAGTTGGAAAATTTTCTTCTTTTCATTTTGAGCTAAATTTTCCAAAGAAAGTGATGAAGGCAAATTTTCCAAAACACCTAGATACAAGGATTGTGAAAAGGATTAGGCCATTGGGAATACAAATCAACAATAGGAGGCTTGGCCCAACTAATATAAAACCTTTGAAAAAGGTTGTTAAGAATGTAACAGGAAAAAGGATAGATTAGGAAAATGTGGCTTGTTGATTCCCAATTAGAAAGACATAAAAAATACCTATTAGGCAATGGGATTCCATGCTTAATGATATTTTCAATAGTAAGGATTCTATTTTGAATTGCCAACCAAGAAAAAAGGAAACTTTTGGAGTTAGGTGTTTGATCCAAACCAAATTGAAAGGATTAAGAGTTTCCTCAGGATCTAGTATGATTTGATAAGCCGACTTAACTATGAATTCTCCAATGTCAAAGGGTTCCCAAATAGGGTGATCTTTAGCATTCCTTGAGGGTAAAACATAAGAAGAAAGTAAGGCCTCCAAAGAATTTTTTTTTGCTGATAAATTGGGGCATTGTATCTTTTTCCATATGTGTGAGTTATTTGATATTGTCAAAAAGTCAGCAACTATTTGGCCAAACAATGGATCAATAAAATCCTTTATAGGTATGAAAGCAAGAAATGCTATAAGTGGCTGGTTTCCTATCCATTTGTCTTCCCATAATTTTATCATATTTCCATCTCCAACTTGCCATATGAGGCCCTTTCTCAAGAGTTGTTTTGTTAGGCTAATGGATTTCCAAAAGGCTGACCCAATAGAAGGTGCCAAATCACATAAAAATTTGGATCTCTACAAATATTTCCTTTTTGAAAGATTGACCCATTCCACTTGTTCTTCTGAAACTAATCTCCAAGCTTGTTTTTCCAATAGAACCATATTTAAATGGTTAATTCTTCTCAAGCCAATTCCTCCTGGTCTTTCGGTCTACACACTTTGTCCCACGCAACAAGGTAAAATCTATTTTTATTTTCAGTTCCATTCCATAAGAACTATTTTTGAATTTGCTCAATTTTGTTAAAAACCTTAATTGGAGCCTTGAAGACCGATAAAAAATAGATAGCAATACTCTGTAGATAAGCCATGGTTAGAACCTCTTTTCCTACCTGAGATAGAAGATTACCTTTCCATCCTGTGAGTTTTTTTTAGACTCTTTCAATAATAGTGTTCCACATTTCTTCAAAAACATTTCTAGTGAATAAGGGCAGCCCTAAATTGGTAGCTAGTAAGGTGGAAATTGCACACTCCAAAATATTTGTAATTTTGAGTTGCCACCTATGATGAGTGTTTAGGAAGTATAATTTATTTTTTGAAATTCACTTTTTGTCCTGCAGATTCATAGAAGAGGAGGATGTGCTTGATGAATTTGGCCTCAATGATAGGAGAGTGTCATCAAAAAATTGTTGATGGGTTATAGGATTAGTTTGAGAAGTAACCTTAATCCCAAATATTAGACTTGAGCTTCTAGCTGCATGAATAGATCTTCCTAACACCTCAGTAGTAATTATGAAGAGAAGGGGGGATAAAGGATCCCCTTGTCTTAGACCTCTACCACTTGGAAAGTATCCAATAGGTGATCCATTGATTAGGATAGAGAACCATGTTGAGGAAATGCATCCTTTAATCAGCTTAACCCAATCATGATGGAATCCAAATTTGGTTATAACTACAATTAAAAAGTTCCAATTCATTCTGTCATATGCTTTTTTCATGTCAATCTTTAACAGGAAGGTAGCGTTCTTAGTTTGATAAGTAGAATGTAGGTCTTCATGAATAGTAATGATTCCATACAGAATAGATATTCCTTGCATCGAGCTCCCTTGGTAATGGTCAATTATCATAGGAAGAACATCTCTCATCCTGTTGGCCAAATATTTGGTGATAATTTTGTATACAACATTGCATAGGCTCATAGGTCTAAAATCATTGAAGGATCTAGCATTTTGGATTTTAGGGATCAGAGCTATGAAAGTAGAATTAAAATTGTGAGGTATGGCCTTGGATGACTGAAATTCTCTAATAGCATCACACACATTAGGTCTGACAAAATCCCAGAAATCCTGGAAAAATCTAGGAGGAAATCCATCAGGACCAAGAGCCTTGTCAGGTTTCATGGAAAAAAGGGCTTGCTTGATTTCATCATCAAAGAGAATTGTAGTTAACTTGGAGTTGATATCCTCTAAAATGGAATGAGGAATATGCTAAAGTAAAGAATATTTGGCACAATCAGAGGCTGAATTTGAGTTTTCAAGCAACTGCATAAAATGAGAGACTACTTCAGATCTGATTTCCTTGATATCTATAGTTACACTCCCATAATTCTTGAGTAATTCCTTGATTCTATTATTACTCCTATTTCTTAGAGTAGAAATGTGAAAAAAAATTGTATTGGAATCTCCTTCCTTGAGCCATATTGCTCAAGATTTCTGCCTCCAAAATGTCTCCTCACAAGTAAGAACATTGTGATATTCTACCAAAAGAGTATTTTCTTTGGCTCTCAATGCAACATCATCATTTTTTCCATTCATAATATCATTCTCAATTATTTCCAAATGGTTCTTGATCACCTGCTTATTCTCAAAAAGGTTCCCAAAAATATCTTTTTTCCAAATCTTGAGATTTTCTTTAACCAATTTCAATTTTTACCCCAATATAAATGAAGGTGATCCATGGAACTTCTATTGCCACCACTAAATGATTATATCCCTGAAGTCTATATGATGAGTCTGCATGGATTCAAACCTAAAAAGGGTTTTGAAGGTATGAGGGTTTCTTGTTTCTAGGAGAAGTGGGCTATGGTCTGACCTAATTTTGAGTAATTATTGGAGGCTTGCATCTCTCTATTTCAGTGTAGACTCCTAGGAAAAGAGGATTCTATCCAGTTTGACCTGAATTAATTGGATATCAATCCTCCTATTGGACCAAGTGAATTGGTTTCCTTTCAAGTTAACATCCATAAGATCATTAAAGTTGATGAAATCATGAAAATCTTCCATGCTTTTTGAGATTGAGCCAAAACCACCTCTTTTATCTGAAGGATAGAGAGGAGTGTTGAAATCCCCAACTAATATCCAAGGAAAATTGGTGACTTCTCATCTAAGATTGGTTAAGGTTTCCCATAACCTAGACCTACCAGGAATTGAATTAGATGCATACACATTGGTGAGTATCCATAGGAAATTTTGTCTTTATCAAAAAACATAATGCTAGCTGACGTGTCATTTGAGTGAATCAATATTCCCTCAAGCTTCTCTAGATTCCAAATACACATGAGACCCCTTGATGCACCTCTAGAACTACAAAAAATAGCTTCTCCATTTTTCCATAATTTTTTGCTCAAGGTAGTAGCTAAAGTTTCTCCTAATTTATTTCTTGCATCAAAAATATTGTAGGATTGACTTATTTTCTTAATGATATAGCTAGCCTTTGCTTTGCTAGACCATTAAGTCCTCTCACATTCCAAGAGAGGATTTTCATTTAGAATATTTAGCATTCCTCTTGCCCCTTTTCCTTGAGGTTGGGGAGGTTTGATGCATTTGAACTCATATTTGGTCTGACTTATCCTTGTAGAGAATAGGGTCTTTTGGATTCCACTTGTTATTTCCTTAGCTAATCCCTATTTCTATTGATAATTTGTCAAATATATGCCCTTCTTCTTATCTACTTCACAATCAATAGAGGAGATTTTTGAGCTTTTGGTTTATTTTGGGCTGAAATTTTGAGAGTTGATTCTTTGAACCACTGGGCTGGATGATCCAGGGATGGTTTCCAGGATTATAGGTTCTTCAATTTAAGTCCATTTACAAGGATCACCAGAGCTATCTATAAAAGACTCAAGGGGTGGACTTGAGGGCCCTAAGAATTTAGGGCTTCTCAAGGGTTGAAATGAAGGATGGAGAAATATAATATTATCAATGGGACCAGAGGATATATTATGATTCATTTCAATTCATGTCTTCTCATTGGGACCAAAGGATATATTATAATTTGTTTCAATCCTTATCTTATCCTTGGAGATAGAAGAACTTTTGTGGGTTGTTTCTGGACTATGAAGGACTTCAAAATTTTCTTTTTCAAATAAGGACATTTCAAAAGGTATTAGGTACTTTTTTGGGAAGGCAAAGAGAGATCTTACCTCTTCCTTGTGCATTTTTAGATTTACATTAGATATATGTTTACCCTTGTTAGAATATTGAGGAGGAACCTGAGACTATTTTTTAGCACCACCCTAAGGACATTCATTTCCATTGTTGATTGGGTTTTGATTTTTGACTTGTTTGAAAACCACTCCCTTTGAAGTTGGTTGCTTTCTCCTTTCATTCCTGATGAAAAGGGTATTTCTCTTTGGTATCTCTAGTTCAATCTACACTTTTAGGGAAGGGCACTGATAACTTAGGTTCCCCTATGTATAGAATTCCACACAAAAGGATGACTTATTTTCATATTCCACCATTTACTTCTAATAGTAAGTCTCATATTCCATTTCCATGAATGTGGGAAGCTCTAAATCTAGATTTGCATTGACACAAATTATAGCAATTGTCATCCTTGATCTCGCCAATGTGGCATGATCAATGACCATCAATTCACCAATGATTTTAATAATACCTTTGAGGATATCCTCATGCCAAAACTACCAGGGAAGTTTCGGCATACAAACCCAAATAGAAACATGGTTGATGCTCTAGGTTTTAGGGTCAAAATTTTCAGCCCATCTATGCAAGAACAAACTGCATATTCCTAAGAACCAAGGTCTCCCTATAAGAATTCAGCTAGCATCATCATGATTGCTTAGTCGTATGCCAAAAACAAACCCTGGATAGACCAAAAATTTATGTGCTACCCACAACCTTCCATTTATAATGTGCCATCCCTTGATATTTTCAAGATCAGGTCTTCCTCCAATGAGCTTTTTGACTAGTGAGAAAGTTTCCATTATGAGGTAGTTTGAGATAATGCTTTCAGGGACTTGAGTTTTGTCCCAATGGGCTCAAGAGAAGAGGAGGAAACTTTGGGACTGTTCCTCCCTCCACTAAGGACTTTAGCAAAGGATGGATTTTCAGCAGTGGGTCCCTTGACTAGGGGGGTCCCAAATTTGATTCCTTTATTGGGAGGTTCATCTCCCCAAAATTGAGCAACCTTTTCAAAGGTCTTTTCATGAACAATTTTATCATTCTCAGAAACCTTGAAAGGATCCCCAAACTTACCGATCCCATGATCATCCTCCTGACCTCTGGAAATTTGAATTTGCTCCTTCTCACCTTTTGAAATTTAAAATCTTGTGCTCCCACATGAATAGTGCTTGCATCTGCCTGTCATCATGTGCGATTCACTAATTTATTTCCTTTTATCATTTTCTTCTTATGTTATTAACATACTCATTAATATATATCCCATTTATTTTTGACTATATGCAATTAATAATCTTACCAAGTTTGAGATGTAATATTGGCATTTAGTTTAGTCCAACAAGGATAGTGCAATGGTTAGGGTTTTGGCCTCTCTTTGGGAAGGTCCAAGGTTCAAACCATGATGTATATAGATGAGGATAGTTTGTATGGTAGAGGTTGAGTCTTTATCAATTGATTGTTGCATTTTTATGCCCTCGAGAGTTAGAAGGGTTTATAGTGACAATAGTCAATGGTGTTATTGATTCCCCTATGTACTATATACATATTGACATTTGGTTTATAAATTGTCAATAGATCTCTATCATGAGATATTTCCTCTTTCTAAACAATATTGAAGTATCTTGCAAGTCTATATATTTTTATTTTATAAGCTCTCAATTGAATAGGTCCATCTCACATGTGTCTATAATATAGTCCAAGTTAATTTGTATTGGAACACATAAGCTTGGAGAGTACTTCATTATAAATTTAGATGATTTTGTACTTTTAAGAGTAAGTATACTAGAGGAATATCCAAAATATAACGTAATGTTCTTAGATCTATCATAGCTATAATGACAAAGAACTAGGAGATGCCCTTGTTGATGCAATAAAATGCAATAGATTTTATTTTTATTATAGTTTTTAAATGAAACATCAATAGGTTAAATTTTTAGTGTAAATTTAAAAAATGTTATAGTTATATGTATAATTTAGTTAATTAATTTAAAATATGAAATTATAAAATAGAAAATATAATATTTGAAAGAGAGCTAGTTATTCACAATAATTTATTTAATAATTTTTTTGATATTATTGTGGATTTATACATTTGTAAATTTCTTTTAATATTATACAATAGTTAAAGAAATTAAAACAAGATTAATATACACATAGTTAAATAAATGTAGAAATTTTTTATGTCCAACCTATTTATAAAACAAAATGTAATTAGTCTACCTCTCTATCTTCGCCCATGCAAGCGACCACAAAGATCAACAGCATCTTCCTTATTCAATAAATATAATATTAATGATATCATATTCATCAATTGTTGAAACATCCTTTAGTATAAGATTTAGCATTAAACAAAAAATAAATATAGTCAATGCATTGCCTAGAAGAAGAAGCTAAATAATACTTAGTATGAAGAACACCCGTGGACAAAAATGTAATCACACTAAAGTATAAGAATTGGAATCACATTGATGATCGAATGAATGATCTCATGGGGTATAAATACCCAAATTATAAATCACCTTATGTCAAATTTAAAGGATCAACATTAAGGTTTAATAATAAAATATTATATTAATATGACCATTATTATGTTAAAAGGGTCCATAGGGATATATAAGTTATTACAACTCATTATATTACAACAGGTTCAATCATGGCTTCAAGTTAAGATTTAATCATAAAATAAATATATTTAAACATCCCACCATAAGCTGAATTAGTGAGACTAAGATAGAACTTTGTCATTCATCCCCCATAAGGGACACTCTCCTACACAAAGGTGTTCATCTACTTGCATAAAGAACCTCAAGAATGATATTAGTGAGGATACTAGTTGTCTATTATTCTAAACAAACATAGATTGGATCAAGCATCCCATGGTTTATCAAGCCAATAAACATAACACATTCAAACTTTATGTGCTTAGTTCACTAATGGAAATTAGATTGCAAATAAGCTCAATGGAACTTTTATTATCATAGTGAAGGGTAAGTGGGGTCTACCAAGGAATACACAAATGCTTTAAAATCATAAGCAACCATTGAAGATGTTTGGTTACCTCATTGGAAACACAATACTCTACTCTCATGGAAGATTGAGAGGTAGTAGACTATAATCTATAACACCAAAAAATTTATCTAGAAATAATGTAGAAGACAAATTCCATATGTTAGAATTCACAATATTTTTCAAAACTAAATAGAAGCAATCCATCCACTCAAAACTTATATAGAAAGCATAAAAGAACAAAATAAAGAAAAAGAGATAGAGATTCAAGGTCAAATATCAACACCATTTTCATTTAACTCCCAAAGTTTTCTTAAACCAAGCCCTCTAGCTTCATTCTTTTGGTAGACAATATCCCAAGCCACTAAAGGAATTCTTTGCCTTTCCTCTGAACTCGACCATAAGAGATTTTTTTCTACCTATAGCTATTTTAGGTTTGTTTTATTATATAAATTCATTATTATAAGACAATAAATAATGTTATGATTTAAAAACTTGTAGTAGTTTTAATTTTTCTAAGGTTATAATCGGATAAACCTGTTAGCATTAAATATTTTTTTGTTCTTTTTTAAAATTAATAAAAAATTAGTCTTTAAAAAAAAAATCAAGAATGTAATTTTCTAAATCCGAT
This sequence comes from Wollemia nobilis, assembly GCA_028583015.1. Classification (NCBI taxonomy): domain Eukaryota; kingdom Viridiplantae; phylum Streptophyta; class Pinopsida; order Araucariales; family Araucariaceae; genus Wollemia; species Wollemia nobilis. The sequence continues at coordinate 5,278,134 of JAQPPZ010003223.1, forward strand.
AAAAAAGTTTATAATATTTTATAGTGACATTATTCATTAAGATATAACAAAATAAGCATCACCCTAATTACATATATTTGTGTATTTTTATTGTATATTCTAATCATGTTAGCTTTTATGTCCTACTTATTTGTTTTTTCAAGAATTATGGAAAAAAACATTATACAATCCACTAAAATATATGATATATATTTTTTGGGCTGGATTAACTAAACTATATGGTATTATAATAATTATTTTTGCAAGGTCAAAAAATATATATATTTTTACTTGATAGGACAATATGCTTGTTTGTTCTCATTGCTTATATAATTTAAAAACAGTAATAAAACAAAAATATTATTTTTCAAAGCCAATAAAAAAGTTTGAATGTAAAAGTATTTAATTGGTTGAGTTTGTTCCATTTGATTTAAATAATTTAATTTTTATTGTTTTTCATCAACTGATTATGTGGATTCTAAATAGGTCCACCAGTATTACATCATGTGCTTATAACACCTTGACAATTATGCATGTATCCCTTGGTAATATTGGAACCCTGATCCTTAATTAAAATTTGAGAAATGAGAATTAATGACTTTTGATAATTTAAATTTTTATTGCTATAATATTTATAATTTAAATTATTTATATAATGTTAATTTAATCTATGTTACAGTTGTTTACTATATTTTTTATAATTTAAAAATAAACAAAAATATGTGCTTATCATATATAGATAGTAATGTCATAAATAAATAAACATTATTTTTTTGATTAGTTGAAAGAAGGGGTTTTGAAAGGATCCCCAAACCTTATTACAAAAGGAACAACTAACACCCTATCAGGGAGAAGGATGTTAGCAAGCTAAACAGAGACCAACATCCAGAACCCACGTAGGGAAAACTAGCACAACCACCACCAAGGTGGACAAAAAAGAAATAAACAAGCAGAAGGAAGACCAGATGACCTACAACCAGCCCCCATAACCCATACAGATCAACCCACGCAGGGACACCCAAGCACAGATAATAATAATAAAAAAAACTAAGAAAGACCCATTAAAAAATAGGCCCTCAACCATTACTATTCATTGATGTCTGGGTTGTCCTTGTTGGGGCCCTCCAAAAGACCCGCCTATCCCTAGCTTAGCATAGCAGTTGGGAGAAGAGTCTTCTCACTACACCAGCTATCATAAAACCTAGTGAATCTCACTAGCACCCAAAACAACTTATACCACCCATGAGACAGGGGCCCCACCAAAATGATGGTGGTACAAGTGAAGAATTTCAAAATATTTGAAATATTGAACTTGGGGGAAATGGGTGGGCTATCAACAACATCCCTAGCGTCAGCACAGGAACAGGTCGAGCAAAACCTCCCCAACCTAAGGGAATTACAAAGGGGCCTAAAGAAACAAACCTCTAGTCTCTGAATCATTGATACCCAATGGAAAATCCTCTCTCCAAATAGTTAGTCCATCCTGGCTCAACCCCAAATTTACTAAGAAATCAATCGATTTATTACCTTCCCTGTACACATGCTTGACAACCACATTCTCAAAGGCCTGAAGGATTATTTTTGCCTCAAAAATCATATTAGCGATAAAAGGACTAGGATTTTGAGAGCCTTTCACTAGATTGATGATATTAAGGGAATCACCCTCAATGATGACCTTACTCTGATCGAAGCCACTCAATAGAGAAATCCCTTGGAAGAGAGCATGAGCTTCAACAAAATGACTCAATTGAGGTCCCAAATTCTCAGCAAAGGTGAGAAGGAGTTTATCATTATTATTTCAAATTAAACCACCTACACCTACCTCTCCTGGGTTACCCTTGGAAGCCCCATCAAAATTGAGTTTAATCCAACCTACAAGGGGTGGTTCCCAAGAAATCTATCTTCTCCCACCCGAATCCAAATGGGTAGTAGACCTCAAAAAAGTTTTAAACCCCAGAGTACACTCTAGAGCTAATTCCCCAATAGAGGAACCTAAGTCCAAAGAGATGGTAGAGACGTTCTCCACTATTGTCGCAATGCTCTTGGCATAGATAGAGAGGGTTGAATTGGCTTCATTTTTAAAAGCCCTCAAATTCCTTTCCTTCTAGATACACCACATGATGTGAGCCAAGCTAAATCTCTAGAATAGATGAAGTCGAGGAGAAAAGAAGGGAGGGTCCCATTGGTATAAAATATCAAACATTTGAAAGGGGTATACCCAACAAACACCAACCAAATTGAAAAAGGAGGAGAAAACATCCTTAGAGAATGGGCACAAAATAAAGACATGTTGTACCGACTCAGCATCCAAGCCACAAAGGTAACATCGGTTTGGAATAATCATACCTCAAGATTGCAGATTATCTATGGTCAAGATTTTATTTTGTATAGCAAGCCATAGAAAAACATTAACCTTAGGGGTTAATCCCTTCTACCAAACCAATCTACTTAGAAACCAAGGGGGGCCAGGGTCCTCCAGAAGGAAATATGTTGATTTCATAGAAAATACTCCTAAAATTTCTACCTTCCAGAAAATATTATCAACTTCATTAGTAGATTTGATGACTTGGAACTTCAGGAGGTCCGAGATCTTCTTAAGGGTCATTTTATCGACTAGAGATAAGTCAGGACTAAATAAAACTCTCCATCTCTTCCTATGATTTATAGTTTTGATATAATATTCAACCTTAGAACCAAAGGTACATCTGCAGAAGTCTTTAGCCACTACCAATTCTAGGAGTGAAGCCAACGGTTGGTCCATCAGCCAGGTATCTAACCAAAAATCAATTAGATGGCCATTACCCACATTCCATATTCCTCCCTTTCTAATACTACTCCTAGAATTACATAGACTAAGCCAAAAGGTCGACCTAGAGTTTGGGATATCATCCGATAGGAAGTCCTCCCCATTATTTAGATATTTTGCTTTTATAATATTAACCCAATCAACTTGTTCATTCTAGGTCAGGCACCAACCTTGTTTAGCAACCAGGGCCTTATTCATTTGGTCCATCCTTCTCAGGCCCAGGCCTCCAAACTCCCTTCTACTACAGATCTGGTCCCATGCTACTAAGTGGAATCTCTTCTTCTCCTCCAACCTAGACCATAGGAAGGACTTTTGAGCTTGCTCGATCTTCTACACTATTTTACCTGGCATCTTGAACAAGGACATAAAGTAAATTGGTATACTCTAAAGTGTAGATTTCACCAAAATAGCCTTACCTGCCTAGCTTAACAGAGCTCCTTTCCAGTTGGTAAGTTTGTGTTGCACCCTTTCCACCACTAGATCCCATAAATATTCCTTGCACCTCCCTTTAAAAAGAGGAAGCCCAAGGTAAGTCGATGGAAACTTTGCTATCTCATAGCCTAGCTCTATCGCTATTCTTCTTTGCCTGAGAATCGAGGAATTCAAGAAGAAGATTTTACTCTTCAAAAAATTAACCTTCTACCCTACTGCCTCTTCATACCAAATGAGGATTTCTTTGATTGCTCGAGCCTGAGGAATTGAGGTGAGGAATGAGAGAAGAGTATCATCTATGAATTGATGATGGGAGATCGGTTCCACGCTCAGGGTTGGTTTGATACCAACCATAGAGGAGGAGGCCTTAAGGGACCTACCCAAGGCTTCTACCATGAGGATAAATAGATAAGGGGAGAGTGGGTCTCCTTGATGAATACCATAGCAACTACGAAAGTACCCAGTGGGGGAGCCATTGACAAGCACTAAAAATTTGGCCAATGAAATGCAAGTTTTAATAATAAAGATCCATCTCCTATCAAAGCTAAACTTTTGGAGGACCCTAAGGAGAAAGTCCCATGAGACCCTATCATAGGCCTTGTTCATGTCCAATTTTAGAAAAGCTCCTACTCGACCACTTTTTTCCACTGAATGTATGAGTTCATGAACCAAAATAACTCCATCCAGGATCTGACGACCCAAAATGAAACCACTTTGAGCAGAATCAATCAGAAGAGACAAGAGAGGTTTAACCCTATTAGCCAAAGCTTTAGTGAAAATTTTGAAGATAGTATTGCAGAGGCTAATTGGGTGAAAGTATTTGAACTCAATAGCACCTATTGATTTTGGAATTAGAGCCAAGAAAGTGGTATTTAAAGCCTCAAGGAAGACTCTAGTGGTTTGAACTTCACATAGAGCTTCACCGATCTCCCTACCAAAGATATGCCAGAACCTCTAGAAAAATATTGGGGGAAGCCATCCAGGCTAGGGGCCTTCAGTCCTTCCATAGAAAAGAGTGCTTTCTTAATTTCATCATCATTAAGCAGACTATTGATATTATCATTCATTTCTTCCATCACCAAGTGAGGAATGTTCTGAAGGAGTTTTTCTTTCACAAAAACACTTCTCGCACTTATCTCATAGAGGAGATATTGGAAGAAGGAGACAACCTCCACCCTAATTTCTTGGATATCCCCTATTTTAGAACCATCCGCTTTATGAATCTCCCTGATCTGGTTATGGCTTCTATGGCGAAGAGTTGAGGAATGAAAAATTTGTGTTTCTATCTCCATATTTGAGCCAAAGAGCTCTAGAATTTTATCACCAAAAAACCTCCTCACTACTCAAGACATTATGAAGCTCAGCCAAAATTCTTCTCTCCTCCAATCTATTATTCTATGAGAGGATATCCACTTCCAAGGAATATTGAATAGCCTATAACTAGGATTTGAGATCCTTTTTCTTAATCTAGATGTCCCCAAAGACCGATTTGTTCCAATATTTTAGATTTTTTTATCAGTCTTAGCTTAGCAACCACCTGATTAATATGTGGGCCAGAGAATCTGGTGTTCCACCATTCCCTAATTCTTACCTCTAGCTCTAGATGAGAGAGCCACATGGCTTCAAATCTGAAGGGTCTCGAGAAGAAAAGAGTATTAGAATCATTATCAAAGAGAAGGGGGTTATGATCGGACCCAATCTTGGGCAGAGAGTTGAGAGAAGAGTCCCCAAATAGAGGAATGACCTCTTTGGAAATAAAAACTCTATCCAATCTAATTTGTATGTGATGGGCCCCTAGGCATCTATTACTCCATGTATATCTGGAACCTTTCAATTCTAAGTCCATGAGCTCTTGATTATTGACAAAAGTAGCAAATTCTTCCATACTTCTCAAGATTGTTGTATCCCCCTTCTTGTCTGACTGGTACAAAGGAGAGTTGAAGTCTCCTACCAGAATCCAAGCCTCATTCTTAAAAGCTTCTCTCATTGAACTAAGCATGGACCAAAGATAGTTTCTATTTGTTCTAGAGTTAGGGGTGTAAATGTTGGTCAAAATCCATTTTTGACCCAAAGACTTGCAACAAAACAACATGTTAATAATTCTATCTATTACCAAAAGAGTCGAGCCAGTGACTTTATTGGGGTTCCATAGACACAGGAGACCCCTCGAGGCCCCTTGTGCCAAACTAGCCATAAAGTCGACCTCCTTCCAAACCACCTTTCTTACCTCATCTACCTTGCTTCTATCCATCTTTATCTCTTGTAGAAGAATTATATCTGGACAAACCTCCTTTCTCAAAGAAGACAAAACCCTTTGTTTTGAGGTCCCATTCAGACCTCTAATGTTCCATGATAGGAACCTCATTTATAGATTTTGTGAAATTTTTTACCCCCATTGCCTTAGGAGTTATGACAAAATATTTCAATCTTGAGTTGTTTTCCCCCTATTTCTTTGACATTATCAACTTTTAATAGGGTCTGAGATCCATCTACCACATCTATCTCTATCTCTTTGGACTGATGTGCTTTGTTGGAAGGTCAACCCCCCTTGCGCTCCACTCCAACATCAATCCCTTTTTTGTGGCTTCTAGTCTTCAGAGGGGACCCAAGAGTTAGAGATTAGGCTAAATCCTCAACCGAGGAAAGAGGTTGAGGAATTTGTTCTTCCAAGGTTACATCTTCTGGTAAGCCAAAGTCACAACCCAAGTAGTCATACGAATTTTTTAACATAACAATCAGACTAGAGGGTCCTAAAATGGGTCTAGAAAAACTAACCTGAAGATGTTCATTGGCCTCCAAAGTCTGAGAAGAGCTTCCACCCATTGCCATAATCTCCCTCAAGGTGGGTTCTCTTTGGGCTGGACCTATTGTTTCTATGTCCTTTAGTGAAAGACTTTTAGTATTTGGAGTTTTAGACACCACTTCTTTTCTAGGCATCATCTAAATCTAGGGTTTTGTGGAGTCATGCACCACCTCCTTAAGGCCCAAACCTTCAAGCTCAGTCCACTCAAGCCAACCTTCAACAACTTTCTCCCACTAAACTTTATCCTTCTTGTTAAGGATCTTAGAGCACTATGAAGATAAATGGCCAGGTTTACCACAATCGAAACATCGGATGGGTCTATTTTCATATTCAATAGGTTGATTCCATGTGCCTACCTTCGAAATAAGCTTAATATAGGATGGAATATCAGCCTTCGGATCTGCCATAATGCACAACCTTGCAAAGACCATCCTAGATTTTGCTCTAGTCATTGGGTCGATTTGAATGAGTTCACCAATGCTTTTAGCTATCCCTCTCAAGATGTCTTCCTACCAGTGGTGAAAGGGGAGGCCCAAAAGCCTCACCCAAAGAGGAACCAGATTCACCTTTTGGGTGTCCAGGTTGAAATCATGACCCCATTTGCGAAGAAATAAGCCTCTTTTCCCATAGAACCAGGGGTCCCACCCAAGATTCATTTTGAGTCCTCTTCATAGTTCAACTTGATGATGAAAAAACCTTTTGGTACAACCACTATCTCCAAGGACCCCAATGGATTCCATTTTTCCAAAGCCCAGCATCTAATGGAATCTAGATCGGGTCTACTTCCCTAGAATTTGCCTACCAGATTCCAAGAACCCTCTTCCATAGCAATATCTATGAGCTCATTAGGAATATGAATCTCATCACCTTCAGGGGTGAGATTAAATAATACTTTTGTCCCGCTAGGTTTAAAACCTTTTGCAATCACCTTAGCAAAATATTCTCCTAGGTTGAAAGGATGTCCCATCCAATGGGACCCACCTGATTTACCACTTGGCTCAAGTACCATCGAGGGGACTGCATCACTAGCACTTGTTTCAATTCCATGTGAGTATGCAACACCCAAAAATGCCATAGAACCCACCTCGTGACTCTTTGCTCTATGAACCTGAACAACACCATGTAGCAAATAATTTTATATATTTTATTATTATTATTATTATTTAATACCTATCAATTTAATTTTTAGGAATTTTTCTCTTTGATGCAATTATATTTTATTTTTAAAATTTTAACTTATAAAATTTTAACACTTTCATATAGTAAATTTTCACATTTTTAGATAATAATTTTAAAACTTTGCTCTAACAAGCCTTTAAAGGTAAATCTTTAAAAATCGTCTATGTAGTGGAGCTCTTTATCACTTGAACATTTCTAAGAATTTTTACGTCTTCGAATTTGAGATAAAATGATACAAGGCCAATAGAGAATAATGAGTTTAAAAAATTTATGGCCCATCGTGTTAAATATTTATACGATGAAAGTTACATGATCATATTTTTTTGTCTTATCTATAATGTATATATTGAAAAATAATATTTTTTTAAATTAGTTTAATTGTATAAAGTTATATAGCATATAATTATATAATAATATTATTAATATAGTATAATTTAAAATGTATATATATATATATATTAATATTGTAATTGTTTTTTTAAGGTTGTCACATATACATTTTGTCTCAAGTTTTTTCGATGAGAATGCAAAAACATACCAATGCATTGTCTCAACAAAGACATGATATGGTTGTTAATTTTGTTAATTTATGAATTATAAAATATTTAATGAATATATTTTTAAAAATGAATTATTGTATAAACCTTATTTTAAAAATATTTTATGAATTTCATATTTAGGAACACTTTAAAATATATATATATATATATATATATATATATATATATAATTATCTCGTATAAATTTAGTTCTATATTTATTTGTGTGTTGTTAGGAGAAGGTGAAAAAGATTTTTTTTTAAGAATTTGAAAAATTATATTAAAACAGGATCATTTACAAGTTGGTATGAGACTCCTCCTAGCTTTAGCTTGTGAGAACACTTGTTTACAACAACAAAAGGATATTTGTTTCGGATCCAAATCTTCTAAAATTTATGTCTGCAATGGTTGTCTAAATTAGCTAAATACTAGATTTGGTCACCAACCTACCTAATCCTCTCATCCTCAATAAACATGCCACTATGTTATCGAATCCCTACTTTCTTCTTGGTACCCATCTTAGCCAGGAAATCTACCACTTTATTTAGAGCTCTACCCACATAAATTAAAATCACATCATCTAATTCCCTCCATAATTCCTTAATTTGGGTGAAAAGAATCCTCAATCTCCATGTCTCCAAAGCAAATTTTCTCATGTAGTCCAAAGCTTCTACCAAGATTTGAGAATATAATCCTATGATTATCCTCCTATAACCTTGTCTTATAACCCAGATAGAAGCAAATTTTATATTTAAGGCTTCTACTTCATTGATCGTGGTCCTACCCAGGCCCTATAGTTCCCAATAGAGCATTATCCCAACATGATTCCTATAGACCACTCCAATTCCAAATCTATTTGAACTACCTTTTGTAGCTCCATAAATATTAATTTTAATTCAACCTTATTGGGGTGGTTTCCAACTATCTCTATCCTACATCTCTTGCACTTTGAATTCGTTCTCCATCATATCTATATCAGCCTAAGTTTTCTCTTTAGCATTCATTGCCACAATTTTTGTGACTTTACTTCAAATGACCTACTAGACACCATCCAAGAATGAAAAGGCTTCTCTAAAAAATTTATCATTTCTCTCCAACCACACTTACCATAAAATGAAGTTTAATACAAGATTCCACCTGATACAAAGAGCTTTAGATTTAAATTTATACGTCTTCCATCTTGACCAAATATTAATCCAATTCAAATCATAATTGGCTTGGATTATATAAGCTTAAAACCATCACTCCTAGATTTGGAGTATCAAAAAGGCACTCAAACATCAAGTGGTCAAATGTTTCCTTGCTCTTGTAGCATAAAACACATTGAGAGGGATCATAAATTCCCCTATCTTACATTATCAAAAGTAGGAATTTCGTTGTGCTGAACTACCAGATAAAGAATTTTACTTTTGGCCAACCATTGGAATGCCAAATATTTATCTAATACTCAACGTGATATGCAAGAGGAGAAGGTTCTAAAAGGATCTTATCATATCCGTCCTTCATTATGTAGACTCCAAGGCTCTTATAGCCTCAAGATAATTCATCCTCTTCATATCTACCTGTGAAAAATATTTATTCCAATATTTTAGTCATGATGAGTGTCAATTTCAAAGGGATTGGAATTGGCCACTCATCCAACTTCTCAAACTATGTAAACCTATAATCCCCTAGTTTACTAGTGTAGAAACAACTTTCAATCAGGATCAAACCCTTGCTTCCCATAGCTATTTTTATTAGTTACAGTTTTAAAAATTCAGCAATGATAGGTGGTTATGTTAGAAATTTGTGTTGAACACACAATGACACTGAGAGGGGGGTGAATCAGTGCTATTGAAAAACTTAAAACTTTTTTCTTTTTAACTAACTTGTAATGCAATTACAGAGAAAATAAAATAGTCACACACCCATCAAGAAAACATCACATAACACAACATGTATCGTGGAAACCCAATGTGGGAAAAACCACGTTGTAAACAATGACTGCTTGAACTCCCTGTTCAAATCCAACCTTAAAGAAAATTGTTTACAGTATTTTACCAGCACCAACTGGAAGGAGCACCAACCCCTAATTTATCAGCACCCACTGAAAGGAGCACCAACCCCCAATTTATCAACACCCACTGAAAGGAGCACCAACCCCCAATTTATCAGCACCAACTGAAAGGAGCACCAACCCTTGTGCCAAGCACCCACTTGGTCTTCAAAACTGATTTGCTAATTTTGACATAAAAATGCCTTCATTGTTTACAGAACCCTATCTGGTCTGAAGCTCTTATCTCCTCTTTTGCTGCACCTAGCTTCTCTAATTTATTGCTACCTTTTTCTCTGCATCTGCAAACATCACTCTCTGTACATTCTTCACACTCTTACTGCTTGTTCACTATTTCCACTCAATGCACTTCATTACAACATCACTTTCTGCTCTACAGTTTCTCCCACTCTATGATATATTCACACTCCTGTATTTCTCCCTCTCCTATTCTACATACCAACAGAGGATTTTTCTTCATTTTCAAAAAATGTAACTGCCACACTCTCTTTCAGTTACCCTATTCTTCAATTCCTTAATTACACATAACAGTCTATCCGACCTGCAAGAATCATAACTATCCCTTTTTCATCAATGCTTCTCTTCATTCAAGGTGTAGTTTAAATTTGGAAATCATTAACCACATTTCATTTCCCCCAAAATTCATTTTTTAACAATGCACCGTTTAATTTTCTTGTTATAACTATCTTTTGCCCAATTTTCCCAGTTGTCCAAAACATGCCTAGATGCCTTTTTGGAATGCTCATTACTTCTACCTCGTAATTCAAATAGCTACCAAATTGCAACCATGTATTCTCGGTTATATGAAATACATTTGGTCCAATTTTTAGCTCTTAACTCTTCAGGAATCTCTCCCAGCATCACTTTCAAGATGGCCTCTAACGCAGATTTTACAACAGATTTTCCAGCTATCAAAATAGCCCCAGATGCACTTTTGAAGTGCTCATAACTTCCACCTCATACTTCCAATAACTACCAAATTTCAGCCACGTATTCTATATTATATGAATTATATCTGGTCAATTTTTCAGCTCCTAAATCCTTAGGAAACATTCCCAACATCGTTGTCAAGTTGGCCTCTAACTCAGTTTTTCACCAGAATTTTTAGCTGTTAAAAAACTGTGAAACTATCATTTTTTGGGCCCCATATCTTCCAGATTACTTATCCACATACCTTAAAATTCAAGATATATGTTCTCTCTGATATGAAGTACCATTGGTCCAAATTTGGCATCTTAGATCAATCTGGATCATTCCCAGTAGGTCCGCCAATATTACCTCTAACTCAGATTTGCCACTATCAACAGCTCCACAAATGACTAAGGCATGCACATTGAGTAAGTGCCAAAAGAGAGCACCAGAATCATAAGCACAAAAAACACTGAGCACTAGAAATACTGAGCACCAAAAATCCTCAAACTTGGGTGAACATTATTGTTATCATTATGTTGAAAACAATGACAATATTATAGCTCAACAATATCCCCCTTTGGCATTGTTGGCAACACATATTTGGTTTGATCTAAACTTGCATCTGAACTTACTACTGTTCTACACTTACTATTGTTCTTCACCTTCAACTTCACTGTATTTACCATTTTCTTCTGCTGCTGAATCTGATCCACTGTATTTGTCATCCTCTGTTGCCAACTTTTTCTCCCCCTTTGACAACAATGACAAAGGGTCCCATTGATTTCCATTACTCCCCCTGAATTCATGCACCATTCTCAAGATAATTTAGAATAGAGAGCAAAAAGTAATAACATAGGAGCTTAATATAAACATTGAATTGCTCCCCCTGAGAATGTGCAGCCAATAGTTGACTAGTGTTTGGGAAATGTAATCACCCCCAACTTCTTCCTTAAATATTCAAATATTTCTTTGGGCAATGGTTTTGTAAAAATGTCTGCAACTTGATTTGAAGTGGGAACAAACTCCAATTTTACCTCATTATCTGCAACTTTCTCCTTTAGAAAGTGATACCGAATAGCTATGTATTTTGTTCTTGAATGCATGACTAGATTCTTAGAGATATTAATGACATTGGTATTATCACACATAATAGGAATGGGCTCACTACAGATAATCCCTAGATATTTAAGTATTTGCTTCATCCATTACACTTGCATACAACAAGATGCTGCAACTATGTATTCAGCCTCTGCTGTGGATAGAGAAGTATATTCTTGCTTCTTGTTGTGCCACAAAACAAGTTTATCACCAAGGTAGAAAGCACCACCACTTGTGCTTTTTTTGTCATCTACACAACCTGCCCAATCAGCATCTGAGTAAGATATGAGAGTAAAGTTTTTACCTTTTGGGTACCATAGGCCATACTCCATTGTTCCTTTTAAATATCTGAATATTCTCTTTACTGCTGTGACATGTGACTCTTTTTGAGCTGCCTGAAACCTTCCAACCATACATACTACTTGTAAAATGTCAGGTCTTGTGGTAGTTAGATACAATAAGCCTCCTATCATAGACATGTACAATGTTTGATCAAATGTTGATGACTCATCATTCTTGCTAAGTTTACAACCAGTTATCATAGGAGTACTCACAGGTTTACAGTCCTCCATGTTAAACTTCTTCAACATCTCTTTGACATACTTAACTTGTGATATGAACATGCCTTCCTCTACCTGATTTACTTGAAGACCAAGAAAATATGATAGTTCTCCAATCATAGAAATTTCAAATTCATTTTGCATATGAGTAGAAAATACTTTGCACAGTTCATCCTTGCCTCCACAAAATATAATATCATCCACATAGACTACTACAATAATTTGACAAGAATTTTTAGTTTTGATATAGGGATTACTGTCCACTATACCTTTCTTGAAACCTTGTTGTAATAGGTAACTGTCCAGCCTTGCATACCATGCTCTAGGGGCTTGTTTTATACCATATAGAGAATTTTTTAGTCTGAACACCATGTTTGGATCTTCTCCAATCTGAAATCCATATGGTTGCTTTATGTATACTTCTTCCTCTAGTTTTCCATTTAGAAAAGCTGACTTCACATCCATATGATATACTTTGAAGTTTTTGTGGACTGCCAATGCCAGAAACATTATGATGGCTTCCAATCTTGCCACTGGTGCAAAAGTCTCTTCAAAATCAATACCTTCTACCTGAGCATATCCTTTGCAAACCAGTCTTGCTTTATTCCTCACTACCTGTCCATATTCATTCAGTTTGTTCTTGAACACCCACTTTGTACCAATGACATTTTTATTTACTGGTCTTGGAACTAGTTCCCATGTCTTATTTTTCTCAATATGATTAAGCTCTTCTTCCATGGCTTTAATCTAGTATTCATCCTTATTGGATTTTGTAATATTTTTAGGCTCAATGTTGGACATAAATGAATATGTTTTTCTCAACCTTGTTCTTGTTTGAACACCAACCTCGGGGTCTCCAATTATTTGCTCTGTAGGATGATCATTTTGCCAGGTATGTGACTTTATTTTTTTGGCCTTTTATTTGTCTTCTTCTGATTCCTTTTTTGATTCTTCTTCTTTATTTTCTCTCTTTTCTTCTTCCTCATCTTCTTCAATAATATCTTGATAAATGGGAAAATAGTCTGCCTCATTGATACCTTGGTTTGTTCCTTCATCAACTACCACACTGACACTATCAACCAACTTTCTCAGCCTTTTGTTGTAACACCTATATGCCTTGCTTCTGGTAGAGTACCCAAGAAATATACCTTCATCCGCCCTCTCTTCAAACTTGCCTATATTTTCTTCTATTATTTTTATGTAGCACTTACTTCCAAAGACTCGAAAGTGTTTAACAAAATATTTTCTTCCAAACCACAACTCATAGGGCATTTTGCTATCATTTACTCTTGGCATAAACCTATTCTGGATATATACCACTGTGTGGACAACTTATTTTCAAAAGTGATCAACAACTCCAGAATCATTCATCATAGTCCTTGCCATTTCCTATACAGTTCTGTTTTTTCTTTCTACTACACCATTTTGTTGAGGTGTTCTTGCTGCAGAGAATTATCTTCTTATGCCATGCTTTAGACAATACTCCTCAAAGTCATCTGAAATGAACTCACCTCCTTTATCAAATCTCAAGCATTTAATTCTACTTCCTATGTCATTCTCAACCAGTTTTCTAAAACTCTTAAACATGTATAAAGCTTTTGATTTCTCCTTCAAGAAATAGACCCAAGTCATTCTAGAGTAATCATCTATGAAAAGAATAAAATACTTATCTCCATTTATGCTTTGAGTTCTCATTGGACCACAAAGATCAGTGTGTACTAGTTCCAATGTCTTTCTGGTGGAGAGCTTTTTTGGTTTGAATGTAGTTATTGTCTGCTTTCCTTTTTGACAAGATCAGCATATAATATTAGGTGGCTTGGAGATACTTGACATGTTTCTTACTACACTAGTTGAGTTGATTTTAACAAGATTATCAAAATTTATGTGTCCCAACCTCTTGTACCACAACCAATTTGCTTCTTCTTGAGTGAGTAGACACGATTTTTCTATTGTACCAATCAAATAATACAAATTGCCACTTCTCACACCTACAACCAAAAGTTTGCCTATCTTTTCACTCCTTAGCTCACACTTGTTTGTTCTAAAAATTACACAATAACCTTTATCACAAATCTAGCTCACGCTAAGAAGGTTATGCTTTAGACCAATTACAAATAAGACTTCTTCAGATTTAATATTTCCATTATTCAAGTTAACACTGCCTTTTCCAACAATCTTAGCTCCATCATTGTTCCCAAATTTCACTGATCCTCCATCAAATTTTTCTAGCTTTTCAAATTGCTTCTTGTCACCAGTCATGTGACTAGAGCATCCACTATCAATAATCCACGGAGTAGATTGCACTTTGAGAGCTGTTTGCACAACCATGGTCACTTCACTATTTTATTTCCCCTTCCATACCTTCTTTGCCTTGGGCTTTGTCTCAAAAGGTTTCTCAATATCTGCATTGGATGAAACTGAATTATCACGCACTTGACTGGGTTGTCTTCTTGTGGGGGCAGAATAGCTCTTTTCTTGTCTGGGTGAATATACATATTTGCTTCTACAAAACTTGGCTATATGTCCATAATTGTTACATTTATAACATTCTACATTGTATTCATTCAAAGGGGGAAAAGCATTCTTATGTACAAAGTTTAATGGTCTGCCATTAAATCTACAGTTTGCTATTTTATGACCATACTGATTGCATTTGTAACAATATCCATAAAATATTTCATTGTACCCAAAATAAGAATGATAGTACCTATTATTTTGCTTGTATTGATTGCTCACTGGTCTCCTTTAGAAACTTCTTCTTTGGTGATCCACTCTTGTAAATCCATATTTGTCAGTGATTTTATTGTTCTTTGGGTGTAGATTATTGGTTACCTTAAGGTCTGTCTTCTTCTTCTCAGGTTTTTCTTCTTTGAAAGGCTACTTTAAAATATTTTCCTCTAACTCCTGCTTATTTGTCTCATTTGTTTTGGGTTTCTCCTCAGCTGCAGACTCTGATGAATCTCCCGTCTCACATCCTAGGCCAAATTTTATTTTGGGATGTCTTTGCAAATTCAATATATCTTCTAGTTTCTCAAAGCTCTTCTTAAACTTGAGATAAGTATCTCTCTGTTCAGTTACTTTATCAAGTTGTATCTTCAAAAAGACAATTTATTCTTCTAGTTTATTGCATGCATCAATTCTATCAATTATTTGAGCTTGTAGAACATCTTCTATCCTTTTAGCTTCTTCAACCTGAATATGCAGGCCCTTGATCATTTCATTTGACTCTTCCAGCTTCTTAGATAATTTTCTGTTCTTTCCTCTTACTATATCCAGTTCTTCAAAAGCAAAAATTAATTCTCCTTCTAAGTTTACTTCAGCATCAAGTTCTTCATCTTCTAAATCTTCCATAATTTTAGATTTATTTTCTTCATCTTCCACAACCATAAGCAACACATCACATATTTCACTTTCACTATCCTCGGAGGAGTTGTTATCTTCTTTGGAAATGTAACTTCTCCTCTTGGTTCATCTAAAGTTTTTGGATTTATTCTTGTGACTTTCGCCCTTTTCTTTTTGATCATGTTCATTATTATCATATTTTCCCTTGTAGGGACATTTAACAACAAAATGACCAATATCTCCACAATTGAAACATTTAAATGGAAGCTTTCCTTTATACTTACCATGTCCTCTTTTCAATTTTTGAACAAAGTTTGATTCTTCAATATCAGAAGCATTTTCTTAATTAGATTTAGATTTGATTTTCATGTTCTTTAGAGCCTTGAAGGCAGCTTCTCTTTTAGAAGGATTTTCTTTTCCTTTTCTCATTTCGTAGGCTGTGAGAGAACCATACATCTCATCCAGTGACAACTTGTTCAGATCCTTTGCTTCTTCAATAGCAGATACTTTGGAATCAAATTTCAATGGGAGTGATCTGAGAACTTTCTTTACAATTTTTGAATCCTTCATTTCCTCTCCAAGACCTCTGATAGAGTTTACAACTTCATTGACATGGAGCATGTAAGTAGCTATATCTTCTTCATCACTCATATTTAATCCCTCAAACTGAGCTCTAAAAGTTTATAGCTTTTCTTCCTTGATTTTGACATCACCCTCATGGATGTTCTTCAACTTGTCCCAAATCTCCTTGGCTGTGGTGCAACTCATGACTTTTACTAGTTCACTATCTACTAGGCCACTTAATATTGTATTTATGGCTTTGGAATCATTCTCAGACGCCTTTTTACCAACAACATCAATTGGGGGTGTTGTAGGTACTGTATATCCACTTACAATAGCATCTAGCACATCAAATCCAAGAGCACTCAAATAAGTATGCATTCACATACTCCAAAAAGAGTAGTTTCTTCCATCGAACCGTTGTGCCTTGTTTATTGAGAATCCTTCATTATTGGTCATTGTGTAAATCTCTAAGATCTACCTAAGATGATTAAGCTTTACTTCAACACCTTGGCTCTGATACCAATTGTTGAACACACAATGATACTAAGAGGGGGGTGAATCAGTGTGCTATTGAAAAACTTAAAACTTTTTCTTTTTAATAGACTTGTACAGAGAAAATAAAATAGTCACACACCCATCAAGAAAGAATCACATAACACAACATGTATCATGGAAACCCAATGTGGAAAAAACCACACTATAAACAATGACTGCTTGAACTCCCTGTTTAAATCCAGCCTTAAATAAAATTGCTTACAGTATTTTACCAGCACCAATTGGAAGGAGCACCAACCCCAAATTTATCAGCACCCACTGAAAGGAGCACCAAACCTCTTAATTACTACCATCCATTGAAAGGAGCACCAACCCCCAATTTATCAGCACCAACTAAAAGGAGCACCAACCCTTGTGCCAAGCACCCACTTGGTCTTCAAAACTGATTTGCTAATTTTGACATAAAAATGCCTTCACTATTTATAAAACCCTGTCTGGTCTGAAGCTCTTATCTCCTCTTTTTCTGCACCTAGCTTCTCTGATTTATTGCTACCTTTTTCTCTGCATCTACAAACATGACTCTCTAAACATTCTTCACACTCTTACTGCTTGTTCACTATTTCCATTCAATGCACTTCATTACAACATCACTTTCTGCTCTATAGTTTCTCCCACTCTCCGATATATTCACACTCATGTATTTCTCCCTCTCCAATTCTACATACCAACAGAGGAATTTTATTCATTTTCAAAAAAAATATAACTGTCACACTCTCTTTCAGTTACCCTATTCTTCAATTCCTTAATTACACATAACAATCTATCCGACCTACAAGAATCATAATTGTCCCTTTTTCATCAATGCTTCTCTTCATTCAAGGTGTAGTTTAAATTTGGAAATCATTAATCATGTTTCATTTCCACCAAAATTTATTTTTTAACAACGCACCGTTTAATTTTCTTGTTATAACTGTCTTTTGCCCAATTTTCCCAATTGTCCAAAACATGCCTATATGCCTTTTTGGAATGCTCATTACTTCTGCCTCGTAATTCCAATAGCTACAAAATTGCAACCACGTATTCTCGGTTATATGAACTACATGTCCAATTTTTAGCTCTTAAATCTTTAGGAATCTCTCCTAACATCGCTGTCAAGATGGCCTCTAACGCAAATTTTACAACAGATTTTCCAGCTGTCAAAATAGCCCCAGATGCACTTTTGAAGTGCTCATAACTTCCACCTCATACTTCCAATAACTACCAAATTGCAGCCACTTATTCTAGATTATATGAATTACATCTCGTCAATTTTTCAGCTCCTAACTCCTTAGGAAATATTCCCAACATCGTTTTCAAGTTGACCTCTAACTCAAATTTTCACCAGAATTTTCAACTGTTAAAAAACTATGAAACTATCATTTTTCGGGTCCCATATCTTCCAGATTACTTATCCAAATACCTTCAAATTCAAGACATATGTTCTCTATGATATGAAGTACCATTGGTCTGAATTTGGCATCTTAACTCAATTTGGATCATTCCTAGTAGGTCTGCCAATATGACCTCTAACTCAGATTTGCCACTGTCAACAACTCCACAAATGACTAAGGCATGCACATTGAGTAAGCACTAGAAAGAGCACCAAAAACACTGAGTGCCAGAAATACTGAGCACCAAAAATCCTCAAACTTGGGTGAACATTATGTTATCATTGTGTTGACAACAATGACAATATTATAGTTCAAAAATTTGAGCATGTTTTGTTGTCATTGATGTCAAAAGATTGGATGTCCCAATTTGATGAAATTAATGTCAAAAGGGTTGATTAATGTCAAAAGGTTAAAGGTCCTAAATTGATGGAAATATTTGTGAGAAATATTTGTTAATTACCTTGGTGGTAATTTGGCAAAGGTTAAAATATTAATGGTGGTAATTTGGCAAAGGTTAAATGGTGGCAAGGTTCTCCCTAAAAATAAAAGGCCCAAAAGGTTTTAAATATTTAAATTATAATATTTAAATCCTTTAGGATTTAAATAATTATAATTAAATATAATAATTCGAATTAAAACAAAGGCAACCGACGTCATATGATAAATTGGGCATGTGTATAAATAAGGCTAAGGTAGCCTAAGCCCAAGCATTAATTGAGCATTCAATTTCCCTTGCATGATTTATTCCTTGCACATGGTAGAGAGAGAAAGGTGCAAACGTTCATAATTTTGGAGGTAGTAGAAGGACAAAAAGTGGTAAGCACCTATCCCCACCTAAGTGAGGTGGCAGCTGAGTTGGTTGGTGCAGCGCATTGGGAGCAACGAGGTGCGGAGTTCGAACTACACAGAGTTTTTTTTGAGTGCAGTCCATTCAACTTTTGCACCAGCGAGAAGGAAGATAAAGGAGCACATGCTCCTTGGTTCACGTGGGGCATTGTAGCCCATGCGGCTATGGCCCTTGTGTTAGGGCGCGTGGGGCTAGGAGGTCACGGGTTCGAGCGACAATGGTGGAAATTAAATTTTACCAAGAGGTATGTGCATTTGCCATAGTGGGAGTTATAAGGTTTAAATAAATATTTTTATTTGCCATAATTGGGAGTTATAAGGTTTGGATAAAGTTTTGTTGCCATGTATGAGGGTTAAATAAATATTACTGTGTATGCTCAATTAGGGAGTCATAAGGGATTGTTTTAACTATGTTTTAAATAAAAAGGGAATGCATGAAATTTAGTATGTGATGTTGTTTTGAAAAGGGGTTTTAATAGTTTGATTAAAAATTATTTTGAGAAAGGAGTTATAAGGTGTATGTGAGAATTATGTTGATGTAATTGATAACTCTTGTTGATGAAATTTATTTTTAAATATAGGAGTAATAAGGTGTATAAGTGATTTGGCATTGTATGGAGAAATATTTGTGAGGAGAATATTCTTGTGAAGATTTTGAGTTAGACTGTTGCTATCTAACCTTGAATTGGCAAAAGGATTTGGTTGTGAGTAAAATAGGTTTTGAAGACATATCTCCATCAAAGCAAAAAGGTATGGGCACATTATATTTTATTTAAAGTGATTGGAATGAATGTTGTGAAATATAAGGTGGAGTGAAAAGGATTGTTTGATAAGCATTGTTGGAAATATTTGAGTGAGTTTTTATATGCTTCATGGGTGAATGTTTAGAGAACATTTGAGATAGATATTGAGAATTATTTGAGTTAGGGTTTGAGACCCACATTGTGCACTTTGCTTGAAGAAGTATGGAAACACTTGTTTAGGGTTTGTAAGCAAGTTGTGTTTCATTGGTTGAATGATTGAGTGAAATTCTTGAGCATTGGTTTTGAGTGATATTGAAAGTGAATGTGCAAACATTAGAAATCAGATTTGTGAAAGTGACAGACTTAATGATTGAGTAGAACATATTGAGTTTTTGATAGAGTACATCATTCTCTATATGTTCCAGAGGTTAAACGAATTCTGAATAGAATATGTCTAAACTGCTTCAAGTTAAAGGAATTACTTTGAAGATTAGACAAAGCATTTGATAGCATTGTGTGCAAGATTTGAGATTGATTGAGCATATTTTGTGAGTTGTTTTGAGCAAGTGTTTGAGCATATTTGAGCAAGTTCTTGAGAGGACTTGAAGGCAGATTTGAGGTAAGTCTTGGTGAAGACTTGAAAGCTTTTAAGCAAGTTCTAGAGAGGACTAAGACATATTTGAGGTAAGTCTTGGTGAAGACTTGAGAGCAGATTGAGCAAGTTCTTGAGAGGACTTGAAGGCAGATTTGAGGTAAGTCTTAGTGAAGACTTGTAGAGCAGATTTGAGCAAGTGTTCTAGAAAGACTTGAAGGCAGATTTGAGGCAAGTCTTAGTGAAGACTTGAGAGATTTGAGCAAGTTCTTGAGAGGACTTGAAGGGATTTGGAAGTCTTGTGAAGACTTGGGATAAAGTAGATTTTGTTAATTTGAAGCTTTAAGACTTGAGAGCAGAGTTGATTGATTGATTTGTTCAAGCTTTGTGTTAAGGCTTGGGGTAGATCTAAGCAGAGTTGATTTGTGATTTGATCAAGCTTTGTGTTAAGGCTTGAGGATAGATTTGAGGATAGAGTTTGGTGTAGATTTGTGAGCAGATTTATGCTAGACCTGAGATAGTGTTGGAGCATATTTGTACTAGATCGAGGATAGTGTTTAGTGTAGATTTGAGATAGATATTGAGTAGAGTTGAGAGTAAGATTTGGAGGTGATAGAGTAGAGGATAATAGTCTCTAGTGGATAGAGATCCATTAGCCAAGGTAGTGAGGATAGAGGTCTTCTATGGAGAGAGATCCACAAGCCAATGTAGTGGGGGTAAAAGTCTTCTAGAAGATCATCATCTAGAGCAGAGGGGAAAGAGTTCTCCTATGGATAGAGTTCCATAAACTAGAGCAAAGGGAAAAGATTATATAATAAACAGAGTAAAGGGAAAGAGTTCTCCTATGGAGTGTGATCCATGAACCAACTAGGAAGATAGAGTTCTTATATGGAGAGAGATCCACAAACCAGTTGAGGAGAAAGAGTTCTCCTGGATCAAGTTCCATGAACTAGATAAAAGGAGAAAGAGTTCTCCTATGGAGAGAGATCCACAAATCAGAGCATTAGGGGATTGGTGTCTCCTTTGGATAGAGGTCCATAAACATTGTAATAGGGAAGTGATTCCCAAGAGATTTGTTGAGAAAATTTTAGTGGAAATATTTTCTCTGTGGAGTAGCCCACATTGGGTGAACCATGTTAAATTGGTGTCTCTATTGTGTGTGATGATTTGTGCATTGATTTGATTATTGTTATTGATATTTCCATTGATAATATTGGATAATATTATTTGGGAAAGAAAAGTAAAAGTTGGTCTTATACTGTTCATCCCCCTCTCAGTATAAGCTTGTGTTCTTCAATTGGTATCAGAGTGGGTTCCTTTGGAAGAGTTTAATAACTTGAAGGAAAAGTATACAAGAACACATATGGCATCTCAGAGTGGAGCTTTAGCAAATAAGGCACCATTGTTCGATGGGAATAATTATGCATTCTAGAGTGTAAGAATGAAGATTTACCTAATGGCACAAGGAATTGAGACATGGCAAGCAATTGAGGATGGGTACACACCACCAACTACTCCTCCTATAGATAAATATGGTAAGCTCTTACACCTGTATAATTCAAAGGCAATGAATGCAATCTTGGGTGGATTACGTGAAGCAGAATTTATAAAAGTTATGCATTGCACATCAGCAAAAGAGATATGGGATAAGTTGAAGAATGCATATGAGGGAGATAAAAAGGTTAAGATGGTAAAGTTGCAAAATCACAAGAAAAAATTTGAAGACTTGAAGATGAAGGATGAAGAAGACATTGCTACATACTTACTTCATGTGGATGAAGTAGTTAACTCCATGCGAGGACTTGGGTTTAAAGTTGAAGAATCTGATGTTTGTCAAAAGGTTCTAAGGTCACTTCCTATGAGGTTTGATGGAAATATTTCAGCCATAGAAGAAACAAGAGATCTTGAAAATCTGACTTTGGATGAGTTACAGGGAACACTCATAGCATATGAGATGAGAATTGTAAAGGATCCTATCCCAAATAAAGAGGTAGCTTTCAAAGTAGCAAAGAAAGCAAAGGATAAGAAACCTATTTCAAGTGATGAGTCAATCAGTGATGAGGAAGCTAACTATGATAGAAGGAACAAGAGGGATTCAGGAAAGCACAAAGGTATGAAAATAGTAAAGTGTTTCAATTGTGGTAAATATGGTCATTATGCATCTAACTATACAGAAGCAGAAAGTAGCAGTGGTGAAGAGAAACAGGATCATAAGAACAGGGAAGCAAGAAAATCCAGGTATGAAAAGAAAATAGGGATGGACAAAGCAAGCATGGAAAGAAGTTTTTCCAAAGGCATAAGAAGAGTTTCTATGCAGATAAGATAGGCAAGATTTCAAGTGATAGTGATGGAAGATCCTCAGATAATGAAGAAGAAGAAATCCTCTTCTTGGCAATAGAGGAAGAAGGAAGTGCTCCTATTGAAGATAAATCTGAAAAGTATGAAGATGCTCTTGAAGACAAAGAAGTAGAGGAAGAATCAAAAAATGAAGAGGAAGGAGTTGTAGATCTAGAAGCTGAGCTTATTTCTGCTCTTAAGGAATTAAGAAAGGTTAGAAAATAGAATTCAAGGCTCAAGGCTCAATTTCTAGAATGTGATGAAGAAAAAGGAAAGCTCATACAAGATCTGACAAACTCAATAGCTAAGACAAGGAGATTTAAAGAAAAGTTAGAAGCAAAAGTCTTAGAATGTGAAATATTAGAGCATGAGGTAGTTTCTCTAAGGAAAGAAGTGAAAGAGTCTAAAGACAAGCTACATAGGTTTGGGAGAAGCTCAAAGACTTTGGATAAGATTCTCAATGCACAAAGATCTTCATCAAACAAGACAGGACTTGGTTTTGAAGAGGAACAAAGAGAACAAGGAGAGGAGTCAAGCTCAAGCTCCAAAGAAGAAGAAGCTTTTAGAAGAAGAGAGTGAAGGAGAAAGTGAGACTTATGAGGATAAGTTGAAAAATAGAAGGTTCACCAAGGAAGGAAACAATGCACAAATAAGGAATAGGAAACATCACAGGGAAGAAAGGACTAAGAGACCAATGGGTCCAAGGCAATATTTCTTCAAAGGACATTGCTTCTCATGTAACAGGTTTGGTCACAAGGCTATGCAGTGCAAGACACATGAAAAGAAGGAATATGGTTTCACTAAGAGAAATTTCAGAAATGGGCATCTCTTTCAAGGGTATTGCTACTCTTGTAATCATTTTGGTCATAAAGCAATTCATTGCAGGGTTCATGATAGGAATGGATATGGCTTCACCAGGAGGAACTTCAAGATATTTGCACCTTCAAGGAACCACAACATTAAGTGTTATAAGTGCAATAATGTTGGGCATATAGCTAAGTGGTGTAGAACAAAAATTCTAGAGACAAGCAAGAACAGGGATATTCAAAAGAATCAGAAGAGTCAATTGAGAAAGAAGGTGGACAAAGAAAAAGAGCATTGTATGTTGGGAGTAGAGATACTCCCACCCCAAAATTAATCACCTCAAGGAGAGGAGGTGGGGAGGGGGCTGAGCTAAGAGTCTTATATTTAGCCCCAAAGGAGTCCCTTTGCCATTGATGTCAAAGGGGGAGAGATTTGAGTTAGGGGGAGAGCATTCAGTCAGGGGAGTAGTTTCTCAGGGGGAGCAGTATTGAAAAAGTAAAAGGAATGCTTAAAGAAAAAGAGGGTTGCCATCAATGACAAAGGGGGAGATTGTTGGAAATTTGAGCATGTTTTGTTGTCATTGATGTCAAAATATTGGATGTCCCAATTTGATGAAATTAATGTCAAAAGGGTTGATTAATGTCAAAAGGTTAAAGGTCCTAAATTGATGGAAATATTTGTGAGAAATATTTGTTAATTACCTTGGTGGTAATTTGGAAAAGGTTAAAATATTAATGGTGGTAATTTGGCAAAGGTTAAATGGTGGCAAGGTTCTCCCTAAAAATAAAAGGCCCAAAAGGTTTTAAATATTTAAATTATAATATTTAAATCCTTTAGGATTTAAATAATTATAATTAAATATAATAATTCAAATATTCAAATTTGAATTAAAACAAAGGCAGCCGACATCATATGATAAATTGGGCATGTGTATAAATAAGGCTAAGGTAGCCTAAGCCCAAGCATTAATTGAGCATTCAATTTCCCTTGCACGATTTATTCCTCGCACACGACAGAGAGAGAAAGGTGTAGACGTTCACGATTTTTAGAGGTAGTAGAAGGACAAAAAGTGGTAAGCGCCTATCCCCACCTAAGTGAGGTGGTAGCTGAGTTGGTTGGCACAACGCATTGGGAGCAGTGAGGTGTGGAGTTCGAACCACACAGAGTTTTTGTTGAGCGTAGTCCATTCAACTTTTGCACCAATGGGAAGGAAGATAAAGGAGCACATGCTCCTTGGTTCACGTGGGGCATTGTAGCCCACGTGGTTGTGGCCCTTGTGTTAGGGCGCATGGGGCTAGGAGGTCATGGGTTCGAGTGATAATGAAGGCAATTAAATTTTGCCAAGAGGTATGTGCATTTGCCATAGTGGGAGTTATAAGGTTTAAATAAATATTTTTATTTTCCATAATTGGGAGTTATAAGGTTTGGATAAAGTTTTGTTGCCATGTACGAGGGTTAAATAAATATTATTGTGTATGCTCAATTAGGGAGTCATAAGGGATTGTTTTAACTATGTTTTAAATAAAAAGGGAATGCATGAAATTTAGTATGTGATGTTGTTTTGAAAAGGAGTTTTAATAGTTTGATTGAAAATTATTTTGAGAAAGGAGTTATAAGGTGTATGTGAGAATTATGTTGATGTGATTGATAACTCTTGTTGATGAAATCTATTTTTAAAGATAGGAGTAATAAGGTGTATAAGTGATTTGGCATTGTATGGAGAAATATTTGTGAGGAGAATATTCTTGTGAAGATTTTGAGTTAGACTGTTGCTATCTAACCTTGAATTGGCAAAAGGATTTGGTTGTGAGTAAAACAGGTTTTGAAGACATATCTCCATCAAAGCAAAAAGGTATGGGCACATTATCTTTTGTTTAGAAGTGATTGGAATGAATGTTGTGAAATATAAGGTGGAGTGAAAAGGATTGTTTGATAAGCATTGTTGGAAATATTTGAGTGAGTTTTTATATGCTTCATGGGTGAATGTTTAGAGAACATTTGAGATAGATATTGAAGATTATTTGAGTTAGGGTTTGAGACCTACATTGTGCCTTTGTTTGAAGAAGTATGGAAAAACTTGGTTAGGGTTTGTAAGCAAGTTGTGTTTCATTGGTTGAATGATTGAGTGAAATTCTTGAGCATTGGTTTTGAGTGATATTGAAAGTGAATGTGCAAACATTAGAAATCAGATTTGTGAAAGTGATAGACTTAATGATTGAGTAGAACATATTGAGTTTTGATAGAGTACATCATTCTCTATATGTTCTAGAGGTTAAAAAAATCTGAATAGAATATGTCTAAACTACTTCAAGTTAAAGGAATTACTTTGAATATTAGACAAAGCATTTGATAGAATTGTGTGCAAGTTTTGAGATTGATTGAGCATATTTTGTGAGCTATTTTGAGCAAGTGTTTGAACAGATTTGAGAAAGTTCTTGAGAGGACTTGAAGGTAGATTTGAGTAAGTCTTGGTGAAGACTTGAGAGCATTTGAGCAAGTTCTAGAGAGGAGTTAAGGATAGATTTGAGTAAGTCTTGGTGAAGACTTGAGAGCAGTTTGAGCAAGTTCTTGAGAGGACTTGAAGGTAGATTTGAGGTAAGTCTTGGTGAAGACTTGAGAGCAAGTTGAGAAAGTCTTGTTGAATACTTGAAGGCAGATTTGAGTAAGTCTTGGTGAAGACTTGAGAGAATATTGAGCAAGTTCTTGAGAAGACTTGAAGGTAGATTTGAGTAAGTCTTGTGAAGACTTGAGAGTATTAAAGTTCTTGAGAGGACTTGAAGGTATATTTGAACAAGTCTTTGTGAAGACTTGAGAGCAGAGTTGATTGATTGATTTGTTCAAGCTTTGTGTTAAGGCTTGGGGTAGATCTAAGCAGAGTTGATTGGTGATTTGATCAAGCTTTGTGTTAAGGCTTGAGGATAGATTTGAGGATAGAGTTTGGTGCAGATTTATGAGCAGATTTGTGCTAGACCTGAGATAGTGTTAGAGCATATTTGTACTAGATCGAGGATAGTGTTTAGTGCAAATTTGAGATAGATATTGAGCAGAGTTGAGAGCAAGCTTTGGAGGTGATAGAGCAGAGGACAGCAGTCTCTAGTGGATAGAGATCCATTAGCCAGGGTAGTGAGGACAAAGGTCTTCTATGGAGAGAGATCCACAAGCCAGTGTAGTGGGAGTAGAAAGTCTTCTAGAAGATCACCAACCAGAGTAGAGGGGAAAGAGTTCTCCTATGGATAGAGTTCCACAAACCAGAGTAAAGGGGAAAGAGTTCTCTTGGATCCAACGAGCAAAGGGGAAAGAGTTCTCCTATGGAGTGTGATCCGCGAACCAGCTGGGAAGATAGATTTCTTCTATGGAGAGAGATCCACGAACCAGTTGAGGAGAAAGAGTTCTCCTGGGTCAAGTTCCATGAACCAGAGAAAAGGGGAAAGAGTTCTCCTATGGATAGAGATCCACAAATCAGAGCATTAGGGGATTGGTGTCTCCTTTGGACAGAGGTCCATAAACATTGTAATAGGGAAGTGATTCCCAAGATATTTGTTGAGAAAATTTTAGTGGAAATATTTTCTCCGTGGAGTAGCCCACATTGGGTGAACCACGTTAAATTGGTGTCTCTATTGTGTGTGATGATTTGTGCATTGCTTTGATTATTGCTATTGATATTTCCATTGATAATATTGGATAATATTTTTTGGGAAAGAAAAGTAAAAGTTGATCTTATACTGTTCACCCCCCTCTTAGTATAAGCTTGTGTTCTTCAAGTTATTGATCCCATGAATTTGTCCAAAATTATGCCTTCTCCCCTCTTCCCACTTTTCAAAATAATCCATATTTCACTACCTAAGATCCGAACTTTAGATCCTACCACACTAAGGACTCATTACCATCAAAAGGGAAATGACTCACCTCATTTGGATTCACCTGTCCCAAATATTTACTAGTTAAAACTCTACTAAATAAAGAATTTGGTTGGGAGATCCACCTCCAATAAATATTTCTAGCCAAAGATTTATTATTTAACTCTAATATTTTTTATTCCAAACCTCCTTTTACCTTGAGTTGTATTAATTTCTTCCAACCTACTAAAGACCATTTCCTCTCTCCTTTTACTAATCATAAAAAAATTCTATCCATTTTTTCCAACTCTTTCCATATGGTATGTGAGGCAGCAAGGATAGATAAATTGGCATGGCCTAAATTACTGACTGCAAAAACGTTAATCTAGTCCCAAATTTTAACCATTTATGAGACCAATGATTAATTATTTCTTTGATACAATCCAAAATATTCCTCCATATATCTATATTTAGTTTTTTAAATGTAAAGGGACCCCCAAATATACCACTGGGAGAGAAGTCCTCATGAATCCCAAGATATCTAAAATTTTATCTTGAAGCCTTCAATCAAGATTGAAGAAGACCATTGTGGATTTTTTACTGATGACTTGGTTTATGACCCTAAGGTAAACATTAAGAGTATCTCTAATAATTCTTGGTTCCCTAAAGTTGACCACTCCCACCAATCATATATTATCCACAAACTGTAGGTGAGCCAAAACCTCCTCACCCATATTGATACCTATTAGCAAACCCTATTGTCTTCTCCTCAAGATGATTCAACCCACACCTTCATTCAATATGTGAAAAATATAAGGGGAACAAGGATGTCCTTGACAAATGCCTCGAGTGGCTCCAATTAGTTGTGAGGGAAGGCCTTTGATTAACACTGATTATGTAAAATAGAAATAAAGCTCATGAAATTCTATCCAATATTGAGAGAAATAAAAGGCTACCATTATCCTTGATAAGAATCTACAATCCACCCTATCATAATCCTTTGAAATATCTAATTTTATGAACATTCCTCTATTGCCAAAAATTTTCATTGAGTGGATTGCCTCCTAATTTAGAACCACACCATCTAATATCTTCCTGCCCTCTATAAAACCCCCTTGATCTGATGAGATAATTCTATGTAGGAGATATTTTAGCCACTCAGCCATTACCTTCATGATTAGTTTATATATGGCATTGCATAAGGCAATAGGTCTATAAAATAAAATATTCACCCCTCCTCCACTTTTGGAATTAATACAATGAATGTATGATTTAATACTTTAAGCATTGTTTTACCACCTTTGGACTCTATAAAAACCATTACATCCTCCTCCAAGTTGTCTTAGAAGGTTTGAAAAAACTCAATTGGAAAGCCATCTAGACCTAGCATTTTTCTTGTACTCATTCTAAAGACTACTTTCTTTAGTTCCTCTCTATAAATGGGTTTAAGCAAGGCTTTATTTTATTATTTAGAGATAATAGAGAGTGTAACAACAAGAACTTCTTTTTTAGCCTATTTATCTTACACCATACTTTTATTAAAAAATTTTAAAAAATAATCCATTGAATGGAAATGTATATCTAGGATTGTATCAAAGGAGTTTCCATTCTCATCCTAATGAGCTTCCATCTCTTTTGTCTATCCCCTAGCATAAGCAACCAAATGGAAAAATATGGTTTTTTTATCACCTTCCAATAACCAAATGGTTCTTGTTCTCTATTTCTAGTAGATCTCCTCTTGGTTTTCAATGTCCTAAACTAATTTATTCAATGCATCATTCTCTTCTTTGAGTTGCTCAATAATTGTCAGTTTCTTGAAGTGTTTTTGCACCTCATCCCTTCTAGACACCAATGAAGCTCTTTGGATCTAGAAGTCTATCTTGTTAGCTTACCCCTATTGTTTCAATTAATCCTTGACATAGTGAAGCTAATTATGGAATCTAAACATTACTATCCCATATTTCAAGCATCCCTCTTCCCACCATTATGGTATTTTAATCTTTTGAAGTTCCTATTTTTGTAACCAAAAGTTTTCAAGTCTAAATGGTTTGTGATGTTGCCCTATCTTGATCCCACCTTCCAATAAAATGGGGAAATATTTCAAAACTGGACCCTCCAAAATATAAAATTTTATATTCCATTTCATAAATGCTTCCTTTAAAAACAAAAAATGGTCTAACCTCACCTTCCTACTAAGTGGCCCCATCCTCTTATTAGTACAAGTATAGTTGGTTCCAAGACTGAAGGATAGAAATTTACACCATGAAAGTAAACACAAATTCATAAAGCAATAAAATAAAATTTATATTAATTTGTATTTTTCAATATTACATAGAGTCCTCTTGAGAGGATCTTTCCAAATGATACAACTATTACAAATTGGGGGTATGATTCCCCACTTTTTTCAACAAATAATGTCTCTGGGTGCAATATAAATATCTTCATGCCAGCACATTATTTGGGGAGCAATTTTTTTGTGACCACCGCATGAGATTTAGATCTTGAACCTTTTTTTGCCCTCATGTCCTCTGGCCTACACATAAAGAAAACAAAAGTGAATCAATAACATATGAGGGGCCCATTGTAGAGGGGGAAAAATGAGCTATCGTGTACAATTCCTAAAAGTTGAATCTACAAAAGAGAGAAGCCTTTGGGATGAACCATGGGGGCTATATTTTTATCTACACTAAGTGCTAGGGGGTAAGGGTTCACCAGGAACAATTTAAGGACTCACTCCAAGTCCTTTGGAATTTAGGAATGTTTGATGTGTTCAGTTAAAAGTAATCACCTGAATTTGGCCTTTCTAGATCTATGCTATGAAATATAAAGGACAATGCAAAAATATAAAATGTAAGAATACAAAAGCTAATCCTAGAATGATTTTTTCTTTGAATGTTTTCTAACCTAGGTTTTTTAAATAAACAATCTTTAAGCAAAGGCTTAAGAAGAATGCACAAATAGAATTAACCCTAGTTGCGCACTATATGTTATATTTTCAATGCCTAAAATTAATTAAATATATTTCTATATAATCAGATCTAGATTTTTCAACAGAAATATAAAGCACTCAACAAACAACCTAAAGAAGAATCAAAACACTTATCTTATCCAATTATTTATCCTTGCTTTTAACCCTTTATTCGATGCTATCATCAATTCTTGTTCCTGCAAGACAACTTAATAAACACTTGAAAAATATGATTAGCATTAGGGGGCCTTCTTATGCCATTGTACAATAAAGCTTGGAGGTATAGTAGTCAAGCCCCCTTTTAGCTGACCTGTGAAAATAGAAACAAATATTAACATTTGGAATATGAATAAGAATAACACAATATAGCATAATAGAATAACAAAACAAAGTATAGAATACCCTAATATGGTCTAAATATTTTCTATAACACATATCTAGGATTTAGGGGTAGCATATTTCCCCCAAATGTGGTCTATGCAAATCGTTCCTCGTATGGAGCAACTACAATATTGCAAGGTGAAAGTGCGCCCCATAGAGACACAAGCATGATTTCGTAGAAGCTAGGAGAAAACTTAGAAAATGTGAATTAAATAGATGTGTAATAAAAACGATATTGCAAGGTGAAAGCGCACCCCATAGAGACCCAAGCATGATTTCGTAGAAGCTAGGAGAAAACTTAGAAAATGTGAATTAAATAGATGTGTAATAAAAAATCTAACTAATATGTAAAGTACATCAGAGTGAAAGCAACCTAGCAGTAGTGAAGAAACAAGCAAAAGGGATGGATACCTCCAAGTAGTAGATTCCTCCTTAGGGCTTCAACACTTTTCCATCAAGAGTAGCAACACATAATTTAATGTAGCAGAAAACAAATATGCAATAGATCACACTTCATGCTTGTGAGTTATCTTACTTATGAAAGAATAATAAGACCTCAAGAAAATAGAACTTTAATCAAGAATTGTTATCATGAACTTGCTTGGATGAAAACTTGGATTAAAACTTGGGAAGAAATGAATTTCAAACCCTCCTTATATAGTGGATTTGAAAGAGGAATGGGCAAGAAAAACCAAGCACAACCGACATTAAAATTATCAACTTTGAAAATTAGAGCTTTCTTAAGTGTAAACCCTAAAATTCAAAATCACGCTCCATAAAAGACAAAGCGTGACCTCGCACCAACTAGACCCTTATGCGGTTTTAATGCATTTTGGAGGGTCAAAATGGGTCATATCATATACCATTGGAAATCTATTTTCAAGTTTGATATAATGGTATAGGATATAGGAGAAATGGAAAAGATTTGATAGGGGAAAAATTAGATCAAATATGATCCTACTTTTCCAAGGAGAAAACAAGGGATCTAGGAAAAATTACTCACCTTAATGGGTCAATTTTTTTAGTCTACATTTTTCTCCCTCTTTGATGTATTTACATATAAGTAAATGCATCAAATAAATATGTAGAATCCTATGGGAAAGAAGACAACAAACATAGAAAAGGGTGGCCATGTTTGGACAAAGGGGTGGTGCAAAAGGGGTATCACAAATGACACTCTATACTTTTGCACACAAGATAAGACATTACTACCATTAATGCCTCTATGGCTAGGGTGCCCCCTTGTGTTTAAAAAGGAAAGGGAATTCCTTAATAAACTAAAAAAAAAAAGTAAATAAAGAAAATAAAAACATAAAAACACAAAGAACAAAGCAAGAAAACAAACAACAGAAAAAATATACTGGTACAATATGAATCTAATGCAGATAGTATGAAATGCATGGATGAATAGAAGAAAGGAGAAGAAAGAAGAAGGGAAGAGAAGAGAAGAACAAGAATAAGAAGAACATCTTCCAAAAAGGTCAACCATAGAAATCAAGAGAAGCTGATCAAGAACCCTGAATGAAGGGTGATATGCCCAAAATAATGGTCCAAATATGGAGCAAAAACCTATTATAGGTGTAGTACTCACTAAGATGGATAAATGGGTAAAATATGGAGTGTAACCCACTATGGGTGATTTCTCAAATGATCAAATAATAGAGTGTAACTTGCTATGGATTATTACTCGCTAGTGACTATTGTGGGGCGATTCCCAGCTAGGATTTATGTTGAGGCCTACTGAAAATGACCAAGGAGCTTATCCTATAATGGGGTGTTGAACCCGCTAAGTCAAAATAAGCATAATCTGGTAGGGTAATACGTCATTGCTAATGTGAATGATGTATTAGCAAGTACTACCTGATAAGGGTGTGTTAAGAATATGTATATACCAAGTCATATGAACATAACTTAATGTGAGTGTGTGCATGTGCTAGAAGAAATAATATGAAAAAATAAGGAGCAAATAACTGTGCGTGTGTGCCCCAACTTGAATTTTTTTGCTAGTAAAAAATCAAGAGGGAGAAAATGTACAAATCAAAGAAGAGAAGAATGCATATCCTTATCTGAAAAAAGAATACAGGAAAAATAAGAATCATGAAAAAGGTAAGGATATACTAGAAGAGGATTGTATTCCTTAAATTTGGAGAGAAATTATGATCATTGTAAAAATTTCAAAGTTAAGGGACACAAGAAGAATATAGAAGAGAAGAAAAGAGAAAAAGAATATGAGAATATAAGGGATGAAAATGCATGAACCCTAGGTTGGGGCTTCACTAGGCATCAGAGCCCTAGTGAGAGAGTATAATGCATGTGAGCTATGACCTAACTAGGTATCATTACATGCCATTATTTTGAATCCCCATAAGCTATATGAACAAGAATTCATGAGCAAGTAGTAATGCAATTATGACAAGCAAAAGTGCAAGAGGAACAGAATGTCAGACAACCATGCAAAATATGATAAAATTTTTTGAATTTTGAGTAGGAAAGCAAATGCAATATGAACCTATGCTAAATGCATACCTAATTAATTATTTATTTTATTTTATTCAATGTTAAACAAGTAATCATAATGATAGTCAACACATAATCTAATTGTGCCTCCTATATTAACAAAAATAATAGGCATTTAAGGGACTGCTTCATCAAAGAAAAATCTAGAAGGTAAGCCATCTCGATGATTATAATCATGGAGAGGATCCTTCATAGCTTTTTATTTGGCAACCATAACATGATAATCAATACATTCTTGAGCAAAACCATTTTTCTTAACATAAGGGGGAGAAATACCTAACATTGTAAGATCTTTATGAGAAGCAGAAGATTTACCATTAGAACACACATAATTTATCATATTGTAAAACAAAATGTTAGAGGAATAATGGGGATCCTCACCCTCATTACTTAGCTATAAATCTTTATGAGATATATCCATAAGAGGTTCTTGAAGACAGTGATTTGCTTGATCCCATGATGAATTGATTAGAGGTTCCTCACTCACTTTTAAATTGTTGAATTGCTCAAATTTTTGAGATGAGGAACTTGGGGAAAGAAATAATAAAATTGAAGGACAAGTATTGAGACTAAACTGAGCTTGTTCAACCATTAAATAATATTCAAATGGTTGAGGGTCACCTAGAATGGTAATAACTTGTTTTTTAAATTTGAATTTAAAACATTGATGAAGAGTAGAAGGAATGGACTTCATTGCATGGATCCAAGGACATCCAAGAAGTAGATTAAAATATGTAGGAAAAGGTACCACATAGAAAAATTGTATCTAAAATATTAGGTCCAACCTTAAGGGGGAGAGATATAATGCCACAAGATTCTTAGGACTTGTTGTTGAATGTTTTGATGATTGCATCAGATTTAGTTAAATCTTCATATTTTAATCTAAAATTTTGGATAAATTGATATGTGCATAAATTAAGGTAATAACCATTATCAATCATAACACTCTTGATAAAGGTTTCCCCAATAAATGTAGTAATGTAGAGAGAGAAAAATTCCTACATAGGTCTGAGGAAGAAATATCGTCATCCGAGAATGTGATATGATGTATCCCAAGAGAGCTTACAACATTGGTCATATTACTAGGGGAAATATCTGGAGGGACATATTGTTGTTTTAAAACATTTATCAAGGCTTCTCTATGAGTAGGAGAATTTTTCAAAAGTTCTAAGAGGGAAATATTTGCTGAAAAACTCATCTTCTGTTGAGATAGTTGGATTTGTTGATTCTGCACTAGCAGTTCTAAAGTAGTTGTTATCATACCAACCATATTCTTATCACAATAATGTTGTACATTTTTATAAGATACTTTATGAGCTTTTTGTTGTCCTTACTTAGGTACATTCTGGTTGGTAGTGTACTTTTGTTGACTATTTAAATATTGAGAGTTTCTTACATCAAGATGTCCTACATCAATTAAATATTGAACCACATGTTTCAACTTCTTACAAGAATTTGTCCAATGTCCTTCTACTCTGTGATATGCATAATGTGTTTTTACCTTGTACCAACTAGTTGTAGTATCTAGTTGCCTTATAGGAGGTAACTCAATTGCATTGGATTCCAAAATTTGCTTTAGGAATTCTTCCATAGGTATGCCAAGTCTTGTGAAATTCCTTTGTAGAGGTTTTTGAAGTATTATCTTTTGTAGGTTGTTAACAATATTATTAATAGGCCTACTATCCATTACACCATCACCTACCACATCCTTATTCTTATATTGTGATTGAATGGTTTTATATTCTTTCATTTTGATTTGGACTCTTCTGATAAGAGCTTTTTCCACTTTCCTTGCTAACTCAATTGCTTGATCAAAAGATGTGATAGTAGTAGTTTCTAATGCACAAGATAATTGTTCTTGAAAATTGCCAATAAATATTGCAAGAATATATTTGGGAGGTACAATATATCTCAAGCATCCAACTAGACTTCTCCAACGGGCCAAGAATTTTAAGAAACTTTTATCTTTACCTTTTTTCATATTATAAACATCTTTCATGGTCACATCCTTTTCAATATAAGCACTAAATTGCTGAACAAATAAATCTGTTGTTTCTTCAAAATTCCTTAGAGAATAATCAGATAAACAATAATACCATTCTAATAACATGCCAACAAGACTCTTAGGAAACATATTTAGTAATAACATATCATCATAGATGATATCATGGCAAGTTGTTCTAAATATTCTTAGATGCTCAATTGGATCTTCTATTCCCTTATATATAGGTAAAACTGACATGGAAAAATGCTTAGGATAAGGCCTAGTAGCAACCATAGGTTCTAGGGGTTGATTGCACATCTCTTTATAACTATAAGTAAAACTAGAAGGTTGAATCATCTCCACTTTTGAAACCAATTGTTTTACCATATTTGCCAAATTCTAAACTTTTGGATTACTATTGTGCAATGCCCTTAGATTCCCTAAGGGAGGGGTATAGGTGGGTTGTTGAAAAGATACTTGGCTTCAGTTAGAGGCATTGGTACTATTGTCATATGTGACACCTTGTTGGGGAGGATAACTAATTTTTGGTGGAATAGAGGTAGCAGTGTTGAGATAAGTATATTGATAAGGAAATTGAAAATAAATTTGAGTGACACTATTGGTTGGAAAAACTTGTGGACTTCTTGCAACATTTATGGTTACAGTAGTGGTATAGGTTGGTTTATGGATAGGATTACCATGATTCAAATATTCAAATAAAGGGTTATCATGAACATGCCTAGGAGAGATGACTAGAGGAGGAAGAAGAGTCTCACCTCTTTCAAGTTGAGCTTTATGTTCCATAGCCTTAAGTAAAGCCTCCTTATGGTGTTCCATGAAATCCAAAACATGATAAAATGATTCAAAAATGTAGTGACCCTTAGGGTCTTCAAGGGGACCAAGACTATTATCAACCTTTTCTTATTCAAGATTATGATTTTCTCTATCAATTTTATCATTCTCTAGAAAAATCTCATCAAACCTTAAAGGCCTTCGCTCACTCCCAAGGCTGGAAGCCATTAGGAGAAGGAGAAAAGGACTAGGGAAAAAAGGAAGGAACTAAATACTAGAAAAAATAAGCACAAGATATTTAAAATTAATATTTTTAATACTTTTTAATCTAACACACATAATTAATGATCTTGATTAAAGTTTTAAAATAAAAAGAAGGTTTTCACGATGGGTTCACCAAATATGTAGAGGGGGAAAATTGCCATACTATGTACAATTCCCAAAATCTAGATCCGCAAGAGAGAGAATCCTTTGGGGTGAACCACGAGGGTTGTGTTGTTCTCTACACTTGGTTCTAGGGATAAGGGTTCACCAAGAATATTTTAAGGACTCGATCCAAGTCCTCTAGAATTTCAAGAATTTTTTATGTGTTCAGTTAAAAGAAATCACCTAAATGGTCTTTCTAGATCTATGCTATGAAATATAAAGGACAATGCAAAAATATAGAATGCAAGAATACAAGAGCTAACCCTAGAATGATTCTTTTTTAAATTCTTTCTAACCTAAGGTTTTTAAATAAACAATATTTAAGCAAGGCCTCAAGAAAGAATGCACAAACATAATAAACCCTAGATGCACACTATATGTTGTTATCTTTTAAATGCTTAGAAATAATTAGATATATTTCTACAAAATTAGATCTAGGGTTTGCAACAAAAATATAAAGCACTCAATAAATAGCATAAATACTAATCAGAACACTTATCTTATCCAGTGATTTATCCTTGCTTTTAACCCTTCATCCAAAGTTGTCAACAATTCCTGTTCCTGCAAGACAAATTAATAAACACTTGAAAAATATGATTAGAATTAGAGGGCTTGCTTAGGCCACTATACAATAATGCTTGGAGGTGCAGTAGTAAATCCCGCTAGGTCCTTTTATCTGACCTTTGAAAATAGATGCCAAAACTGACCTTTGGAAGATAAATAAGCATAACAAAATATAGCAAAACATAATAATAAAATAGAGTACAAAATACCCTCATATGGTCTAAATGCAGACTATAACATAGATCTAGGGTTTGGAGGTAGCATATTTCCCCCAAACATGGTTGACCCAAAATCGTGCCTCGTATGGAGCGACTACGATATCGCATGATGAAATTGCATCCCGTAGAGACTTGAGTGTGATTTTGCAAAATCTAGGAGAAAACTTAGAAAATGTGAATTAAATAGATGCATAATCAAAAACCTAACTAATATACAAAGTACAAAAGAGTGAAAACAACCTGGCAGTAGTGAAGAAGCAAGCAAAAGGGATAGATACCTCTAAGTCGTAGATTCCTCCTTAGGGTTTCAGCACTTGTCCACCAAGATTAGAAACACACAATCCAATGTAGTAGAAAACAAAGCTTCAATAGATCATAGTTCACACTTGCGAGTTAGCTTGCTTGCAAAATAAGAAGAATACCTCAAGAAAATAGAACTTTAATCAATAATTATTATCATAAACTTGCTTGGATAAAAACTTGGATTAAAAATTGAAAAGAAAATGAATTTCAAACCCTCCTTATATAGTGGATTTGAAAGAGGAATGGGCGGGAAAAACCAAGCACAACCAAAATTTTATCTCCTCAATTGTGATAGCCTAGGCAAGAGCTTCATCAAATGATCTATATTGTTATAATTATAGTAACCAAGAGATGGGTTTTAGGCAACTCTTAGTGAACAATCGGATCAGCCCTTCCATTGGTAGGTAAAATGGTAATTTGGTGATAATGGCCCTACAACGGTTATCAAATTCATATATAGACTCATCATCATAGTTTTTTAGACCATATATCATATTGTAGACACCAAAACCTAGCCACTTGTTGTCCATCCAGGTTTTCCCATCATTTCCACCCATTATTTACATATATTTATATATAATTGTTTAATATATATTTAAATATTAATATTTTATATTATATTTTTTATATATTTAATAAATATAAATATTATATATGTGAATAAATCCCAGCCATTCAATTTAACTTAATCCTAGCCATCCATCTACATCAATCCATGCCACACACCTAAAATTAATATCTACCTTTTATTATGTTTTAATCTGAGCCACATAATTCATGTCACTAAAACCCTAACATACCCTAGTGTGTATTATTAATAGGATCCATTTTTATGGATCAACCCCTAAGTTCCCTAAGCAATCCCTGATTCCTAAGTCATTTTCTTAAGACATTCGCCCTTGAGTTCCCTAGAGCATCCAAGCACTCTTGCTTTCCATCCTCACTTATTATAGCCTCTGCATTCATCACCACCCATCTCACCCATCCAGATCTACTTTTGTAAACTTTTACTTTAGTTTTCAAACATCTTTAGGTGCTCCCTATCACCTACTAAGCACCTCTGATCACTTCTCCTCCGTCACCAAGCACCTCCGGGCACCCTCCACCATTCTTGAGCACCCACGAGTATTTGTTTCTACCATCGAGCATCTGTAGATGTCTTACACCAGAGTTCTACAACCCTCCTAGCCCTTGGGTGATGTTAGGGCATCACCACACCTATTCCATCCACCAGTTACATCAGATCATAGAATAGTAAACGTCACAAGGTAAATCTTTCATTTATTATTTTATTTTATGTATTTTTAGATTTTGTTCATTTATTTGCATTGCATAGCTAGGGTTTTTATTTTGCTTTCTAAGGGTCTCACATTGTGGAGCCCTCACAGTTATTACTAGCCCATTTTCTATCTTATTGTGTGCAAATCTAGAAGTGTTACATTAGCATTATATAGCTACTTAAGCTAGAGTGGCTTAGCATAGGATAATCATAAGCCCACTCACTTTCGTTGGGAGCAAGGATGCGTTCTAAAGACACCACTAGAATTGTATCTAGGGTTTTAGAGAACCCTAGAATTGTGTATATTTGTATCAAATAATTCAATTATTCTTATTATAACAATGGATATTTGAGGCTCCCCCTCATTAATATAAAATCATTCATTGTGCAATATTGTCTTTTGAGTTCAATTTATAACTTGTTATCTGGTGTTGCATTTTTGTCTCTTCAAATGGTGATCACGGTGGTACCCCCTAAGGGTTTCTTAATTTTATTTACCTTGTTTACTAATTTGCTATTTTTTGTGTCATCTTGCAGAATTTCCAAAAGCATAAAATTTTTAGTTTTTCTTTGGATAAGAGTTTCTAGATATTTGCAAAAGGTTGTAGAAGGTACGCGAATTCATGGTGGCATTTGAGGGCCATCCATAAATGCCTAGGTGCATTTCAAAAGTGCCCAGAGGTATTTTACAAATATTTTGAGGACAAACATAGGTTTTTTTGTAAGTTTACTACTAAAACCCTAACTTTTTTGTTTACCTATTCTGGAAATCTTAGGTTTTTTTCAGATTTATAACCTAAAAAGAACACTAATTAATCTAGGAAAAATATTCATACTAGCTTGCATCTTAGGTTTCATATTGGTCATTGCATCCATCCACATTTTCTATTTGAAGTTTCTAACTTTTTATTATATTCACAAATTGAAAATATTGCATTCTAATTTCATGTGAATTGAAAATTTGTATAATTAGTTTGCATTATAGGGTTAGAGATTTCTATTTTTTTAGGTCTAAATAGGAAAATTGTTCAAATACCAAAAGTATCCCTGTACTTGGGTGATTCCATACAGAGGAGTAGATGAACCCCCCAACTGTCTAGAGCAGGTCTTAAGCAGTCTACTTCACATCCTTTGGAAAAATTGGTATTCTGAGTAGTGGATTCTAATTTAGACTATCGAAAGTAGTTATTCTTCTAACATTGTATGTACACAATAGAGAACTAGAAACTTTAAAAATAATCACACCTTTCACGCTTCACATTAAATAGTAGTGGCTATATTTCATCACCAACCATTGCTTGATATTTTGTGATGATTTCTTTCATCTCCATCCACCAATCTCTACCCTTAGACACCTTAGATTACCCCCGAGCAAACTTGTTGGATTTCACCACCAATAAGAATTGTGTTGCCCCATCCAAGCCATAGGATTCACCCCATTTAATTTAGATTAGCACATTGAAACACACAATAAAATCTAATAAAATGAATTCACATTAAAATTAGATAATCAATGAATGAGGTAAGATACACTTGTTGAACAAACTTAGCATTGATTGATTATTTTCTTGTGAAATTTTAGTTTTGTGTTTCATTTTACTACATAATTTGTATTTTGGTTTAATTGCTTATGGTATTAATAAGAAAATTAAAAAAAAATATTAAATCAAGATAATTCAAAGGAACCTTCATCCACCTTCCCCACCACTTCTATGGTAGATTCTCTAAATGTGACACAGGTAGATTTGTCTACAGGTCCTTCACATTCCTTATCACCCCCAGTCTTTCATATGGTTGTTCCCCAAGTAGAGTCAACCTCACCAACCATTGATCACCACATTACCCACATAGATATGGCATGAGTAGAAGCTCTCATGAAATCTTCTAACTATGTCTTAGATTCAGTCCCTGATTCACCTAGACAAGGTCCTATTTTATAGTAGGAACTTGTTTATTCCTATCCACCATCTAGCTTTACCCATGTGTACACTAGCCCTCTTTTCGAGGTATCAGTTGCACCTTCCTCTCATATATTCATTCCCCAACCCTCATGTACTCCTATCACTTCATACACATCCACATACACTAACCCCTTGTATGAAGCACATGTAAATGTTACTTCACAAGTTTTAGCCTCCCAAGTTACCATACCAAGTGTAACTTTCCTCAGCCACATCTTCTTTACCATCTACTTCCATACCCTCCATTTTTTATAAAGATATTAACAAAGCATGGGAACATTTGAATAAATTGCTTAAGAAGCATAAAAACGCTCAACAGTAAGTGCAAGTGAACCCTAAGCCTTTACCAAACTCTACTTAGATTGTCCTAACTAACCAAGGTCCATCATGGACACCACAATCTTTTATGGTTTCTATCCTTGTTCCTCCACCAAGTCATATCCATACCCATCCTATTCCCAATGGCCAACCTAGCCATAACCCTCATGCATCAACCCCATTCTAAAATTCTCCATATCTTCATCATCAGTCTCACATTCATAAATTTCCATCATATTCACCTAGTCATCATCACTAATCTCATCATCATTTGGTCACCCCACAATATTTTTCCACCTCACCTCAAAATCATCAGGTAATTCAAGTCTTCCACATTCCTAGGGAAGACCCTCGAATTAAGGCCATGCAACAACAAATATATCAGTTGATACAACATGCTCTTGGTTTGATAAACCAAAAGCCAACCTTACTTCAATTGATCAACCAACCCATTCATCCTTCGGTACCATCACCACCATAGTCAATAGATTTCATAGTGCCTAAGTTTGACAAATTCAAGGGAATTGAGGATCCCAAATAGCATGTGAGCATGTTTGTACACTCATGTTTTAGAATCTAAAATGACAATGCTCTCATACTTAGAACATTTCCTTAAACATTAGGAGGAGATGCCATAGAGTGGTACAATCAATTACCCAATCATAGTATTTATAATTTTGAACAACTGATTGACCAATTTTTTGAGCGTTTTATCCTAAATGTTAGAAATAAAGTCTCATTGTCTGATGTCTATGCTTTAAGACAACATGATAATGAGTCTATCTATTATTTTGGAAATCATTGGAGGATCATCATTACCAAGTTACCATTCACCCTACCAATGGAAGAGCTTATCAAACTATTCACCAAGAGTTGTTTAAAACCTATCTCTTGGATGCTTCAATTACAAATGTATCATTCATTTGAAGAAGCTAGCATAGGCTAGTGTCATCAAGGAAATAAAAATACAAGAGGACATACTTAAGCCTAAGAAAAAGGAATGGCAAAACAAGGGCCAATATAAAAGTGATTATTCTGGCCAATCAAAATCAACATAGGCCACTCTAACCAGTCAGCCTAATCATGTTAATCAAGTGGTCATGAGCCAGCTGATAATGGCTCAACAACAATCATTGCAACAATCACCGCAACAAATTTCTTATCATGTGGTACCTTTGGTAACTAAAGCCATGTAAAACATAGTCCCAGTTATAGAAAACCATCCCTAGTGATAGTTTATCCAATAAAATCGCTAATATACCCCCTTGGTTGAGTCATATGCTTCCCTTTTTCGAAGGTTGTATGATACAAACATACTTGCTTTACCCAAAATCAGACCAGATGATCCCGCTAAACATGGAAAACATTATTGAGAACATCTATTTTGTACTTAGCATAGGCAAAATGGGTATGATATTAATAATTGCCATGTGTTCAAAGACATCGTGCAAGACCTAATTGACTTGGGGGCCATCAATCTTGACAATCCCCTTGCTCAACAAAACCAAAACCTTGGTATTTTTCAAACACCACTTCCTCACCATGAAGAGGTGCAACCAAATATGGGAGGAGCAAATACCAAAACTCCTCCTAACCAAGTTAATCACGTCCAACAATACCAAGGGTTTGTATGTGTCATTCATGTGGTCACTAGAGGTCAATGAAACAATTAGAAAAATGCAAGGTAACAACCTCAAGCAAGTGTGTCACAACCTCCCACATCACCTCCCATATAAATTTCCCCCAATCCTTCATCGTCAATTTACATTCCTATCTAATCAAATCCTCCAATCCCATCCATCAATCATTCACCATGACCAGTCATATAATTGAGTAGTTGATTAACCACAAGTCTAAATATGGCTTTCGCCAAATTATCAATTTATGAGTTTATTCAACAATATACCCCACATCACAATGTACTCCTTGGAAGACCTTGGATGAGGGAAATGAGATGTGTCCTTTCTATTTTACATCAATGCTTGAAATATGTTCATGAGGGATAAGTACATTGCATACCAACAGATGTTGAACCGTTCAAGTATTGCAATTTCATTTCAAATCCTTATGAATACATGCTTCCTTCCACCCACCTTTTTCTCTCACCATAAGCCAATCCATATACCACCCCACCCAATTCATCAAAGACTCCCATTTATGAGGACTTCCTTATCACCAATCCTTCATCATCTTCATCATTGACTACATGCACATGTGGTCAAAGTCAATCCAAATATTTGCCTTCCACTTCATCATCATCATCATCATCATCAATCTAGCCACCTTCCCAATCCAATCCATATCCATAACCTAATATTTCAAAAGTTGAGTTAACAAATTGTGGGACATATTCATCTTCACCATTCCTTAAGCCATATCCAATCATGATCCTTCCACATCATCCCAACTCAAATTCCACCTTGCTAATCTTGGTATTGATGAATATATCATCCAAGACATCACCGTCACACCACTCACCATTTCTAATGCTAAGGATTTTGGTCCTCTACGCAACCCACCTTTATCCATAGGAGCAATATATAACATGGGTTCATCTCCAAATAGCATAAATATTGTGTATGGGAGGTGTTGTGGCCGCTCCACAACGTACCCCAAAAAATTGGGGACCCACCTCTTGATTTTCATGTTTCAAGATTTTGATTATCTTGTGAGTGTCTTGTGAGTTCACGTGCGTTCTAGGGGATAGTGTGTGTCATTTTGCTGTCAACAATTTTGTGACGATTTTTGTTGTCAATTTATCGCTGACAGTTTTTCAACGACTTTTGTCGTCGATTTCTTGTCGATGATTTTTTGTCATCGATTTCTTGTCGACGACTTTTTATCATCAATTTCTTGCTGACGATTGTTTGATGATTTCTTGCGACATCTTGTCGGTGTTAAATTGTTATTAATAATCTCATGGTTTAGGGATGTGTGCATGATTGATAAATGTTCCATTTTTTGTTAACCATGCAAAGTTGCCCCATTTAAATTTTAAAACTAAAAAAAAATTATTAAAAAATGTTTAAAATTAGTTAATTTAAATGTGAGACATTTAAATTGATTAAATAATAAAATAATAAAAATAAAAAAATATTGTTAAAGAAATCCATATTCTTATGTATATAATAATATACATAAAAAAAAAAAAAAAAAAAGCAATAAAATAATAATAAAATAAAATAATGACAAATAAAGGTAAAGGGCTTTTATGGTTACCTTTATTTATTTAAATCTAACCGTGCTTCATATGTATTAAGGTTTATATAAGGCTTAATGAAAATTCAATACTTTGTTATATCATGTGCAG
Source organism: Wollemia nobilis (assembly GCA_028583015.1). Classification (NCBI taxonomy): domain Eukaryota; kingdom Viridiplantae; phylum Streptophyta; class Pinopsida; order Araucariales; family Araucariaceae; genus Wollemia; species Wollemia nobilis. The sequence continues at coordinate 5,322,505 of JAQPPZ010003223.1, forward strand.
GAAGAGTTCGGCGGCGAGGCAACAGCTTGAAGGCATTGATTTCAAAGACAACCAAACATTATCCTACGATGGAGCGTCTCACTGGATCATCCAATGGAATGGCGGTGATGCACGTGGGTGGCTAGGATAGCCACGTAGGCGGTAGCGACACAAGTCATTGGTGGATTCGATCAAACTGTGTAAACATAACGTGGCAACCATGGTGACTTTGACCCTGGTACAAGATAATCAACAGTGACGTGGCGACCATGTACACACCGAAATATTTTCACCAATTTGGAAGCACAAAACTTGGGCTATGGATGATGATATGGCGCGGACTTCAACAGCATGGCCAAATCAATGGTAGACGATAGGGCGAAAGACATAGGCCGCAGCGAAAGATGAAAACGCAAGATTTTTTAGGTGCCATTACCGGGTCTTCCAGCGTGTCGAGGACGACGTCGAACCGATAGTGTGGCAGACGGACAATATGTAGCGATTTAATGACAGTTACTCGCGGGATAGAGTTTCGTGTGGGATACAGCAAACGAATGCCACAAGAACAACACAACGCTTGACAGAGCGTCACAGTAAGGCGACCAAGGTGCAGCTAAAGTTTTGGTATGAAGCTTTGAAAGTGGGAAAAATTTGAACGTTTTGTGGCATCGATACGTAAGGGAAAGACCAAATTCGAAGCATGTTAGTTGTTGGGAGGCGCATGCCCATGTGGAGGCATACCAAGTTGAGAAACATTATTTTATTATAGGACAGTGTAAAGCGGGGAAGATTCATCCCACGATGGTTCACGTAGACTATAGAAATGCACCAACAAAGGCAATGCCGAAGCTAACGTAAACTTCTCAGAGCCACCAGATATCTCGGAGCATTTTTGGTAAACATGACACCACAGAGCCGTGTAGAAGGAAAAAGATAGTGTGACATCATGGCTGTAGAGGTAAAGTGGATGGCCGGAAACCACCATGGAAAGAGACGTAATAGTTTGAAACAAAAGTGATCTCGATAGGATGAATGATAAACTTAATCGGGTGTTCCCAATATACGTATGTAGGGCATTCGAAGTTAAATGAAGCCGGCAGAATTCATGGCATTTTTCGAAGGCTCGATGCACGTATCCAGACACAGAGAGTAGATACCGAGGAACACCGAGGTGTCATGGGGGGGTAAACCCTCGCCTGGTGGACAACGACGCAAAAGAGCGGCCACCCAGGTAATATTGTGGCAGCAATGACGAAGAGGAGATGCGGCGAGGTCATCGGAAATGCCTCTATCAAGAAACGTGATTTGTGTTTCAAAGTTTCCTGCAGTGCAAGTATTGAATGAGGATAATATTTCTTTTACTATGTCCTAAGATAGCTAATATCCCTAGAATAGCTCCATAAAGGGTGGGAAGGACAAATATAATGATATTTATTAAAGAGAAGGAAAGGAAATTTGAACCCAACGGGTGACCCAATGCATGGCCGAGTGTCATCAAAATAGGTTGAGATAATTATGAATAATATAAAGTCTAGCCATCACCCGTTACAAATTCAAATCATACTGGAAAACGAAATCCATGTAGACAAATAAAACAAAAGAATGTATTTCCTTCTATTGTAGAGGAGAATGTGTATGGTCGTTACAACTCTAAAAAAAGAACAAAGACTTACTCGGGAGGCATTAAAATAAATCTAATTTTGGCCTCTTTTCAATGTTATAACGGATGTATAACGTAAAGTAGGAAAAGTGAAACAAAGAGTCTTTTGGAAACCAAAACGCATTCATGCACAGAGGAAGAGGAAAATGAACAGTTTTGGAAGGAGAAAGAAATTTTTTTAGAAGTTTTCAAATACGCCATTCAAGGAAGAAAGGGGTTGGAAACTTCTAAAACAGAGTTGCAGAGCTGAGGGCAAGAGGCCATTCTGGACCTGCTTTGGATTGTTTTTCTTCCACTTTTTCTGGTTTTGGAGAACCAGATTTCTGCCATGTACAAGGACATATTTTTAATGCAGATAGTTTTTCAGAAAGTTGCATCTTATGGACAAGAAAGGAGGAGTCATTTTCTGCATGCAAGATTAAATGTCTATTTTTTTCCCTTTTCAGATTTTAGGCTTGTAAATGGAGTTTATGCAAGTTTCTTGATTGCTTCATGTGAATGCTTAAATCTGAAAACCTCATTTAAACCCTAGGAGCCAGCACTTAGCTTATCCGGATTGTGCTTGTTTTGCAAGTCCAATAGGTTAGGTTGCATGCATGAAAACCTCACATCTTCGGTTTTGCCGGAATAAGATAGCATCAAACTGAATGTATCATGTGTTTCATTTTCTGCATTTCATTTTCATTTTTCTGCATTTTATTTTTCCAGAAATTTTAATTTTTTTTTAATTTTCAGGCATTAAAATAAACATTAAAAAAATTTCAAAATCCAAAAACAATTTCACCATTGCGTAGGTTATACTTCATACTTCCAATACGCACTTTGAAATTTCATTTTCGGAGTTGTTTAGTATTTTTAAAAATTCATCGAAGTTGTTGTTTTATTACAGATTTTGAAAAATCCGAAAATAGAAAATTTCCATTTTTGGGCCGAATTTCATTTTTTCAGTTTCATGCTTCATTCATGAGCCTATGATGACATTCCCTTCATGAAAATTCTAATTTCAACGAAGGAGTCGTGTTTTATGGCACTTTGCAAATTACCATTTTGGGAGCAATCAAAGCACTAAATTATTCGTCTTGATGAAAATCTGATTTCATTTAAGAAGGATAATTAAAGTGACATTTTGAAGCTACATTTGAAGACCCTATTCATCATTGAGGATTTAATGCAAGATAAAATCTATTTTAAAACCCTCAAGATAAAAGGAATTAAGGCACTACATCGTGGTCATATGAGGGCCAACTCACATTTGCTTTATTTTGGTTCAATGAACAATCACTAAAGTTTCATGGTAAAATAAACCAACATTGCCCCTTGTTTACAGTTACTTGCAATCACTAAGGTGTTCCAAGCATTTAAATTGAATATCTTTATTTGAGATTACTAATACACATATGCAAATGCTAATATAGCGGAGACCTTGGAGAAGTTGTTTGTTTAACTTCTTTGCAAGAGGGGATTTGGAACCCAAATCCTAAGGGAGAGTGTACTTTCACAATTGGGTGAAAATACCACTCAACATTTTGGCGCTAGAAGGAGGGCCTGAATTGGTTTATTTCAAGTGTGATTTAAATGCTATAGGGATTTAAATTTTGAATATTTCATGCCCTATTGATTATTATCTTTAGCCCTCTTTTAACAATACAACCTTGTAGTGTTAAAAGGAGGACATGAATTGCTATGCATTGTTCTAACGCTTTTGATTGTTCATACAGGAATAATGTGTTTTGATTTGATTTTGAAAAATTTTGGTCTTGACTAACGAGGTTGTCTCCATGCAATTACTTTCATTTGATTTTAATGGATACATCTCTTGGTTGATGCTAACATGATTATTCATACGTTACATGTTTGATATTTGCTAGTCATTTCATGCTTATTTGTAAGGAATTATTTTGTCTAAAATGTATTTGTTGTCGGTATTATGCTCTTCACTTGCGTGTAATGCGATCTTGTGAATCAGAAAGCCTACAACACTAGGAGTATGCTCTTCACTTGCGCATATGCGATCTGGTGAATCAGAAACTAATTTACATTTTTAGAATATTGCTTTGTCATGGTTCCTTCTTTTATTCATGACTAACAAATTGGTTTTGAAGTTATTCTTTGAGTTTCATTAATGGCTACAACTGCAGGAACGTGGTATGGGATACATGTTAATCCTTTGAACATTAGTGGAGATTCTCATGATTTACCCAAGAACGTAGAAAAATGTTTGCCCAAATTTAAACACAATGGTCCAACATTAGCCGAGGAACATATTCAAGCCTATGTGGATATCCTAGTTAGATGGAATGTCGAACATGAGGATGTGGCATGTAGAATGTTTCCTGGAACCCTAGATGAGGTGGCATATGATTGGTACATCAATTTACCCACTGGTTCTATTACATCTTGGACTCAATTGAAAGATGATTTTATCAATCAATTTAGGTTGCTCATTGATCCTCTCACGATATATCAACAATTTACTTCTTGCAAAAGAGAACCTAATGAGCCGGTGAGAAGTTTCAACTTGAGGTTTCGAAAGCTTTATGCGAGATTAATTTCTCCCTATACTATTGAGGAAAGTGGTGCTCTTCAAATATACTTTCGAGCATTGGATCCATTGTTTGCCATATTTGTTAGGATGAATCCCTTGGTTACTGATCTTGCATCGGCCTACATAGAAGCTATGATTGTAGATCAACAATTGAGGCCACAAGGTTATGGAATGGAGCAATCAACTATGGTAGGACAACTAGGGGCTTGCAATCAAACCTCGATGGTAAATCAAGCGTGGGCACAACAAAATTTGATATCAAATGTTTTTCCCTACAATCAACTTTATCCTACCATACCAACTTATGCTCCCACATGTGCTTATACAAGTACTTCCATCCATCCAACTATGCCTCAATTAGAGAATCATGTGGTCACTCATGGAACCATTGCAACAAATGTTCAAGCTTTGTCCATGGATATCAATCCAACTAATCCTACTACTTCTACCACTCAACCCAAAGAGTTCGTATCGGAAGTAAAAGAGCAAAAGAAAGTGGTTAAGAAGGTATGTAGGCATGTTCCACCACAAAAATGAGCACATCAATGTATGCATCCAAATCATCCTAGGAAGAAAATTCATAATGTCGATCTTAATGATGTTTCATGTTATGCTTCTTCAAGTGATACAAGAGATTTTGAGGTGACTTACGTTGAAGTAAATACCTATTCGAAATGTCTTGAAGAGCATGAAGATTTTGGAGAAGAAATTCTATGGATGGGTAACAAGAAGTTGGAATCAAATGATCACCATCTTGTTTTGGAAAAGAAATATCTAGAATCATTACCCAAAAAGGAGGATTTGGATGAACAAACTTATGTGGATATGATTTGGTCAGATGTACTTGCAAAGGATTGGAGCAACTATATGACATGGAATTCAAAAATTGATCCCATTATAGAAGCTCCTAAGCCATCACAAGTGGCTGAAAATGAATTTGAAAGAAAATCAACAAATGAAGTTGAAGACATAATCGAATTTCACCACTTGTTCTCGAAAGACACTTTGGATGATGTTCTCGAAAGTGATGACCAAGAGGATCCACACCTTCCAAATTGTGATAAAATTGAATCATGGGTTACAAATTTGGATTATGATAGCTTTACCAATTTGAATTCAAGAGATAACCCACTTTTGGAAATAACTGAACCATCTAAGGAAGGTGAAGATGAATTGGATGAGAAACATGTTGATGAATCAGAAGATGAAGAAGAAGTACTTGAGCGTCACAACTTGAACTTGGAAGATGATTACTATGATTCATGGAAGAAATGGGAAGAATATTATCAATCTAAATCTTCTAATAAACTTGTTGTGTCAATTAATATGCAGGATAACTCAATTGCTTCCTCACATGAGGATACTATAAATCCTGTACAATTTGAGAAAGTTTTGGAAGAGGAATTCGAATCTCATCAAATTTTGGAACATGATAAGGATTCTACAACCATGAATCAAGAAAGAGAGTCATTTGCTTTAGATTCCTTTGAAGGAAAAGAAATTGAAAATCTTGATCCACTTACTTGTGCTACAATGACTATGCCATTTCAAAATGAGAAAATTACAAAACCTAAATCATTTGGGTTTGATATCATTGATGATCCAATTGAAAATCTCACGTTACCCAAAACAACCCAAGTGATTGATCATGGAAATGTGTTAGTTAACCCACCCCTAGATAGACAAGACTTATGGTTTGAAAGGGATGGACATGTTTTCAATTGGGTACCTAAGTTTGGTGCCTTTGATAAACAAGTCATGGAGAAAGAACAAGTGCTACATGATGATGAATGTCATGAGAGAAAAGAGGAATTTTCAAATCCTCTTCAAGTAAGGTTAAATGAAAACATGCCAAAGGTAAAATCTCACCTTTTTGGTTTCACCATGCAAAATTCGAATGAAGGTTTGCCTAATGAATGGTTTGATTCAAATATTATTAATGTTATGGCTTTATTGAATGAAAATGAAAGCTTATTTCTACACCATGAATCAAAGTGCGGAATGGACATCTTAAAGAATAGACATAAAAGAATTGAATATCAATCATTGTCTAATCAATTTGAAAACTTGAAACTCCACCATAGGATTATTAATGAAACTAAATCAAATTGGTATGGTGAGAGGGGCAAGTTGAAGTTTGTTTCTTTGTTTGGTTTGATCTTGTTTTTGTTGGATTCCTACAAAACTTGGTATGCGTATCACGTCATATGTCTTTTAAAGAATTCTAATCAGGTTTGGGATCCGGGAAAATGATAATCCAAACTTTGCACCATCTTGTATTATATTGTACATTTGTATATACTTTTGGTTTTCGTGTTTTGGTTTTGGATTGGATCTCATTTTGGTTTTAAGTTTTGTGTGTTGGTCCTTTGGACACTTTTGGTTTGTCTTGAAAAAAAAAAAAAAGAAAGCGAGATGTCAACTTATGTCCTTATGAATGTTGACTAAGACTAAGAGAATATGAAACATCGGAATTGTATTGCAGAAAGCTCCACGAGTATCGCAAACACATTAAAGAATATCGTTTGGAACTTGTGATGCATGAAGTTGTCAGTTTTACAAATTATGGCAAAGTAGGTGGTATACTCCATCCGCATTTCAAAAAGAGCAATGCATTCATCCATATCTCATGTTACATTCCACATTGCATATACATTTCATCTCAATTGCATCTACATTTCAAATACAATCATTGAAAAGGTGTCGAATCCTCTTAGGGTTATTACATAACATATATTAAAAGGATCCTAAGGTTGGGAACTGATGCCCGAACTATCTTGAACCAAACACGTTCTACACATATTAAAGAGGATCTTGAGAAAAATGGTCAAAACCATACTTGGAAGAAAAGGTGAGGCGAAAGGAGTATTTCGTGTCTGTCCTATCATGCAACATAATCCTTAAAACAGTGGTTTTTACCACTCCCATAGTGCTTAAAGCCTAAAATCAGAGTAGTAAGGATAGGGTTAAATCCCCATCGAACTTAGGTTGAGGATCCAACTCCCCAAAGCTCTGATTTGACCTTCATGGAGTAGTAAGGATAGGGTCTAATTCTCATCTCGCTTAGGTTGAGAATCCGATTCCCCAAAGCTTCTATTTTGCCTCCATCACGCTTTAAGAAATTAAAAGCGTGATCTACACTCAAGAACTTGAAATTCCAAAGCAAATATTTTTCATTCTACTTTCATTTCATCATTAATATTGGATTGGAAGGATCGTACTACATGTCCCTTGCAAGGATGGGTAGTCATCCCCAAGGTTCAAGAAATCAAAAGTAAAGCCAAATCCTGGATTATGGGGTTAATCTCCACCGGGGCTATAGACGCCTGACTGGCAGTGGAGTATGCTCATGTGTGGCAACATGTCTTGTCTAAAAGCAAGACCACTAACTGCTCAAACGGACAGGCTAGCCTGACAGTTTCATCCATAACAGGTTAAATCATTTTGTTCAAGATGAGGTAATGAACTCCAGATCAGAGTAGTAAGGATAGGGTTAAATTCCCATCTCGCTTAGGTTGGGAATCCTATTCCCCAAAGCTCTGATTTCACTTACACTTGCACATGGGTTCAAGATGGTAGTGACACATAACCAACTTTGGGATCTAGTAAATTAATTCAGTATACACATATTTGGTCCTAAGAGGGTTTGACAGTTTTAATATGTTTGTTCATGGTACTAGAAAGTTTGAGCCTTTGCAAAGCAGGTTGTTATATCTCTAGCATCTTCACCATACATTAAATCCTACAGGAATCATCCATAACTTCTCATATGCATGAATCATAAGTGAAACAGATGATGGAATGTTGATCAATTTCAAACGATAAGGAATGAATCACACCGCACACATTGAGTCGACGCTGAATAATTTTAATGCTTCATGTATTTCTCATCTAGTTTCATTCTTTGGATATTTGTTGACGCTTGTGTTTGAGTTTTGAAGGTTTTCAGGTTGGGTTCTCACCGAAATGCTCAGGAGCATTTCCCAATAGAGTCGCCATTTGTTGTGGCCGCTCCACAACGTACCCCAAAAATTGGGGACCCACCTCTTGATTTTCATGTTTCAAGATTTTGATTATCTTGTGAGTGTCTTGTGAGTTCACGTGCGTTCCAGGGGATAGTGTGTGTCATTTTGTTGTCAACAATTTTGTGACGATTTTTGTTGTCAATTTATCGCTGATAGTTTTTCGACGACTTTTGTCGTCGATTTCTTGTCGATGATTTTTTGTCATCGATTTCTTGTCGACGACTTTTTGTCATCAATTTCTTGTCGACGATTTTTTGACGATTTCTTGCGACATCTTGTCGGTGTTAAATTGTTGTTAATAATCTCATGGTTTGGGGATGTGTGCATGATTGATAAATTTTCCATTTTTGTTAACCATGCAAAGTTGCCCCATTTAAATTTTAAAACTAAAAAAAAAATTATTAAAAAATATTTAAAATTAGTTAATTTAAATGTAAGACATTTAAATTGATTAAATAAAAATAATAAAAAATATAAAAATATTGTTAAAGAAATCCATATTCTTATGTATATAAGGATATAACATAGAAAAAAAATAATAAAATAATAATAAAATAAAAAATAAAATAAAATAATGACAAATAAAGGTAAAGGGCTTTTATGGTTACCTTTATTTATTTAAACCTAATCGTGCTTATATGTATTTAGGTTTATATAAGGTTTAATGAAAATTCAATACTTTGTTATATCATGTGCAGGAAGAGTTCGGCGGCGAGGCAGCAGCTTGAAGGCATTGATTTCGAAGACAACCAAACATTATCCTACGATGGAGCGTCTCACTAGATCATCCAATGGAATGGCGGTGATGCACGTGGGTGGCTAGGATAGCCACGTAGGCGGTAGCGACACAAGTCATTGGTGGATTCGATCAAACTGTGTAGACATAACGTGGCAACCATGGTGAATTTGACCCTGGTACAAGATAATCAACAGTGACGTGGCGACCATGTACACACCGAAATATTTTCACCAATTTGGAAGCACAAAACTTGGGCTATGGATGATGATATGGCGCGGACTTCAACAGCATGGCCAAATCAATGGTAGACGATAGGGCGGAAGACATAGGCCACAGCGAAAGGTGAAAACGCAAGATTTTTAGGCGCCATTACCAGGTCTTCCAGCGTGTCGAGGACGACGTCGGACCGACAGTGTGGCAGACGGACAATATGTAGCGATTTAATGACAGTTACTCGCGGGATAGAGTTTCGTGTGGGATGCAACAAACGAATGCCATAGGGACAACACAATGCTTGACAGAGCGTCACAGTAAGGCGACCAGGGTGCAACTAAAGTTTTGGTATGAAGCTTTGAAAGTGGGCAAAATTTGAACGTTTTGTGGCAGCGATACGTAAGGGGAAGACCAAATTCGAAGCAGTGTTAGTTGTTGGGAGGCGCATGCCCATGTGGAGGCATACCAGGTTGAGAAACATTATTTTATTATAGGACAGTGTAAAGCGGGGAAGATTCATCCCACGATGGTTCACGTAGACTATAGAAATGCACCAACAAAGGCAATGCCGAAGCTAACATAAACTTCTCAGAGCCACCAGATATCCCGGAGCATTTTCAGTAAACATGACACCTCAGAGCCGCGTAGAAGAAAAAAAGACAGTGTGACATCATGGCTGTAGAGGTAAAGTGGATGGCCGAAAACCACCATGGAAAGAGACGCAACAGTTTGAAAAAATAGTGATCTCGATAGGATGAACGATAAACTTAATCGGGTGCTCCTGATTTACGTATTTAGGGCATTCGAAGTTAAATGAAGCCGGTAGAATTCATGGCATTTTTCGAAGGCTTGATGCATGTATCCAGACATAGAGAGTAGATACCGAGGAACACCGAGGTGTCATGGGGGGTAAACCCTCGCCTGGTGGACAACGACGCAAAAGAGCGGCCACCCAGGTAATATTGTGGCAGCAATGACGAAGAGGAGATGCGACGAGGTCATCGAAAATGCCTCTGTCAAGAAACATGACTTGTGTTTCAAAGTTTCCTGCAGTGCAAGTATTGAATGAGGATAATATTTCTTTTACTATGTCCTAAGATAGCTAATGTCCCTAGAATAGCTCCATAAAAGGTGGGAAGGACAAATATAATGATATTTATTAAAGAGAAGGAAAGGAAATTTGAACCCAACGGGTGTCCCAATGCATGGTCGAGTGTCATCAAAATAGGTTTGAGACAATTATGAATAATATGAAGTCTAGCCATCACCTGTTACAAAGTCAAATCATACTGGAAAATGAAATCCATGTAGACAAATAAAACAAAAGAATGTATTTCCTTCTATTGTAGAGGAGAATGTGTATGGTCGTTACAACTCTAAAAGAAGAACAAAGACTTGCTCGGGAGGCATTAAAATAAATCTAATTTGGGCCTCTTTTCAATGTTATAACGGATGTATAACGTAAAGCAGGAAAAATGAAACAAAGAATCTTTTGGAAACCAAAACGCATTCATGCACAGAGGAAGAGGAAAATGAACAGTTTTGGAAGGAGAAAGAAAAATTTTCAGAAGTTTTCAAATACACCATAGAAGGAAGAAAACAGGGGTTGGAAACTTCTAAAACATAGTTGCAGAGCTGAGGGCAAGAGGCCATTCTGGACCTATTTTGGATTGTTTTTCTTCCACTCTTTTTGGTTTTGGAGAACCATATTTCTACCATGTACAAGGACATATTTTTAATGCAGATAGTTTTTCAGAAAGTTGCATCTTATGGACAAGAAATGAGGAGTTATTTTCTGCATGCAAGATTAAATGTCTATTTTTTCCCTTTTCAGATTTTAGGCTTGTAAATGGAGTTTATGCAAGTTTCTTGATTGAATGCTTAAATCTGAAAACCTCATTTAAACCCTAGGAGCCAGCACTTAGCTTATCCAGATTGTGCTTGTTTTGCAAGTCCAATAGGTTAGGTTGCATGCATGAAAACCTCACATCTTCGATTTTACCGGAATAGGATAGCATCAAACTGAATGTATCATGTGTTTCATTTTTTGCATTTCATTTTCATTTTTCTGCATTTTATTTTTCCAGAAATTTTATTTTTTTTTTTTTTTCAGGCATTAAAATAAACATTAAAAAAATTTCAAAATCCAAAAACAATTTCACCATTGCGTAGGTTATACTTCATACTTCCAATACGCACTTTGAAATTTCATTTTCGGAGTTGTTTAGTATTTTTAAAAATTCATCGAAGTTGTTTTATTATAGATTTTGAAAAATCCAAAAATAGAAAATTTCCATTTTTGGGCCGAATTTCATTTTTTCAGTTTCATGTTTCATTCATGAGCCTATGATGACATTCCCTTCATGAAAATTCTAATTTCAACGAAGGAGTCATGTTTTATGGCACTTTGCAAATTACCATTTTGGGAGCAATCAAAGCACTAAATTATTCCTCTTGATGAAAATCTGATTTCATTTAAGAAGGATAATTAAAGTGACATTTTGAAGCTACATTTGAAGACCCTATTCATCATTGAGGATTTAATGCAAGATAAAATCTATTTTAAAACCCTCAAGATAAAAGGAATTAAGGCATTACATCGTGGTCATATGAGGGCCAACTCACATTTGCTTTATTTTGGTTCAATGAACAATCACTAAAGTTTCATGGTAAAATAAACCAACATTGCCCCTTGTTTACAGTTACTTGCAATCACTAAGGTGTTCCAAACATTTAAATTGAATATCTTTATTTGAGATTACTAATACACATATGCAAATGCTAATATAGCGGAGACCTTGGAGAAGTTGTTTTGTCTAACTTCTTTGCAAGAGGGTATTTGGAACCCAAATCCTAAGGGAGAGTGTACTTTCACAATTGGGTGAAAATACCACTCAACGGGAGGATTGATTTTTCATCAAATTTAGCTCCCCTAGAGGAACCCAAAGAACCAGCACTTGCCAACATTCCAAACATATCGGGATTCCCATATCACTATTTTCACATAGTTAATTGGCAAGGTCAAGGCCTAGGATTGCATGAACAAGGAATGTCACAACCTATTGATGTTCCATATCAAGAAGTGCATGATCATTTAGGTCTAGGTTACTACCCACTTTCCACCACCTCTTCTCTTGAACAATCCTTCCAAAGGCTTAATCTAAATTCATGAGAAAAAGCCCCCCATCCTGATGATCTTGACAATGAAATCCATGAATAATTTAAACTTATATCGATAATTTTAGATGAATATGAAGAGGAATTGAAGCCCGTTATTCTCCATACCAAACAATATGAGTTTTATCTCAGAATGTTCCCCATCCATGAGCCCATATTCTGATTTCTTCTTTTGCAAGAGTGATCCAACCCTACCAATGAACCACCACCTCTACTTCATTAATCAATTTTATAAGCCAAACCTATAACATATGTTCATAACACAAAAATAGTGTTTTTCATCACTACCAAAAAAATAAAAATAAAAAAACAAAAAAATCAAAATCAAACAAAAACATATTTTTTTTTTAGCATTGCATGTATATATCATTTAGATAAATGCATTTATTTATGTTACTTGTCGTTGTCCAGGTTTACCAAGCTCCTAGCACCTGTTCTTAGGTTCCATCCATTCCATAAGACCTTATCCACTTTACCCATAAATTAAAATGAGTCTTGTTGATTTATTCTCCCCACTCCATAATCCATATGATCCAGCTAAACCTATTTTGGTTGATGTGAGTCTCATTGATATGGATCAGATTTCCTCACCTCCATCCTTTTTTGAGTTTGTCTTGTTTAAGGGCTTTAGCCAAATACATTCCTCCATCCCCTTTGCCTTCACCTTCACATTTGAATCCTAAGGCATAAGAGTTTGATGACATCTTATATGACATTCATCTGATACCTATGCCCCATAAACTTGAGAAAGGTTCCCATATGTCTATTGATGTGGACCTTAGTTCAGACAAAGACAATCCCCAAATTTTCAAACTTGGAAAAAGTTTATCTAATGATGAACAAGAGAAATTAATTTCTCTCCTCAAGAGGAAAAAGGGTATTTTTGCATGATCTTATAAAGACATGTCTGGTCATGACTCTAGCTTGGTTGTCCATAATCTCACCTTACATCCTGATTCTAAGTTGGTCAAACAAAAACTTATAAGGATGCATCCTACCATTGCCCTTTTGGTCAAATAAGAGATCCAAAATCTTCTAGATATGGGTTTCATCATACCCATTGATTATCTTGAGTGGCTCTCAAATATGATACCCATTCATAAGCCTAACAGGATGATACACGTTTGCACTAACTTTCAAGATCTTAAAAAAGCGTGTCCTAAGGATGAATTTTCTCTTCCAAATATTGATACTCTTGTTGACACTTGCCCTGGCCTTGAAATTCTTTATCTCATGGATGATTTTTCAAGATACAACCAAATTCAAATAAATCCTAATAACCAACACAAAACAACATCCACTACACCTTGGGGAACTTTTTGTTACAAGGTGATACCCTTTAGTCTTAAAAATGTAGGTGCCACTTATCAATGGGCCATGACATACATTTTCCATGACTACATGCATAATATTATCGAATATTATATGGATGATCTCTTGGCTAAATCTAAAACTTGACAAGATCACATTGGTGTATTGGAGAAAGTTTTTGATCGACTTCTAGAACATAATGTAAGGTTGAACCCTAAGAAATGTGTCTTTGGTGTTACCTCGAGCAAACTTCTAGGATTCATTATCTCCAAAAGAGGCATTGAGGTGGACCCAAACAAGGTCAAGGCCATCATGGAGATGCCTCCTCCAACTAACTTAAAGGAATTATGTAGTTTACAAGGAAATATTTAATCGATTTGTCATTTCATTGGTGCAACTTTCCTGATAAATGTAGGCCATTCAATCACCTACTATAAAAGGAGGTGTCATTTTATTGGATAGATGAGTTCCAAAAATCCTTTGATTATATTAACCAATATCTAGCTTCTTCGCCAGTCTTAGCTCCTCCTCATTCAAGGGTCACATTCTATCTTTATATTTCAGCAACAGACTTTGCACTAGGGACAATGCTTGCACAAAATAATGAAGAAAATTGAGAGCAAGTTGTCTACTACATTAGTTGAACATTGGTAAGCTACAAAACTAGACATGCTTATGTAGAAAAATCATTCTTAGCAGTGGTTTTTACCACTAAGAAACTTCGACATTACATACTTAGTAACACAACATATGTCATAGCTAGAGAAAATCCTCTACGTTATATGATGTCTCGCACTTACAATAACACCCACACTGCTAAATGGATAATGCTTCTTACTAAGTTTGACCTTGAATTCATTATCCAAAAATCCATTAAAGGTCAGGTAATAGTCGATAAACTTGTGAAAGATCCACTACCTAGTGATCATCCTTTGATTATTGAGCTCTCATATGATTCGGTATTTGTTGTCATAAAACAACAAGAAGATGTCATTTCGGAGGAATATGTCGATATCACACTATTATTTTATGGCTCTAAGTGCACAAAAGGTCAAGGTGCTGAGTTGTGTTTCATACACCCCAAGGGGTACCTATCCCCTTATCATTCAAACTTAACTTGCAATGCACAAACAACACTGCATAGTATGAAGCCTTAATATTAGGTATTCAATTAGCTATAGCTATGAACATCAAGCGTATCTATATACTTGGTGATTCTCAACTTGTTTTCATGTAAATCAATAGAGAATAACAATGCAAATAACCTACCATTAAGCTTTATCATGAAGTAGCAATGAAATTAGTCTCTAATTTTTATTGGTATGAAATCAATAGTTTACCACGTTCGACTAATAGATTTGTATATGCGGTGGCCTCCCTTGTATCATTAATTCCAAAAGACTCCTTTGGAGAACTGCAACCCCTTATAATTTCAATGGTCTATAAATCTACAATTTCCCATGTTGAATCTAAAGATAAAAAGGATGTTTGCTTTATCCAGTTAGATCAATATGAGCCTTGGTCAAGCCAAATAGTTGCCTTTCTCAAGTTTGGAACACTCCCATCTGATATGTCTCGAACTACCAAACACACTTTCAAGAAAAAGGTAGCTCGTTTCATTCTCTTGGGGGATGTGTTGTATAAATATGGTTATGATGGAGTTCTCCTTCATTGTCTCAAGTCTAGTGAGGTACAAAGAGCCATAGCAAAAGACCATTATGGTACTTGTGGTGGTCATTTTAGTGGAATGGCCATTGCAAAGTGTATCTTATGCATGGGTTATTATTTGCCCACAATGGAATGTAACTATTGCACTTATGTTAAACATTGTAAAAAGTAGAAAGCCTATAAGTACCGTTACCCACTTTTTGAGTAACAATGTATGGACCTATCCAATTAGCTATGAATTTGTCATGAAGATGCATAAATGCATTTGTGTTTTGCTAATTCTCTTTAAGGACATGATATCCTACTTTGAATTCATGTAGATGAATTTTGGTATTGTAAGCACGCTTTAGGTGGTCTAGATAAACTCGTAAATTATCTAAAGCATTGACTCACCTCTCATCAAGAAGTGTGAGTTGGTCAAGATGTACTTGTCTAGTAGTGTCGTCATCTATGAATTCCTACAAAGAAATTCACAAGGAGGCTATCTCAAGCTTAAAAGGCATGATTGCTTCAGCTCCACAGACTAATGAAAATTGTGTTGCCCGTTTAGGTATATGGATGTTTGTTCTATAAGCCCATAATTTCAAGGGAATTTTTGTATGCCAATATCTATGATTTTATTTAACAAGTTTGTTGAGAATAGCAATTAAGGTCTTGTTGGAAGTTTCAGCTTGTCCATTTGCTTTTAGGTAATAAGTAGTCGAGAAATTGTGTTGAATGTTATATTTCTTGCAAAGTGCTCAAACATCCTTATTCTTGAAAGAGTTTCCATTGTCAAATATAATTTTCAAGGCGATACCAAAATGATAAATGATATGATGAAGTATAAACTCCACAATTCTAGGTCTTGTGCTTCAACCCACTTTGTGAGGTATTCAGTGGTTGTGATGATGAATGTATGTTTTCCCAAGAAAGGAGGTGAAATTTTACCAATTAGATCTATACCCCATTGTGAAAAGGGACAAAGGATTTGAATAGGTTGTAAAGCTTGTGATGGTACATGAGTTAAATTAGTAGGTTAGAGGGAGAGGAAAAAACCAAACCACTTAATTTTATACACTTGATAGAATTCTATGCATACTGAGATATATATATATATATACATGACTAATACACAAAAACATTACACTTCATTTGCATACATTTCATGCCAACACATTATATGAACACATATATTGCATTTCATACAGTTCATTTCACACATTCCATTCCCATTTTAAATTTCATAATAAGGATCATTTATTAATTTCAAGATTTTAATTGGCCCAGTAAAATCATGTTGCCTTAATCAGGGGCACCTTCTCATCATCATCCATTTTTCCACCAAGCCAGATTATCATTAGCAAAGCTTGCCTAGGTGTTTTCGGTCACTCGGCCACTCCTAGTGTTTTAAGCAACCTCCAAAATACATGTTGAGTTCCTTTTAGGACCATCAAACATATACATTAAGAAAATTTTGATTTTTGGGAATTGACTCCAAAATATTCTTGAACCAAACACAATTTCACATCTTAAAAACATCTTATGTCAAATAGGGATAACACCATACTTGGTATGAACCTTGAAGTGAAAAGGGTCATCCTTGCTAGTCCCATAATGCAACATAGTCCACAAGAATATTTGTTTTCACCACTATCATAGTTGCTTACAAATTCAAAATATTGAGCAGTAAGGATAGGTTACAATTCTCATCACACTTAGGTTGAGAATCTGATTCTCCAAACCTCTAAATCTTTTACATCACACACCATTGATTATTAGATTGTAATGATTGTACTACATTTCCAGTCAAATGGTTATATACTCATTTCTAAAACTTAAGAGATAAAAAACATAAATCATGGACTATGGAGTTAGCCTCCATTAGAGCTATAGACACTTGACTGGTAGTGGAGTACGCTCATGCGTGGTGACACATATCTTTTAAAGATACCTTTGATCACACATAAGGACAAGCTAGCTTCTTGGATTCATACATAATAGGTTTACCCAATTTACTCAATATTATTTAATGAACTCACTTGCACACACATTGGTTCTTGATTACCTCGAGTCATTACCATGCTCCTGATTCAGTAAAAGAATTCACTGCACACACACATTTGGTCCTAGAGGGACAGGGCAATTTTAGTGAGTTTTTTTTATGCTACTAGTATGTCTGAGTCTTTGCAAAATAGTAAATCTTCCATATCAACATCCGTATCTTCTTCAATATCAACATCCATAATCATCTTCCATGTCAACATCCATGTCACTTCATGATTCATTCACCCCACATACCACCAAGTTTGGTACCCCTGATTAAACAACAATGCTAGAAACATGGCCAAACAATATCTAAACTATGAATGATCATTAGAACATCCACATTCCATACCTTGCATTAATAATTTATAACATAACATATGCATTCATCATCCATATAAACATGCATTCCACAAAAGCATTGCACAAAAAGCATTCACAAAAACATATAACACAAAAAGGTAAAATCCATGTGTATATATATGTATAAGAATCGCATGTACAATGAGTGCCAAAAGGCCACATACAATAAAGCACCAAGGCTCATACACAAAAAGTGCATCTAGGCACTAGCTAAGCCCTCCAGGAGGACCCCTCTAACCTACAAGGAGCCCTATACCTAGAGCCATTCCTAGAATCTTTATGCCTAGCAACCTCAAATACAGATGAGGTTGGAGGATCAGGAAGTGGAATATGATACTCCATCAACCTATCCTCCAATGCCTCGATATACCTATGTCGATATCAAAGGCATGCTATGTCGATATTATGTCAATGCTTCCTCTCTAGTAGCTCTACGTGGAGCCTCGTGATCCTTGCATATCACTTCACTACTTGCTACTCCAACCCTACCCAATCCTCCTTTCTCTATTTTAGAGGTCCATTTGGAGCCTCCTCCACATCATCTCCATCTCTACCATCTCACCCACTCTCGAGAACCTGCCTAGTTGCACCTTTAGTACTCCTTCGACTATCTTATCAAAGGCGCCACTATCACTTAGGGGTCTCATGGGTCACCTCATCCTTAGCCTCACCCCCATATCCATCAACTACTACTAGAGTTGGTACCCATGGTGGTTGTGTATTTAACCATACATCATACTCTAAAGTAGTACCCACATCATATATATCAGGGAGGTCCATCTCCTCATCATCCTCGTAAGCCTTCATCCATGGATCTACACATGATAGACGTATCTCCTCTTGATACCTCCTATAGAGAATAAAAACTATCAAATTACTCATGAGAACTAAAAATACTCAGCCTCACATTGATATCTTCCAATTACCCACCTAGTCTGCTGCACTCATTATAGATGCTCTCCATCTCTGATCCACCTACTACCCCATCATGGCCTCCATATCACTTGGGTGGATGTAAATCCAACCCATAAATATTGGTACCACTGGCTCATCTACACAAGCTAACTTAACTATACCTCCTTGGCCACTACCCATCTCCTCACGTAGGATTGCTTCCTACCAAAGCCTACCACTAGTAAGCCTTCTGATCATGCCACACTAAAGTGCTCCCATCCCCAACACTACATAAACAAGCTACATCCTATCCCCTTCCTCACCTGCCTCCTCACATCATAGAGCTCCCAGTATGCCTGCACTAAAAAGGCAAGAGCCCATGCATACACCTATCGCATAATGAGCATATCGCTCACTAAACCTATCAGGTTCCAAGGGAACCTGCACCTAATACTATTTAGGGTTGCGATGTTTGTCAACATGAACATAACCAAAGCATAGAGGGCATCCAAATACTTGTCCACATACATGGACAACTAGAAAATACCCCCACTCTCCACCCTCATGCTTTGCCATCCATCACCAAACATCTTCTTCATATTTGTACCTTGATTGCATTCAACCTCAATGTGAATCCCCCCCACTAGAATCTTGATGATGTGGTACACATCCTTGAGGGTAAGTGTCACCTCTCCAGTGTGGAGATAAAAAGTCCCCCTATCTTGATCCCACATCTCCACCAAGGTAGAGAGGTACCTCTCATCCAACCTAATCACGTCAACCCAGGCTACCTCTGCTAGCCCCACAACCTCCAACAACTCCCACTCCTCCTCTACTAGTACCTTTCTCATCCTAGGAATGTAAGGCAAGAACCAGTGTCAAGCTTCCAAAATCCTAAGTTGTAGCATAGCACAAAACATTTGTCATTTACACATCATCAAAAAAAACATAAACATAATTTTTTTGCACACATTATCTCGGTCACTCGCACTCTAGATCCAGTCCCTGGCTTCTCTCCCTCTACTGCTATAGATTTTACACGTAATTCAATCCACCTCACTCCACTCCACTTCATCCAACTCTTCCAAACGTAGCTTCTCAAACTCACAAATGCATAAATGAGCTTCATTTATAGCGACTTCAAGAACTTTGAGACTCCCATGAGCATTTCCTAGTGTAATGAAGTACACCAGGGCATTTGTGAGATACCCAAAACATCGATGGGTGTCTGTGCATGCCAAAAGTTCCAATCAGTGTTTGGCATCAATTTTGACAAAAGAACAATTTTTTACAAAATAGTGGCTTATCCCCACAAAATCACTTCATATTGCATTCATGCATCTGCTTCATCATATTAATAGGTTTTGTGAAGGTTCCAACTGATTTGAATACATAATTCTCATTTGTAACCACAAATTACAAATCCCTTTAACAAGTTACAAAAGCACTCCAAAATGATCCAAATCTTCACAAAATGACCATAATCATCATTAATACAGCATTTTCACATCATCAAAATCATTCCACATCATCATTTGTATATTTGCCATGTTCAAACAACATTCAAGTGAGCCTTGTATTTAGTGGGTTATTCTATATACTTAGCAAATGCAGCGATTTGGTAGGATGAATAACCTACCATAAGGACACTTGGTCATTTTCATAATTCCATATCTCTTTGTTCAAAATCACAATCACATTTGGTACTTCACTTTTTGGGTGAAACTATGCCAAGACCAATTTGCACAAAAGTTGTCATTGATGGCCTAGTTTGTGGGGCTTAAAACATGGACAAAAATTACATTTCATGCAATGCAGTACAAAAAGGGGCATTTGTAGACACCAAAACCTAGCCACTTATCATCCATCCAGGTTTTACTGCCATTTCCACCCATTATTTATATATATTTATATATAATTGTTTAATATATATTTAAATATTAATATTTTATATATATTTAATAAATATAAATATTATATATGTGAATAAATCCCAACCATCCGATTTGACTTAATCCTAGCCATCCATCTACATAAATCCGTGCCATACACCCAAAATTAATATCCACCCTCCATTATATTTTAATCTGTGCCACACAATTTGTGTCGCTAAAACCCTAACATACCCTAGTGTGGATTATTATTAGGAGCCATTTTGATGGCTCAACCCCTAAGTTCCCTAATAAATCCCTAATTCCTAAGTCATTTTGTTAATTCATTCACCCCTGAGTTTCCTAAAGTATCCAAGCACTCTCACTTTCCATCCTCGCTTGTTATAGCCTTCACATTCATTGCCACCTCTCTTTCCCAGCAGATCAAATTCTGCAAACTTTTCCTTCAGTTGTCGAACACCTTCGGGTGCTCCCTATCACTACCAAACACCTTTGGGTGCTTCTCCTCCACTGCCAAGCACCTCATCCTCCACCATTCTCAAGCACCCACAAGCATTTTCTACTACCACCAAACGCCCGTGGATGTCTTATACCAAATTTATGCAACCCTCCTAGCCCTTGGGCAATGCTTTGGTATCACCGCACATATTCCCTACACTAGTTACATTAGATAAGAGAACAAAAAATATCACAAGGTAAATCTTTAATTTGTTATTTCATTTTATGTATTTTTAGATTTTTTTCATTTATTTACATTGCATAGCTAGGGTTTTATACTAGTTTTCGAGGGCCTCACACTATGGAGCCCTCACATTTATTATTGACCCATTTGCTATCTTCTTATATGTAAATTAGCATTATGTAGTTGATTAAGCTGGAGTGGCCCAACATCGAATAATCAGAAGCCCACTCACTTTCGTTGGGAGTAAGGACGTGTTTTGAAGACACCACCAACATTGTAGCTAGAGTTTCAAAGAACCCTAATATTGTGTATATTTGTATCAAAAAATTCAAATATTCTTATTGTAACAATGGAGTTTTGAGACTCCCCCTCATTAATATAAAATTATTCATTATGCAATATTGTCTTTTGAGTTCAATTTATATCTTGTTATTTGGTGTTGTGTTTTTGTCTCTTCATGAATAATGAGACTTTCTTTCCTACATTGAGGGAGAATCTTTCAAGAAATTGGTCAACCAATTTCTCAAAAGTATAAATACTATGGTTGTACAAATGGTTATACCATTCTACAACATATCCCCCTAATATCTAAGGAAAGGTTCTATGCATTAGAGCATCATTACTTTGAATTCTAAAGCAGGAATGAATAAATGAGCTCACGTGCTCTTTAGGGTCCTCAGTATCTTTAAATTTATCAAACTTTGATACTGTGAAGTATTCCATATATGTCAGTGATGTTACCAAAGGATGAATGCGTTGGTTGATCAGTTGATGTAAGGTAGGCTTTTGGTTTATCATACCAAGAGTATGTTGCATCAAATTGTCAATCTGTTGCTGCATAGCCTAGATTCTAGGGTCCTCTCCAAGAATGTGGAAACCTTGAATCACTTGATAATTTTGTGATGGTGAAGTGGAAATAATATTGAGGTGTAATTAGGTGATGATGATGATGGAGTGGATTTATGTTGATGATAATGGGGTTTATGAAGGAATGATTATGAATGAAGATATGAAGATGATGTATGAGGGCTTTGGATGGGTTGGCTGATGGGAATAGAATGTGTATGGGTTGGTGGTGGTGTAGGAATGGACACCATAGAAGATTGAGGTACCCAATATGGACTTTGACTGATAAATATGGGCTGAGTAGAAACAAGTTGAGGCTTAGGGTTGATCATCTAAACTTGTTATTGAGTGTTCTATCACTTCTTAAGTAATTTGTTAAGGTGTTCCTATGCTTCATGTATTTCTATATCATAGGTTGATGGAATGGATGTAGATGAGATTAATGAGATAGGTGGGGAATAAGTTACAATGGAAATTGCAACTTGATGGGATACACTATATGGTAGGGACACGGGCACTTATGAAGTAACATTAACATGTGCTTCATACAAGGGATTACCATAGAATAAGATGTATGAGGATGGGATAGATGTACTTTGAGCACATGATGATTGTGGTATGGATAAATTTTGGGAAGTTGTAGCATATACCTCAATGGTTATTGTACACTTAGGTAAGGCTTGAAGGCTAGGAGGAGACAAGTTCCTGCTAGAAAGAAGGAGCATATCTAGGTGAGTTATGGACTAACTCTAAGACATAGTTAGAAAATCTTTGAAGAGCTTCTATTTAAGCCATGTCTATATGGGTGATGTGGTGACCACAGGTAGGTGAAGATGACTCTACTTGTGGAAAGGTCATGTGAAATGACTGTGTGGGTGACATAGTGTGTGAGGGATCTATGGGAAAATCTGAATGACTTTCCTGTATCACACTAGGGAGATTGATCATGGAAGTTGTGGTGGAAGGTGATGATGAACACTCCATTACTGAAGTGGTTTGATTGGTGGACATTTGATTCATTATTTTAGCTATATTTCTTGTTAATACCATAAACTAATGAACCAAATATAAAATATGCTGAAAAATAAAATATGGAATGAAAAACTCACAAAATAAAATAGGCAATCCAATTATACAACAAGTGTGCCTTACCTCTTGTTCTTTTTTATCTCGTTTTAATATTTTTTTCTTTTTATTTTTTATTTTTTGTGTGTTATGATGCACTAATCTAAATTAAAATGGATAAAAACTATGGCTTGTATGGGCAATGAGATTCTTACTTGTGATGAAATCTAGAAAGTTTGCTCAGGGGTGTCCTAAGGTGTCTAAGTGCAGAGATTGGTGGATGGAGATGAAACCCACCATCACCAGATCTCAAGCAATGGTTGGTGATGAAATCCAACACATTACTGTTTAAAGTGATACGTGTTGTGTGTGATTCCTTTTAATATTTCCAAATTTTTATGGTGTATACACAATGTTAAGAATAACTAATTTCACAAGTCTAAATTAGAAGCCAACACCAAAAATATTAATTTCCCCAAAAAAAGTAGAGTACACCGCTTAAAACCACTCTCTAAACAAAGGAGGGTTCATCTGCTCTTTCGCCTTGAATCATCAAATGTGAGGGTAATTTCAATATACTAATTTTATTCCTACTTAGACCAGCAAAATAAGAAATTATTAACCCTAAAATGTAGACTATTTCATGCAATTAACAATTCATATGCAAATAGAATGCAGTATTTTAAGTGCAGCACACCAGAAAATAGTGAAAATTTAATTGGAAATGTGAAATGTGTGAATTAATATGGATGCAAAAACTATTCTAATTACAGATTAAAATGCTTTTTTAAAACATATTGTTAATGATGTTCTTTTTAACCGTAAATGTGTAAAAAATGTAAAAATACATAAAACTTAGGGTTTTAAGGCAGGCTTATATATTAGCCTACGTATTTTTCTTCCTCTCTTTGAAACACCACTGGGTGCTTATGAAATTCACTAGGGCATTTTTTGAACTCTAGAGGGTGTCCCTCGAGTGTTGCAGGGTGTCTGCGTACCTTTTGCAACTTTCTGCAACTCCTTAGAAACCCTGATTTAGTGAAATTTGTGCGATCCATTTTTCTGAAAACCCTGCAAAAATGAAATAGAAAAACTACAAGTCTGTGACAAGCTAATTAAAATGTAGAACCCTTTTTGGGTCCCACCATGATTACCATTTGAAGATGCAAAAATGAAACACCAGAAATATATACTATAAAATTATTAAGCAATAACACAAAATATTACACAAAGAAATAGATTTTATTATTATCGTTTATGGATCCTAATACAATCAAATGTACCCTAAATAGGGGGTTTACAATGCTTAATATTTGATACAATGCACTAGGGTTCTCCGAAACCCTAGTTAAAAATGTTGGTGGTGTCTTCAATCTCGTCTTTGATCCCAACAGAGTGAGTGGGCTTTTTAATATTCTATGCATGACCACTCCAACTTCAACAACTTCCAATGATATGATTCATATACCTACGAACAATAGACAACATACAAATAATTAATAATACCTATGAGGGCTCCACTACGTGAGACCCTCTAAAAATATTGCTAACCCTAGATGCTACAGAATAATATTGAAAACAATAATACAGGAATGAAATAAAATGCATATGAACTTTACCTTATCTTTTGCTTACTTGTGGTTTCTATATTTATTTTCATTGTAGCAGATGATGATGTAGGTGTGCCCTAGTGGCACCCGAGGGTCGTAGGGCTATATATCAAGGATGGGAAATACCCGTGGGCACTCAACAATGACCAAAAATACCCAAGGGTGATTGATAAAATCTTGTGGGTTCTTACAAAACTTTGGAGGGTGCTCAACGATGGTCTAAAATTCCTAGAGGTTCTCGTGAGTCTCTAGGGGTGTTTGGGATGTGAAACAAAAGTTGTGGAGCAGATCTGGTTTATGAGATGGATGGCAATAAATGTGGTGGATGTGAGGTAAAGTGATGGAGGATGGGAGTGGTGAGAATTCTTGGATGCTTGAGGACTTAGGATATTCTAAAAACTTAGGGATTGAGTCATCAAAATGACTCCTCTTTATAATCTTCCCTAGGGTATGTTAGGGTTTCAATGACACAATTTGTGCGATCAAGATTAAAACATGATGGAGGGTGGAGATTAAATTAGGGTAGGTGACATGGATTAAGGTAGATGAATGGCTAGGATTAAATCATGATGGATGGTTGGGATTAATTCATACATATATACATATATTTATTAAATATATATAAATATAATATATAAAACTTTTTTTTTTAATATATATTAAACAAATATATATAAATAATGGGTAAATGTGGTGGGAGGCTATGGATGGGTGAGAAGTGGCTAGATTTTAGTGTCTACAAAAGTATACAAAAAATGAGTATTTTTGGTGCTCATCATCCCCCCATGCCTAACTGTTGCCACTCCCTCACGACACTTTTTACTAGTAATCCCTTGTTTTGTCAATAGCCCACCATTATGCTTTATTTCTACGTATTCTTTCCCTAGTTATGGCTCTATATCGTTCCTTGTTAGTTTCTATTTTCCACCTTATTTTGGATGATTAGGACCTACTTCTATCTCTGGTACCTTCTGGTGTTTACTGCATCGTATGGGCTAGCTAGATCCTACTACTATATTCAGCTTCGTTTTGCTCCACCTATTCTTGTCTGCACTTTCTCCACGTAAAATCCTATAAATGTAGTTGCATCCTTCTGGAATGTAGGCTCATCTTGCTTCCAGTATTGATGATTTGGAGAAAGCTAATCTACCAATAGAAAATCAAGTTTGTCCCATGGTGGATACTAGGATGTATCATGTACCTTGACCTTCACTAATTTTTCCTCCTTAGGGTCGAGCATAGTGTATTCTATATTATTTTCCTCTACATATTTAGGTGGTAGAAACTCGGATACTTGAACTAGTGATGGCATCATTGGTTCCTTAACAAATATGCCCATCTTATGCAAATATTTCCTCATCCTTAAGGGATTGCCATATTTTGAACCATATAGATTCCAAAATTATTTTGGTTGTGTAGGATTAATAGAAATACCTGTCTCTCTAGCCATTCTTTTATAAGCATTTTGCTCCTTTTTAGCCTCCTTTAGGTTCTTCTAGAGCTCTTGGAACTGCTCCTTTTGGCTAGTGAAGGCTTTCATAGATGCAACCCACTCTTCATCTGAGTTCAGGTCTGGTTGCACCTTTAATTTTTGTTGGTTGGCATTATGCTTCTACTATTTTATTGTTCTGGCCCTTGTCTTCCACCTTCTCTATGGTGCTCTTTCTAATTTTTCTTTAGGCTATAATTTCCTTATTGTTTCGAGTGTTGCATCCTTAGTTGTGGATGCCAAAGGATCAACCTCCTCTTCCTTCCATGGGGATGGTCTTTCTTAGACCTCAAAGGATTTTGCATCTTGCTTTTCTTGGTCCCCTAGTGTGTTCCCAGTTGGTCTATTCATGGTTTATTCGTTAAACTGATCAACCATGGTTTGGTCAACCAATGGTTGACCAGTTGATTATGTAGCTTTCATGGGATCGACTGACCTCTATGGGTGATCCAACTCAGGTTATTGCCCTTACCCTACTTCTATCTGGATATTAGGGTTAAATATTTATGTGTCATAAATTGATTGAATAGTACCTAGTTGTGCCTCAGACTCCCCAACTGACTTGGCCACTCCTGCTTGGTCATCTGGTGGCTGACCATCTTATTGGGTAGCATCAGGTATTCTAGTAGACTCCCCAACCTCACTATCATTGATTTCTATTATAGGGAGTTCCTATTGCACAACAGGGCTCCCTTGTTCCTAGGAAGTAGTCTTCATAAGGGCCTCTGATTGGTTCCCTATTTTTACCTTTTAACTATATGATGCTATTCTGGCATTGAAATGAAACACCCTTATAGACACAATGAATCTATAAAATAAAATTTTGTGCCCATAGCCTAGTCTATCTGTACGACATCATCCACCTTATCCAGTTTTGTGGCCTACAACTGTTGGACCCTATTTTCTAACTACTGTAGTTTTGCTTGTAACTACCGCAGAGCCTCATTCACTTCTTGTTGTCTTGCTATAGTGGCTAATATGGGAGTGATTACAATAGATAAAGGAAACATAATACAATACCAAAACTTATATTCCATTGACAACATACACCTATAAATAGGCATTACAAGACATATTTTGGATAAGGTTGCATTCAATGTTTATGGTGCACCTTAATCCATTGCAACAACTAACATTTATTAAATCACACACCTAATTCCCTATCATTCCTCCCCACTGAAG
Organism: Wollemia nobilis; assembly: GCA_028583015.1. Classification (NCBI taxonomy): domain Eukaryota; kingdom Viridiplantae; phylum Streptophyta; class Pinopsida; order Araucariales; family Araucariaceae; genus Wollemia; species Wollemia nobilis. Next base: position 5,349,870 of record JAQPPZ010003223.1, read on the forward strand.
AAGCATTGGTCCCCAATGCATACAAATGTGGAAGAGAAAGAAGTAAAAACAACTAGGAGTATCAGGTACAACCAAAAATGTACTCCTATTACAATAGATGAAGGCCAAAATAATAAAGTTATATGTATCTTCATAAAATAAAAATTGGGCACCGTATCTGAGTCAAGCTCGAAAAATGCTCTTTAATGACTATAAACATTGCTATGCCAGCAGATAGCTAAAATTGGTCCTTCGAAATGGTAGAAGAAAGCAACAACTGATATCAAAGAAAAATACCTTGAACTACGTGCTAAAAGATGCCAAGTGGATATGGCGGTTGCATGAAATTAAATTAAATTAAGGATAATTTAATTTAATTTATTGGTGTAAATTTAGTTAATGATGAACACGTGCATTAATGAAGGCATGCATTAATGAAATGGAACAACATTAATGAAAGGTGGAATGGCGCATTAATGAAGGCATGCATTAATGAAATGGGATGGCACATTAATGAAGGCATGCATTAATGAAATGGAATGCATTAATGAAGGTGGGTAACCATTTAATGAAAGCGGTAATGGTGAAAATAATAAAATAATAAATTAATTAAATTAAAAAAATTAATTTAATTTATTGTTTGAAATGGAGGAAATGGGTATGTAAAAATTAAATTAAATTAAAAATTAATTTAATTTAATTTAATTTAGTGAATTGTGGAGGCCATGGTGGATCTTGGGTATGCGGAATCAAGTGGTGGGAATGAAAATGGAATCAGAGGTGGTGACCACAGAGGCACACGAGGGAGATCAACCAAATGATGGAAGTGACGGTGATGGCGTGTATAAGCCAAAAAATGGCCAAAAATAAGTGGACGTCAAAATTGTCTAAAACACCACTAGAAAATACAGATCCATGATGAAAATGAATAGCAAAGGCAGATCAATGTCCAAAGAGTGGCTGGTGATGTCCGCAAAAAAATGTCATAAAAATAGTAGCGATCGATGACAATAAAAAATTCGACAACAGTGGTGGCAGAGACCGTGGGGGAAACCACGATTGTAGGCTATATGATCTTTCCTCTATGATCAAGTGGCAAAAAATAAATGTAAGCTATGGGATAGCCAAAATGGGTAGTTGGTCACCAAGAAATGCAGGAAGTTGTAGAGGAAAAATTTGAAATGGTGGCAAACCCATAAACAAGGACTGGCAAGAGTCAGAGCTAGGCTCGAAAAGTGGCACAAAGGTTGTGTGCTGCAGATCATTGCCCAAAAATAGGAAATCATCATCGTAGAGCAATATATATATTCACCAAAAAATGATGAATCAATGAGATCCATGATCTACAAAGGTGGACAACAAGGAGATTTAGGTAGTGAACATTGAGGGATGCAGGGGTTGAATGGTAGCAGATCAATGTAGGAATTGGAATGCCAAGGCTACAAAGAGGTAGGATTCATAGGAACCATGGTAGACTAAAATATCTTTGAGCTCAGCATCAGAAGTTGTAATTAAGCTTAGATCTGCACTAAGAGCAATAGAAGTCACATGGTCTAATGGAATGATGTTGGGAATTTCATCTAGAGACCTTGGTTTGAATCCAGGTGTGGTTGCAAATGCTTTAATGTCTGGATCTGGTGTGAAATCCTGATCTCCTTCAATAAGTATTTCTACATGAATGGCTTGGAGTTTTACAGTGATCTCACAAGGTTGAGCAATGAGATCTTTAGTGAGATCTTTGACAGGTAGTTGATGCATGATTGCAATAATATCTTGAAGTTTTACGGTGAGGATGACAAGTTGTGTAGAGACCTCATCATGTTAGAGAGTTGCACTCAACATCATTCTGTGAAATATAGAAACAAATTATGTTATTTGAATGAACACAAATGAATGAAGATTTACGATTATCAAGAATTGCGAGGTGAAAAGTGAGACGAAACTACAAAATAGAATCAACAATTAAGCATGTAATAAAAAATGTCTAAAACAAAAGTAACTACTCCTCAAGAAAATCTACAAAGGTGTTCTCATTTCTCATCTGAAATAAACTTGACCTAGAGGACGAGGATACTAGCCTATAATTCGTAACCTGCTCTGATACCAATGATATGGAAGCAATTACAACAGACAATGGAAATGAAATGACAATCCAAACTTAGGTTTCCATTGACAACATACGCCTATAAATAGGCATTACAAGACATATTTCAAATAAGGTTGCATTCAATGTTTACGGTGCACCTTAATCCATTGCAATAACTAACATTTATTAAATCACACACCTAATTTCCTATCAGCAGCTCATTGAGACTCTTGAAACTCGACTTGCTCCTTAAATTTTTCCTCCCAATTGGAGTCGTGCTCTCTCATATTCTATAGCCAACTCTACAGGTCTTCTTCTTGATTATTTTAGCAAAATATCACACCACTAGTCATGTCATGCAATACTCGAGCAACTGGGTGCTCCTTCTATGTTTTGCTTCTAGTTATCGATGGTGAAAAATCCTAAATTAGGCTTGGAATAGATTGGTTGACCTCCCAATTTGAATTTTGGGAGATAGGTGATGATATTTCCTATGACATGCTCTATTCAACTTGTCCTGCCTCCCTTATAGAATGGCTTTGTTGGGAGGTAGGTGATGGCATTGGGTAAGAAGGACCTACTTTTACCTGTTTTATTATTTCTACAACCTGGTGGTTTTAGGAGTCAAGCGCCTCCTCTTCCCTCTACTGCTCTTCGACTTCATCTGCAGCAACTTCTCTTTCATCCTCTATGTGCCTTGGCATATCTCCAACTTCCAATTCATCCCTATGTATCTCAACATGTCGAACTAGGGTTGAGATCAGCCCATGATGTGCTAATGTTATTACTGTTCCTTTCTGATATTGTTTGGCTTCATCCTTTAGGGCACACATTAGGTAGTAGGGAATATTGATTTTATCCCCATGCAGCAGATGATTAAGGAATCTAAAATGGTTGGCGTTCAACTAGGAATACTTACTAGTGCATGTGAAAAATTGAGCTACTTGCTCGAACACCTCCCTCCAAAGGTCTGGCATATACTATTTTGATAACCCTTGGCGTGTTGTCTACATTGTTGGTTGCCCAAAAAATCATTGTGTACATCATGCTATACTATCTTCCTTGTATGTCCGATCCCTTGTGCATGGAATACCAGTCACCTCTGCAATATATGCTTCATGACTAGTATGACCAATCCGCACATTTGTACGATATCATCATCCATTGAAGCTATAAATTTATGTGCTACCTTAGGGTCTTGATCTTGGCTAACCAGGCGACAATACTGCATCTATCCTGTAGCCTCAAAATGGCTTCTAACTTCATCCATTATGCCCGAAAGATATCGGGGATCATTTTCTTTAATGAAAAGTTTGTAGCTTTTCCCATGGTGGTCTCAACTTTATTCTCTGTATTTCGTGATGTTTTGCAAAAATAGTTATTGTTTCTAGTTTATAACATATAGAATCATGTGATTGTATTCGTGCATACATGGCACCTATATCCCGTAAACAATAGTTATTATAGATAATCTCCATAATTTAATTTAAAATCATGTGTCAAATTGTATATGAGTACCGATACAATCACTTTTTTCCATTTGATTGGTACCACGTGGCATAGTACAGGTTTGGGGCTCGTATGATTGGATACGAGTTGCGTGGGACATGTGTCAACACATTATACATAAATATTTCTTTATGAAAATCATGCATACACATAATAGAAAGTTCGATACGTACCTAAATGGTGTTTTGTGATCTATCATATGCGAATGTTGGTGGTACAATGTGATTGGCCAATGCGTGACAACAATGTCTTCGGGACAAATGATCAGTGTGGTTTTTCTCTCATGCAAAAATCATGTCAACTTGCATCTTCATTGGGTACTGCAATTTTATTAATCTCGAGGTTTTGTGCAAAAAATTGAAGAAAACATGGAAGTTTTATTCTATCGTGGGATGACACACGTCCCCTCCTTGGAAGTTGTTTGTTTTGCCTTGGGAGCATGCATGAATAACCAATAGAAAATCGTGAACTCTTTTAGTTAGAAATAAAAAATTAAACAAATTCCGTCGATAAAAAGACAAACAAACATACTTTTATCCATGAAAGTTTTGACTTTTATTGTGCATGGATTTTGGAGCCAATGTGGCACCGATCGCTTTCTTCGATGTCGAAGATAGAAGTCATCGCTGCATTGGAATACATGCACCTTTATTTGTATGGGAGATAGGTGCCCTTTGCTGAAGTGCAAAGATAGGCACCCAATTTGTTGGGAGACAGGCACCTTCCACTGAAGTGCAGAGATAGGCACCCATTTGTTGGGAGACAAGCGCCTTCCGCTGAAGTGTGGAGATAGGCACTCGTTTACTGCAAGACAATTACCTTACTCTAAAGTGTGGAGACAGGTGCTCATTTACTGGGAGACAGATGCCTTACATTGAAGTGCAGAGATAGGCATCTATTTTCTTGGAGATAGGAGCCTTACTTCATTTTACTGGAGATAGGCATCGTCTATTATTTATGAATACAAGTGCCTTTATTGAACATACTAGTACCTACAAAACACACACACACACACACACATATATATATATTTGATCACCTATTGTATATGGGAGATAGGCACTTTTGTGAATACAGATGCCTTCAAAATGTTACGGATATAGGCACTTTTTCTATACATGGGAGATATGTACCTTCTCTTGGCTGGACAGTCAACGTCCACTGAGTTGACCCACAATCAGACACCTTTTATTGATTCGGATACAAGCACTTTTCCTTGGTGACAAAATCAACATCCGTCACCTTGATCGTATATAGGTATCTACTTCATGGATAAAGTAGACACCTATATATATGTCCAGTTGTAAATACCCCCTTCTTGGCGGGTATTGGTGCTTTGTTCATTCATTTATCCTCCTAAAAAACTAAAAATATGCAGGGTATCGTGTGCCTGATAGGCCTAGGTTTCCCAGGATGCCTACAGGTTGCATTAAAAGCACGGTTTCCTGCAAAATAAATGCACACATATAAAATGTAAAATAGGAATCATGTTCTATGCCTGATAGGCCTAGGTTTCCTAGGATGCCTATAGATTGCATTTAGGGCATGAGTTTTTACAAAGTAGTAAATAAAATAAAACTGAATAAAAAAATTTAAAATTTTAAATGTTTTTTTCTATGGATGCACATGCATCCATCAACTACTTGAGAGAGTTTTTCATCACGATGGGGTCTCCCCCATGCTTGCTTTGGATTCAACCATGTGGATTGATGGTGTATGATATGATCACAATCAATGGTTGTTGAATGTCAACACAATGTCACTTTTGTCTATGGTTTGAACACGCACAACACCATTTTTGATAATCTCAACCACCTCATATGGTCCCATCCAATGCTGCATAAGCTTTCCCTTTCACTCTTGGAACCAGGAATCATACAACAATGCCCATTCTCCCACTTTGAACTATTTTGGCTGTATGTGGCGGTCATGCCATCGGGTCCTCTACTTCTGCATGATTTTTGTTCGTTGTAAAGCATCCTACCGATATTCATCCAACTGGTTAAGCTGTTGAATTTAGTCTTTTTGTGTAGCATCTAAATTTAAATTTAATGCTATAGTAGTTCATAAGGTTTTGATTTCAAATTCAATGGGCATCATGGAATTTTTTCCATACACCAATTGGAATGGTGTAAATCCAGTGGTAGTCTTCCAGGTAGTGCGATATGCCCACACTACCTCTGGTAAACGAATTGCCCAATATTTCTAGTGTTGTTGTACCATCTTAGTAAGAATATTTTCCAGCTCCCTATTTGTGACTTCCACTTGCCCGTTTTCTTGTGGATGATAGGGGGTAGTTTTATTGTGTCGGATTCGATATTGCTGCATCAACTCTTGAATCACTTTCAAGGTGAATTGAGGTCCCTGATCAGTGGTGATTTCTTTGGGAACCCCAAATCTGGTGAAAATAGATTCATATAGGAAATTGGCTATAGTATTTTCCTTTGAATCTCGTAGTGCCTGCACTTCAACCCATTTCATCACATAGTCAGTACAAACAAGAATATACCTTTTTTCGCTTGATTGTGGATTGATGGGACCCACAAAGTCCATCCCCCATTTGTCAAAAGGTTCAATGTGCACATGGGGCTACAGTGGCATCTCATCTCGAAGAGTTGGTCTGCCCATTCTTTGGCATTGATCACATTGGTTCACATGTTTGATTGCATCTTTAAATAAAGAAGGCCAGAAATATCTATCTTGCAAAACTTTAAATGCAGTCCTTTTTCCTACAAAATGACCACCACATGGTTCATCATGGCAAGCCTTGAGGATTTTTGTGGTCTCATTTTCTACAACACACCTTCTCATGATTTGATCAGGCCCGATTTTAAACAAGCATCCATCAATCCATGAAAAGGTTGCACTCTTTTCTATTAATGTTTGAGCTTCTTAGGGTGAGAGTGTAGGAGATACTTTATCGGTGGCTAAGTAATTAGCCATATCCGCATACCATGGAATCTGTTCATCCAGAGAAAAAATATGCTCATCTAGAAATTGATCCTCAGTGGCTGTATGGTCCTGAGAAATTAACCTGGAGAGAAAATCTGCAACAACATTATCCCTGTCGGGTTTGTCAATAATGGTTACATCAAATTCCTGCAATAGTAAAAGCCACCTAATAATTCTACCACTCACTGCAGGTTTATTCATTAGGTACCTGATGGCTGCATGATCTGTATGCACAAAAATCTTATAACCTATAATGTAATGGCAAAACTTATTAATAGCGTGCACTACTACAAGGAATTATTTCTCTGTGATAGTATAGTTGAACTCAACACCTGTAAGATTTTTACTAACATAGTAGATGGCGTAAAACTCATCTCCATATTTTTGTCCTAATGCAGCCCCTATCGCATTGTTAGATGCATCAGTGTAAATGTGAAAGGGAGGGTCCAATTTGGACCTCTCAGCACAGGAGTTATGGTCAGTTTTTCTTTTAAAATTTGAAATGCTTGTTCACACTCACTGTTCCAGAAAAACTCAATATTTTTAGATAATAATGTATGCAAAGGTTTGGCAGTTTTACTAAAGTCTTGGATAAACCGCCTATAGTATCATGCAAAACCTAGAAAACTATGGATATCTCTCTGTGTTTGGGGAGTGGGTAGATTTTTAATTACTTCAATTTTTCATTTATCTACTTTAATCCCCTTCATAGATATATGATGTCCTAACACTATCCCTTCTTGCATTAGCATAAAACACTTTTTGTTGCTAAGGGACAGGTTTGTCTCTTGACATCGCTAGAGTACTTTCTCCATATTGGTTGTAGCTTCCTCAAAAGTCTCATCGTAAATGATGAAATCATCCATGTATACCTCTACAGTTTCTCCAACCATGTCCAAAAAGATACTAAGCACCACCCTTTGAAAGGTGGTAGGTGTGTTACACAACCCAAATGGTAAGACCCAATAAGAAAAAGTCCCCCATGGACAAGTAAACGTGGTTTTGTCCTGGTCTTCTTCCCCTATTTGTATTTGATTGTATCCACTAAACCCATCTAGGAATGAAAAATATTTCCTTCCTGCCAAGGTGTCAAGGACTTGGTCAATAAAGGGTAAGGGAAAATGGTCTTTTCTAGTGGCTTTATTGAGCATCCTATAATCAACACAAATGCACCACTTGCCATTTTTCTTAGGCACCACCACTAAAGGTGATACCCATCGACTATCCGATATTGGATAAATAAACCTAGCTGACAAAAGTTTTTGTAGTTCAGCTTTGACAATTTCTTTCATAGTTGGATTCATTCTCCTCTGGGGCTGTCTTACCAGTCTCACATTGTCTTCCAAATATATCCTATGAGTACAGACTTTGGGTGCAATCCCCCTCATGTCTATGTAATCCCATGCAAAAGCAGTTTGGTGTTTGACAAGTATTTCCTTTAATTTATCCTCTTGAATAATTGACAACTCATTATCAATATTCAATACTCTATCAGGTGCCACTTCTATTTGTTTGACATGGTTATCTTTGCTACCTACAAGTAGGGATTCTAGAGGAGGATGAGAAGATTCCCCTTGGAAAAAGTGTGTTATGACTTGTTCTTCATTAGTGTCATCCTCAATCTCATCTAGAGCCATTATAGGTTGAAGCATTGATAATGCATCATCATTTAAGGCTTCATAGTTTGGTTCTCCCAACAAATCAATGGATTGTGCAGGTGGATAAATGATCAAGTTTTTGGTATTTTATCCATCTGAGATCGTCATTTGTCCTATCCTACAACTTATATAAGCATCAACTGTGGCCAACCAAGGTCTACCTAATATAAGTGGATAGCCACCCAATCCAGATCTAGATTACAACACTAGAAAATCTTTCAAATACTCCCATGCATCTACTGATACAACAACATCTTCCAGTATTCCCTTTGGAAGTACTGTGGATCGATCATCTAATTGAAGGATAATTTTAGTTGGCCTCATCTCCATGAGTTGTAGTTTCTGCATGGTTTCTTAGGGCATGACGTTTATGGTAGCCCCTAGATCTACTAATGTGTTGGGTAATGGGAAGCCTACAATTTTAATGGTTAGCATTGGGCTTCCTGGATCAGAGTATTTAGGATGGTAGGTATTGCCTAACATGAGATCAGCCAATTGTCCTACCACATTTACTAATTTTGATGGTTTTCTTCTTAATTTTTTTAAACATAATTCTCTTATGGCCTTCGTATAAATGGGAATATCTCTAATGGCTTGAAAGAGGGGAATTATGACTGTCAGGTTTTTTAAGCCTTCCATAATGTCAAATTTTGGTTGTGTTGGCTTCCTAGGTTTGTGTAATATTTTTGGAAAAGGTGGAACCCCTTCATTTCTATTTTTCTTAGTAGTTTCTTTTTCTGCCACCTCTTCTACCAAAGGTGGCTCTTCTACTTCTAACTCTACATCCTCTTCCTCCACTATAGGAGGAGTTGGTTCTACTCCTAATTGTCTTCCTGACCTAAGTTGTATAGGGCTACAATCTACTCTAATATGATACATTGGAAACACCTCTGTGTCTACCTGATAGGTGGGCTGATTTGACTTGTTATTGGAATTTGGAGTTGGTTGTGCAGGTAGCTGAATTGGTCTTGAAGTAGGAGGTGCAGGCAAGTTGGGCTATGGTGGAGTTTGAGTTGTATTTTGTGGAGGTGAAGTCCACGCATTGTGGTTCCTCCATTGTGGTCTAGTTTGCTAATAAGGCATCCATGGATATGGGTTGTAAGGAGTAGACCCTTGGGTGGCATTCATCCAAGGAGGTTGACCCCACCATCCCATGTTGGGTGGTTGAGTCTGACCTTGGTTCATATAATTACTTCCCCCATAAGGTGGCATTCCTCCTGGCATATTATTTCTCATAGGAAATTATTGCTAGTTTCTCCTATTACCCATGAAATAGGTTTTTGCTACTTTAGGTTCCTCTTTGATATTTTCTATTTGTGGACACAACCTAGTTTTATGATCCCTTTGACAGATTGCACACACTCTAATTTTGTTTTTCGAACACTCATTTTTTGGATGTTTTCTCCTACATTTTGGGTAAAAGTAGGCTAATGCTGCTTCAGTTTCTTGCTTCTTTTTCTGAAGCAAGAGTGTATCCAATTGAAGTGCAAGAGATGAGAGCATCTCACTCTTCATATCATCCAGCATGTTGCCTATTTTAGCCTTAGTTATCGAGGTTGTAGTTTTTGTGATTCGAGTGGTTGGTTTACCTTTTCTACGAGAATAATTCTGACACAATTTTTGGATATTTGACATTTGATGTTGGTAAATATCCCCTCCCGATATTAGATTTAAAGCTTCTAGAGACTCATTTGTGAGACCCCTCAATAAAATACTTCTTAAGGACTTCTCACCCAACCTTGCATGGGGTGATATTTGCAAATTAAAGCTAAATCTGTCCCAATAGTCTTCCAATGATTCTTCCTCTTTTTGAGTCATATCCAAGACTTCTTCCCTGACATCTCGTGCTCTCCCAAAGTTTTGGTATTGGTCTAGGAAGATCCTTTTCATATCTTCCCAGGTTGCAATGTGTTTATTTCCTAGACTGATGAACCAACGTAGTGTTGAATCATCTAAAGTGGAGGGAAATAATTTTAGTTTTTGGGCATCTGATTTGTAATCCATTGACCTGCATAATACATCGAATTTAAAAAGGAACAGGTTAGGGTCTTCAGTTGGAAATCCCCTAAAGATAGGAAGATGAGCGGGAGATATATTTTTCATCTTTGTTTCTCCCCTTGCTTCCTCAATTGGGAAGTCAAAGTTGGTTGAAGCTTCTTCAATTTCAGCCATATTTTTAGGTAATGTAGGTTCTACACCTACTGCTTCCAGGGCAAATTTCAAGGCTTCACACTCATTTTGTTTATCCTCCAAAAGTATTCCTAAGTCAACGTTTGAAATGGTTCCTTCTTCAACTACTTTCCACCGTTGAATATTCAATAAATCTTCCTCAGATTGGGTTCTCTCAAATAGATGTCCTAAACCAAAGTTTGAAACTAGTCCTTCATCAAAAGATGTTTGTCTTAATGGCTGAGAAGAGCTTTGTTCAAAAATTGGATGACTACACCAATGTACTACTAGAGGAGATGGTAGTTCAGTTTCAGGATTTGTTTCAGATGTTTTAGAAGGAATTTCAGAAGGTTTTTCAGGTATTTGTGAAGTAAAATTTTTTCTTTTCATAAAACAACCATTTAATCCTCTTAATATCGATGGACTCATACAATATCAGGTAGAAAATCTATGGGTAAACTAATCTAAATTGTAAGTTCAAGGTTGACTATCCTATATATTTGACTACTACAGTTGGCACTCCCCAACAACGGTGCCAAAATGGTGAGCAAAAATTATGTTCTAAAAACAGTCATTTCCTATCCATTAATTATCAATCTAGAGTTCGTAGACTTGTGAGTGCCAATGCAAAGTATATGCCTGTGGTAGTCTAAATATGAGTCCTCTGTGTCACTTTGGTTTGGGGGGTGGTTGTTGGTATAGTTGAAGTTCAACCAAACCGGATAAAATTAAATTACAGGAAAGTAAATTCTACAGGAACTTGCAGAAAAACTAAATTAAAATGTCAAACATGTGACTGAAAGGAGATGTGCAAAAAGTAAAGTACAAAAAAGCAAACACTCTTGCAGAAATTAAATAAAATAGGAAATACAGAATTAGACACATTTGCAAAATAAATAATGGAAACTAATTAATGAAAGCAGAAGAAAATAGGGAAGGAATACTATCTGGAGTGGGCCTAGGCTCCGTAGACATCCGCCCGGTTAAATTACGCAATCACTCTTCGAACTCAAGAAATTGACCAAAACACTTCGAGATTTTTATTATGTAGTACAAATTTTTACAGAGCAAGTTCGGATGATTTCTTCAGGGGTGCATTTTATACAGAACGCAGTCATCCCTTATTTACAATTTTAGATGCTACATGATTTGCTATGGTGGGCATGCATAAATTAATTAGACATCTAAAAACAGAGAAATCACGCTAAAATTAACCCTTTTGAAATAATTATAGCATTTCCTATGTTTAACAAAATGCATCTAATTATACATGGTCTTCAATTTTCATGGTCAACGTGCATGTTTTTATTCTATCCAGTGCACACGTTGTTCGACTTATTTCTAGAAAATAGGTACCTTTCTAGCCTATCATTGGAATATAGGCATATTTTTGGCCTATCACCAGAATACAGACACTATTTTTAACTTGCTTCTATTCGCTAAATATCATCACTTATTTTTTTTTAATCGAAAAACCCCTTGTGGGGCCGCCTTGGTCTGAGAGACCATGAACAGGGGGATCTACACCATCAAAGTCACCTGGGGGTCACACCCGGCCCTGCCCGCACCAATATTATCAATTGGATTTTGGATACCCAATTTAACTTTTTGGTAGGGTGGAGATTCGAACCTGGGACCTCCCTTGGAGGATTGCCCTCTCCTCTCCAACTCACCCACAACACCTGGGTTCACTAGTTTTCGAGTTTCAAATAGTGCATACATTTATTTTGTCATCAGGAGACATGCACCATTTAGCCTATGGTTGGGAGATAGGTGCCATCTTGTGTATGGGAGATAGGCACCTTCCAACCTGCAGTCAAGAGATAGACACTATCCTTTCTACTAGGAGATAGGTACTTCCTTTTTGTTGGGGTATTGGCACATTTTGGGGTATAGTGCCAGGATGCAGGCACTATACCTTAGTTTATTTCGGAGTGCCTTACTCCTTTGATATTATCGCCATTTACTCATCAATCCTTCCTTAATTGCTTTACAAAAATATTAAATGATAGGTCCGCATAGGACATAGACTCAAAAGGTTCAAAAAAAGGCAAAATGTACAATATCTACATACAATTTTCACTCAAAACACACATTAGGCATAATACGTCATTTTCTATTAAATATATACAAAATTCTCATAAAAGATACATTTCTAATATAATATAACGTAAAATTATGTTATTAAATTATATAAAAAATAATCATTGTTGGTGCTCATCAATCATCAATACATACATGCTCTACAAATGAATTGAACCAGAGGCCAGATAGAAGTCAATTTGTATTAAGATGCAAGTAATCTGTTTATACATATGAATTGTAAATGCCTAAGAGCCAACCCATTTTTTTTTTTTTTTTTTTTTGTAGATAAGATACTATAGCATTAATACCAGGTTTTACAGGTTGACCCAAAACCTTTTACAAAAAATAGCCCAGGGTTGTTGATGAACATGTCCTTACTAAGGATCCTATATATGTAAAATCTACATGATGCCAAAGCCATTACATACGGTAAGGCACATAGCATGTTATCAAAAAGAAACTTCCCATACAACATTTTGGGTATACCCCAAGAAAACACACCTGCATCATAATTATAAAAAAAGAAACAGACACGTGAAAATGGATAGATGCAGGAGATGTCTCAGAGCGGGAAGGTCGTGTCGGGAGGGGCTGGGAGCGGGCGCGCCAACATTACGAACCAAGACCTCAGCAAAGCGGAAGGTCACAGCAAGACGGAGGGAGGCCAGTCTGAGGATGGAGGTTCTGCAGAGTTGTCTGAAGATGACGTTAACCGCGGGAAGGATCCGCCTGATAAACGGAGGATGGGCCAATAGAAAACGTATGCTCAAGCAACGGCTTCGGAAACCCCTAGCGGTTTTTTCACTCAGGACCTGTTTTCATCCGGAGATGAACTGAATATCCCGAAGGAAGTCCTCTCAAGTTTTGTAGAGTTCAAAAAATTCACCTTAGTGGGTAAGTTCGTTGGGGGACGCCCTGATATGGAGACCATCCGCAGGTGGGCAGCTGCAAAATGGCGAACGTCGGGCCACATGGAGTTGGCTGCCCTGTCCAGGGGTTTTTTCACAATAAGACTGAATAACGCAGAGGATTATTGTAAAATTTTGGCTGGGGGTCCCTGGTTTCTGGGACGAAGGAGTCTCTTTCTCAGGAAGTGGGGGATGGATTTCAATCCCGAAACACAAAACATCAATATTGCCCCAATATGGGTTAGGCTTCCGAACCTTCCCCTCTTTTGCTGGCATGAAAATGTCATCAGAGGTATTGCACGCTCCATTGGGGAGCTGGTTACCATCGACCCTCCTACCCGAGCCCGAACCAGATTTGTTCAGGCTCGCTTCTGTGTTTTGGCGGATTTAGAGGCAAACCTCCCGGACTCCATTACCCTGAGGTCTGGAGGGTCTTTTCTTCATAAGCAAGCCATTTTCTATGAGAATAGGCCTGCTTACTGCCCTCATTGTAATTCTCAGGGGCATCTTCAGTCTAGCTGTCCTCTTCAAAAGCCGAGGGAAAAAAAGGGGGGAATCTTGCAACCCCCTGGACCATGGTGAAGGGCAACCCGAACACCCTGTGGCGATAGAGGCTACACCGTCAATCCTTTCAGGGGAACTCCCTGTATCTTCCACCCCTGATAAGGGTCTCATCTCCCATTCGAGTGCCACTCATGGCGGTGCGAGCCCCCAGCCAGAACCTCAAAGGGAAAAAGAACAGCCCCCACCCCCTGTTCCTGCGTAGGTTGGCCTACTAAATCTCCATAATCAGAACCTTCTCGAGGCCCAGAACCTGCTGGAAGATTACCTGACAGGTAGGAGGGGCGAGCAGTCTGGCAATATCAGCCCTCGAAACACTAGGAGCCGAAAGCAAGGGGTAGATTTTGGCAGTGAAAGAAAGCAGGGTCGTCCTCCTAACAAAGAAAGGAGGGATAAGGAGACGACAGCAGATGTTGCAAATGGTTCTCAGCGTTTGCTTTTTCAAGAGGATTCTGATTCCCTGATGGGTGACTCTCTTGTCCCAAAACCTCCCATCCAACAGGGAAAGGGGGGTAAGAAATTCCTTAAATTGTCCAGATGAAAGTCCTCTCATGGAATGTGAGAGGCCTTAATGGAGTGGCCAAACGCAGGGTTGTGGCCGATCTCCGGAAGAAGTCTAATCCCTCCATCCTCATTTTGCAAGAAACTAAGTCCGATGCTTCCGTTTCCGCTAAGGCTGCTAAGTCCATCTGGGCCAAGGGCCATTTCCTCTCCAGTCCTGCAATAGGTTCTGCAGGCGGCCTCATGGTAATGTGGGACCCTGATTTTGTTGAAGGCAACCTCTTATCAGTCTCTAGCAGGATTATGAACGTTCTGTTTCATTCCAAGGTAGATAATTCCTCATGGATTTTGACTAATGTTTACGCTTCGAACTCTGTTGTGGAGAGAGCAGAGATGTGGAAAGCCATTTCTCAGATGAGAGACAATTTTAGCGACCTCCCGTGGGTTGTAGGTGGAGATTTCAATTGCCCTCTTCATCCTTCAAAAAAAAAGGGAGGCGCTGAACTTCTTAGTCGCGGCTTGGAGGAGTTCAGAGATTTTGTATCTGCTAATAATTTGTTGGATATTGACCTTAAAGGGGCATCCTTCACCTGGAGCAACAGGAGGATTGGGAGCAATCTCATCCAGGTCAAGTTGGACCATTTCTTCATTTCTCACGAAGCTATCCCCCTCTTCGACGATGCAACTCTCTCTGCCCTTCCCAGGATCGGATCTGACCATAATCCTATTATTCTGGAGGTCACTGACGGGCCTGGTTATAAGACCCCTTTCAGATTCGAATCCATGTGGATTTCCCACAAGGATTTCAGAGAGAAGGTTTCGGCTTGGTGGAAGGTGAAGCTAGTAGGTTCAGCGTCCAAAAGACTGGCTCTAAAACTCAATCTGATTAAAAAGAATTTGAAGGTTTGGAACAAGGAGGTTTTTGGCAACATTTTCGAGTCTAAAAAGTCCATTTCTCAGAAATTAAAGGCTCTGGAGGAGAAGATGGAAGCCGAAGGGTACTCGGTAGCTCTCAGAGAGGAGGAACGGTGCCTCTTAGTTGATTACCATTCCATCCTGGCTAGAGAGGAAGTCTTCTGGCGTCAGAAATCCAGGGAACTCTGGTTGAAGAATGGTGACTCAAATTCAAAAAATTTTCACGCGTCCACCATGAGGCACAGGGGGGCCAATAAGATCAGGGAGGTGGTGTGCAAGGATGGTCATACTACTAGGGAGATTGATGAAATTCGTAGTGAAGCTGTCAATTTCTTTCAGGATTTGTTGGGTGCTCCTCCTGACAGTGACCTCCATGTTCAGAGATCCTTGCTAGCTAATTTCCCCACCAAGGTTCCCCATGAGGTGAGTATTAAGCTCCTGGAACCGTTTTCCCATTTCGAGATTAAGGATGCTCTTTTTTCCATGCAACCGGATAAGGCCCCTGGGCCCGATGGTTTTCCCCCCCATTTTTTTCAAGCTATGTGGGATATTGTGGGGTCTAATGTTTGTGAAGCTATTCTGGAAATTCAAGCCGCCAGATCCATCCACCCAAAACTCAACTCTACCTTCCTAGCTCTCATTCCCAAGACTCCCGCCTGTAAAAGCTTTTCTGACTATCGACCCATAAGTTTGTGCAATGTCTTCTACAAAATTCTTTCTAAGACCATTGCCAACCGTCTGAGATCCCTCCTCCCCTCCTTGGTTGGTCCTGCATAGGGTAGCACTGTTAAGGGTAGAAACATCCTGGACGGTGTCATCACAATCCATGAGACCCTCCACTCTGCCCAATGTTCCAAAAATGCTGCGCTTTTCCTTAAGCTAGACATGAATAAAGCTTTTGACAGGGTCGATAGGAGGTTTCTCTGTGTTGTCCTCCTCAAATTTGGCTTCCACCCTCTCTGGATTGACCTGGTGAGCAGTTGCATTTCCTCTCCTTCATTTTTAGTTCTGATCAACGGGTCCCCGGCTGGCTTCTTTCGAAGCGCTAGAGGTCTCAGACAAGGTGATCCTCTCGTCCCCTATTTTGTTCATTCTTCTAGCAGAGGTCCTAAGCTGGTCCTTGAATGATGCTCTCCGACGAAACAAGATCTTCGGCATTTTGCCTACGTCCAGAGTTGATCCTGTCACTCACCAACAGTTTGTAGATGACACGCTCATTTCCACTGGAGCGTCTGTCATCCAGGCCAAGTCTATTAAGCGCATCCTGTCCCGGTATGAGAAGGCTGCTGGCCAAAAGGTGAATTATATCAAAAGCAAAATTTACTTTATCAATACTCCTTTACGCAGGCAGATTCGCATTGCTAGGATTCTGGAATGCACCATTGATTCCCTGCCTGCAACATATTTGGGATTACCCTTGGCTTGCAATGGGCGTGCCGGTGCAAACATGTGGAACATGATCTTGGAACGGCTCCATAAGAAACTCAGCACGTGGAAAGGTAAATTGTTGTCTCAAGCCGGGAAGGCCACACTCACCAAAGCATGTCTGCAAGGAATTCCCACTTATTTCATGTCTGTTCTCATGATTCCTGTGACTATTCATTCCAAGATTGAGAAGTTACAGAGGAATTTTTTGTGGTCCGATAGTGAAGACAGATCCAGAATTCCTTTGGTGGCCTGGGAGAAGGTCTGCCTTCGAAAAGACCAAGGTGGTATGGGAATGAGAAGATCCAGACTCATGAACATGGCGCTGATTGCAAAACATGCTTGGAGGATCCTCACTAACGAACCGGTGGAATGGGTCAAGTTGGTTAAGAGGAAGTACCTTGGGCAAAATTCTTTCCTTGAAGCTGGGCCTCCGGTCGAAGCCTCGGCCTTTTGGAAAATAGTGCTTCAGGCCCGTTCATTAATTATCAGGGGCGCCCAGTGGATCTTGGGCGATGGATCCTCCATCCTCTTTTGGAGAGACAGATGGGCTGGTGATGAAGCCCTTGAGTCGAAAGCAGACCTGGCCGGTTTGTGGACCCTGATCGATCCAAACTGTCAGCTCAAGGTAGCGGAATTCATCGATCGGAGCTCTCTTCCCCCCCGGTGGAAGCTTTCGGGTGTAGACGGCTTCAACAACGAGTTGGCTTTTTTATCTAGAATTCTTCAATCTGTTTTAATTCCTTCGATTATCAGGGAGGATAGAATTATTTGGCGTAGCACTCAGGATGGTCTTTTTTCTGTTAAGTCCGCCTATGACCTTCTTACGTCTGGAAATGCTATGGATATCCGGTGGAAGGCGGTTTGGCGGAAAGGGATTATTCCTAAGGTGAATTTTTTTGCCTGGATTGCCTTTCATAATAAAGCCCTAACCATTGATAATCTTCATAAGAGAGGCTTTGAAATTCCCAACAGGTGCTATCTTTGCTTGGCTGATTGCGAATCGTTGGATCACCTATTCTTACACTGCCCCTTTTCCCAATCGGTTCTCAGCTTTGTGTTGTCATCCTTCCAAATCCTGTGGTGTTCTCCCCGATCCCTCAAAGACGCCTTCCTCCAATGGCCCAGCCCTTTCAAGAACCCTAAGCTCCGGTTTCTGGTTGAAGCCACTTTCCACCACTCCATTTGGCGGATTTGGCTCGAGAGAAATGGGCGTATCTTTGGCAAGCCCCCCAGGGTGGCGCTCTCTGTCGCCCAAAGAGCTTTATCCTTTGCTATTGAGAATTCGAAAATTATTCCCAGCTCCCGCCCTCACCTCCCTGGGGAAGAGTTTATTCTCAAGAGGTTGAATATCCGCCCACCTTCCGAGGTCGGTTCTGTGTCTGGACGGAGGGATGTCGTATGGTCCAAACCTCCTGTGGGGTGGATCAAACTCAATTTCGACGGGGCAGCCAAAGGCAACCCAGGGCCCGCGGGTTTCGGAGGCGTTGTGCGAGATCATGATGGTAAGCTGATTTTGGCTTATTGCAAAGATTTGGGGCTTCAGACGAATCATTTTGTCGAAGCCCGAGGTGTTTTGAAAGGCTTGCAGGTCCTATCGGATGATCCCAGGCCTCTCATTATTGAAGGCGACTCGTTAAACATCATTAACTATCTTCGTGGCTCCAAAGACCCGTCTTGGCGGGTTTGCAACATCATCCTCGAAGCTAGAATGCTCCTTTCCCGGCGTGCCAGGTGGGAGGCAGGGCACATTTTCAGAGAGGGCAACCGGGTGGCGGACCACTTGGCCAACAAGG
The DNA here is from genome assembly GCA_028583015.1 of Wollemia nobilis. NCBI lineage: Eukaryota > Viridiplantae > Streptophyta > Pinopsida > Araucariales > Araucariaceae > Wollemia > Wollemia nobilis. The sequence goes on from JAQPPZ010003223.1 coordinate 5,368,414, forward strand.
GCCTTGCGACCACGTGTCCGATGATCTGGCGGTCTCGTTTCCCATCCGAGTTGGATAGCTTGGCCAAGACGGACATTACCCCATGATGATTGATTTGTGTCAGTTGTTTTTTCTCGAAGTTTCTGAAGGTCGGGAGGTGGGCCCTCTCAACCTCGCCGTTTGCACTCCGTTTTTCAAAGATGGTGATTCCCACGTTTTCAAGGCTCGTCTGATTTGGTGCAACAGTGGTTATCGACGCTCCCTTCTCCTCCATGATGAGGTAGTTGTTTCCCCATGCTCCTTGCACTCCTCTCCTTTGTCCAAAGGTGGAAGTTCCAAGTATCTCTACCCTGCCGAGTCGTTGCAGTGTGGGAAGCTCGATAATTCTTGGGAATGTTTGAGTTTGAACCGTGCCACTTCTTGGCCTTGGAACCGGCTCCAGCTGTCGGCAATTATTTTTGTATTTATGTTTTGTGTGATCAAAATTTTCATGGCGGTTTGCTTCGTCCGGAGCCTTCGGGCTAGTAGCAACTCCCTGTTTTCTCCTCATTCTGATTTACGTTCATAGCCGTTTGGCATGAAACATCATCTGGCTAGGCTATTTTTGTATATAAGGTTTTGGGATCCTCTATAAAAACCCATTATTAATTAAAATTAATAATTACCAAAAAAAAAAAAACAGACACGGATCCCTTCCTTGAAATAGTGGAGAAACAAAAAGTTGTAGACACACATAGCAGAGTACTTAAAAAAACTCCCACAATCTCTGTATTGATAGTTACTCTTAATAATTCTTTGGTAATTGCTTTCTTTCGTATATGACATGCTTTGGGACCACATCCTGTCTTGGCCAATCAGCCTTGGAGAAGTGAACCTGTTGGCTAGATTTATGGCAGTGGCTATCTGGTGGTCCATGTGGCTCTAGTTTAAAGTCTTATATTGCCATTTCTTTCCTGCCTTGTGATTATCAACCAACCTAAAATTACTAAGATGACTAAGATCCATGTTATCTAACATGTGGCTGTCCCCATTAGTCTTTGTGGTATTTCCAAGCAGCATCCATGAAGACTGATAGCTCGAATAATTTTTATTGTGAGTCCATTTCAAAAAAGAGGTAGGAATACTCCTAGCCTTCAAACTTACAGTGCCTTCCCTATTGGTAAATTTGACTATCATTCTTGGCATTATTGTTGAATAAGCTCCTCTACTTCGCTCGGGACACCGTGTTCCCATTTGAAAAGTTCATCACCATCGACACCCAAATTGGCCAGCTTATCAACAATTTTGTTAGCTTCCCGAAAGACATGTTGGTCTTTTATGTCCTGTCTTCCCTGGAAAAGGATCCTATTCTCTTCAACAATTGTTTTAATCCTCCAAGGAGGTGTTTTCAAATTATTAAGGAGATTTATAACATGCATAGAGTCTCCTTCTATGGTCAAATTGCCTTCTAAGTCTTGAGTCATTTGAAGGCCTCTCCACATAGCTCTAGCTTCAGCTTCATTATTTGTCCTTGTTCCCAAATATTCGGAAAATGCAAGCATCATATTCCCATTGTGATCTCACACAATACTGCCAATGCTTACTCTGCCAAGATTTTCCTTAGCCGCTCCATCAAAATTAAGCTTAAACCAACCCGTAGGAGGTGGGGACCACTTAATATTGGCTCTAGGGTTGACTACCCTAGGCACAGACTCATCTAACAAGGTTTACGGCTATCAAAAGGGATAAGGTTCACATTCTCATTGGCAAAGGATAGGATCCTAGCAATGATAGTTTGATGATCATTGATAGACTTATTAAAGACTCTATGGTTCCTTTCTAACCACACCTACCAAAGATAGTGATTGAGACAAATTTTCCACATGTATCTAAGTCTTTGGCTTGAAAAGGGACAAGGCCATTAGACGAAAAAATCAAGTACAATGGCTGGTTTAACCCAAGAAATATTGAAGGCCTAAAAAATCCCACTTAAGATAGTCAAGGAAAAAGGGCACTCAAGGAAAATGTGATAAATGGTCTCCCAATTAGCCCTACATAGATAACAATGATTAGTGATACAAATACCTTTACACATCATATTATCAATGGTTAGAATTCTTCCTTGGATAACTAGCCATGAAAAGACTGCAATTTTTGGAATTAATTTTTTTATCCAAACTAAGTCCTTTTGGAGGACAAAATCCTCGTCATCAAGTAGAAGCTTGTAAGCTGATTTAATAGTGAACTGCCCATTTTCTATAGGAGCCTAGGTCACTTGATCTTCCTTGGGTCTCATGGGGATAAACTGTTGCTCGAGAATGTTACAAAGATCATTTGATTCCGCTTGAAATCCCTGAATCCTTATTTTTTTCCACTTCATTCTGCCTCTGTCCTCAACCATATAATCAAAGACTTTTCTGCCAATGATTTCTTTCATGATATCTCTGATTCAGGCTAAGTTAGGATATTGCGTTAGTGGTTCATCCTTAGCCCACCTATCATTCCAGAAATTTATCCTCTCACCATTGCCTAAAACCCATATTAAACCTTTTTTGATGATTTCCTTACAATTGAGAATTTCTTTCCAAAAAGCAGAACCTCTGATTGGAACTGAGTCACTTAGAAATTCCATATTTTGAAGATACTTTCATTTGATGATAGCTTTCCATTCATTTTATTCACCAAAAATGAGGCGCCATGCCTGCTTAGCTAGTAAATATAAATTCATATGAGCAATTCTCCTCAGACCTAAGCCCCCATTTTCCCTGGGTCTACACACTTTGGTCCATCCTACAAGGTGTATCCTTTTTTTCTCCTCTAATCCAGTCCATAAAAATTCTTTTTGGAGTTTCTCAATTTTTTGGAAAACCTTCACAAGGGCTTTGAAAATGGAGAGGAAATAGACTGGAATACTCTGAAGAGAGGCCTTAGTGAGGGTCAGCTTTCCTGCTTGAGATAGAAGATGACCTTTCCATCCAACAAGTTTTTTTTGAATTCTTTCAATAACCTTGTCCCACATTGACTCTCTCGGAGAACCAATGAAAAGAGGGAGACCAAGATACAAAGTGGGGAGGTTTGCTATATCACACCCTAAAATTTCTACAATCCTTCCTTACCTTTGAATGGGGGTGTTCAAGAAATATAACTTGCTTTTACTGAAATTAACTTTCTGACCAACAACGTCCTCGTAGAGTTGCAAGATGTATTTAATTCTTTTGACCTCAACCACCGATGCCTTAGTCAATAGAAGGGTATCATCAACGAATTATTGGTGAGAAATAGCCCTAGTGAGAGATGTTGCCTTGATTCCTGATATTAGCCTTGAATTGCAAGCATTTTTTATGGTTCTACCTAAAGCTTCTGCCACAATGATGAATAACATGGGGCTGATAGGGTCCCCCTACCGAATTCCTCTATGACTTTGAAAGTAACCAGCAGTTGTTCCATTAACCAGAATCAAGAACCATGCTTTAGAAATGCATTATTTGATCAAATTAACCCATTGGTGGTGAAAACCAAACTTAAGGAGGACAACAATCAAAAAGTCCCAATTTAGCCTATCAAATGCTTTGTTCATATCAAGCTTGAGGACAAAAACAGACATGTTAGTCTTATGAGCAAAGTGCAGAGCTTCATGAACTGTGATAACTCCATCCAAGATTGACCTACCCTGGATAGAGCTTTCCTAGCATGGATCTATGATGTGAGGCAGAACATATCTCATTCTATTTGCAATGGCTTTAGTTAGGATCTTGTAAGAAACATTGCATAGACTGATTGGCCTGAAGTCAACCATAGATTCAGGGGTTTGCTTCTTAGGAATTAGAGAAATAAAAGTAGAGTTGAGACCTTTTGGGATATTATTGCTTGCTTGGAATTCTCTGACAGCAAAAATTACATCCTCACTTACGATGTCCCAAAAATCTTGATAGAAACAAGGGGGAAAGTCATCGGGTCCCGGGGCTTTGTCTGGCTCCATGCTAAACAAGGCTTCCTTAATTTCCTCATTAGAAAATGGAGCTAGAAGCTTAAGGTTTATATCCTCATTTATTATGCTAGGAATGGATTGCAAGAGAATATCTTTGGCCTCCTCATTGCACTGTGATTCTTGACCAAGGATAGAATTGAAATAAGTTATTGCCTCCTTTTTTATTTTTGTTAAGTCCTGAGTAATAGAACCATCTAATTTTTTTAAATTTTTATCTTGTTATTGCTTCTGTTTCTAAGTGTGGTGACGTGAAAAAACTTGGAATTTGAATCTCCATATTTCAACCAAAGAGCCCTTGATTTTTGCCTCCAATAGATTTCCTCACAAGCCAAAATGTTATGAAACTCTGCTAGTTTTGTCCGTTCCTCCTGCCTAGTAGTTTCATCAGCATCACCATGTTGAATCCTCTGATCAATTATCTTCAAACTTTCAACAACCTATTTTTTATTTTCAAAGAGGTTCCCAAAGACCTCTTTGTTCCAAGTTCAAAGCTTTTCCTTAACAAACTTTAATTTGCTAGCAATTTTAAAAGTTGCACTACCCTTGATAGGTTGCTGCCACCACTGAATTAAGTTATCTCTGAAACTGGAATGTTTGATCCACATAGATTGAAATATGAAAGGTTTCTTGAAGGATAGAGAGTTAGGGATCTCCAACAAAATGGGATTATGATCAGAGGTAATTTTAGGAAGGGCTTGCAGGGTAGAATCACCGAACAGAGTTGTAGCCTCCTTTGATAGAAAAAACTTGTCAAGCCTTTCTTGAATGAGATGACACCCTATCTGCCGATTGCTCTAGGTATAATTCGCTCCTCTAAGTTTTACATCCATCAACATGTTGGAGTTCACAAAGTCATTGAACTCATCCATGCTCTTGATAGGTGGTCCATTTCCACCCATTTTGTCTGAAGGGTAAAGAGGAGTGTTAAAATCCCTAGCCAAAATCCAGGGGACATTATGGAATATTTCACTCAAATTGCCTAAGTACTCCCACAGTAGAGCTCTCCCTTGAATTGAAGTCAGGGCATAAATATTTGAAAGGATCCATGACCTGTTGTTTATTTCCTTAAATAAAACACTAAGAACCCTATCATATTTCTGAATAATGGTGCCTTCTACTATCCAGGGATCCCACAAAGTCATAAGGCCTCCAGATGCTCCTCTGGCTGATTTGCAAACCATCTCCCCTTGATTCCAATTTTTTTTTGCTACTTTTTTTACTGAATCTCATCAATTTTTGTTTCTTGCAACATGATAATAGTTGGATTCACTTGATTTATTATTGCACTGACTTCCTTGTGTTTGGGCAGGCCATTGAGGCCTCTCACATTCCATGAGAGGAACTTCATTTATATTGTTTGGGATTTCTTCCTCTCCCCCTCCCTTGAGGGGGTTTTCCTAATTTGTTGTCTTTAGAACCTAGAATAACCTGTTGAAACAAGGTTCTATGTTTTCCATTGGCAATGTCATTATCAATTTTAATTTTTTGATGCTCAGCATTTGATATTCTCCCTCTTCTTTTTTCACTGCCAAAATCTATAGGAGACTTCATAGTGCTCCTGGTTTTTTTAGGACTAAACTGGGGGGAGGCAATTTGTTGCAAAACCAAACTACCATATTCCTCAGTCTGAAGAGTTTCACATATCTCCACCCCTACATCCAAATATTCTCATTTTTTCTGTATTCCCCTGGTCTATGGGACGACCCCTCAGTAGGATTCACCTGGCTCCTAGTGATGATGTTAGGGAGATGATATTTTTTATTTTTCAATGCCTCAACTTTCTTCCTAAGTTCTTCAACATTAGGGTTTGGCTTTGGGATGCCCACTGGGCTTGAAGTATTTTTAGAATTGGGGTTTAAGGATCCTAACTTGGATGGGGATTCTAGAGATCGGGCATTAGGGTTTGGCTTTGTGATGCCCACGGGGCTTACAGTAATTTTAGCATTAGGGTTTGAGGATCTTGACTTGGATGGGGATTCTAGAGAGTCAAAAAGGTTAGCCTGAAGGTTCTGGGCTTCCATGTCTTTCGATAATCCTCCTACTCCCATATTGGATAGAATTGAAAATTTATTTGAAACTAGAGGATTGGAACTTACCTAAGTATTTTGGTTGCCAACAACCTGTTGTTTTCCTTTGTCTTGTTGGGACCCTACACCCTCTCTTTTCTTTTTTTGGTAGACATAGTTTGCCTGATTGAAATCACCTCTACCAGGGAAACTCCTCAAATTTCCTCTGTCTAGCATTCCCTACTTTTGCTTTTCTCTATTCATTGCTAGGTTAGGGCACTGATTGCATAGATGTCCTTGATTTTTACATTCTGCATAGAATGTCGATCTGTTCTCATATTCTATCGGTTATTTTTGATAGTATTCTCCATACTCTAGCTCCACAAACCTTGGTAATTCATTATCCAAATTAGCATTTACGCAGATTCATGCATGAGTCATCCTTGTCCTAGCCAAGGTCGCATGGTCAATGGATATCAGGTCCCCTATAGTTTTGGCTATGCCCTGTAGCCAATATTCATTGAAGAACTGGGCAAGTAGACTCGGAAGATGAACCCAAATAGGGGTAATGTTAATATTTTGCTTTTCAAGGTTGAAATATTCACCCCATCGTCTGAGAAAAATGCTCCTTTTGCCCAGAAACCAAGGACCTCTTGTTAAAATACGGTTAGCATCCTCTATATTGTTAAAATAGATAATGAAGAACCCTCGAGTTAGAGATACCAACTCCAAGCTGCCTACCGGTCACCCTTTACCCGTCGCCCAAGCCCTGATAGTCTCCATGTCCGACCTACCTCCCAAAAACTTACCTACCAGGGAGAATTCTTCCATTGAAATAAAAGGGCTCATGGAACTTGTCGGGGCCAAAATTTTATTATTTAATGGAACTAGGGGTGGAAGAGAGAGAACCTCCTTTCTTTTTCCTCTAAGAGTCTCAGCAAAATACAACCACTTCTTGGGCCCCGCATTGTCCTTCGTATTTTTTTTTTGGGTCTTTCTGAGGAGGTTCGGGCCCCCGCATGATGCCCACCTCCAAATCTATCGTAGCCTGACCGCCTTCCTCTGGATCCTCTCTTGATCCATGCTCGAGTTTCCCACCCACCCCTTTCATACCTGATCCACCTCTTCCACCTTAACTGAGATTCCTGCCCAGAAAATTCAAACCCTCACTCCCGCCACACCCGCTAAACCTCAGCTCACTCATTTTTTTTTCCTTTTACATCATAGCATTTATAGATATTTTACAATTATCAAGCATTCAGAACCATCATTACCTCAGGAATGGATTGTTATCATGTCAAAAATTATACCAACCTATTGAACGACTTTGGGAGTGTGGTTTCTTGAACAACTTGAACATGGTTGCTCATTGTGGCCTAGATCTGCATCATCTCGAGTCATGCCCCACTTTCTAGCTTCATTTAGTTCCCTGATTTATTTTCTACCTAGCTACCCTATCGCTTGTATGGTAGCTTTTACCATTAATATTTTCTAACACAAAATCATGCCCAATAGACATGGTCGGAAAATATTTCCTTTTCTTGTTGAGGAGTGGTTGTTGGATTGTGTGGGCATCTATGGGATGTCCCTCTATTACTATGATGGTTTTCAAATAGATATCACTCTCTCGACAGTTATATTCCTAGAGCGAATATCTCTTTTGCTATGTTGAATATTTAGAATCTTAGTGACCCCATGTTGGGTGTAATTCTTTTGGTAGCTCTAGCATTCAGCTTGTCCTCTACTTCTATGAGCATTGGGCCTTTGAGCACTAAATGGGTTTTGTTCAAGTCTATGTCTTCCAATATTCTCCAGACTCCATTCTTTTGCTTACTCCTTTGTTGACTTTCGAACTCTAGATCAGAATATTAGGACCCTACTGAGCTTTGGCAGGTCATGAATGTTTCGATATTCCTAGAACCTTACCACTTCCTTGACTGGATATTTATGATGCTTCTAGGCTTAGGTTAAGACTAATTTTTTTGGGCTCCAATGACTTAGTCATTCTCTTGACTAGGTATTTTGGGCACTATCAAGCTTCAGTTTGTCTTAATATTTTTGGCCTTCTTAGCAACCTTCCTTATTTGTGAAGTTCAGGCTTTAGGGATCTTGTTGGGTTTCATCCAGGTACAATTGTTTTGATCATCCCCTAGACTTGGTCATTTCAGTCTTCTTTTTTCTCTTCTAGGATTAGGATGGATGCTTGATACTTTATCGAGCTTCAGCCATCATATATTATTTGGTGCTCAAGATACTTCACCCTACTTCACCATATTTATTTGTACTAGATCCTCGACACTCTGAGGGGGGTTGCGGTCTAGGCATAGATCTTCTAGTTAGCTCCTAACATAGCTATTTTCATGATTCTACCTTAGTCATATTTTGGGTAGTAGTAGAAAATTTTCATCACCTTAGGGTTCCAATTAGGTACGAACCTTCCAACATATTCAAGATATGTTTAAACTAAATACTATCTTTTGACCCTAATACCAACACTGCACTATTGAGTGCAATTATTTCAAAGGTCAATTTCCATCTTGATTTTCTTCCTAAGCTTGAGTGGACTTTAGTTAGCCTCCATGTTGTAGCTAGAGTAAGTTCAAGTCTCACCTTCATCGTCCTTTTCTGTATTGCTTCACTTTATCTCTAATAGGGCTTCTGAGCTAGCAAAATTTTTGGCAATCTTTGGTTTTATTTACAAAAAGTAAACTTAGTATATAGCTACTAACAGTTTGGTGTGGGTAGGTACAAAAGATACCCATATTCTTGGTGATTCATAGGGGATTTTCACTTTTTAGAAACAAGGAATCTAGGTAGCCACCTAAAATTTTGGACTTAACACTTTCTAAGGAAAAGGGGAGGGAAGAAGGAGCTAGAAGAAAAGCTAGCGAACATACAATAGGTTAGGGCCGCAGGAGAAGGGAAGGGGGAGGATGATCGATATAAAATAACATGGTGGGACACCATGAGGACAAATAAAATAATGGGGATAACAAGATAAAATAATAAGCAAAACTAGATCAAAACAACACATAAGGAAAGGAGAGGCAACATAAAATAGTAGAAACAATAGAACATAAGAAGAAAAAAAACCATCCAAAGGGGGTGGCAACCACAAAAAATAATGGAAAATAGAGGAAGGGGAAGGATGCAAAAAAGTACAAACATAAAATAGAATGCAACTGTGGGGTTAACTCAAGGAAAAGTGAATAGAATTTACCCATTCCATGGGACACCCCAAAAAATTGTATTCTAGTGTACACACTCTTTGAAACCCCAGCCCAATTTCAAGAACAAGTAAAATGCCAAATGATATTTTCCCACTCTATCATGAGCCTTTTTCTTGATGGAATCCAACAAGAACTTCTCTTGCTCATCACCACTCACCACAAGATCACTCCACTCCATCTGTGCTCTAAGGCTAATTTTTCTCTAAACACTTTAATGGCTACGCTTGGAGGCCTTTTATAGAATGTTTGCCTTATTCTAGATAGATTTAGCATGCACCATATCACACGGAGATCCAACTAGCATGTGAATCTCGGTCCTATTTTCTAGGGACTTTCTTCACCATTGATCATATGTCCTGTTTACATGAATTCCAAATTCTTTTCCATGTGATATTAGATTTCCAAGGATAGCATGTAAGGCTTGTTGTACTTGTTGGGAATTATTCATTGGGCTATGGACTCATAGAAACAAAAAAAAAAAATTAAGAAAAAATAACAAACAAAAATAAAATAAAAATAGGGGGCGAGAAATAAATTGCTATGATTCTAATAAGTGATCTAGGAAATTCCCTTATGTTTTTAATTTTATATTTCCTAGTGCTTTGGCTAGTCAGAAATCCATCGTTCGAGCATTTTCCTTGCAAGCTGAGTGCCATACCCTTGCTACAAATTTTATTTATTTGCTTATTATTGACACAAAATTTTGATGTACTTGACACGCCTGGGAAATACATTTTGTAGGTCAGCCTATGAATCTGCAATGATCAGATCAGATGATACAAAACCTAAGTTGTTCTTCATACTAATCCTGGTATTTTCTACCACCATTCTCAATTATCATGGAACACCATATGGGGTCAGTACATTCCCTTGGTATGAGCATACCCAGGCTATAACTAATCAAGGAAGCACAAGTGTCTGTCCAATTGACTTCAGTACTTGAATCACCTTGGGAAGGGTGCTAATATTGTCTTCCATATAAGATTATTAATACCGAGGTTCATACCCTATCTTGGTCTATTTCCACCATAGTTTGAGTTATGTTCCAACCATTATGATTATCATGCATTAATTGCTAGGGGATTAGAACATTGATAGCTAGTTCTTCAAATAGAGTTGTGGTAGGGAATGCGTCACATGGCATGGGTTGTAATGTCCATGCTGATTGTTATTCATTAGAGCTAAAATCATCCCAAAGCTCAATCATCCAAAATGGAGGTCTACCAAATATTTCATGAAAGAGCATTGGCATCTCCTCTTGCTACCTAGGGTTAATAGCTGAGAATAATGGTCTTTCACTTCCCATTAACCTTTGTTGATATTCATAAGGATATTGTGACAAGAAGATCCAGGTAGGTTCTAGTCCCTAGGAATTTATGCTTTGTGTTGGTTGAGGTGAAATTGAGGTTTCGATACTTTACTCATAAGGAGAGTGCACCTAGTCTTCATCTTCTTCTTCCAGTATCCAAGTTTCTACCAACACTTCCCTATCTTTCAGAGTCACTTTCATAGAAATTGATGGGGAAAGCAATATGCATCATCGAAGAAAGGCTTGATGTAAATTTCTCAGGTGATTATGACAAGACTTGTCATAGGGGAGTAACATCTCTGAGAGGTAATTTTCCCACTTGTATTAACATATTTTCAGCTTGCATGGCCTCCTTGTAAATTTTTGGAAACCTCTTTTCTTTGGATTTCTGAATAATGAGATTGATTTCTGAGAAAAATACCCAAGTATAGAATAGGTATGCCTCAACGAGATATGGCCGCAATTCATAAGGGATTCTATTCCAAGTTCTCTTGAAATGGATGTTTAATTCAATGATATATTCTTAAGAATAACGTTTGATGAATAAATATTGATTGAGTACCATAGAAGAGTCACCAGAGTAATCAAATGTGTCAATCAATGGCTTCACTAAGTCAGCCCGTGTACAGATGCTTCCATATTTCAAATATTTGTACCAAAGTAGGGCTCTTCTCTTAAGAGAGAACCAGGATTCTAAGCACCACATCTTCATACATGACATTATGAATCATTGTCGAGGAAGCAACATCTTGGTAATGTTCAAATGTAGTCTTGTCTATCCCATTAAAACTTGGCAAGTATTTTAAAACAATCCTGGGAATCTCATGGGGATTTTAAACATTGAGAGGACCTGAATAATTCCAACAAGGACACTTGCATTGAGTCATTGTAGCACTTGGGTCCATTAAATCATCAAATGAGCATAACTTCTCTGCTAATGAGGTTGATACTGCTCATCAAATCTTGAGTCCTCTAGGAGATACTTTTTGATAATGATGTAGAAGGGCAACCAACCATGAAATTTGATCAATTTTTACCAAAGTAACCTTGTTCTACTTTTTTTAAGAAAATTGATCATAAGGGTTTGGTTTGAGCTATAGGGGAGTTACCAGGTGATATATATTGCAGACCAAAATATAATATCACCAAGTTCTATTCAGATCTGAAAGACAATTGGTCATATGACATGATATCTAGATTTGAGAAAAATCACCAAGTGATTTTTATGAGATCTGATAATCAAGGATATCATCAGTCCTTAAATTATCCAACTAAGGGACCTTCAGGTCCCACCGGGTGTGACAAAAAATTTTGGTTGGATAATCTATCTAATGGAAATTTTTGTGCGCCCATAGACCTTGACCAACATTGAATGATCGAGGAGCTCATAAAAACTACAATGGTCAATCTTCGGAGGAGGTTGGTTCCTTGAAGTCTCAGCTAACTATACCTAAATGTGGGGGAAAAGGGTGCTAAAAGAGATAAAAGAGGCTAAAGCCAAAACTTATAGTGGTACAGATTAAGCAACATCAAGACATAAACAAGAACAAGGATCACACAACTAAACAATCAACTCCCTAACAGACCAACTACTTTGCAATCAATTACAAAACATTAAATTTAAATATATTGTATCTTTATCAAACCATAAATTCCAGACAAGTGAATGAGTACAGTAGAAATCTAGGATTCAAAATTAATACCATAAACATTCAACATGCTTAAATTAGAAATAAGTGATCATCAATACATACATGCTTTACAAATGAATCGAACCAGAGGCTAGATAGTAGTCAATTTGTATTAATATGCAAGTAATCCGTCTATACATATGAATTATAAAATCCTAAGAGTTGACCCATTTGCCTTATACATCATAGTATTTATAGATATTGTACAATTATCAAGCAATCAAAACCATCATTACCTCAGGAATGGATTATTGTCATGTTAGAGATTTTTCCAGCTTGTTTAACGGCTTTGGGAGTGTGACTACTCCAACAACTCAAACATGGTTGCTCACAATAGCCTGGATCTACATCATCTCAAGTTGTGCCCCACTTGTTGGCTACATTTAGTCTCTTGATTTATTTTCTACCTAGCCACCCTGTTGCTTGTATGGTAGCTTTTACCGTTAAGATTTTCTGACATAGAATCATGCCCAGCATATGTGGTGGGAAATTTTTTTCCTTTTATTGTTGGGGAGTAGTTGCCAGATTGTATAGGAATTTGTGGAATTCCCCTCTATTACTCCAATGGTTTTCAACTATAGATCACTCTCCTAGTGGTTATATTCTTAGACTAGATATCTCTTTTGCCATGTCAGATATTTAGAATCTCAGAAATCCTCGATCAGGTGCAATTCTTCCTATAGATCTGGAATTCAATTTATCATTTTCTTCTGTGTGAACTAGGTCTTTGAGCACTAACTGGGTTCTGGCTGGATCTAAGTCTTTTGGTATTCTCCAAAATTTATTATTTTACTTACTCCTTTGTTGGCTTTTAGGCTCTAAACAAGAACATTGGGACCCTATCGGGCTTCGATAGATCATGAATGTTTTGGTATTCCTAGGACTTTACCACTTCCATGATCGGTTATTTATTATGTTTCTAGGCTTAGATCAGGCCTAATTATTCCAAACTCTAGTGACTTAGCCATTCTCGTTATCGGGTATTTTGGGCACTACCAATCTTCGGTCTAGCTTAATAGTTTAGACCTTCTTAGCAACATTCCTTTCTTGGTAAAGGCTAGTCTTTAGGGACCCTATTAGGCTTTGGCTAGGTACAATTGTTTCGATCATCCCCAAAACTTGGTCATTTCAATCTTATTTTTACTCTTTTGGGATTGAGACAAATGCTTGATACTTTACCAGGCTATGACCATCACAAATTCTCTAGCGCTCAAGATACTTCACCCTACTTCACCATGTTCATTTGTACTAGATCTCTGACACTCTGAGGGAGGTTGCATCTTGAGCATAGATCTTCTTGTCAACTCTTGACTTAGCCATTTTATTAATTATACCTTAGTCAGCTTTTGGCTAGTAGATAGAAAATTGTCATTGCCTCGAGGTTTTGATCAGGTACAAGTCTTCTAGCATCTTTGGGAGATGGTCGATTTGAACTGAAGACTATATTTTGGCCCTAATACTGCATTATCGAGCACAATTATTCTAACGGTCAATTTTTTTTAATTTTCTTTCAATGCCTGAGTGGACTTCAGTTAGCCTCCAAGTTGCAGTTAGAGCAAGTTCAAGGCCTGCCTTCATCGTCCTTTTATGTATTGCTTCACTTTATCTTCGATAGTAATTATGAGCTAGAATTTTTTTAGAAATCTCTAGTTTTATTTAAAAAAAGCAAACCTATTATATAGCTACTAGTAGTTAGGCGTGGGTAGATGCAAAAAATACCCACAATTGTTTTAAGTAGTTGTATTTTTCTTGCTTGGCTAAGGAGGTTGTCTTTCCATCCAGTAAACTTCCTTTGAATCCTATCCAAAACTGGAGACCACATTTCCTCCATGCACCCTAAAAAAGTGGTATACCAAGGTAAATGGATGGAATATTAGCAATATTACAACCAAATATTTTTGCAATCCTCAATTGTAACCATATCTTTGTGTTCACAAAATAAATATTGCTTTTGATGAAGTTTATCAATTGGTTTGATGCCTTTTCTATTTATGGAGAATATCTTTGATTTCCTTTGCCTCTCTACATGTAGTTTCTCCCATAATGAAAGTATCATCCATAAACTGCTGACATGAAACTGATTCTAAACTCCTTGTTGGTTTGATACCTTTGATTCTACCTATAGTTGTGGTTTCTTGCATTGATCTTTCTAATACTTTAGCCATTAAAATATAAAGCTAAGGGGATAGAAGGTCCCCTTATCTTATACCTCTTTGACTTCCAAAGAAACCATAAGGTTTTCTATTTATAATGACTAAAAATTTGGTTGAAGAACTACAAATATTAACTCATTTCCTCCATTGGCTTCTAAAACCAAACGTATGCATAACCTTATCAAATAAATTCCATGAGACTCTATCATAGGCTTTATGCATATCGAATTTAAGAAACATGCATGGATCTCCTCTCTTCTCAATTGAATGAATTGTCTCATGAACAATGATGATTCCATCTAATATTTGTCTTCCATGAACAAACACTCCCTAAAGCAGAGAGATTAGAAAAAGTAGCAGACTTTTGATTCTATAAGCCAAAGTTTTTGTGAGCATTTTGTAGAGAGTGTTGCATAAGCTTATGGGTCTGAAATCCTTTAGATATGATGCACCATGTTTATTTGGTATTAAAACTATAAAAGTTGTATTTCATTCTTGGAGCAAAGAATCAGAATATTGAAATTCCCTTAATGCATCTAAAATATCTTTGCCCATTATATGCCAATTTATCTAAAAGAAGCCTACTAGGAATCCATCTGTTCATGGTGCCTTATCCTTCTCCATATCAAATATAGTATTCTTGATATCTTCATCTGAGAAAGGGATCAAAAGCCTAGCATTCATTTATTCAAAAATCAAAGTAATGATATTCAATAAGAGATATTTTGTATCTTCTAGATCTTCCTCTCTATCTTTGGAAAATAAATTTTGGAAAAAATAGATTGTGGCCACTACAATCTCCTCTTATTCCTTCAAAAATTCACCTGTCTCAATAATTATTTTCCTAATCTGATTTGCACTCCTATGTTTCAATGCAAACATATGAAAACACTTTGTATTTCTATCTCCATCCTTCAACCATAAATATCTTGATTTTTGCTGCCAAAATATCTCCTCCCTAGCAAGTAGATTATGAAATTTAGCCAAACTACCTTTCTCCATCCTGTCTAATTTCTCTGATCTTCCCTCATTTTGTTATTTCTATTCAATTTCATATAACTCTTTCATAATGGAGCACTTTATTTGAAATATATTAGCAAATTCTTCTCTATTCCATTTCTTCAAATTTTATTTTATGATTTTGAGTTTCTTTTATACCTAAAACATCTTTGTGTCATATACATTCGATGCCCACCATTCCTTAATTAAACCTTCTAGATCATGATGACTAAACCACATAGCCTCAAATATAAAAGGAAATCCTTTTGATTTCCTTTACTCCATAAATTCTAGCAAAAGAGGGCTATGATCTGATGTTACTCTTGGCAAAGTCTTCAAGCTATAACCATGAGTATTCAAGATCCAACTTACTGAATCTAGGGGCTCTGTCTATTCTTGATTGAAACAATCTTACTCTTATTCTTCTATTGTACCATGTATATTTGGATCCTTGAATTTCTATCTCCATCAACCCTAAGGAAGCTATAAACTCACCAAACTCCTCCACGTTGTTAGAGAAAAGGTTAGACCCTCCTTGTTTCTCCCCTGGAAAAAGAGTAGAGTTAAAATATTTCAAAAGTAGCCAAGGTACATCCATCATAGTACCTAAAGAATTGAGGTCTCTCCATAGCCCCCTTCTATCTATAGCCAAATTAGGAGCATACACATTTGTGACCAACCAAAAAATATTTGACTTCTTACACATAAAACGGACTGAGATAAACCTATATGCTTCTTGGAGTAACTCCCCTTCTATTTTTCTTGGATCCCAAAGTGTCCACAACCCCTTTGACACTCCTTGAGCTACTCTACAAACTCCTTAAGGGTATTTCATTATGTTATGTACTAAATTTATTATAATATTTTATTATGTAAGCCTCATGGGCCATGGTTAATCTTATTATGGTTAAATTCACTTTATAACTTGTAATTAACCTTAATACCTCTTATTTTTTCAACTTAGATTAAACTATTTTATGTAACTGATGTTTTGGTATTATTATAAATACCCCTCACCACTCCTTATTTTATCATCGAAGTGTTGTGAATCTACCTATGGATAATATAGTGATATAGGCTTCATTTATTGGATTAAGCCTTTGCACATGATGTGTGTTGTATTCCTACTTCATTTGATCTTCAATATGATGTACTACATTGCATCCTATGTAAATCATATAATTACCTAGTTTCTAATACTTTTTATGTGTTGCCATATCTTCTGTTCGAACTAGTTTCCATTTCAAACTTTGATTATCTCTTTATGGAGTGATATTAATCGTGTTCTACTTTTTTTTGGAATTGTTCATTTATAGAAGACGTTGTTTGTGGTAAGCAATATATTCATGCTTTTTTGGTCTACTATTGATGGTTGAATATTCAATGCCTATTGCACTGATTCTTCATTTTCTTTGTTATCTCCAAAAGCTTCCACTGATGGTGAAGAATCACATTGTGAGTGTACATCTTCACTCTTCGATCCTTGGTTCTTGATGTTCCTAGTTGTATTGTACCAATAATAATGATAGTTTCTAGACTTATCATATGTTTGGGATCATACCAAACATTGTTGTGCTATCTTAGTTCTACTTGTGCGACAAACACATGTTCTTCTTCATGTTCTTGATTCTTTTTTTCTTCTTTAACTTTATTGTCTTTGGCTACATTATTTTTTTGTGCCTTTCTTCAACTTTCATTTTTCCTTTCTAAAGATTACCTATCTTGATTTTGGTCCATCTCTTGTGAAGGGGATCCATTTTTTAATGGAATATGCCATCACTCCCTCTTAGTGTGTCCATTTATACCATAATGTTCACATGTGCTTTGCATGTGCAAATTAATTCTTTGAGAATAATTTCTTTGATTATATCTTTGAAATTTGTTTCTTTATCGAAAGTATTATGGAGGTCTCATGCCTCTTTTGAATGGTTTCTTCCCTTTTTGACTTGTAAGTGAAGAATGCTAAAAATATAACATCTAAGAAATATGTATTCAAATTAGCAAGATGCATCAAATAACCAAAAGTAAAGAAAATAAGATGAAAAGAAGGTGCCCATATTTATTAATATTCATGAAATTATCTTTACAACCAGGTTACAAGAACATCCCTCTTAGGGATTGACCATCGTGATACACATTACAATCCACAACTCATGTGGTAGATGCCTTCAATAGACTCTTAGGATCTTCTCAAACTTGTTTATAGGAGGGATTATCTCTAGAACCTCCACTTTGTGATGCTCTTGAAGATGAAATGCTCCTAATGAGGCCTGAATTGCACACAAGGAAGGCACAAAGCATTAATAGTAAAGCTTAGCCTCTCAAGATGAGGTTATTTTATGATGATAACAAGATATAAAGTGAACACATGAAAGATTGTTAAAATTCTTATAAAGACTAAAGAAAAAACATAAAATAACACTAGAAAGCATGTAATCTATGATAAAAAAGCAATTGCAATACAAATAAAATGAAATCTATGGCTAAAATG
Organism: Wollemia nobilis; assembly: GCA_028583015.1. Lineage (NCBI taxonomy): Eukaryota > Viridiplantae > Streptophyta > Pinopsida > Araucariales > Araucariaceae > Wollemia > Wollemia nobilis. The sequence continues at coordinate 5,386,239 of JAQPPZ010003223.1, forward strand.
TAGAAAATGACCAATCAAACCCTAGCCATTGTCACCCAGAGCAGCTAGCTCTGCAAGTCGCTATCAAATTAGGTGGCTAAGTCTATGGGCCACTGTTGAAGACAGCAGCCATGGGAGAAGTATTTTATCCTCTAAATCTCTGGCCTAAAATTGATCAATTCTACTATAGAATTGATGTTCAAGGGTTGCTTGTGCCTTGGCACACGGTTTTACGATGGAATTGATGTCGATCCATTTAAAATTGTATCTTGAATAGAGGGTTGTTCTCTTCAAACTTTGGTAGTCTCCATTGGTGGAAAAGTAGATGGCATTGTGCAATTCAATAGATCTTCACTATACCTCATAGGGATGTTGATTCTCTCTTCAAATCGATAGAGCTTCACAATGATAATCGTGCATCAATTTCTCCAGGATTTACTTTTTAAAATTTGGGTCTTAAATAGACTCCCAAAATCCTTGCTTAGCTTCATGGAGAATCCAAGAATAAGAATTGGTTATGACCATGTAGTTGAAATAAGTCTTCCATAAGCTTTTATTTTCCCAACTGATCAAGAATTTGTTATGCTTTCAAATAGATTTTTCTCGGATCAAGGGTCGAGTTAGTTACAGTGCTAGCCACACTATTAACCAAGGTTGCTAGGGAGCTAGCCGCTATCATCGTCAGTGGCTAGGGAGCTAGCCGCTATCATCGTCAGTGGCTAGGGAGCTAGCCGCTATCATCGTCAGCCGCTAGGGAGCTAGTCACTATCAACATTAGCGGCTAAGTCTGACTAGGACTAGATTACCCCAGATGAGTGGTTAGAACCACTACTAAGCCTTGGAAAGATCTAAAATCATTCATATGATCTAAATAGGTGTCCATATGAGTAGTCTCCTAAACATTATGTGTTTTATGTGTCTACAGTAAGTAGTAATTTTTCTTCTTCTATTGTACGTGAAGCCTCTACTTTTTGAAGTAGGATCATCAACTTTTCAAAGCTTGGTGTTTGCTCAGTAATATTTAGTATAGTCACAAAAACATTATACTTAGATGGGAGTGATCTCAAAATAATAGGAACTAACATTTCATCATATACCTAAGTTTCCAATGCTTGCAATGATGCTTGTAATTCTACAATTCTCCTCATGAATGATTCTAGTTTTTCTTTGCTCTTCATCTTCATATAATGGAGTTGGCTTTGGAGGAATAGATTTTTATTATTGGCTTACTATTTTCAACTTCTTCCATGCATTCTTGGCAATGGTTGAATATTGAATATATTCTTAGACCTCATTTGCCACTATGAACATGATGATTAGTCTCACCTTTTTTAATGTCTAGTCAAATTTTTCTTGGTCTTTATTTTCTTCTAAAAAAGTAATCGTCCCATATACTACTTCCTCAAACTTAAGCTATATCCTAAGTTTGGTCTTCTAGGTAGCATAATTATTTCCTCTCAACAATTGGAAATATAGAAATAATAACTTTAGTGCTCCACTATCCATAGTAAACATTTTAAAAATTTAAATATTCTTCTTTTATTGAGTCCACCTCCAAAAACCCGTTTCAACAAGTATATATATGCCTATACTTGGATTTTAATTGATGCTTTAAAAATATGAGAAATAATTGTGTCTCATCGATCAAAGGTAGAGGGAATGCTTCTTCCTCTATGAGATATTTCTAGGAATATTCCTTCAAATATTATATTTTCTTTTTCACATTGTAATGTGTCCATGTGTAACTTTTCCTTGATCCACATGTTGTTGTCTTATTGGATTTCCTTCAACATTTATGGTGGGAAAATTTTTGGGTGCCTTGATAACGTTTGCTTGTTTTATATGCTTATCACCTTGATTCATCACAATGTAAACCTTTCAATAGTCTTTTTTACGAGTTTAGTTTAGCAAAAAATTTGTTCTTCAATTTTCTATTTGTTCTTTTTTGTAGGTGCTTTTGATGGGTATCTTTAACTCTTCCCAAATGAAATCATCTCATAGACAACTCTCCTTCTTACCTTTTAATTATGTTTTAAAATTTAATTTCATTGTTAAATATTCAACATCACTTATTCTCTTCATTATTTAGATCAATTGCTAGGTCACTAATTAAGTCTTTATATTGTAGATTTACCATTGTGATTATGAATAGGTTTTGCTTGTTTGTGTTTCTCCAGGTGGCTTACGTTGGTTGAAGTGAGAGTTTTCAAATCATGGAAGTTTGGTTTGAGAGCCTCCTATGCCAATATTGTGTTGCCTCCTACTTGGTCATCTCCTTGATGTTCTCCTACTTGGTCATCTCAATTTTTGATGAGAGAATATCTTTCTACTATATTTCTTGAGTAACATCTAATGGGTACCAAATGATTATTTCTAGCTATAAATTGCTAGTAATTTATGAAATGGACTATATTTTTGGCTATGTTTTGACATGATATTTCTTTCCCAAAGCTATTATTTCTATTGTGTGAGATATGATACTTCTCTCCCAAATCTATTATTTTTATTACATGAGACATGAGACTTCTCTTCTAAAGTTATTTTGAGATGTGAGACTTCTCTCTTGAAGCTATACATTATATTGTGTGAGACCTATCTCCTGATGCTTCTTCTTATTTAAATATACTTCAAACATAGGTTGTTGAATAAATAAATTACCCATGAATTTGTTTTGCTCCTCTTCAAACTTATGTTTATAGACTATAACATTCAAATGCTATAGTTGCATATACAAGGTTCATGTTAGCACATCCAAGAGTTTTTATTTTTAATTGAATATTTATCATGATTTTAACCATTCATGTAGGTTTTTATTCATGCAATTCTTGCTTATTTCTACTTTTAGAACATTCATCCTTTTCCTTGGTAGAGACAAAATTTTTGTAGCTTTACTAAAGCTTTGGGTGCTTTCCTTGTTTTGCTTCTAAAATTTATTTGCATTCTCTTTGGAATTCTTGTATAGTATTATCAAGAGATATTTTGGATGTTTCTTATATTTATCTCTTCAATTGGTTGTTCCAATTGGTGCTTTCAATGCTTTGAACTAGGATTTTTACTAGTTTCCTTTTGATGGCTTTTGCTCTTTCCTTTTACCCTATTGCTTTTGTGAGTTCTCTTGTGCTTTGTAATTTCTATACAATTTTTTTTCTAATCTTGAGGAGATTTAATAGCTTCCTCTTCTTGTAATATTTAAGAAGCTTTCAATGGATTCCTTTTCTTGTAATATTTTAAGGAGCTTTCAATGGGTTCCTTTTCTTGTAATATTTTATGGAGCTTTCAATAGCTTCCTTTTCTTACCTTTTGAAATGGCAATTCTTTCTTTCTTGCTAAGCTTGGACTCATTGTTTCTTGCAAGCTTTACGAAATTTCATCTTGAAAGGGATTGAAACCCTTTTTTATTATTTGAAAGGATTTTGCATTTGGTAGGGGTTTTCACCCTAAAACTTCTTGAATATGCCATGGAATTTTCCTTCATGGTCACAATCTTATACAAGGTAATTTTACCCTTGAAACTTATTTTCTTAAACTCAAAACTTTTTTCAAATAGAGTGCACTTTGGCTTTCTTTGTGTCAAAGCTAGAGGAGGATTAGGAGAAATTTTTATTCCTTCTACCTACTCTAATACCATATGTTAGAACTCATCGCTTTGATATCTTAGTTTCCTTTTTATGGCTTTTGCTCTTTCCTTTTACTCTGTTGCTTTTGTAAGTTCTCTTGTGCTTTGTAATTTCTATATAAAAACTTTTCTAATCTTGAGGAGCTTTAATAGCTTCCTCTTCTTGTAATATTTAAGAAGCTTTCAATGGATTCCTTTTCTTGTAATATTTTAAGGATCTTTCAATGGCTTCCTTTTCTTGTAATATTTTATGGAGCTTTCAATAGCTTCCTTTTCTTACCTTTTGAAATGGCAATTCTTTCTTTCTTGCTAAGCTTGGCCTTATTGTTTCTTGCAGGCTTTACGACCTTTCATCTTGAAAGGGATTGAAACCCTTTTTATTCTTTGAAAGGATTTTGCCTTTGGCAAGGGGTTTTCACCCTAAAAGTTATTGAATATGCAATGGAATTTTCCTTCATGGTTACAATCTTATACAAGGTAATTTTACCCTTTAAACTTATTTTCTTAAACTTAATTTTTTTTTTAAATAGAGTGCACTTTGGCTTTCTTTGTGTCAAAGCTAGAGGAGGATTATGAGAATTTTTTATTCCTTCTACCTACTATAATACCACATGATATAACTCAGTTCTTTGATATCTTAGTATTAGGAAATGAAGGGTATTTAAGTACATAGGATACCTATTTCTAGAACAAAAAACTTGCAACTACCTTATCCTATACTCATATGTGTACCTTTTGAGGGGTGGTTATACCACTTGACTTCTCACATGGTTTATGATGTAATTACTCCTAACACCAGGGAAATAAATTTGGAGAGGGATGTAATGGATGAACAACCAAGGGAGTCTATTGCATAAGTAGAGGAGAGGACTATGTAATAGACTTAGGAATCCATAATTATTATAGATGTGGACAAGGAGATTTACACTATAGTGGATGTAGTATAGGGGGGAGAAGGTGCACTAGATGTATGGGTTGAGAACATTAACTCACCCAATCATTTTGATAACAGCCCAATGTAGTTTGAGCAATAGGTATATCCATGTGGATCACCCACACTAGATAAAGAAGTATGCATTGTTTTCATATCTATAGTAGAGGAGCTGGCACAAAATGTAGCAACATTAAAGGAGAGGAGAAAGAAAGAGAAACAAGACATATTAGAGTTTAAAATATAGCAAAAAGGAGAAAGTAGACAGTCATCAAAATAAGAATAAGAGAGATAAGAGAATGGATGAACAAGGGCAAACCACTAATGTGGCCCAACAAATATAGGAAGGCAAGGTAACCAATCAACCTAATAGGTCATAGTGGAGAAGATAGAGAGGAGACTTCCATCAGAGAAGATACCAATACAGAATTGGTGAAGAAGACAAGTGGGCATTTCATCATAGAAGTGACAAATTCAAGTAGCCTCCAACTCTAGGAGATTGTATCAATGAACAAGTTGATAGCTTTTTTTAGAGTATTAATGGAGCATTGGAAAGTGACCCCCTTTTATAGAAGATGATTAAGTGGTCGGTATTTATCTGAGAGTTATGTGATGAAGTATAAAATTACCTGAATATTCCCTTGTAAGTTGTGGAGCTACTTAAGATTGATGGAGGGAGGCATGCCTAATATTACCTTGACTTTGTTTGGATTAACTTTGATGCCTCGTTTAGAAATGATTAAGCCTAAAAGTTTCCCAAAGGTTACTCTGAAAACACAATTTTTAAGATTCAATCGAACATTATGTTCTAAGAGGTGATCAAATACTTTATGTAAAACATCGATTTTCTCATGGTGCAATAAATATTTTGCCAAGAAATCGTCGATATAGTCTTCAACAATATTATGCATGTAGTCATGAAAAATGTATGTCATAGCCCTATTGATAAGTAGCACCAGCATTTTTGGGACGAAAAGGTATGACTTTGTAATAAAAAGTCTCCCATGGTGTGGTAAAGGTAATTTTGGGCTAATCATCAAGATTGATCCAAATTTGATTATAGCCTGAGAAACCATCCATGAGAGAAAGCATTTCATGACCCATAGTTGCATCCACAAGCGTATCGATGATGGGGAGTAGAAACTCATCCTTAGAGCTCACTTTATTAAGATCTCTAAACCCTGTGCATTTGTGAATCCTGCCATTTGGCTTCCCAATAGGTACCATGTTGGAAATCTATTTAGGATAATCGATAGGTTGAATGAAGCCTACATCCAATTATTTCTATAATTATTTGACCATTAGGGCTATCATTGGATGAATTTTTCGAAGCTTCTAGTTGATAGTCTTGATTGTTGGATTGAGATTTAAATTATGAACATCTAAGTTTGAGTCAAGAGCAAGCATACCTTTTTATGACCAAGCAAAAACTTACTTATACTCTATCAGAAGAGTGGTGAATGCAGCACATTATGTAGTTGAGAGATATTTTTCCAATTTAAGGATCTAAAAATGTTCAAGGTCAGTGTTGATATCAATATCAATGGTCTCTTCAACTGACATGTGAGATCCCTCCTCCAATTGATGAGAAGTGGGGATCAGATGGATGTCATCAACTATATTAGATGAATCAGATGTGTCATTAGAATCTATCTTGGCTTAGAGAACAACTAAGGGTGGGTGTGATAAAAAATGATACGATTGTAGCATATCCTCAAAGGGAAGAAACTCAGAAGGAGAGGGTGGAAGAACAACATAGTAAAAATCAATGACCTCAGGATTGAATGGTAGAGACTATGAAGGGTTACCCAGATAATAAAGTGGAGTGGTGAGGTCGATCGATATCATGTTAATGGATGGTGGATGAACTTCATTCTTAGGTGGAAGGAGGTGATTAATAATATGGGGGTAAAAAAGTGTAGGTGGCTGGGGTGGAATTGGTATGATAGGGTGTGATCGAGGTGGAATGGGGATAATCGGGTGCTCAAGTAGAAGAAGCTATTGCTAAATGGGAAGTTGCATGAGGAAGAGAGGAATATTAAATTCATCATCATCTAAGATAGTGGCAATGGGGGAGGAGTCATCCTCTAAGCTAGATGAAGCAATGGATAGTGCATCCAGATTGTCTTCAAACTCCTCATTAGAATATTTAGAAGTATAAATAGATAATGTGACAATTTAAAAGTGATCGCTAAGTCTCCTCATTAGAATATTTAGAAGTATCAATAGATAATGTGACAATTTAAAAATGATCGCTAAGAAAATGAGTATTATCAGGATCAGTATACTCATTACCATTGATATCCTCCTCAAGTCCTAGGGTAAGGAACTGAAGAGAATCTACAAGGAATTCATCGAGCATACATATGGAGCATCCTAATCCTGACTTATCCATAAGCAATTGATAACATGGTTCAAGAGGGGTACGGGGTCCTTGCTCATAGCGATCGAGGTCATTTTTGTACCAATGGAAGTGATGAAAATATCACAAGGTAAAGGATGGATTGGATAGATACTCAATGTTTACGAGAAATGGTTCTTCCTCTTTTGATATAAGAGGTTTGTTAGTAGAGGCATCAATACCTCCATAGACAAAAATCATCTATTTTGGAAAAAATCCAAGGGGGATGATGGTATCAATAGGTAGTGGTGTGTTGCAAGGTTGTCCAAAGCCTTTAATTTAATCGATAAGAGGAGTGAATGTAACATTTTGCACTAAATACTCATCGAGGTCCAGCCATATGGACTGTGACTTATGGAGGAGGGATGGATGAGGATGGAAGTATTCCCAAATGAATGGCGAGAGTAGCCTCATGGGGGAATCAATAGAGTATGATGGAATGTAGGAGGGTTTTATCCCATGTTCATGCACAAGAATTGGAATAAAATTGTTGAGAGTTTCCAGCCCAAGAGGCAGTGTGAAATGTGAAGGGATATATATGGTGGAGGGCAGTTCCATAGGAATGGGAGAAGTGTGGGCAAATATTGTGGAGATAGTTGAGATAGAAGGTGTGGGAGGTGGAATGGGTGATTGATATGTGGATGTAGTAGGTGGTAATGATACATATGAAGATGATGATATTGGTACTTTTGATGGGTTTCTACTGGGAGGGTTTGATGAACAAGAAGGAATTCCCATGGAAACTAATGACAGGGACTGTGATGGGGGTTGTGGTGATGGAGCAACGAAGGTTTTTGGTGGAGAATTTATGTGTTTTATGGGATCATTGGGTTAAATATCTAGATGAGTGGATGGCAAGGTGGACTCATATGGATCTTACACCATATGGTAAAATTTGAATGGGTTTAAGTCTACATGGGCATAATGAACTTGGACTTCATGTACATATTTTATGCTTTGGTGCAATATGGAAGGCACACACTTCATATCCCAGATCTAGAGTTGGCCAAGTAACAAATTATATTACATGGAACCTTCCAAGACATGGCATAATAAATGAATGGTTTTTAATCCAACCTGAATAGGTTGGACTACTATCTCAATAGTCGAACATAGGATGTCATTAAAAGTGTGAAGGTTGAAGGTGGATGATGTGATGTGTGATGGTGGAAGATTCAGATGTTTGAGGGTGAAGGTGGTGACGATGTTAATAGAAGAGTCAGTATCAATCAAGATGTGTTTATAAGTGATCCCATTCACACTAGCCATGATGTGTAGTGGTGGATGAGGTGCTTCAATAGTTATGGTCTTGATTTCATGGTCATGAAATGTTATTGCAAGATCCTTGCAAGTTTGAATGTGACCCACAAAGTTGACAAAAGCATTGGGGTCTTATGGTTGCAAGTCAATAGAATTTAAAATCTCCATTAGAGCTTCATGATGGGGAGTTTATTATTGTATAAGCTCATAAATGGAGAGTTTGGTTGATGCCATTTTAATACTTTGAGTAAACCTAATTCTTAGTGTAAGTACAAGGTGAGGTGAAGAAGGTGTGACTAAATTTTACTGTGGAGGTGCATGTGATGTTAAGGGGACATTAGAGGGATCCACAGGTTGTGTGGGGTGGTGTGTACCTGATTGACTTGCTTGGGTTGTTTAGTTGTAATGGTAGGTAATGTGGTTGCCCCATGTTGAGGTAATATATTTTGTTAAATACCCACGTTTTTATTAGAAGAGGCAAGAGGGTTATCAATTTGAAATTCCTATCGTTCGATCATATCTTGCACTAAATTCTTGAATTGGAAGCATGATTGGATATCATGACCCTTTTTTCTATGATAAATGCAATAGTGATCCTTCCTATAAGATTTAGGTTTGGGTCAATTTGGATCTTGTGGGAAAATCTCAGGGAAGGAGATTGCTTGCACCTCACACAATCAATGAAATTTTGTCACTAAAGTCTCAGGCAACAGTGTATATTGGTGAGGTGGGTGGCGTGGTTGAGCTAGAAAAAATTATCCCACAATAGTGTGGTTTAGAATTTTTTGGCATGTAACACAAAATTGTCCCACTGTGATCACCATTTGAAGGACAAAAATTTACACCATACAATGAACAAAATGCTAAAGCTATAAAAATGGATTTTATATATGAATATTTTAATACAACTTTGTGTTACAAGAGAATCCTCTTGAGAGGATTTTACAAAATGATACAAAGGTAAGAAAGGGGTGTGATTCCCCTTTTCTTAAGGAGTGTCTCTTGGTGCAATCTAGATCTTTTCATGCCAGCACATCATTTGGGGAGTGGGTTTTCTTGCAACCACTGTGTAGGATCAAATATGGAGTCTTTCATTGCCCTTGAGTCCTATCACCTACACACAAAGGGAACACTAGTGAATTAGTAGCATACATAGGGTCCACCAAAGGTGGACCCATATCTAACCTAAAAATATGAAACAAAATAAAAAATAAATAAGTGCATGGAATATCAAATATTTAAACTAAAGTATGAATAAATAATTGATAGATCTAAGCTAGAATGCAAATAAAACTTGTCACATGGTCGATTGACAATGATTGTCTCTATTCGAGATAGTTTGTGATAATTTGTTGTCGAGATGGTTTTGGTCTGTGGACTGTCTTGAGATGAGACGATCGCTATCGCAGGTTTGCACCCCAGTGTGACTAGGTCAAGGTAGAGTTTAGAGTGATGTGCAACAGTTTTTTATGATTGATTGCATGCAAAAGGGCAATGAAATGGGCATTAAAGAACAACGAGATAATAAGGAGAGCTTATGAAATAAAATAGCAGGTTCGATTTCAAATCCTTGGCAACAATCCAATAGCATTTTGTTTGCAGCTAGAGGATCGATAGCACTTCATTGCATAAAATTTGGTTTGTTCTCTTTTTTTGTAGAGGAGGGGGATGCCAATTTATAGGCTTCTTAGCAGGAGGAAGGTGAGGTAAGGGAGAATGTGATTGAAGAATGTTTTTGGTTGGCAAGTGATTGATGGTCGGTGCAAAGGTAGGCACAATGTTTTTTCCTGCATTTGGCCATTGATAGGCAATTTACCTGCTTTTGATTTTTTTTGTTTGATTTTGCATGACAATTTTATTTATATATATATATATATATATACCTATTATTTGAGAAATCTATGGATTTAGCCCTAAAGTTGATAAAAGTAGGTTGTGTGGGTTGGAATGGAGGCTTTTTGGGAGTCTCCTCAAGATAACACATTTAAGATGTCTACAACGTTAACCTCACTGATGACTCCAACTATATTTTTTCCCTTTGTAGTTGTTGGAGTAGGGATGTGTCACTGGCCATGTCCTCATCAAGGTCCTTATTTGATCCCTCTACCTTTCCAAAAGTTCTACAAATAGCTAAAAATTTTCCTTTTTCCTTGCCAAAGTCCTTAACCCTAGGCCTTTTCAAGGATCATACTTTAGTGTCCTTCTGTATAAGTAAACCCACTTTCCTAGAGGATCTCAACATAGGTGTCATCTCTATCCAACAAAAAATTGGGGTGAGTTATAAGCCTCCCATAATTGTATTTATATTATGTTATCTTCATTCTACACATGAACTAACATAAATTAGTATCACTCAATTGATAATATTTTAGGATCACACTTGCCTTCATGCAAGGTGCCTTACCCAAAGTTGCACATCAAGTCAGGGCTTAACCTAGTCACACTCCATAGAAGCTTCTAGTCTCTACGACCTAGAGCTCTTATACCAACTGTAACAACCCAAAACTACCAACCCAAATATTTTTGAAAATTTAATAGGTTACCTTCAAAGATTCATATCCCTTATAATAATTCAATATACAAGGCTTCACCATATTTGAGTTTCAAGTCGCTATAGATGACACTCAGTGGATAGGAATGGCCAATTCTTATGAGTTTTTTGGGGTTCACCTTACTAAACCTACACATTTAGAAGGACATCAATAAGTGGTCCCCCCACTTTTCCCATACCTTCATTGACTAGGGACCACATGACCATGACGTAGGGATTATCATTTAAGACTAAACACTTAAAGGAGATGCTTATTATTTAAACCTACTCTAAGTCCATCTAGGTATGTTAATGAAGAGCAAATCCTTGGTGCTTAGTTACCACACCTTTGTGTGTTAACTAAAGTCATTGCCACTATAATGACAACTGACATGATTACCCAATCCTACAAAATTGAGGAATCACCACTATTATTCTGTGATCATTCCCACAACTCCTAGTTGGGGGCACACATGATCCTACACGATCAGGGTGGTACTAATCTACAGGCACCTTGGCAATTGTATCCACACAACTACTTCTAGGTTCATGAGTTAGGGTGGTACTAATCTACAGGCACCTTGGCAATTGTATCCACACAACTACTTCTAGGTTCATGAGTTCTTAGTTATTGCATCCACACAACTCCTTCTAAGACTCATGCTTACTTGGTTATTGCATACACACAACTCCTAGGATTGGGCATTATGGCTATCTAGAGAAACATTCCTACCCTTCCCAAGGATAGATAAACAATTGCATCAATTCATCTAAATTTAAAACAATATTATTAAGCATGACATAATCCATCAATAAATGAAATGCTAAAGAAAACCAAGAGCTTCTCTTAACAAAATGTCATATTTATTCAACACATGAAACATGATATAAAGTATGAAACTATCTAATCCATAGGAAGAATATTTCCATTACTTACCACATAGCCTTAAGGAACATATTATCCTTTTTAAAAAAAATAGCTAATGCAATCATCAACCATTCCATTATCATATTCATAGTAACTCCATACTAACTAAGAACAAATATTTCTAAAAAATCCACTTCTTTTCTCATAACAAAAGGAACATTAGAACCATATAATTCTTCTTTTGAGCAAAATCCAAGTTTACACATCGTTCAAGCAAACATAACCCTTTACAATTCTTTGCTTATTTACATCAACATTACATTTGAAAAACTAAGAAACCTTCACCAAGGACCTCCAACCCACCAAGCATCTGCAAGCTTCTTCAATATGGAAGAACCACCCATGGCATATGAGGTTTACTTAGGGATTAGGACAACTCTAAATGCAATGCAACTATAACATACCATTTTCTATTATGCAACAATTATATGTAAAACAAGCTTTTTCATTCAAAACCAAAGAACAAGCAATACATCCAATCAAGAAATCTTATACTTCTCTTTATAATAATTCTATAATCTATAAAAGTCTTGAGTATTATTATACAAGTTTCTCTTTCAAAACCATAGAACAAACAATGTATTTAAACAAAGAGAATCCCATACTTCTCTTTATAATAATTCTCTACCTACAAAAGTCTCTAGAATTATTATACAAGTTTCTCTTTCAAAATCATAATAGAACAAACAATTCATTTAAACAAAGAGAATCTCATACTTCTCTTTATAATAATTCTCTAACCTACAAAAATCTTGAGAATTATTATACAAGTTTCTTTTTCAAAACCATATAACACAATGCATTTAAACAAAGATAAATTTGCACTTCTCTTTATAATAATTCTCTACCTACAAAAGTCTTGAAAATTATTATACAAGTTTCTCTTTGATAATCATAATAGAACAAACAATGCATTTAAACAAAGAGAATCACATACTTTTCTTTATAATAATTCTCTAACCTAAAAAAATCTTGAGAATTATTATACAAGTTTCTCTTTCAAAACCATAGAACAAACAATGCATTTAAACAAAGAGAATCTCATACTTCTTTTTATAATAATTCTCTACCTACAAAAGTCTCGAAAATTATTATACAAGTTTCTCTTTCAAAACCATAGAACAATAAATGCATTTAAACAAAAGAATCCCATCCTTCTCTTTATAATAATTCTCTAACCTACAAAATTTTGGAGAATTATTATACAAGTTTCTCTTTCAAAATCACAGAAGACACAATGCATTTAAACAAAGAGAATCGAATACTTCTTTTTATAATAATTCTCTACCTACAAAAGTCTTGAGAATTATTATACAAGTTTCTCTTTCAAAACCATAGAACAAACAATGCATTTAAACAAAGAGAATCCCATACTTCTCTTTATAATAATTCTCTAACCTACAAAAGTCTTGAGAATTATTATACAAGTTTCTCTTTCAAAACCATAGAACAAACAATGCATTTAAACAAAGAGAATCCCATACTTCTCTTTATAATAATTCTCTAACCTACAAAAGTCTCGAGAATTATTATACAAGTTTCTCTTTCAAAACCATAGAACAAACAATGCATTTAAACAAAGAGAATCCCATACTTCTCTTTATAATAATTCTCTAACCTACAAAAGTCTCAAGAATTATTATACAAGTTTCTATTTCAAAACCATAGAAGAAACAATGCATTTAAACAAAGAGAATCCCATACTTCTCTTTATAATAATTCTCTAACCTACAAAAGTATCGATAATTATTATACAAGTTTCTCTTTCAAAACCATAGAACAAACAATGCATTTAAACAAAGAGAATCCCATACTTCTCTTTATAATAATTCTCTAACCTACAAAAGTCTCAAGAATTATTATACAAGTTTCTCTTTCAAAACCATCTAATTATATAAACTTAAAAAGGCTAACTCTTAGTTTATTTTCCAAAGTCTAGCATTTTTAGTTTGAATAAAAGATAAAGTTCTCCTTCAAGAGCAAGCCTACAAATTATTTTTTTATCCAAGCATAAAGAACTTATACATAGTTAACAAGATGAAGGTTTAACTTAAGACATGAAACTATCTATATCAATTAAAATTTTTACTAGAATAAGAAAACCATGCTTACAATATAAAGCTTCAACTTAAACCTGACGCTTTCAATATTCCTTACAACATAACGCTTTAATTTAAGCCAACCACAATAATTACAATGTAAAGCATTAAGTAAATAACCACACGGTTAAAGGAATAAAATAAAATACAAGCTTTTATCTCGAAAGAGCAACATAAAAACACAATGACCAACCAAGCAATGACAATCCTCAACACTAAAGGCCTCTACAAAATGTCACCCACCAACCTGCGAAGGAGAAATATCGAAGCCACAAGACTCTCTTAACATGAACCGAGGCTAGACATAAAGTCACTTCTCTACTAGAACAATCGAAACAGCCACACGGTGCAACATATGGATTGATAACTAAAGCATTACCAACATAGGAAAACTGAGAAAACAAAGCACACAACCCAACAACTTGGATTCCAACAACAAAAAAGAATGGAAAAAAGGTGTGGATGGAAGGAATACTAACCCTCCTAGACAATCCAAGAAACGACAAACAAACAAGCAAGAAGAATTTTGCGGCACGAGGTTGACGTCAAAACACGAATGAAAGAAAGACAGTCAACAGAGATCACAAGGCAGCAATGAAAGAGCTTTCAAAAATAACGACGCCATAACCAAGAGTAAAAGCAACCATAAAAAGAAAAGCACCTAAATTTGTTTGCTTCCAAAGAACATACTCGACGTTGCTACTTGCTTCCTCCTACAGCCTTCGCTTCTCCACAACCTTCTCAGGTGTTTATTACCTTCCTTTCGCTTGCCTTCCCCTAGTTTTAAGGGAGGAGCATAACCTTGCATGGATGGATGTTCACTCAAATGCCCAAAGAGCGTACATGCAACCATGCCATGCATGATCAAGCAATTTTCTTTCCCGAGTCTTTAAAGAAACCCGAAAGTTACCTTCATCTTCCCAAGGCGGCTTAGTTACCATAATGTAAGAACAACTCACATCTATGGTAATTTAATACTTGGTGCTTGGTATTTTAAAATATAAACACATAAATAAAACCATATAACACTTGGTTTATTAAGATATTTAAGTTGCCATACAAGAAAATACAAGAGTATTAAATTTCTAATCAATACATAGCAACATTTGTTGGCAACAAAGCAAACTTAGACAACCATGGCATCACATCCACAATATTCTACACCACTATTTTATCCCCAAGTTGGTGGTATTTTTTTTCAAGATATTCCAAGCTATCACCAACCCTATTGAGGAGGCTCATTGTAAGCAACATCCTGGCCCAATGGTGCAAACATGGAAACAACAAAATTATATGCATCTACATGAAGGTAATTTTTCCATGTTACCTTGAGTTGTCGATGAACAAGTCATCATCATCATATCCCATAATATCTCTCATCATAGGTGGTTTATCCATATATTCTCACCAAAGAAAGGTACTTGATCTTGGATTTTACAAATGCATCAGCAATACCATATTCTATGCTTAAAAACATCAAAAACATTTTATCACATAAACATCAAGAAATAACTTATGCCATTAATTATTCATATCAACATATAGTTCATTGTTCATAGAGATTTA
This sequence comes from Wollemia nobilis, assembly GCA_028583015.1. Lineage (NCBI taxonomy): Eukaryota > Viridiplantae > Streptophyta > Pinopsida > Araucariales > Araucariaceae > Wollemia > Wollemia nobilis. The sequence continues at coordinate 5,401,549 of JAQPPZ010003223.1, forward strand.
TGTCAAGTAAGGGTGTTACATACTTCCCCCATTGGACTAAACATAGTCCTCTGTGTTTCTTGCAAAATATATCATACATGATTTAATCAAATAGATATGGAAATTGTTGGACTAAACATAGTCCTATGTGTTTCTTGCAAAATATATCATACATGATTTATTCAAATAGATATGGAAATTGTTGTCTCATAACTTCATCATTCTTCCATGTAGCACAATTCTCAAAGAACTGGTCCCATTGGACCTTATAAATAATACAATGAAATGTCTGAATAAGCCCGGACGTTACGGAACCACCCGCGGCTAGAATAGACCTTGTTATAACTAATAACAAGTTATGCTAACAATAATGTAATAACAATAATGCTAACAAATGTACGCTAACATCCCCCCTTATTACATTATTTGGGTAATAATATAACTACTAGCTATACTAACATCCCCCCTGATTACATCATTTTGCAATACAAAGAGAGCTGCGAAACAATTCAAATTTGACACGTCCAAGTGCCTTAGTGAAAATGTTTCGCAACTTGAGCATCGGTGGGAATGTGCTGAAGCTGAATTCGGTGCTTCAGAACTTCATCTCGAATGAAATGACATTGTGTGTCAATGTGTTTTGTTCTTTCATGATGAACTGGATTCTTGACTAGGTTCAGAACACCCTGGTTGTCGTAAAACAAGTGTATTGGAGATTTGGATGGATGACCCATACTTGTCAGAATGCGACGCAACCATATCACTTCGCACACAGCATCACGTGCGATGCGATATTCTGCCTCTGTTGATGATATAGCAACCACATGTTGCTTCTTGTTGTGCCAAGAGACAGGACCGGATCCTAGATGAAAAATATATCCTAAAGTTGACTTGCGATCATCAAATGATCCGGCATAGTCGGAGTCCGTGTATCCTTGCAAGAAGAATTTGTTGTTCCTCTTGTATTCTAGGCCATATTCCATTGTGCCACGGACATAGTGAAGAACACGTTTTGCTTGCTTTCCAATGAGAGGTCTTAGGCTCCTTCATGAACCTCGAAAGATAGTTGATAGCAAAAACGAGATCTGGCCTAGTATTGGTCAGATATATGAGACTCCCAATCAACTGTCGATAGAGAGTACCATCTACCTGAGGTGAATCATCATATTGCGATAACTAAAGTCCTGTCTCCATCGGAGTTGCCATTGGCTTGCAATCAATCATGCGATATTTTTCCAACAATGTCTTGGCATATTTTTTCTGAGACACTTTGATGTAGTGCTCCTTCTGGCTGACTTCCAGACCAAGACAATAATGGAGAAGTCCGAGATCCGACATCTCAAAATATTGACACAAGTCTCTTTTGACAAGAGAGATCATAGTTTCGAACTCCCTGTAATGAGCAGATCATCAACATAGAGTACAAGCAACACTATCTCAGAACCCTGTTTCTTGAAATAGAGGTTTGCATCTAACGGACATCTCTTAAAACCATGTTGCAGGAGGTGATTGTCCATTTTTATATACCAAGCTCGAGGAGCTTGTTTCAGGCCATATAAGGATTTGACCAATTTGCAAACTTTCTCGTTGTTGGCCTTCCACCGCAAATCCTTCTGTCTGAGTCATATAGACTTCTTCTTGGAGATCACCATTCAAAAAAGCACTTTTGACATCCATCCGGTGAACTTTCCACCCAAACTATGCTGCCATAGCACAAATAACTCGAATTGTGGTCATCCGAGCAGTAGGTGCAAAAGTTTCCTCATAGTCAATGCCTTCCTTTTGAGCATAGCCCTTTGCAACAAGACGGGCCTTATGCTTATCAATTGTCCCATCTGCTTTGTACTTGACTTTATACACCCATTTGCAGCCAATGGGCTTCTTTCCATGCGGCTGATCGACAAGCTTCCAAGTTTTGTTTTTCATCAAAGACTTATACTCGCATCCATAGCAGACCTTCCACTGAGGCTCACCAAGAGCAACTTGTACCGATGCAGGTTCAAGATCATCTATGGAAGACATAAACACCTTATCACTATCAATATCCATATCTTCTGTATCTCTCGTTGGATCTACAAAAAGTTCTTCAAAATATTGACACAGATCATCAACCCCAGTATTCTCTGTTGTAGCTTTCTCCTGTCGAGCCATGCTACGAGTACGAGGCCTATCCAAAGTCAAATCTGGTGGAGTAGATAGCTTAGAGTCTTTGATTGTATTTGTATACCACTTTGGATTCTTCTTCTTAGGTGTTGAAGAAGATCCGGAAGAACCTCCAACCTTAGATGAAGGAGATTTAACAACCTGAGTTTCCACAAGGTCTAGGTATACATCTGATGTGTTTGCTGATGTGAAAGCCTCATAAAAAATTACATCTCTACTAATGTGAATCTTCTTGGTCAAGGGATCAATCAAACGATAACCCATAGAGTGCTCATCATAGCCAAGAAGAATACACTTCAATGTCTTCTCATCTAGCTTCTTCCTTTTCTCTTTTGGTATGTGCATGAAAGCTTTACATCCAAAAATGCGTAGATGAGAAATGGAGGGTTTCCTACCACTCCATGCTTCCTGTGGAGTCATTCCTTGTAGGGCCTTTGTGGGTGCCCTATTCAACAGATATATCTGCTGTGGTGATAGCTTCGCCCAATATAGTTGCTCAAGTCTAGCTCCCGTGAGCATGCAACGAACCATTTGCATGATGGAACGATTCCTCCTTTCAGCAACTCCATTTTGTCGAGGAGTATAAGCGATAGTTAACTGTCTTGTGATCCCATTTTCTTTCAAGAATGCAGAAAAATATTTAGAGGTGAACTCCCCCCCTCGATCTGAGTGGAGAGTTTTTATAGAAGTCCCTGACTCCTCAACAGATTTCTTGAATTGCTGAAAGAAGCCAAATGCTTCAGATTTCAGTTGAAGAAAGAATACCCACATCTTTCGTGAATAATCATCCACAAATAACTGAAAATACCTCTTACCCCCGCAATTGTTGGGAGTGAAGGGACCGCACAGATCGGTATGAACCAACTCTAGAGGTTTCTTTGCTCTTGTAGAGCTCTTTTCAAAAGGCACTCTATGCTGCTTTCCTACCAAGCAGTCAGAGCAAACTGGTAAAGTGGTAGAAAGGGAAGGAAGACCCTTTACCATCTCATACTTACTTAGCTCAAGTAAGTAACCAAAACTCAAATGTCCATATCTCTTGTGCCATAAGGAAGTTGCCTCCTTTGTAGAGACTTTCATGGCAACATGTGGAGTAGAGATAGTATCTAAGGCAAATAAGCCATGCTTATATGAAGCGGTTGCAATGTTCTTACCCTTCCTAGTAATAGAACAACACTTCTTGCCTCCCTCAACACTAAAGTCACAACCATATCTTTGTCCAAAATTTGTGTGACGGACAACAAATTGTTTGCCAATCCTGGAACATAGAGAACTTTATCAATCTGACACTTGCCATCAGGAAGAGTGACTCGAAAATAGTGCCTTCTCCCCGAACCTTGTAGGTTTTATCATCAACAATAGTGACAGGTTTGCCCTCTTTGGCCTCAAAAGACTCAAACCACGATTTGTCACCAGTCATGTGCTTATTGGCTCCAGAATCAACATACCATATAGGATCCGTCCGCTTGGACACTGTGGTAGTCATGAGAACTTTGTGGGCTCTCTCAGAATCTGTGTCAGATTCTTCAACAACAACAATCACTTGTTGTTTGTTCTTTTATGGTTTGTTCCGGCCTTTCTGTTTTGATTGCTTATTCTTATGCCAACATCTGTTTGTATCATGACCTTCTTTGTCACGGATCTTGCAATATCTCTTTTTTTGTTGAGGTTGTTTCCCTTTGGAATCCTTTTGTGAATTCCCTCCCTTCTGAAAATTACCCTTCTTCTCGGTTTTGCCCTTGCCTGTTGATGTAGAGGGCAGTGTTAGAAGAATCATCTCGCTGTAGTTGGCGTGCCTCCTCCTCTTGAAGCATATTAACCAATTCTACAAAAGTAACTTTTCGTTGTGATACCCGAAGGGAAGTGATCAACACCCGATAAGAATCGGGTAAAGCTCTCAATACAACTCGAAGTAAGGAGCTTGTCTTCAACTGGTTCTCCCAAAGAATTCAATTTTGCTTTCAATTTAGAAACTCTACAAAGAAAGAATTCAACTGTCTCCCCTTGCTTCATGCTTAGACCGTGTAATTGAGATTGAAGAAATAGAATGGTGGAATCATTCTTTCCCTCATATATAGTATTAAGGGCATCCCATGCCGCTTTACTAGTTGCACAGTCAGCAATATGGGGTTGGACTTCATTAGACACAGCAAGCAAGATGAGCACTTTTGCTTTGTTGTCTAGCTTATCAAAGTCTCTTTGAGCAGTAGATGGAGCTGTAGCACTAGCAGTAGATGAAGGTCTGGTTGTTGCTCCAGATACAACATCCCATAAGTCATCCATTGCTAGGATGGCCTTCATCTTATTTTTCCATGGTGTGTAATTAGGACCTTTTAACAACTGATGAGAATCAGTCATTAGTTTTGCAGACATGATGAAGGTTCCTTATAACATCGATTGGTCCCCCTTTCGATATACCTTTTTCTAGGCCGTTATATCATACTAAATACTCGCCCTTACGTGAGGGAAATTATAGGTATTTAAAAAGATCAATAAAAAATCACCCGCCCTTACGTGAGGGAAACTATAGGTAATTTTTAGAGATCATACGATACGTGGTACATAAGCAGTACTGAAAGGGAATAGTCTTATTGATGGCACCTACCATAGAAAGTCTGCAATTCGCATGCGTGGGGCGTAACTTCCCCTAAACACTTTGGATTTCAGAACTCTCGTCAGGATTTACGCCTAAACACAAGAACTATTAGGGTAATGGATGGAGTAAAAAAATGCAAAATGGCAAACTTATCTCTCCCCAACGATTTATAGAGAACAAGCTCAAACATTGTTTTGGCAGCTATATTAGGCGGCGGATACAGTAGCGCAATCACGACAGCTTTACCTGTAAGTGCTGGCCATCACAAATACCGAACGCTGCAGTGCAATAAATTGCACAGATGGGTTTTAATTATTCCAGGGACTTAGGGAGTGAATTTGATTTTAACTTTTAATGTTATAGTGCAAAAAACAAATATGCAACATACAACAAAAAAAAGTGCCCACAGGAATAACCCACTAGGTGTCGGGCTCAGCCAAAAATGCACCTTTACAATAATGCCAAAATTGCTTTTTAGAAAAAATTACTCAACATCCCCCCCACAATTTTTAATTTTAAAGTATTTTCTTTAAAATATTTTAAATAACTAAAGGTAAAGAAAATTAATAAATTATTTTATATAGACAAAAAAAAAACTTTTAAATCTATATAAAATAAACCTATTTAATTTAATTTTAACTTTAAATAAAAAAAATATAAAAAAAAACTTAAAAAAAACAAAATTTTTTTGAAAGGAAATATACCTTTCCGCGGCGCTTTGCAAAAAAACTGTTTTTGACGTCGCCGGGAGTCGAACTCCCGACCCCGTGGCCGTAAGCCTTCCGAATGGCGCTCCTGCCAGTCGGGCTACGCCACCCGACGGGAAGGGAAGGGAAGATCCTTCCCTTTGTTCCCTTCCGCGACGAGAAACGCCAAAAAAAAAGGTTTGGGAATTAATCCCACATCGCCGCGATGGGCGATGTTGAAGCGAAATAAAAGGGCAAAGAAGCCCTTTTCCCTTCGATTGCCTGCGGGCAATCAGTCGTCCCGCGTGTCCTTTTGTTGCGCCAAGTGGCGCATGGCCAGTCCGCCACGCGTCGCGTCCGGGTGGCGCGTGGCCAGTCCGCCACGTGTCGCCCGCTCGTCAGTCCAAGTGGCACATGGCCAGTCCGCCACATGTCGCCCACTCGTCAGCCTCGGGTTCTGTGCCCGAGGTCCAGTCGTCCAATCGAGTCGGCCTCGAGTTCCATGCCTGGGGTCCAGTCGAGTCGACCTCAGGTTTCATGCCCGATCCTATCGGCTCTGTTTGTCTGTCTCGGGTTCCGTGCCAGATCTAGTCGGCTCTGTCTGTCTCGGGTTTCGTGCCCGATCCAATCGATCGCTCCAGTCGGCCGTTGAGGCAAATCTCAAGAATTGTGCTTGGGTCAAGCTGCATCCGAAGTTTGAGTCCTCGGGAAGCATGCCAAGTAGATACCGAGCCCTCCTAGTCTTCGCCCGTCCCGCTCTGATACCATGTCGAAGTAATCAACAAGAATTGTATTGCAATAACATTATAAATAATACAATGAAATGCCTGAATAAGCCCGGACGTTACGGAACCACCCGCGGCTAGAATAGACCTTGTTATAACTAATAACAAGTTATGCTAACAATAATGTAATAACAATAATGCTAACAAATGTACGCTAACAACATTGGTCTAGAGTTTGTTTCCTTAACACCTTGGAACGAAACCCTAGGATTTTAATTGGTCGAACCTCAATGGCTATGAAATCTGCCAACTACAATTTAGAAACATTCAACACAAGTAGGATCTACAACATACTTCCTAAGCAAGGATACATGAAAACTATCATGGATCTTTGACAAGTTGGGTGGCAAAGTGAGCTTATAAGCTATTGGGTTGATCGTACCAATGGAGGTTGGACCTACATCATTACAATAACAAGAACCTCAAAACATTTTAAATATTCCTAAGATCCTCCAACACATCCAAGACTAAGATGGCATCCTTCAAAGGTAGTATGATCCAAGACCTTCTTGGTGTATGCACCAAGGTCCACAATATCCACTTTAATCAACAGGTCCATAATGGCACCCAACACCAAATAACAAAACACAATTGAGCCTAGCAAAGCGGATCAATATTCTAAGGGAGTTAAAATCCCAACAACATCATATAAACATATTTTACACACCCCAATAATCCTCTCATCTAACATGTCTATTAATAAATAAAGTGATGATGAACACAATAAACAACTACAAATAGCATGTTTCTCTCTTAAGAACTATTAAAAGTGAAAATATTCAAATTACTAAATAACCAATAGTAGTTGGGTTCTAATCTAATCACCTATTTATAAGAAATCTATATTTTATTTAAAAAAAAATTGCAAGAGAGGAATAGTTTCATGAATGGTAGTGTACATTATGATATAGGTATTCTTGGAGAGGAAAATGGAAGAGATGTCTACACGGACATTCAAAGATGGTTGATAATGTACAAGGTACTCTCTTAAGTGAGACATAGAATATAAGACTTGAATGATCACAGTTTTGTTGAATCAAAATCTTAAAGCAATTATTTCATATCATCACCTTGTCAAAAGAGGACTAACAACAAGTGGTACTCCTACTCCAAGAGGAATCTCATAACACTTAATTCTACAAATGCATTCTGAGTGAGACTAGTGCTCATGCACAATAAAAGATAAGAATACCAAACATAAAAGAAATATATGCTCACACTGACATACAAAACCACATGCTAAAAAGGACTAACAAAAGGAAGATCCATCTCATAGCAATTAAGCCCATGACACAAAGTTCTAAAGACTACTATTACCCTAGGAGAGGCATCTCATAACACTTAAATCCACCAATTCATAGTCACATGATAGTAACCCCATGCACAATTTTAACAAACAAGGTAAACTTAGAAGAATTTCGCTCATATACTTCATACTCATCAAAAGAAGAATGATCTCAGATTGAGCTCCCACTTAATTAGAGGATTTACATTACATGCACAATTGTGAGGTACTCCCTTAAGGGAGATCCCATCAAGAAAGTTTAGTTTGTGTTGGAGCATCTATATATTCTTCTTGAGCTTACATGTAGCAATACTCTGTAAGATCTACCAAACAAAATTAGAAGCTACGCTAATTTTTATAATATCTTATAATTTGTACAAATTTTCATTACTTATGCAAATTTTAGATCTGATGTGATGCTTTTGACTATTGGTTCCAATATTTGACATGTTGGTTTATTCGACTATTTGGATACTCTAGCCTGATTGGTTATACTTCATAAGCTTTATTTGCGCTTTGTACTTGTTAAATAAGATTCATGTAAGAATTGAGGGTATATCGTTAGAAAGTAGCAAAGTGGATGCTTATGTATTTTCATGGTATGTCTGTGTATAGTCTAGAGTACAAGAAGAAAGTAGCAAAGTGGATGCCTATGTATTTTCATGGTATGACTGTGTATAGTCTAGAGTACAAGAAGAATGTTGATTTCTTTTTTATAGATTCATAGATTCAGATTATGCAAGTTCTATTGTTGACAAGAGATCCACTATTGGATATTTATTTATTTTGGGATCTAGTCCAATTTATTGGGGAAGTAAGAATTAATATGTTGTTGCTTGATCTTCTATTAAGTCAAAATATCATGTTGGAGGAGTTATCTATGAGGTAATATAGTTGTATCGCATCTTGTTAGGAATAGGAATTTCATAGAAGTATCCAACAATCATTAACTATGACAATCAAGGATTTTTCTAACTTGTTAGAAATCAAATTCTTTATAAATGCATAAAACACATTGAAATTCAATGCCACTTCATTTGTAAACATGTTTGAGAGTATAACATATAATTTCAATTTTGTTCTACTGTAGATCAATATGCATACGTTTTCACAAAGTCTATTGTACTGTCAAGTTTGAATTTTGAATTTTTTTTTTTAGATTTTCTTATTTGTACTTTCATTGAGCATTGAAGTATTAAGGTGGGCAATATTATGAAAATCAAGTAAACAATTTTGGGCATTTGTAAGTTAGTTACAATCGAAGATCTCTTCTTTGTTGATTTTTGATTATACGTATAAAATGATCACATCAATACGAAGTTTATCGCAACTAATCTATAACAACACCTGCTCCAAGATGGAAATTATTCAACATCCACAATGTTAGTTGATAGTAACAAGGTTATTCTAGAAGAAATGATTAATTTCATCGAGCAAACAAATAAGGATTTTTCTAACCTGCACCCTTGGTCTTTCAAGTCAAAATCCTTCACCCTTGAACAAAACATCCTGAACAGTAAAATTACCAGACTAAAAGAGCAAAAAACATTCAGGTTCAAAAGACAAAATCATTCTCCCTAGTGTCTAAGAAACAACTTGGGTGATGCGCTTTTTATTTGCATGCTAAATGAGGGGAAAAAAATGGCTAGTATTTAGTTTGATTTCCTGATGAAAATGATGTGCTCAGGACTTTTAACTGTTGCAAAGACAGAATTGGCTGCACAATTACTACAGCTAGGGGAAAAAATCAAGTCTCTTTTCAATAGAAGTTGGACGAATAGAATTTAGCTAGTGTCTTCACCTTAAGGAAGCTTATCTTGACCAGCAAATTTTTTCAATATATTTTCTAAGTTTCTTTGAAAGGAGCAATTGGAAACGTTGGCCAAACGCTCTCCAAGAAAACAAGCTTCATCCAAATTGGACCAATTGCTAAAATAAATTTGCCTATGTGGAAATACACTGGCACATGAAAAGAAAGTTTGGAATTCTCGGGATGTCCTCTTTGTAGGAGCGATTTGGAAATTTCAATCGTCGAAGTCTGTTAATGTCGAACTACGCAGGGTGCACTGCCAGCTCCTAGCTTTGGGAGCGAAGTGCGGACGGTGCCTACCCCTCGGGCGAAGTTCGTCACTCGCGCGCAGTGCGGACTGCGCAAGGGCGAAGTGCGTACTTCGCGTGCAGTGCGTGCTGCGCAGGGGCGAAGTGCGAACTTCATGCGCAGTGCGAACTGTGTAGGGGCGAAGTGCGAACTTCGCGCGCAGTGCAGACTGCGCTGGAAATGCTGTCGAAGTGCACACTTCGCTCACAGTGTAGGCTTCGCCAGATCTACGAACTTTGCCGAACGCAGAAGGACAGGCTTCAAACTTGGCCAACTTTGGCCTTCGACTTCTTCGTCTTCCGTGGTTGCCACTGGGTTTGCCTGGCTTGGCAAGACCCGTATGCAAGAGGAGAAACACCGGAACAGAGAATAACAAATTGCAAACCCTAAAGATGCCTAACACAAACATCAAACTTTATTCATATGAACAACTAGGGTTACAGAAAATTCCTCAACCGAGGAAATAACAACATCTGCAGGCTACGCTGCAGGATAAGCAAAATAAGGGAAATGTCGAGTCTGTTGCTCAGACATTAATCAGCTGAGCCACACTGCTCACTGAATCGCTCTGCTTTCTTTCTCTTCTCTATTCTCTGCTTCTTCTTTTACGAACTTCTCTCACACCCGCTCTACTTCTTGTCTTTTTGTCTAAAGACATGAACTGCCCTTTTATAGCCGCGGGGAGAGGAGGATAAGGTTTATCCTCTGACAGCTTCGGATAAGGGTTATCCTCGGACCGACCCTCGTCTAGGGTTTTTGACAAACGTTGAATTGGCATTAACTCATGCGGAGATCGGATCTGTCAGGTGTCAAATCTGTTAGAAGGGTGGTGTGATGTCATGTCACACTTTTGTCAGGATCCCGGACTGCGGCAGCATAGTCCGACTTCGCCCATGTCTAGAGCGCAGTCTAGTTTTGCCCAAGGTTCGCAGCGCAGTTGGGCACAGGCATGAAATCTAGGTTTATTTTTCTAACACCCTCCTTTAAACCTGATTTCACAAGCACTTTGACTCCAAGTCGCTCTCGTAATCTGCTGAAGTCTTCCTCCTTCAAAGGCTTCGTGAAAATATCTCGCTAATCGCTCCTTGAATCTGCAAAACTGCAGATGAATTTCTCCGGACTTCACCAACTCTTTGATGAAGTGATAACGAATATCAATGTGCTTCGTCCGGCCATGGAACACGGGATCCTTTGACAGTGCAATGGCCGAATTGTTATCACAGAAAATTGTTGTCACGCCTTCTGGAGGATTGTACAGTTCACTCAGAACTCTTCGTAGCCATATTGCCTGGCATGCGGATGTCATGGCGACGACATATTCTGCTTTGGCTGTGGACAACGCAACAATGGGTTGCTTCTTGGACGCCCATGAGACTGCCCCTGATCCAAGATGGAAAGCATACTCGGAGGTGCTCTTCCGATCATCGGTATTGCCAGCCCAATCATTATCTGTGTAGTCGACCAGTTCCAACTGATCCCGTCTAGCGTAAAATAGGCCATGGTTCTACGTCCCACTGACATAGCGCAAGATCCTCTTGCCTGCTTGCCAGTGCGTATCCTTCAAAGTCTCCATGAAACGACTGATCAGACTGACTTCGAACATCAGATCTGGCCGAGTTGCAGTCAAATACATCAGACTGCCAACTAGCCTCTTAAACAAGGTTGGATCTACAGACCTCCCTGTATCCAACTTGCTCGGCTTCAAACCCGTGGCTACGGTGTGATGGCAGAGTTTGTCTGTCCTCCATCTTGAAGCGCTTCGAGACATCCTTTGCATACTTGCCTTGATAAATGAATAGGTCATTTATTGATTGATCAACTTCAATGCCGAGAAAATATTTCATCAGCCCCATGTCCGTCATTTCAAACTCGGACTTCATGGCTGTTCTAAACTACGCAAATAGGCTGCTACTATTGCCAGTAAATATCAGATCGTCTATGTACAGGCAGACGATGATGAGCTCACCTACTGCATTTGTCTTCATGTACAGGGAGTGCTCATATGGGCATTTCTGAAACCCATTCTCATGAAAATAGCCATCAATACGGTTGTACCATGCCCTAGGTGCTTGCTTCAACCCATACAAGGCCTTCTTCAGCTTCAGGACTTTGCCTTCTTGCCCTTGTATTTCATAACCGGGCGGCTGGTCTATGTAGACCTCTTCTTCCAACACTCCATTGAGGAAGGCAGACTTGACATCCATCTGGTACACGCTCCATCCTTTTCGAGCCGCGAGTGCCGGAATCATTCTCGACCGTGTCAAGTCGGGCTACGGTGCATACACCTCATGATAGTCAACTCCTGACTTCTGCTTGTAGCCTTTCGCCACTAATCTGGCCTTATGTCTGTCAACATCTCCTTGGGCATTAAACTTCGTTTTATATACCCACTTGACCCCAATGGTCTTCTTTCGTGCTGGAAGATTTGTTAGCTGCCATGTCTCATTCTTCTCAATGGCTGCTATCTCCTCATCCATCGCATTCACCCATTTGCTATTCTGACTTGCCTCTTCAAAATCCACTGGATCACATTCAGTAAAGAGAGCAAAATCAGAATAATCTTCATCTAATTGATTACGAGTTACCTCATAGATGTCTTGCAAGCTCCGAGTCTTTGCAGGAGTCCTCAGGTTTTGAATTCTGCTTGCAAGTGGAGGTGACCGGGATGATGAGGGTGTGCTACTGCTAGCACCACTATTGCTGCTTGAAGGCACAGGTGGTTGGACACTATCTTCCTCCAAGTCTACAGATTCAACAGTTGCTGGTTCAGACTAACCAGTCTTTGAATTCTAGTTCCAGGCTACATCCTCCAGGAACTTCATGTCTTGGTTGATGACAAGTTTCTTTGTCACATGATTGTACAGCCTGTATGCCTTTGCTGGTTCGTTGTATCCTGTGAAGATGCACTTTTCAGCTTTGTCATCCAGCTTTCGCCGCTTCTCATCTGGAACATGTGCATATGCTATGCACCCGAAAACTCGCAAATGAACCACACTTGGCTTCAACTTGCTCCAGGCTTCCTCTGGAATTTTGTCCCTCACACTCTTGGTGGGACACCGGTTCAGCAGATAAACTGCACAACTTACAAGCCTTCGCCTAGAACTCATGTGGCAAACTTTTTGCCTTCAGCATGCTCCGTGCCATCTCCATGATTGTTCTGTTCTTCCTCTCAGCTATGCCATTCTGCTGCGGCGTGTATCTGGCAGTGAACTGCCTCCGAATTCCATGTTTGTAAAAGTTGTGGAATTCGTTGGAGATGTATTCTCCACCTCTATTAGTTCTGAGAGTCTTCACATAATGACCGCTCTGTTTCTCAACTAGAGCCTTGAACTCCCTAAACCTTGCAAACGCCTCTGACGTCAACTTGATTGAATAAATCCAAGTCTTCCGGCTGAAGTCATCAATGAAGGTTAGGAAATACTTATTGTCGACATATGAGGTGGTCTGCATGGGACCACAGATGTCTGAGTGCACCAGCTCCAAAGGTTGTGATGCTCTCCAAGACTGTCCAACAAGGAATGCGTCCCTATGTTGCTTGCCGACCAGGCAACCTTCACAAACTTGGTTCGGTTGCTCTATAAGGGGTAAACCCTTCACCATCTGCTTCTTGTGCAGCAGATTCAGGCCACTAAAGCTCAGGTGACCGAATCTGAGATGTCACAGCCAGGTAGCATCCTTCTCAATTGCACTTAGAGACATCAAAGATTCATTCTGAATCTGTAGCGAAAACATTTTGTTTTTCGTCATGGACACAGTTGCGATTTGTCTATGGACTGTCTCTAATGGAACAGACACCATCTTTGAACAGTACATTGTGCCCCTTCTGCACAAGCTATCCAACACTTAGCATATTGTGCTTCAACCCAGGCACATAAAAAATATCTTGAATTGTTTTTCTATCACCGTGCCGGGTGCAGATGAGGATCTTTCCTTTCCCCATCACAAGAACTTTGATGTTGTTCCCTATCTTGACTTTGGACTGAACTGTTTCATCCAGTTGTGAGAACATCTCCCTGTTCCTAGTCATATGGTTGCTGCAACCACTGTCAAGATACCAGATGTTTTTCTTGCTCTCCTCTTCAATACTGCAAGTCAGCAACACATTTCCTCCTACCGCATTTTCGGGTTCCTCCGAATAATGGGCTTGTTGTCGATTCTCGTTTGCCATCTTCTTTCTACACCGTGTGGCATAATGGCCGAACTTGCTGCAGTAGTAGCATTTGACCTTTGACATGTCCTTCTTTTGTTGAGAGCCACCTTGCTGATTTCTGCCAGTGCCTCTTCCTCCTTGCTGATGAAAGTTGCAACTTGGCTCAGCGTCTTGAGGGTTTGATCTCCCTCCTTGCTTGTTCCCACGCTTTCTTCTGCCTCTTCCTCATTGAGAACTAGAAGCGTCATTGTGGGAGTCTTGTCTGCCGCTGTCTCGAACTGAGACTTGCGCTTTGAAGGCTTGCTCCAAAGAAGACTGAGTTGAGCGGCTCAGCCTCTGTTCATGGGTCTGTAGGGAACCCATGAGTTCGTCCGTCGAGAGGGTTGTCAAATCCCTCGACTCTTCGATTGCTATCACAATCGAGTCGAACTTGGCAGGCAGACTTCTGAGAATCTTCTCCCGATTCTCTGGCTCTGGACATTTTCTCCGTTCAACCGCATCTGGTTGATAATGTCTGTCGTCCGGGTGAAGAAGTCGCTCATGGACTCGGACTCGCTCATCTATAGATTTTCAAACTCCCTCCTGAGCATCTGCAGCTTCACCAACTTCACTTTGTCGGTGTCTTGATACGAACTTGCTAGGTTTCCCAGGCCTGTTTGGCCTTGGTGGCTGATGCAATCCGCAGGAAGATGGTCTCCTTAAGCGCTTGCATGATGTAGAAGAGGGCCTTCTGGTCCTTCTTCTTGTGCTCTTTCAACAGATCCTTGTCTGCTTGAAAGAGGGCGGCCAGTGCTGTTGCATCTGCCGGTTGTAGGTAGTCGTTCTCGACTAACTCCCATAGCTCCTGAGATCCGAACAGGATCTTCATCTAGATGCTCCAGTAATCATAGTTCTTACCGTTAAATCGCGAGATCTACAACTGCAGCGAGTTTCTCTCGGAAGCCATGTTTCTATCTCTGTGTCACGACACTATCAGCTCTAATACCAATTTGTAGGAGCGATTTGGAAATTTCAATCGCCGAAGTCTGTTAATGTCGAACTGCGCAGGGTGCACTGCCAGCTCCCAGCTTCGGGAGCGAAGTGCGGACGGCGCCTACCCCTCGGGCGAAGTCCGTCACTCGCGCGAAGTGCGGACTGCGCAAGGGCGAAGTGCGAACTTCGCGTGCAATGCATGCTGCGCAAGGGCGAAGTGCGAACTTCGCGCGCAATGCGGACTGCGCTGGAAATGCTGCCGAAGTGCACACTTCGCTCGTAGTGCAGACTTCACCGGATCTGCGAACTTCGCCGAACGTAGAAGGACAAGCTTCAGACTTGGCCAACTTTGGCCTTCGACTTCTTCGTCTTCCGCGATTGCCGCTGGGTTTGCCTGGCTTGGCAAGACCCGTATGCAAAAGGAGAAACACTGAAACAGAGAATAACAAACTGCAAACCCTAAATATGCCTAACACAAACAGCAAACTTTATTCATATGAACAACTAGGGTTACAAAAAATTCCTCAACCGAGGAAATAACAACATCTGCAGGCTACGCTGCAGGATAAACAAAACAGGGGAAATGTCGAGTCTGCTGCTCGGACATTAATCAGTTGAGCCACACTGCTCACTGAATCGCTCTGCTTTCTTTCTCTACTCTATTCTCCGCTTCTTCTTTCACGAACTTCTCTCACACCCGCTCTGCTTCTCGTCTTTTTGTCTGAAGACACGAACTGCCCTTTTATAGCCGCGAGGAGAGGAGGATAAGGTTTATCCTCTAACAGCTTCGGATAAGGGTTATCCTCGTACCGACCCTCGTCTAGGGTTTCTGACAAACGCCGACTTGGCATTAACTCCTGCGGAGATCGGATCTGTCAGGTGTCAAATCTGTCAGAAGGGTGGTGTGACGTCATGTCACACTTTTGCCGGGATCCCGGATCGCGACAACAGCAGTCCGACTTCGCCCATGTCTGGAGCGCAATCCGATTTCGCCTAAGGTTCGCAGCGCAGTTAGGCACAGGCGTGAAATCTGGGTTTATTTTTCTAACACTCTTGACATTCCATTCGATCACAGTTCGTATATTAAATTGCTTCCAAGAGAATGAAAGAATTAAAATAATGGCTTTTAACGGATACAGTAAGATGTATTTTCCCCATTATTTTAATCTAAATGAAAATGCAAATCCTCATAGAATAAAAAATAAAATAAAATGAAAAGAATTACCTTTGAATGCTCTAGCTCTGGTTGCCGAGTCTCTGTACTTTCTGCATCTTGCTTGAGAGATTCATTACAAGATAGATAAGATTTTTCTTTCAGGACTTCTTTTTGCATCCACACACTCTTCTCAAAGGAATCAACCTTTCTTCTTAGACTCTGGAAAACCATTTCCATTTCAAGGGCATAATCCAGTTTTGGTTCGTTTGCTATTCCAACTCTTTGAAATTTACCCTTCCGTTTGTTTCGCATGCATCAAAAGCAGCTAAATTCTTTTGAATAAAATCCAGCTGCTTTCCAGATAGTTGGACGTTCTCCTCTAGGAGTGGGACTGCCTGATCTTGCAGTCCATCAATACTGCCTGCTAATACTGCCAATATTCTCTAGGCCTGAAAGCCTGGAACGCGGCGGCCGACCATTGGAGCCCCATAGGGTTTCATCCCTTTCAACAAAATAATCCAAGAACCGGGCAAAATTACTTCTTAACAGTGGCTGAAGGGAATTTGGAGGCGTGCTGATATCTTCTTCAGGTCTACCTTTAGGTGCACTGGTGGATCGGTCCTTAGCTCCTCTGCTTTCACCGTGCCCATTCGCCATATAGGTGCACTGCAGAAGCAAATGGGTTTTCCCAACGCAACCTTATCTTTGCAGGAAAATTCTTTCTAATCCCGAATCAACTGCGCTTTCAGCTAATTCTTCTTCAGCTTATCTCCCCCTTTATAGACTTTTTTCGGGCCCGGGGGAACAGCATCTATCCATGGCCTCGCTTCTGATCGGTAACATTTGGAATGATGATTCGTACGACCAATGAATGCTCTCCCGTTTGCCATCATCAGCTTCGGGATTAGAACCATCCACCTCGTTTCACCAACGAAACTCCTACTCTTTCATGCACCGCTGCTTCCATTCATCATTCATCACTGCAATTGACCACTTTCGTTGTTTCAATCCCTTCCATTCAGAGGGGTTGAAGGAGAGGCGAAGGATAAATTTGAGCTGGTGACTTAAATTTCATGTTGGTCACCCCCATTGCTAAAGAACCATTTAAATTTCAGCTGGCGACTTAAATTTCGTTATAGGATGACCACGTGCGGGGCGGTCATCCTCTCGCCTCGACACAACGTCTGACCTTTTTTATCTTTCTTTTCGTCTTTTGCTCGTTAGAAATGAAATGATAAATTTTAACTACGTTCATGGAACCACGAAACAAATTTTCAAAATTCTGACCGATTATTTCTAATTAATGTTGTTAAGGCTGACATCACGGTACGATTATTGTCCAACAAGGAATGTGATCATTATCCGTTTGCGTGTTCAATAAGGAATGTGCTCAGGGCTTTGGCTTCAATATGTCGCGTTACAAAGGGACTGTTCGGTTGAAGTGGTTGAGGGTTGTCTTTTATATCATTTGATAAAGAGTCTTATGCTTATAAATTCAGTGGTTGAAAAATACGACACCCATCAGTATAATGGTTTTTTTATTTTTTAACAAGATTTTTTTTTATATATAATTTTTATTTTTTCAATTATTAAATTAAAAGGTTGTCGGGATATTTATGAAATATTAATGGTATATTTTTTAATATATCATTATAGATTTTCTTATAGAAATGTATTTTGAGCATATGAAACACTTTTCTAATAACAAAAAAAAAAAAATTATACTATAGTTTATATATTAGGTTAACTTGGGTTTCAACTTTAGACAAATTTCATACAATAAGTTGAGTATTTTCAATCTCTTTATGCTTAAAGTATTTGCGAAAAGAAATTTAAAAAGATTGTAAAGGAAGATAATATTTGAAAAATATATAATAATTTAATTTAACAATAATAATATTTGTTATCCATTGTAACATGTTCAAAGGTTATAAGACTTTACACCATAAACCAATATTTGAGTCATATTATGACGTGTAAATTGGTTTTAAGTTTAATTATCCAACTTTCTTCGATGTTCATAATTTATGACAACATTATTATTTAATTTATATGTTTGTGTCCATAGAATGTACACTAAAGGTATTTAGTACCAAATTAAGATGGCAAGGATGATGTGATGATCTTTTTCATATTGATACTAGGATGAGCACATTTGGGATATAAGTTCAAACCTCCAAATATAATTATATACCACATAAAAATAATAGTATGTGTCAAACGGGAATTGTCTTATTTGTACACTAAGTCACTCAAAAATATTTTCTATTAAGGTCGTCTCAAATTTTAGTTCTCAAACTTTAGAGTATATGTGAAGAAGCCAACTATCTCTTTTTCTTTCTTTTGTTAGTTTGAGTTGTATATGTTTTTATTAGATAGTTCATAAGTTGCATTGCTTTCCACTAACGCAAGCATTTTTTTGTTATTATGTATTTTATGCAAGGTTAGATTCATGATAGAGGTTAATGTTTTGTTTTCTTATTTCACATGAGAGAAACATTTAAAATTAAGTGAGAAATATTCTCAAATATTGTACATCATTTATAAAATTAGATTAGTCAATAAGGATGACATTTTGTTTATTCATCTTATAGTTAGATAAATATTAATAAATACACTCTATTGCATCTAGCAAAAATATTAATCAAGTAGTAAACTAAAGAACAAACACATGAGATGATTTATCATCTAGATGTAATGATTTATTCTCCATTAGTAATATTAGGTTGTAATAACCCCATCTATATTTTTTTAAAGAAAAACTTGAATTAAATCAGAGAGAAAAGATACAAAGGAGCAACAGACACGAGAAAATATAGGTTGTCAGCATACAAAAGACACCGGGAAGGTCACAAAAACTCAAAAAGTGCCAATGGACTAAGTCAAGAAACATTCAGCAGAAGAAGAAAAATAAAAAACAAAACCAACAACATAAAGCTCACACGTATCCTCCTCTTTGTTGAGCTCTATTCCTAGTAATTTTGAGATTGGAATATTTGCTTTTAATAGCACTGTTGGCAAGTGCATCTGGAGTCTTGTTAAATTCTCTATGAATGTGGAAATAACACACTTGAGTAAAAAATTTAATTAACTCTTTCATTCTGATCAAAACGAGTTGAATTTGAATGGAGCTAACCAAATTGTCCTTGGAGAGAGCATTTATAATAAGGGTAGAATTCCCATAAATGTGTAGGTGTCTTATTTGCTGCTCAATAACCATCTTCAATCCAAACTCACAAGCCATTCCACAACAATGTTGGAAGCAATTCCAAGGTTGATACAATAATTGAGGGTAAGTCTCTCATCTTCTTTCATGATCACTCCCCTTGCAACAACGATGCCAAGATTAGACTTAGATGCCCCATCAAAGAACAAGGTAGGGTAATGTATCTTTGGGGGTATTATAGCTAAAATATTCATGTTGGTAGATATGAATTCTTGAAGATCAAGCTGACTAATAAGATTCAATTCTTGCTAAAACCATACAAAAGAGACAATTACACTACAATCCTTCATTAAAAATTGTAATGATCCACTACTTTGTTATTGAAATGAAAAGAGAGGTTACATATTGAAATCCCCTTTTACAATCCTTGCCCTGAAGGCTACAATTGGGTCTTCCCAAATAAAACCCTCTTAGATGTGTTTCAAAGATAATAAGATCTCTCTTTTGGACGTTCCTCAATGCAGGTGGGCTTCTTGCTCATGAGCCACCACTGGTTTGATGTGTTCCTTTTACCTATTGGGCCTGTAAAATCTAATTAGAGCGTTAAGGGGCCTACCTCAATCAAACCCCATGTTTATGAAGACAAAAGACTCTTTAAATTATCTCAAAACATGAAGGAAGTTGTATTAAATGATGTAAAACCTTAAACTAAGCCATACTCACCTATCTTGTAAGCTCTATTTTGTTATAGCATAGGTTCACACGGGTGGGTGCAAACCTAGTTTGATCCTGGAAGTTCTCACAAGTGCATGCGAACCTGACTATTTCTGGTCAAACTTGCAAAATATGATTTTTGAGCTATCCTGATGCTACTGCTCCTTTACTTTTTCGATGGGTCACCTTCAGAAGTTACCTTTTGCTGTCAATAACCTGTCTACATCATAAGGAATATAGTGAATATGAAAAAAATCCTATTGCTATATGAGTGTGATGGATGTTATGAATCTAGAATGATTTCTGCAGAGTTTTTGTAAGCTAAAGTTGGAATCCTTAAACTGGTGAAAATGGTCTTCTACTTATAGACTTGGCCAAGGCTAGGGGAGGGGATGAGGTGTCCCATGAGGTGTCTCCTGTGAGGTGTATGTGGTGAGGTGTCCACCTAAGAGGTGTCCCTTGAGGTTTCCTGGTTCATAAATGAGATTGGGTGAGAGAATCCCTCACCCATCCACAAGTCATAATGTCTTAGAGGAAAGTCTCCAAATGGCATTTATTGAAATATTTTTGTAAATATCTTTTAATTTAGAATTATTTTTTGTGTGCAGAAGTCTCCATTTCTCATTTATTACCGAGGGGAATGTGATGAGGAGAAATATCTATATGAGAGGTGGCAAGGCTAGGCTAGGTGAGGTGGAAGGCTAGGCCAGTCAAAGTAGACTAGGTAAGGTGGAAAGGTTTAGATTGAGCATGGTTAGCGTAATTAACCATAGGATTAGCCATAAAGCAGATATTGACTAAAGGTTTCTTTTTACCCATAAAGTGTTTTTTGACCATGGTGGAGAATTCAACCTTAGTTGAGTTGTGGAGGAGGTCACATGAGGACCCATGATTAAGCGTAGGAAGGGGCTTAGCTAGCCCAAAGGGGCTAAGGATGATGAATAGTGATTTTAATAAATGAATAGTATTTTGAGCCAATTTATGCAATTTTTGAGGGTTTTACAAATTGATTGACCATGAAGATGAGGAGAGGGACAATGTGCGATTTTTGGGTGTCTACATTTTGCCCCTTTTTGTACTGTGTTGTGTGAAAACACAATTCAGTACAAAAATTGATGATGTGAATTGATGGGATGATTTGGAAGACAAATAATTTGTGATTGATGATCGTGGATGATTACGAGAGAGACACATCGATAAAAAAAAGAAGATAAAGATAAATTGTGATTGAATACAACACTTTGTAGCATTGTGATGATTTTTTTTGGGGGAAGGCATAATATTGCCTTGTTTTGTGATCAACTCGAGATGTTCCAATTTTAGAATGGACAAATGCCTTTGCTAATTTTTGCTTTTGATTGATTGATGAGTCCTGTTGACAATATTTGACAAACCATTGGAGCCGTAGGGTAGAAATTTTAGGTGCTTCATTCGAGAGTGATCTTACAATTGTCACAATAAAGAAGGGAATCCATGAGATGTCTACAGTCATAGGCATTTTGAGATATATCAAATATTATTTTGTTTTTGAATTGAAGTTTTGATTGAGAAGAGAAATCTTGCTAGAACAAAGAATTGAGATAATCTTCAGCAAAAAATTTATTAGGCATTTTTTGTATTCGCGACTGAACGTTTTTGGTTGTTTTATCATGTGCAAGGTTGCTTTTGATGTGTTTGGATGACTACTCCTTCAAGCGATGAATCGACGATGGAGGAGATGAAAATTGGCGATGAAACGCTTGATAATGATGAGAAATGAAGAAAATTGATTGAAAATTGTTGGAAAATGAAGAATTGAGGCAAAAGTTTAAGTTGTGAAGACGGTGAAAGAGACCTAAGAACGAAAGTTTGCACATTGAGGTGTGAACGGGAAGGTTCACATGAGGGTGTGCAAATTTTTCTATTCACACATGCAGGTGCGAACCTACAAAAATACAGGTTTAAATACCAAAAATGGCGTGCATGACTTTATTTTGCATTACGTGTAAGAAGAGGAGAGTGGTGAGGAAGAAAATTGGAAGTGGAGTGTTGCCAGATTATCGAATGATGGGTACGGGATGGTGAGTGCATTAGCGAGCACGAGTGCGAGTGGTGGAGTTTCAGAGGTAAGTATACTATACCGAGATCTTATTTAAATACAAAAGAATATTTAATGTTTGTTGGAATGCATGGTTTTGCATGAAAATGTAGTTTGAAGTGCATGCATGGACTGTGTGGTTGAAATACGTGCAATGTATGTAAAATTAACCAAATGGGTATCTTGATACGTCGTTCATTTTTTCATGTGATTATGTTTGCACTATGTGAAGCGTGAATGATGTGATGTGCATGTTTTGGCTGTTGGATTGTATGCATGATGAAAATTGTTGTGATAATGACACTATTAAGACAAATAGGTATCCAGATCTATATTTAGTTGACATGTTTGACCTCTGATTGATGACCTCATTTTGTGTGTGTGTGTGTGTGTGTGTTTATGAAATTTTACATGTTTTTATGTATTTTTGCATGTTTTTGATGTTGTATGTGCGTATGGAGTGAAACGGGTGGGAACGCTATGTCGAATGGCAAAATGGGTATTGAAAAATCCTAAAAGTCTAATGGAAAGGTTCGCATAGGGTTGTGCGAATGCTGTTATTTTTTTTGTATTTTTATATGTGATTGTGAAAATGAATGAATGGAGTATGTGACATGTGATTGTGAAAATGAATGGATGGAGTATGTGACATGTGATTGTGAAAATGAATGGATGGATTATTTGACATGTGATTTGGAAATATGATGCAGGTGAAGAAGATATTTGCACGACATCGGATACGAAAGCTAAGGAAGAGGTTGCAGGATGTGTGGTGTGTGGATGATGGGACTTGGATGCAAATAGTGGGATTGTATAGAGTGTGGGAGATGCATGAGGTTCATGCAAATCATGCTTATGTATTTGCACATTGTGTGAGAGGTGGGATCCATATAGGAACACCTTCCATCTCCTTATAGGGGAGATGACGATTACCTTAGAGGACATATATAAAATCTATTGATTGTGGATAGAAGGGATTACTGTGATGACTGTCGAGCGGGATGCATGAGATGGTATTATGTAGAGGACACTTGAAGATAAGTGGGCTAGTGTGGGGTTAAAGTGTGGGGTGGATTATACGAAGTGTTGGGGGGACAAGATCTTGTCCAATTGATATGCTATGGTGATGCTTATGATAGCAAGTCACACCTTACCAGATACTTCAGGGGTAAAATTCCCTTAGAATGTGATGGGGATGATATGTGATATGGTGGAGTGGAAGATAGTATATGCATGGGCTCTAGCATTAATAACGTAGGTCTATAGAGAGTTGCATGGAGTAGTGAGGATAAAGTAAACATGTATCAGCTTTAGTCCTCTACTGTAGGTGTGGGCATGTGAGCATATTATAATCTTGTGATTGTCTTTGCTATCGCATGATGCACATAGACCGGATGGTCAGGGTGTGACCTATGCGATGAGATGGAGGACTAATATGGAGAAGAAGATCAAGAGGGAGCGAGAGGGTGATTTGATGCACTACTATGTTTAGTTGGAGAAATTGAAGATGATTGACATTAGATGGAGACCATGGTGAGGAGCTTCTAGTTGAGAGAATGATGTAGTGCATCTCATCCATGTTAGGTGAGGGTGATGGATGGTGGGGAAGTATTTGAGTCAAGTAGAGTATTTTCCATTCTCATGGGTGATGCAGAGTTTGGGTTACGATAGGAGTGGCCAGATCCATCAATGGTGATCTATAGAGTGGTAGGTGATATAGGGCCAGAGCCAGTAGTGTCACCATTAGACTTGACACTTGATGAGTCGATTGTCATCCTGGATATAGAAAATGTTGGGACCACTACAAAGTATGATGTGTGGTGGTTGAGGCAGCGATGAGAGCCTACAATTAGAGTGGTCAATGGATGGGGTGAGGTAGCATGGGTACTACCAAGAGGGGTGAGAGTAGCATCACTAGGACATGGAGGAGTACCTGAGGTAGCGATATCATCCCAAGATTATGGATCACCTAAGTCTAGTGAGAAGGAGAAAGTGGAGCTAGATAAGTTAATCAGATGGGTGAAGTCACGACGAGATGAGCATGACAGGTTGGTGAGTGATATCAGCATGGGATAGTCGATAGATAGTGAGGGGTTGATGACTAAGGGTGCATTAGTGATGGATGATGTACCTATGATGGAGGTTAATAAAGGGATGGAAAATATTGTGGGTGTAGTATCGATGGATGAGGTGCCCATGATGGAGGAGAGGAGAGGTAGTGTGGCATCACATCAATGCCACCTACGTTTGATTTCATGATAGGGTTGTAGGAGATGATAGTAGTGTAGGAGGAGATGAGGGACGTACGAGCGTAGGTGAAGAAGATGAAGGAGAAGTTATTATATAGGGAGTTGTATTGGGCAGTAGATCACTCAAAGGTGGAGGAGTAGAAGCATGAAATGAAGGCAGAGCTTATGATAGACTTGAGGGAGCAAGACAAGGTGAGGGTGAGTTTAGATCAGGTAGCCCTTGAGAGCGATGTGCTCATTGGTGAATGAGATGTAATGATAATGGAGAGAGATGAGTGAGAGCATGGGTGGCATAGTTGGCTAGTGAGAGAGATGTGCTCCTTGGTGAGTAGGAAGTTATGAGGGCTGAGCGAGATGAGATGATTGAGTCAACTAAGAAATTGAAACGGTTGTTGGATACAACAAGGACAAAGGTGGAGGTCATGAAGGTTAGTCATGAGGTGAGAGTAGAGGAGCTGCGATGACAGGTGCTCGATATGGAGGTTGTGAGGAGATAAGTAACTATGAATATTGAGGGCTTGAGAGTGACGGTGCTATTGCAAGAGAAATCATGAGCAAAGGTGGAGAGCCTACAAGCCGAGATGGAGTGGTTGTAGTAGGTAAACACGAGAGTGGTAACAACCAACATGGAGGCTATGAGGAGAGCCTAGTGTGAGGGTGAGTTGATGATGCGTGGATTGGTGATACTAGCCTATTTGGGGTCAGTGTCAAGGTCACAAACTCAATCTTGATGGAGGCAATGGATTGGCCTACTAGGATGGAGGTGAAGATGGTCAAGGGCGATGATAGAAATGATGCTGATGGATGAGCCTATATCAATGAGAACTCACTTATAAGTGATAAAATTGATGGAATCTTGGATATGCAAAGGAGAATCCGCCCCCTCGCCTACAACTTTGGTGATATTATGGTCATGGAAGCTAATAGAAGGTTGCAAGCATCTATGAATATTGCCAACAAAGTTGGCAAAGGCATCAGTATCATGGGTCTCAAGATCAAGAGAATGGAGAATGGAATTGAGGGCCTCACAATGAGGTTGGGATTGCTACAAAAGGTTAAATATGGATAACCTTGCAAGGGCAGCGTGGAGTTGATGCAAAAAGCTACCATGAATAGTGATGACATTACGTGGTATAGCAGTAGGATATGGTGGAGGAATTAAGGGATTCAAATAAGGTGGTGGAAGAAAAGTAGAAGGGCATTAGGCTTCAACAGGAGGTGGGTAGCATTGGTTACGAGTAGCGATGTTGATCATACCCACAAACCCCTATTGGAAAGGATCGTGATTGCCATGACTGACTTGTCAGGGATTGGATTGAGCATAAGGATCCCCATGTTCAGGCAATAGATTTTGATAGATCCCCAAGTTTTGTTTTTTTTATGCGAGGGGGTTAAAAACCTTAATAGTACCACGATCGATAAGATCTTGAATGACATGTCAAAAGACACGACAAGCATCGAGAGAATGGCTATGTTGGTAATGAAAATCATAAAATGTCTATGGATTGTGTTCCCAAGGGAGAGGATGATTTAGATCATTGGATTGGATGTTAGGCAAGGTGATGAGGCCTCCATCAAATAAACGGTGGAATAAAATAGGCATGGGCTCAAACAAAGGTGTCCAATGCATGGTGGATGAGGGGGTCAAGGATTACGCTCCTAGTATGGATTAGAAGGCGATGGTGATTTGATTTGATATGCAGTTTGTGGTGGTCGAGGTGGTGTTGGTTGAGGTGATTGGGGTGGGGCTGACTATGGAAGTTGGGGTGGTGCTAATTGTGGTGATGAGGATGGAGAAGTGAGGAGCACTTAATTGGCTTGAGGTGGTTTCGAAGTGGGTGGGACGTAGGAATTGTGATTTTAGTGGTAATTGGATGGATAAGGTTGTTTTGGATGGAGCTTGATCTTGCTCGTATGGACCTTGATGTCCTCGATAACCTTGGCTTGAGCAATAGCCTCTTCGAATGTGCG
Organism: Wollemia nobilis; assembly: GCA_028583015.1. Classification (NCBI taxonomy): domain Eukaryota; kingdom Viridiplantae; phylum Streptophyta; class Pinopsida; order Araucariales; family Araucariaceae; genus Wollemia; species Wollemia nobilis. The sequence goes on from JAQPPZ010003223.1 coordinate 5,427,593, forward strand.
ACTCTAATGGATTTGTAAAGTTTGATAAATTTACTTGTGGAAACTCTTGGAAAACAGTTTGACGATCTATGTAGATGGAAGGGTAAAAGAAAGGTCATGAATGACCACCCTCCATCAAGAGATGAAATCAATAATGGGCTCGTCATCAAACTGGCTTAGAGCATACACATAATACAATATCATCTTGGTTTTTGATTTTGATGGAAAATTTTAGAGAAAAATATTGGCCAATTGCCCAAATTTGAAGAGGCTATGACGAGGGAAATGATTGTACCAATCTAATGCTTGTCCCCCAAGAGAAAGTGGAAATGTGCGAAGCATGAGGGGATCACTACCATGAAGTTGGTAACAAGCAAAATGATAATTGTTAAGGTGCTCTATGGGGTCTTCCTTACTTTTAAATTTGCAAAATTTAGGGATCTCAAATCAATAAGGATAAGGATGGATAGGAATAGACTGATTAATTGGTTCATTGCATAACTCGTCAAAAGTGGGCTTTTGGGACTCATAAATAGTCGTGTGCAAATTTAGAGTTTTGATCTATTCCTGTATGGCTTGAAGTTCATTAGAGAGAACCATGGTAGTATCTGGTGGAGATGGAAATGGATGTGAATAAGAATGTGGAGGGAGTGGATGAAACCATGCATGCCAGAATGAAACCATGCAAAAGAGACAATTACACTACAATCCTCCATTCAAAATTGTAATGATCCACTGCTTTGTTATTGAAATAAAAATATAGGTTATAGATTGAAATCCCATTTTACAATCCTTGCTCTAAAGGCTATAACTGGATCTTCTCGAATAAAACCCTCTTAGATGTGTTCCAAAGATAGCAAGATCTCTCTTTTGGATGTTCCTTAGTGTAGGTGGGCTTCTTGCTCGTGAGCCACCACTAGTTTGATGTGTTCCTTTTACCTGTTGGACCTACAAAATCTAATTAGAGCGTTAAGGGGCATGCCTCAGTCAAACCTCATGTTTAGGAAGACAAAATACTCTCTAAATTAGCTCAAAACATGAAGAAAGTTGTATAAAATGATGTAAAACCCTAAAATAAGCCATACTAACCTATCTTGTAAGCTTTATTTTTCTACAGCAGTGGTTCGCATGGGTGGGTGCAAACTTGGTTTGATCCTGGAAGTTTGCACGAGGGCATGCAAACCTGACTATTTCTGGCTGAACTTGCAAAATATGATTTTTGAGTTGTCTTGATGTTATTGCTCCTTTGCTTTTTTGATGGGTCACCTTTAAAAAGTTACCTTTTGCTATCAATAACCTATCTAGATCACAAGGAATATAGTGAATATGACAAAAACCCTATTGCTATGTGAGTGTGATGGATGTGTGATGGATGTTATGAGTCTGGAATGATTTCTACAAAGTTTCTGTAAGCTAAATTTGGAACACTTAAAATGGTGAAAATGACCTTCTACTTATAGACTTGGCCAAGGCTAGGGGAGGGAATGAGGTGTCTCTTGTGAGGTGTATGTGGTGAGGTGTCCACCTAAGAGGTATCCCTTGATGTGTGCTAGTTTATAAATGATATTGGGTGAGAGAATACCTCACCCATCCACAAGTCATCATGTCTTGGAGGAAAGTCTCCAAATGGTATTTATTGAAACCTTTTTGCAAATATATTCTAATTTAGAATTAAATTTTGTGTGCAAAAGTCTCCATTTCTCATTTATTACCCAGGGGAGTGTGAGGTGGAGAAATATCTGGATGAGAGGTGGCAAGGCTAGGCTAGGTGAGGTGGAAGGCTAGGCTAGTCAAAGTAGACTAGGTGAGGTGGAAAGGTTTAGATTAAGCATGATTAGCCTAATTAACCATAAGATTAGCCATAAAGCAGGTTTTGACTAAAGTTGTTGATGTTTTACCCATAAAGTGCTTTTTGACCATGGTGAAGAATTCAACCTTAGTTGACCTGTGGAGGAGATCACATGAGGACCCATGATTAAGCATAGGAAGGGGCTTAGCTAGCCCAAAGATTCTAAGGACGATGAATAGTGATTTTAATAAATCAATAGTGTTTTGAGCCATTTTATGCAATTTTTGAGGTTTTTGCAAATTGATTGACTATGAAGATGAGGAGAGGGACAATGTGCGACTTTTGGGTGTCTACACCTGCACAGTTAAAATTTGTTGATTTTGCTTATATTTGAATGTGGCTTTGAAATTGGTCACAAGGTCTCTGACTATTCTTTCAGTGAGGATGCTATTATTTTCCTTTTTACCTTCAAAGATCAACTTGTTCTTGTTATTCCAAATGTTCCATATAACAAAGAAGGGGATGGCATTCCAAAGGGATTTGATTAGAGGCTTCCCCTTAAGACTCCACTTATAATTTGATTGCCAATTGATTAAACATTGCTCCAGGTTGAGAGTACCAAACAGGGGAGAGCCAAATTGGAAGGCTATCTTTAACCATATAGGTGTAGCAGAGCTACATTCAAAGAATAAGTGGTGCATAGTTTCATTGTGTTTCATACATCTTGAACACACATGGGGGCCAACAATATTCCTTTTTTGTAAGTTATCACCTGTGAGGATCTTATTTTGAAGAACTAACCAAGAAAATATTTGTACCTTGGGAGGCAATTTTAGATTCCAAATCGTAGCCAATATTTTATTGGGAATTCCAACAAGTTGCATTTGAATACCCATCTGAACAGTATAAACACCAGATTTATTGATGTCACCCCAAATAAGCTGGTCCATATTTTGTTGTCGCAGCAGTTTCATATTAGTGTGTTGTTTCTTGAAATATTCCCATTCAACAGTTAGGGGAGATGGCAGAGGAGGTTCTCTCCATTCCACAACATTGTTGTGCCAATACAAAATTTCAGAGAGCTTAGAGATTTGTAAATGTTGTAGCTCTTCTTTGAGAGTTGGGCTGCAACTGCTTAGAAGAGGAGGTTTGCTAATAATAAGATCATGCCAAAGGTCAATTTGAGTGCCATCACCTGGAAGCCAAGAGGCCTTGTCTAGAATCAATTGCTTGGCTTCTACAATATGTTTCCATATTAAAGAAGCACCTGACCTCATATTCAAATTTCTCATTAGGTGCATTCCTGTAGTTGAGGCAACATATTTTATTTTTAAGATCCTTTTCCATGGGGTGTCTGGAGGCTGAGATAGATGCCATAACAATTTGGCCCCTAAAGCCTTGCAAACTATTTCAGCATGAACTATACCAAGTCCCCCTTGATTCATTCTTGTAGCAACTGATTCCCAACAAACTAAATGAAATTTTTTTTTTTTGTTCTGTTTACCTCCTTGCCATAGAAAGTTTCTAACCAGCCTATCAAAGGTTTGAAGAATACTTTTAGGAGCATGATAAACCAAAAGTTGATATATAGGAAGGGCAGATAAAACAGATCTGATTAGCACTCTTCTTCCAGCTAAACTCAACCAACCATTACTATAAGTAAGAATTCGCTTCTGAATTTTCTCAATGGTTGGTAACCAACTATTTTTAGATTTAAGATGAAATCCCATAGGAACTCCTAAGTATCTAAAATGTTGATCTGATCCTTCCTTGAATCCAAGAATTTTTGCAAAACCTCTATTTTCTATTGGAGTGGTGTTAATTGTGTAAAACTGACTTTTGCTACAATTAATTAAGGCACCTGAGGCTGCTTCAAAGCAGTTAAGACAACTCTTGAAGCTCTTAATGTTGTGCTTGGTTGCTTCTCCAAGCAATATGGTATCATCAACAAATTGGGCATGCGTGAAAGGTCTAACACCACGAACAACTCTGATTCCAATTAATTCCCTAGCTCTGCGCAAGCTGTTAAGAGCTCTGCCAAGAGTTTCAGCAAGTAAAATGTAGAGATAAGGAGATAGAGGGCAGCCCTGGCGAATTCCTCTAGAAGGTTGAAAGAAGGCAGAAGGTTCTCCATTGATCAAAGGGGAGATCCAAGGAGCTTTGATACAAGCTCCAATCCATTGAACCATTTGGGCTGGAAACCCAAAGTTAATGAGAATTCTTTCCAAAAACTGTAAGTTGACTCTATCGAAAGCATTTGCCATATCCAATTTTATGGTAATCTTCTTTGATTTGAGATTGGAATAGGAATGAAGAGTCTCATGAACCATAATGATGTTGTCATATATTTGCTTTCTAGGGATAAAGCCTCCTTGTTCTTTAGAGATCAATTTTCTAAGCAACTTTTTTATTCGATTAGCAATTATCTTTGTCATGATTTTATAAGAGCAGTTGCAAAGAGAAATTGGCCTGAATCGGTTAAAAGTAGTGGAATTCTTCTCCTTGGGGATTAGAGCAAGGAATGTTGAATTAATGGCTCCAGAAAGAGTACCTTTCTTTCTGACATCTTCAATCATGTGCAATAGGTCATCACCAATAAGATACATGAATTGCTGATAGAAATTATTAGTGAAACCATCCGGTCCTGGAGCTTTATCTTTAGGGAGAGAATGCACCACAGACTCCAATTCTTCTTTAGTAACTTGGGCACATAAACTAGCTTTGTCCTCTTGAGTAAGAGAAGATGGAATATTCTGAAGCAAAAGGTCTTGGGCGTGAAGATCTCCAGGTTCATGAGTGAGCAGCCTTGAAAAGTAATTTTTAGCCAGTTCTTTTAATTTTTCTTTCTCTGTGTAGATGATGCCATCCTCCTCAATACTTCTAATAGTATTCCTACAATAGTTTTGAAGAGTTTTGAGATGAATTTTTTTTGTGTTTTTATCCCCTTTTTGTAACCATACCATCCTAGATTTTAATCTCCATTGGGCCTCTTCTGCAGCATTCAACTTGCATAGTTCAGCCAACAACTCATTTCTTTTCTCAACATGCTGAGGAAGAGGAGAAGTATCTTCTAACTCTGTTTCCAATTTCTCAAGTTGTTGTAAAATCAACTCTTTTCTTTGAGGTGGATTTTTAGATAGCCATTTTCTAATTTCTTTTTTAAGTCTTAGAATTTTCTCCTTCCAGATGTCTTGTGGTCTTTTTGAAGTAGTTTCCTATTTCCAATTGTTCTCAACTAGAGGTCTAAAAGAATCCAGCTCTGCCCATCCTGAGTTGTATTTAAATGGAATCTTTCTAACTTCCTGAATATTCTGTCCTTTTTCCAAAAGAATTGGTTTATGATCAGATATTGCACTTTGGATGATGTGACTAGTTAGAAGAGGGTAAATGGACAGAATATTTTCACTAACTAGAAATCTGTCCAGTCTTTCAGCAATGTAATGAATTCCTGATCTTCTATTTGTCCAAGTATACTTCCCTTTTTGAGGGATGATATCCTATAGATTTTCTTGGGCAATTATATGCTTAACTAGGTCTCTGTTGGAATCATGATTCCTGTTTCCCCCTGTCTTTTCCCAATACTCTAATGTGACATTCATATCTCCTCCAATAAGAAGGTTCTCAGGTTGTTCTTGGATGATCCAGTGATGCAATTGATTCCATGCCTCTCTTTTGTGCACTGGATTGTTTGGCCCATAGAAATTGACAATAGTGATGCAAGTACCACTAAGAAGTTTGAATTTTAAAGCAAGCCAATTATTTTGTTTATGTTTTGCTATGCAAGTTAACTGTTGGGAATCCCAAGCTGTTATAAGCCCTCCTGAAGCACCTGATGAACTTACTGCTTCATGCTCTGACTGTCTCCAAATCTTATTCCATTCTTGTGCCACTACATGATCTACCATTTTGGATTCTTGTAAACAAATAACAAGAGGTTTATAAAGTTTCACTAAATCTGAAAGGTAGTTTTTTTTCAGGGGACTACCCAATCCTCTGCAATTCCATGATAAAACTATCATTTTTTACTGACCTTTATTGGAAATTCCAAAGTGGCCTGAATTTTGCTCTGGATGTCCTTCAGAGTTTCTTCTTCTCTTAGGATTTGGTTGGATTTTCTACCTTTGGCTGTTGAGCATGTTGCTGGAGTTGCACCTGGTATAACTAATTCCACTTGTAAAGTTTCCTGAATCCCTTCTTTCGTGTCTTCATTTGATGGCTCTGAGTCTTTTTCATAATTCTTCTATTGTGTTTCTTGTGTGTCATCTGAGTGGTTATTGAGGGGTTCCCCCATAATATCTTTACCTTTTTCTTGATTTCCATTGTAATTTGGTGTTTCTATTTCTTCCTCCACATCTGATGTGAGGATGGAAAATTTGTTTGGATTTTGCAGATCCATTTTTTCCTGTGGTTTCCTTCATTGGCTTCTTGATCTGTGAGACTTTCCATTCTTGATAGGTTGGAATTCAAGTTCTGTTTCCTTTTTGGATTGGACAGGTTTTGTTGGATAGTTTCGAGAGAAGTGTCCATGTTGGTGACAAGAAATACATTTAAAAGGGATGTGCTCATAGTCCAAAGGTTGGGTGTGAATCCAGTCAAGAACCTTGATCCCAATGCTCTCTAGGAGTCCTTTTTTTAGGTTTACCCTTACACATATACGGGCACAAATTGCATTATTGGCCTTTGGAGGGGCCCAATCAATGTATGTCCCTATTGTGTTTCCTATCAACTCCATTGTGGGTTTATTCCACAGGTGCAAGGGTAAAAAGGGAAGCCAAACCCAGATTGCCACCTCTTCAGGTTCCTCTTCTTGTGGGTCAAACCTCGGTGTCTAAGGAGTCATGTATAAAGGACTAGATCCTAGAAACCATGGGCCACCATGGAAAACTATGTTTTGGTCTTCAGGGGATGAGAAGGTAACAACAAAATACCCACGTCCAGTTATCATGAACTCAAAGCTAGAGATTTTTGAGCCCCAAGTATTGGTTAGCCAATTCTGTATTGCCTAAAGCTATTTAACCATATTACTATGGGTTTTCTTATCACATGAGTACTTTTGAGCATATAAAACATTTATTTGATAACAAAAAACTTATTCATTTTAATTTATATAATTTTAACTCTATACTTATTAGGGTTTCATAAAAAAAACAAAGAAATTGAATGTGTCTAATATCTTTATGCTATAAGTAATCAGGAAAATGTATACAATTAATAATAATATTTAAAAAATGACATATATATACATGCCAATAAACTATATAAATTAAATCCTTAACTTTTCAACTCGTGAGAAGTTTACCAATTTAGCTCCACCACAATAGGTTATATATTCTTAATACAAATGGATATTGAATATTCACAAATTGAGTTGATGAGGCCATAAAAATATTCAAATTGTAGACACCAAAATCCAGCCACTTGCAAGTCATCTATACCTTCCTGTCAGCCACGTGTCGGTCATCCACCTTCCCACCATTATTTGGCCCAAATCCACACTTTCCCGCCATTATTTGGCCCATCTTTCACCTTTCCCGCCATTTTTCATCCCCAAATTTATTTAAATTAATATTTTATATATATATTTTATATTTTAATATTTTAATATATATATTTAAATAATAGTTTAAGTGATTTAATCTCGAGCCGTCCATCCTTCATTTAATCTCATCCGTCCATCCATCTTAATCCATTTCACAACCAAGATTTATTCTCTACCCTTGGATCCACTTTAATCTTAGCCACACGTTCAAAGTGTCGTTAAAACCCTAAAGTGTGCCCTAAGAGTAGATTATAAATTGAGTCACTTTGATGGCTCAAACCCTATGTCTTTTGCTACTTCTATCTCCTGCTATCTCTGATTCTAATTCTTCTACTGCTATTTCCTCTCTTCTGCTACCCTTTCGTCGCATCCATCGTCGCTTCCGTTTTCGCCGCCATCTCCTTCGAAGCATTTCCGTGGAATCTCCCATTCCTGTCGCAAGTGCCCCGCGGGCATTTCCCCTTCACCAAGTGCCCACGGGCGTTTACCAAGTGCCCACGGGCGTTTACCTACAAACACAGACTCAGACCGACGTCTAAAACCTTAATCCAGAAGCACGCGGGCGTTCAACGAGTGCACCAGGGCGCCTTCCGTAGCCTATTCTGACACCAACATTACTTCCGTGTGTCGCCCGGTCTAGTACGCTAACAGAGAACAGGTATAAATTAGTTTAAAGCAAGTAACCTCTTTTCTTTATTTGATCTCGTTATTGAATTCCCGCATTTCATTTTTCTAGGGTTTTAGATTGTTTCGAGGGCTCACAAGTGGAGCCCTCTTATTAATTTCTAACTCCTTGATAGTGTTAATGTGTGGCGGTTTTTGACAAGAGATCCGGTTTATTGATGGCAATGATTAAGCCGGAGTGGTCCAAGCAAGGGATACAACAAAGCCCACTCACTCGTTTGGGATTGAAGATACATTCTTCGAAGCGCCACCATTTGTGCCACCTAGGGTTTCTGAGAACCCTAGCATAACTTGTAATCGTGTATCACAAATAAAGGGTTACAAGCCCAGTTGTATTCAAAAGGAGTTTTTAAACTCCATCGATTAATAGAAATCGTTTGTTTTGTGCAACTATTCTGTACTCATCATTGTGATTTTATTTTTTTGTTTGGCGTGTATTTTTAATCTACAAATGGCGATCACGGTGGGACCCCTAGGGTTTCATATTTTTAATACTTGCTTTACTAATCTGTTCTTGTTTTCTGTTTTATTTTGCAGGTTCCAGAAATCGTGAAATTCGTTGTTCCAGCGAACTAGGGTTTCTGAGCTTGCAGAAAACGCAGCAGACGCAGAGGGGCGTCTGGAAGTCCAATACGAAACGCAGAGGTGCGTTTCAGCCTGTGCGGACTCCCGTGGGCGTTTGAAGTCGGTTTTACAGAAAAGCGTAGGCTTCCAAGTAAGTGTCGTACTTTTTATTTTTTTGGTTTTTCTGCCATATTTTGTTTCTTTTTCATATCATTACTTTAAAATGAACAAAAACTAAGTAATCTGGAAAAGAACAGTTATTTTTAATTACATTTTTCTTTGCATTGCATTATTGATTGTTGCTTGCATTAAAAAAAAAAATTTGCATACCTAGCTGCATATTAGAATAGCTACGAATTATTTGTTTTAATTATCTAAGTAGGACTATTGATTGGATGTCAATAGTACTCCTGCCATTGGGTGATTCCAGGCAGAGAAGTGGACGAACCTTCCGGTTGCTCCTTTGATATCCGATATCATTGGTAGGCAGGGGGTTTTAAACGGTGTACTCCACTTCTTCAGAGGAAATGACATGTTTTCAGTAGCCTCTTGCTTAGATCATTAGAACTTTTGATTTATAGCCTTGTATGTACACATTAGATAACTAAAACATTTAAAAAAAAAATTCATTGCATTTTCATATTGCATTTAAAACAGTGATATCTGGATTTCATCACCAGGTATTGCTTGAAGTTTAGTGACGGTGGAATTCATCTCCATCCATTAAACTTCTGCCTTAGACACCATAGGTCACCCCCGAGCAAACTTGCTGGATTTCATCACCAGGAAGAATCTCGTTGTCCTTTCCTAGCCATAGTTTTTACCTTTTTTTGTGAATAATTCAAGATTAGATCACATGCAAAACTCATAAACCGGACACTTAAAATTTACTACAGATTAAGATCAGAAAATAATTAATTAACCGCAGGTAAGACACATTGGTTGAAACCTAGGTTGTGACTGTTTTCTGATAATTTCTTTAGTGTAAATTTATCATTCTAGTTTTGCATTCTTCTTTTCTGAATTTGTTTAGATTTATTGCTCCATGGTCTTAACAAGGAATCAATCTAAAATGTTAAATCTAAATAATCAAATGGGTAATTCACGAAACATCCCCACCACCAACATAGCCACTTATCCTAGTGAATTTCAGGCAGGTTCGCCTGCAGGTCTTTCACGTCCTTCTACCGTCTACCACATGGCCATGCCCATGGAGGAAGACAATTCCTCGTCATATTACCCACATTGATATGGCCCAAGTGCAAACTCACTTAAGAGATGGCACTGGCTATGTCCTTGAGCCAATCCAAGATTCCCCTATGCAAGATTCTATTTTTCAGCAGGATATTGCATCAACCATACCCGCTGGTTTCACTCAGGTCTACACTAACCCTTTTTTTGAGGCTAATGTGGTATCTGCTCAGCCGGCTTCATCTCCAACATCTTCCCAGATGCTCAATTGTCCTCCTTTGGAGACAAATGTAGTGTCTTCCCGACCACCTTCTCCTCCATGTACCCGGTTGTACACCAATTCTCTTTATGAAGTTGGTGGAAACTCCTCTAGCCATAACCAATTTCAACCCTCTTCTTCCCAAACCATTTATGGTTTCACCCTACCCGGGGCACGACTCATCGTTTCTTCCCTGTACCGCCTACTTCAGCCACCTTCATTGCCCCCGCTATGCAGCCTCCGTGACTACCATGGCAGCCTGCCCTCCACCTTCATCCAATCATCCCACCTCCCTTGGGTTAGAGATTAATAAGGTTAAGGAGTATCTCGACAAATTGATTTTGCAACAACAAGCAACAAAATGCTCAACCACCTGTCGTAGTAAATCCTACACCCCAACCAATTTCTACCCAGCCAGCTTTTATTAGCTCAGCCCCACCCGGGTACTCCCAATCTTCGGTGGTGTCCATTCCTACCCCACCTTTCTCCCAACCTAGTCCAGTTCATCATCTACCCCAATCACCTTCTTTTCGGTATCATCCATACCAACAACCTGTCCATTCCACACCGCCTAATTCAGGCAATTTCATCCCATCTCATCAATTTTCCACTCTTCCATTACATCATCATAATCATCAAACGAGTCAAAATTTTCATGAAGATTCTCGACTCCATGCTATGCAACAACAGATTGACAACCTTATGCTTAACGTGCCTGGCTCATTTAGTCGAAACCTACGCTAAGGTCATTGATCAATCAACCAATTCATCCTTCGGTACCTTCACCACCATATCCGACTGATTTCACATTACCGAAGTTTGACAAATTTCGAGGAACTGAGGATCCTCATGAACATGTGAGCTCATTCATGCATGCTTGCTTTAGAATCCAAAATAATGATGCTCTTATGCTCAGAACTTTTCCTCATACATTAGGAGGAGATGCTGTACAATGGTACAATCATTTAGCTCACCATAGCATTTATGCTTACGAGCAATTGATTAATCTATTTTTAGAACGATTCTCCCTGAATGTACAAAAGAGAGTTTCATTGTCCGACTTATACAAGCTCAAGCAACATGACGATGAGACCGTTTATGACTTTGGAAACCGTTGGAGGGCTATCATTAATAAACCGCCATTCTCCCTACCAATGGAGGAGTTAACCAAAATGTTCACCCGGAGTTGTCTAAAACCTATCTCTTGGTTACTCCAATTACAACAATACAGGACTTTTGAAGAGGCTTTGGCCCAAGCAAGTATCATAGAAGACATTAAAGTCCAAGAGGGTGTTTTAAAACCCCGTAGAAAAGAATGGCAACAAAAGGGCCAACAACGAAATAATAATTATGGCCAAAACAAACAAGCACAAGCTAGTACAACCTCAAATGTTAACCAAGTTAATCAAGTGGTGGCGAGTCAGCCCGTAATGGCTCAACAACAACAAGTAATGCAAAGTCAACCGCAACCAATTGCTTATCATGCGGTACCCGCCCCTACTCAACCAGCCTCCCAATACCGAGCCAACCATGGAAACTCGACCTTGGCAAAACAATCGTCCCAAGCGACAATTCACACCTTTAGATGAACCATATGCGGTCATATTCAACAAGTTATATAGCATAAATCGATTAACTTTACCCGAGTTTAAACCTTTAGACCCATCTAGAAGGGGGAAGTATTACAAGGAGTACCTATTTTGTCCTTATCATAGGCAAAATGGGCACGATATCAATAATTGTACAAGCTTTCAAACATGTGATCCAAGATCTTATTGAGATTGGAGCCATTAAATTGGATAGCCCCTTAGCCCAACAAAATCAAAATCTTGGTATATTTCAAACACCCCTTCCACATCGGGAGGAAGCTCCAACAACTTCAGGGGGAGTAACTCAGTTAACTCCTCCTAATCAAGTCAACCATGTACAACAATACCAAGGTTTTGTGGGTACTATTAACGTAGTAACCCGGGGTCAAAGGGTGAACCAACCAAATCAGGCTGAACCACAGCCACCTGTACAAACCCCCAGCCCACCTCAGTAACAAGTGACCCAACGACGTGCTAGTACTTCTCAACAACCGCTAAATCATTCTACTCAACGCCAACGACCCATCATGTCATTGAGTAGCCAGTTAACTACCACCTTAAAAATGGCTTCGCCAAGTTATCGATCTATGACCTCATTCAACAATCTCCTCCGCATAGAGAGGCATTAATGGAAATATTAAAGTCAATCGAGCTTCAAACTCAAGATACTAATGCCTTCAACAACTTTGTGGGGAGTATTCAAACATGCATGGAGCCCTCCATCACTTTCTATGATTTTGAAATCAAACCTATGTCAACATAAAGTATAGATCCTCCACTACATATCATGGCCAAGATCGATAACAAGCCATTCAAGAGAGTCTTAATTGACACCGGTTCCTCAATCAATATCATTACAACATCGGCGTTGAGTCATCTAAAGTCGTCGCCATCCCTTATCACAAAGTCGACTTTTACTCTTAAAGCATTCAATGATGCTTTATCTTCCACGGTTGGCACAGCTATCTTGCCCATTGAGGTAGGGGCCCGAACTTTGCATACCTTGTTTCACATCTTGGAAGGGACCATGGCATACAATGTATTGCTTGGACGGCCTTGGCTTAGGGAGATGAGATGTGTCCCTTCTATACCGCATCAATGTCTAAAGTATGTATATGAGGGACAAGTTCATTGTGTACCTGCTGACACGGAACCCTTCAAACATTGCAACTATGTCTCAAATCCTTATGAGATTGTGTTGCCATCCACTCATCTTTTCTTGACCCCATCTATTTCTTCTATACCATCTTCTTCTAAAGCTCCCATTCCTGAGGAGCCACCCATCATATCGCAACCATCTTCCTCTTCCGCTATTCCATCTCATTCACCACTTTCTTCATCAACTAATCTTCCTTCTTCTTCATCAGTGACCACATGCACATGTGGCCATGACCAATCATCTCTTTCCACGTCATTACCCCCTTCTTCTACACCTTCTTCAACATCACCTATTATTCCTCCATCTTCCCAACCATCACCAACCGATGTTTCACAAGTTAGTGAAGCATCAACCCAACCAAATCCTTCCAATTCTTCTATCCCACATTCTTCTATTCCATCATCTAGTCCATCTCCCTCCCAAGTCAAGGTCCATCTCACCGATGCAGGTATTGGTGAGTATGCCATCCAAGATGTCCACATCACACCGTTCAATGTGCAAACAGTTAAAGATTTTGGTCGTCCACATGACCAACATTTATCCATTGGATCGGTTTATAACATGGGTTCTATGCCAAATTCCATTAATTTTGTATATGGGGGAATAGAGTCATCTTCTAGTCCTACCACCATACTAGAACCCAAGCATCCAGTCCTTGCCAATATCGAAAGGATGGAGGGTTTTCCCTCTCGCTATTTCCACAGACATAATTGGCAGCAATTTGGCCTAGGTCGATACGAGCAAGGGGTAATTGAACGCATCGATATGCCATATCGTAGACCCACCGAGCGTTTTGGTCTGGGCTACCAACCACTTCCATCCCTTTCTTCTTTTGAACGAGCTTTTCAAAGCATTAATCTTAATTCGAAAGAAGAAATCCTCCACCCCGACGAATCCGAAGATGAAGCCTATGAAGAATTTGACGTCATGTCAAATGGTGATGAATCCGAAGAAGAGTCAGCGCCCATTGTTCCCCTCACTAAACAAGACGAGTTTTATCTCCAATTGTTCCCTCTCCAAGAGGCCATCTTTCGCTTGCTTCTTCCACAAGAACGAGGTGAACCACCCCCTCCGCCACATCCATAAGCCATAATCCAAACCTGTATTATATGTATATACTAAAATAGTGGTTTTCACCACTACCAAAAACAAAAAAAATTAGAAAATTCCAAAAAAAAAAAAAATCAAAATATATAAAAAAAAAAATACTTTATTGCTTTATGTATGTGTGTAATAGTGGTTTTCACCACTACAAAAAAAAAAAAAAAACTCAAACAAAAAAAAAAAAAACTGAAAAACTATGTTGTTTTGCACTTCAGGTCTTCCGAGGTCTTCACCGGTTTTCCCTTCCATTCCGCCCATCCTTTCTTCCATAAGTCGACAATGAATTTTGAAGACTTATTCACCCCGCTCCATAATCCATATGATCCGGATAAGCCAATCCCGATCAACCCAAGCTTGATTGACATGGATCGGATTTCATCCCCTCCATCTATTTCGTAGTTCATCCTTTCCGAGGAATTGTTAAGGGCTTCCGCCAACTACATTCCTCCTTCACCTCCACATTCACCTTCATCTTCTAAGCCGGAGGTCTTCCAGCAGACATAGATGAGAGCAAGGCACAGGAGCTTGATGACATTTTAGATGACATAAATCCGATCCCTACTCCCCATCGCCTTGAGGAAGGTTCCCACATGTCTATTGAAGAAACTATCGATGTAGACCTTAGTCCGGACTCAAGATGGCACCCAAATTGTGAAACTGGCTAAAAGTCTATCATCAGAGGAACAAGAGCAAATGATTGCTCTACTCAAGCGGAAGAAGGAGATATTTGCATGGTCTTACAAAGACATGCCAGGCCTAGACCCTAATTTGGTTGTCCATAACCTCACCTTACAAAAAGATGCTAAACCTGTCAAACAGAAACTTAGGAAAATGCATCCTACCGTGGCCCTCATAGTTAAATCGGAGATTCAAAACTTTTGGATGTTAAATTTGTCGTCCCGATTGATTATCCTGAGTGGCTTTCTAACATGGTACCCGTTCGCAAGCCTAACGGGGGATACGTGTTTGCACCGATTTTCGAGATCTAAATAAAGCGTGTCCTAAGGATGACTTTCCTCTTCCAAACATTGATACTCTTGTCGACACCTGCGCTGGTCATGAAATGCTTTCGTTCATGGATGGATTTTCGGATACAACCGGGATTCGAATAAACCCTGAAGATCAACACAAAACAACATTTACTACACCTTGGGGAACTTTTTGTTACAGGGTGATGCCCTTTGGCCTTAAGAACGCAGGTGCAACCTATCAACGAGCCATGACTTATATTTTCCATGATTATATGCATAAGATTATCGAAGATTATGTGGATGATTTATTGGCAAAATCTAAAACTCGACAAGAGCATTTTGATGTATTGGAAAAAGTTTTTGATAGGCTTCTAGAGCATAAAGTAAGGTTGAACCCTAAGAAATGTGTCTTTGGTGTTACCTCATGCAAACTCCTAGGTTTTATTATCTCTAAACGAGGTATTGAGGTGGACCCAAACAAGGTCAAAGCCATTATGGAAATGTGTCCCCCAACTAATTTGAAGGAGTTGCGTAGTTTACAAGGAAAGATTAATTCAATCCGTCGCTTTATTGCACAACTTTCTCGATAAATGTAGGCCATTTTGCCACCTACTACAAAAGGGGGTACAATTTTCATGGACAGATGAGTGTCGGAAAGCCTTTGATGACATCAAGCAGACTTAGCATCTCCGCTGCCTTAGCTCCGCCTCGTCGAGATCCCTTCCTTGCGAATTTCTTTGCAGGAATTTATCGATGATGATACTGCTAGACAAGCACGTCTTGATCAACTCACACTCATAGATGAAAACGAATCAATGCTTTAGAGCATTTGCGAGTTTATCAAGACCGATTGAAACGTGCTTACAATGCCAAAGTTCATCTAAGAGAATTTCAAGTAGGGGATCTTGTCCTTAAAGAGAATCAACAAAACACCAATGCATTGCCGCATCTTCGAGATAAATTCGCGGCTAATTGGTTAGGTCCATATATGGTCACCGAAAGAGTGGGTAATGGAACTTATAGACTTGCCGCTTTAGAGGGAGAGGAAGAACCCGAACCACTTAATGTTATACACTTGAGGGCATTCTACGCATAGTTTGAATTTTATATGTACATATATACATGGCTTGTACAAAAAAAAAAAAAAACAAATAAAATAAAAAGAATTTGCATTTCATTGTTAGTTGCATACATCTCATTCAAAAACATTGCATTTCATGTGCATACATCTCATTGAAAACCATAACATTTCATTTTCAGCCATAGTTGCATATCATGTTAGAGACCATTCTATCTTTTGGATATAAAATTTGGTCAAGCAAAAGTCATGTTGCCTTAATCAGGGGCACCTTCATAAAATCCATCAAACCGAATTGTCATTCGTACATCCATTTTCCATTTGCACATATTTACATTGCCAAAATGTTTTCAGCCACTCAGCCATTCCTAGTGTTTTAAGCAAACTTCGAAATGCATGTCAAAGTTCTCTAGGGCCATATCACAAATTACACTAAATAAAATCTTGAGTATTGGGAAATGATTTCAAAAGCGGTCTTGAACCTATCACATTTTCACATCTTAAAAACATCTTGTGTCAAAGAGAGATAACACCATCCTTGGGTTGTGCCTCGAAGTGAAAAGGGTAATCCTCGTTTGTCCTATCATGCAAACATAGTCCATAAAATAGTGGTTCTTACCACTATCACAAGCAATCACAAAATATAAATATAAACAGAGTAGTAAGGATAGGGTAAAATTCTCATCATACTTCGGTTGAGAATCCGATTCCCCAAAGCTCTAAGGAAATGAACATTTTTCACACACCACCGATCCCAAATAAGTTGTAAGGATCGTACTACTTGTCCAATCGGACGGATAGGTAGTCATCCCCAAGGCTTACAAAGGTCAAAAACAACATGGACTATGGAGTTAACCTTCACCGGGGCTATAGACGCTTGACCTCGGCAGAGTGGAGTATACTCATTGCGTGGCGACATGTCTCTCCTCAAAGAGAGACCTCTCGAATGCTCATACGGACAAACTAGCTTCGGGGTCTTCTCCATAACAAGGGTTACCTAATTTATGCAAGATGAGGTTAATGAACACACTTGCACACACACAAGTTTTTGATTGCCTAGAGTCACTACCATGCTTCTGATTTGGTTAATGAACTCGCATGCACACACATTTGGTCCTAGTTGAATTAGGCAGTATTAGTAAGTTTGTTTGATACCACTAGCATGTTTGAGTCTTTGTAAAACAGCTCTTCCTCCATATCTTCTTCCATATCAACCTCCATATCTTCTTCCATATTCATGTCATTCCATACGTCATCCATTCACAAGCCACCAAGTTCGGTGCCCCCGATTAAACAATTATGATAACAGATGGCTAAATCTAACTATCTAAAAGTATGAGTGCTTCTTAGTGCATATTTCATTTACTTAGTCTCGCATTAATCATCTATAACTTTGCATTCCATTCCATCACATATGCCCATTAAAACATATAAAAACATGCATCACAAAAACATAGGCATTCACACAAAAGAAAGTAAAACACTAAAAATAAAAGCCATGTTATATATATGTATAAAGGTCAAAACGTACAATGAATGCCAAAAGGCTACAAAATACAATAGAGCACCAAGGCTCATAAAGAGTGCATCTAAGCACTAAGCTAACCATCAAAAGAGGATCCCCGTGACCTAGTAGGAGCCCTAGACCTAGTGGTGTGCCTAGACTCACTACGCCTAGAGACAGAGGAGGATGGAGGATCAGTCAACACAATGTGATGCCTAAACAATGTGTCCTCCAGAGCCTCAATATAACGAGTCCTAGACCTAAGTCTAGATATGTCTATCCCGTGTCGTCGCCTCTCGCTCCGCTAGCTCCGCCCCGGAGTCTCGTCACCCCGTCATCCCGGGGCACCCTAGTCGCTCCATCCAAGTCCGCCCGCATCCGGGCCATCCTCTCCTCCCCGAACAGCTATCAGGGCATCCCGCTCTGCAACCCGTTGCTCCAACCGAGCTATCCTCTCATCCCGGACAGCTAGCATAGCATCGCGCTCTGCTATCTGCTGCTGCAGCTGCGCCAGATCATCCTCGTGCCCGCTAGGGGGTACCTCCCTAGTCTCTCCCACGGCCTCTCCTAGGCCCTCGCCATCATCCTCCTCGTCATCTCCGCTCCCCGATGCCTGTCGCACCATCTTCCCCTTTCGCCTTCGACTGTCAGATCGAAGGCGGGGACCCTCCCTGCGCTTGGGAACCTCTGCGGTTCCCTCGTCCTCTCCAGCTCCAACAGCCACCAATGGTGGCTCCCACCTCGGCTCTGCGGCCATCCATGCTGCATACTCAACTGTCACCCCGACGTCGTCCACGTAGAGGATCTCCATGTCCTAATCATCCTCTGCCGCCTCCCTCCATGGCTCGGCACATGGCAAATCCCCTCCGATCCGTGCCTCCGGTAGCGCACCGGCTCACCGGGGACATCCCGTCTCAATCCGACCCGGCGGAGCACTCGAGACATCCGTATGTACTCCGCCTCGCTGTGGCCCCGACCCACTACCCATCTAGCCTGTCGCACCCGTCTCAGATGCTCTCCATCACCGATCCACCTCGCCTCCCGCCAGGGCCTCCAAATGACTTGGGCATCTGTCAAGTCTGCCCATAAACTCCTATACCATTGCCCCGATCTCACGGGGCGGCTCGACTGTCTCTCCTCCGCCACTGGCCATCTCCTACCATAAGCCTGGCTCATGTCCCAGTAAGCACATGGCAACCCCTCCGGTCGGGCCACTCTAGTGCTCCCACCCCAAGACCGGAGAACCAAACGCAGCCTAGGCCCTTCCGGCCCCGTCTCCGAACCTCATACAACTCCCGTACACCCGCGCCAATAAAGCGGGCGCCCGGGCATACACTACCCTATTAGTGAGCATCTCGCTCACTACACCCATCGGGTTCCATGGAAACCGCACCCGGTGCTGTTCGGGGCCACAATGTTGGCCAATACGAACATCATCAGAGCCTCCACCGCTACCAACTCCTTGGCCGTATACATGGCCAAGTAAGGAATCCCCCCGCTCTCCGTCCGGATCTCCCTCCAGTCATCCCCAAACAACTTGGCCATCTCCGTGGCCCTATCTCGTCCAACCTCCACCCGCGCCCCCTCCACGGGCACCTTGAGGATGCGGTATACATCCTCAAGCGTCACCGTCATCTCTCCAGTCGGGAGCCGGAACATCCCCCGATCTGGATCCCACCTCTCGGCCAAAGCCGAGAGGTACCCCTCATCCGCCCGAACTACCTCCAACCGGGCTGCCTCCGCTAGCCCCACCGCCTCCAATATCTCCCAGTCTTCCTGGGACAATGACCTCCTCATCCCCGGAATGATAGGGGAGAATCGGTGTCGTGCCTCTAACACCCTAAGCTGCAAAACAACAAAACAAAAATTGGTTACAAATTTTTTTCAAAAAAAAAAAAAAAAAAAAACAAATAAAAGTACTTGCTTAAATAAACAAATACCTCAGCTGGCTGCACTGGCGCGTCCGCTCCCATCTCCGCCATAGCTCCCGCGTGCTTCACTCTCCCACACAACCTTTCACTTCACTTCACTTCATTCCCCCTCGTACGCACTTCTCTCAAGCTCGAACACACAAATGAGCGAAATTCTCACTGAAACTGTTTAAATAGCTGGTTTTGGCGCCCGAAATGCAATGGGGCATTTCATGGCGCATTCGGACGCTAGTGGGGCATTTCATGATGCATTCAAACACCGACGGGCATTCCGCCACCTCCAAATGCATACCGGCGTTTGGTGTCAGTATTGAATAAAAGAACAAAACTTACAAAATTGAAGCTTACCTCCTCCAAATTTCATCAAATTGCATCCATCCATTCTTCTTATCATAATAAAACATTTTGTGAAGGTTACAACAGTTTTGGAAACAAATTTTGTCATTTTGCTCAAAAAGCGCATCATTCATCATTGATTTACAAATTGGGTTAAAAACATTCAAAACCTTCACAAAATTAACAACATTCATCAATTCTTCTGATCTATCATCAATTTCATTCATTCTTCTTTCATCATGCATATTTTTGCCAAATTAAATTAAAGTAAACCTCGTATCTAGTGGTATATTCTATCACCTTGGCGATTGCAACGATTTGCATCCATGCAATTCGGTAAGAGGATTAAACCACCATAAGGACACTTACCATTTATCATCATCAATTATTTCACTTGCTTGAAAATTGGAAATCAATTTTGGGTATCCTACTTTTCAAGTGACCTCATACCAAGATTAATTTGCTCAACAGCTTGTCATTGATGGCCTAGTTCATGGGGCCTTAAACGTGGACAATCTTCAATATCATCATTATTTTGAGTCTTGCTAGAGATTAAGGCTACCTAGGTTGATTGGTTCCGACCCGAGGAATTATCCATACAATCACTAGGAGCATCTCTCAAGTTCTGGACTCTTTCATATTGCATCTCTGCATATCAATGGCACCAACAAGGCAATTTCATCAACAGTATGGATTCACCCACAGGAGTTGGGGCATCCGTTATCAATTTCTAACTTTCCTAATAGTAGAATTCATCTTACATGATCATGGAATTTAAAATTTGGCAAAAATCCCTTTCTAACCGTTGGAGCAGAAAACGGTTCATCTTTCACATCACTCATATCGTCTTCAATCATATTCTTTTCTCGGTTTGTACACCAACCCCTTTTCCGTTGGGACATAAACAGATGGTTCATACACCAACCCCTTTTTCACCGTTGGGGCAAAAACGGTTCATTTTCTTCTGAATTTCTTCCAATTGGCTCGTGAGAACCATTCTCGCTCGCCAATTGAGGGGGTAAGCCGATAAATTTTAAATATTCTTTTATTCTTTGGTCTTCAAAGTTGTGCTTTAGTCTTGAGAGAGAGTTGCGTCCGATCCAACTTTTCAGGTGTCCTAAGTTTTTGTGCTGCATTGTGTCTTCACACAAAGCAGCTCAAAAGGGGCATCTGTAGACACCAAAATCCAGCCACTTGCAAGTCATCTATACCTTCCTGTCAGCCACGTGTCGGTCATCCACCTTCCCGCCATTATTTGGCCCAAATCCACACTTTCTCCGCCCTTATTTGGCCCAATTTCACCTTTCCCGCCATTTTTCATCCCCAAATTTATTTAAATTAATATTTATATATATATTTTTTAATATTTTAATATATATATTTAAATAATAGTTTAAGTGATTAATCTGAGTCGTCCATCCTTCATTTAATCTCATCCGTCCATCCATCTTAATCCATTCCACAACCCAGATTTATTCTCTACCCTTGGATCCACTTTAATCTTAGCCACACGTTCAAAGTGTCGTTAAAACCCTAAAGTGTGCCCTAAGAGTAGATTATAAATTGAGTCACCTTGATGGCTCAAACCCTATGTCTTTTGCTACTTCTATCTCCTATGTGCTATCTCTGATTCTAATTCTTCTACTGCTATCTCCTCTCTTCTGCTACCCTTTCGCCGCATCCATCGCCGCTTCCGTCGCCGCTTTCATCGCCATTTCCTTCGCAAAGATTCTCGCAGAATCTCCCATTCTCGTCGCAAGTGCCCGCGGGCGTTTACCCCTTCACCAAGTGCCCACGGGCGTTTACCAAGTGCCCACGGGCGTTTACCCACAGCCACAGACTCAGACCGGCGTCTGAAACCTTAATCCAGAAGCACGCGGGCGTTCAGCGAGTGCACCAGGGCGCCTTCCGCAACCTATTTGACAACCACATTACTTCCAGGTGTCGCCTGGTCTAGCTGCGTTAACAGAGAACAGGTATAAATTAGTTTAAAGCAAGTAACCTCTTTTCTTTTATTTGATCTGTTATTGAATTCCTGCATTTCATTTTTCTAGGGTTTTAGATTGTTTCCGAGGGCTCACACAATGGAGCCCTCTTATTAATTTCTAACTCCTTGATAGTGTTAATGTGTGCAGGTTTTTGACAACAGATCCGGTTTATTGATGGCACTGATTAAGCTGTAGTGGTCCAAGCAAGGGATACAACAAAGCCCACTCACTCGTTTGGGATTGAAGATACATTCTTCGGAAGCGCCACCATTTGTGCCGCCTAGGGTTTCGGAGAACCCTAGCATAACTTGTAATCGTGTATCACAAATAAAGGGTTACGAGCCCAGTTGTATTCAAAAAGGAGTTTTTAAACTCCATCGATTAATAGAAATCGTTTGTTTTGTGCAACTATTCTGTACTCTGTCATTGTGATTTTATTTATTTTTGTTTGGCGTGTATTTTTAATCTACACAAATAAATGCTTTGGACAAATTTTAATTTAATGGAGTGTAGCAATTAAAGGAGTTAATAGTACGAGCATTCTAAGAAGGTCCACATGTAAAAACCATAATAAATATTCTCTACCTGGTTGACAACATTACATCCTTAAAATATGTAATGCAAGTTTATAAAATTATACAAGTAAATAATTTGCATAAAAACATATTTCTATCATGATTATTTTCACATTTACAAAGAAAACTACGAATTTTATATATTAACATGAAAACTCTTCACTTACTCTATGGTGTATATAAAATATTTAAGAAAAAATCAAGTTGAATTGATGAGATATTTACTCATTAAGTGCAATGTGTTTTCAACTAAGATAGATCTCATCATGTAGTAAAAATAAGAATGGCTCTATGTATTTTCTAATGTTTGAATAATTTTCAACTATACTAAAAAATAAATAAAAATATAAAATATAAAACATCTATTACTATGAAAAACACTAGAAAATATTGATTAAAAAGTAAAATAAAAAAATAGAGTTATTAGTAGCCTAAAAGTAATTGAAAGTTGCATTATTTTAAAACATTTTTTGAAAATTAACATATAAAATTATAAATATACAAAAACATCATAACACAATGTACATAGATAAATAGTTTTATATAAAATATAAAAAATAAATATTAATTTTGTCTATAATTTCAACATACATATAAATCCAAAATTCATAAAACTCAACCATTCCATCATCACATTGGAAGAAGATATCCAACAATTGAGTAGCTACAAGTAATTAACACATTAGATGCAATGTATATCCCCAATACCAGATAAAGTTAGAGCTATTCATTTTTTATAAATTGTTCAATACATGATAGCTAATAAACATGTCTATTCACATGGCATGAGTTCAAGTGATTAAAAATGTGATCTTTAAGGGCTAAAAAATAGGATCAAATCTTCTTAGGTGATATATACATAATTCACAAGATATCAACTTTATGGCTTGCTAAAAATACCAAACTATGACATGATCATGTCTAAGTTATGAAGACTTTTATGAGTTCATCAATGAAAATGAACTAATGGACATCCAATTAAGAGGAGCTAAATATACATGGACCAATAGAAGGATTGGCAACCAACATATACAGTTGAGACTTGATAGGTTTCTAATTTCTAAAGAAGCTATCAATCTATTCGGTGATGCCACTCTATGTGCTCGACCTAGAATAGGTTTGGATCATAATCCGTTGATCTTGGAAGGGTTGTGCTCTACTATGATATTTCAAACCCCATTTCGATTTGAGTCAATGTGGCTACAACACCTAGATAGTCAATGTAAAATTGAGGAATGGTGGACCAAAGATTTTCCTTGGAACACCTATGCTTCAAATCTCCCAGAAACTCCACTTTATCAAAGCAAATATCAAGGTGTGGAATAGAGAAGTGTTTGGAAACATATTCGAATGCAAACAAGGCATTTCTCAATAGATTTAGGATATTGAAAATCAAAT
The DNA here is from genome assembly GCA_028583015.1 of Wollemia nobilis. Lineage (NCBI taxonomy): Eukaryota > Viridiplantae > Streptophyta > Pinopsida > Araucariales > Araucariaceae > Wollemia > Wollemia nobilis. The sequence continues at coordinate 5,451,231 of JAQPPZ010003223.1, forward strand.
CCAGTAAGGAAATTTGGATGCAGCCATAAGAGAGAAGGAAAAAAGCCTCACAACCGAGTATCATAATATTCTAGCCAAGGAGGAGATCTTTTGGAGATAAAAATCTAGGGTGTTATGGCTGAAGGATGGGGATGCTAACACAAAGTACTTTCATGCTTCGAATCTTGGATGTCAAAGTATAAATAAAATTTGAGAGTTGACTAAAAGTTATGGAACCACTACCAGTGATATCCACAATATTAGAAGTGAGGTGGTCAAGCATTTTCAGAATATCCTCAGGCCATCTCAACCAAGTTCATCCCATGCTTTCAATATTCTTCTTCAAAATATCCCTTTCTTGGTTTCCCAAGATTATAATGCTCATTTGTTGAAGCCCTTTACCAATGAAGAAATCAAGGAGGCTATTTTTTCTATGTCACCTAATAAGGCCCCTGGACCGGATGGATTTTCCCCGCGCTTCTTCCAATAATTTTGGGACATCATTGGCAATGATATAACCAAAGCTATTCAAGATGTTCAAAAGTCTAAAAGCTTTCCTAGAGATACCAATTCCACCTTTCTTGCCCTCATCCCTAAATCCCATCAATGTTGGTCTATGTATAATTTTAGGCCCATCAGTCTCTGCAATGTTATCTACAGGATTTTGTCCAAAACCATAGCTAATAGAATGAAAATTTTATTGCCAAGCATCATTGAAAATTGCCAGGGTAGTTCTATTCAGGGGAGACTCATTATAGATGTCATTATTACAATTCACGAGCTCATCCACTTTGTAACCAGAAGTAAAAATCCAAGTTTTCTTATTAAATTTGACATGAATAAAACCTTTGACCATGTTTCATGGGATTTTCTCTATGTTATTTTAGCTAAATTTGGCTTTCACGTAGATTGGATTACCCTGATTAAGGAATGTATCTCCTCTACCTAGTTCTCCATGCTAGTAAATGGCTCAGTATTTTGAATTTTAAAAACGGAAAAGGTAGGGTGATCCAATATCACCATTTCTTTTCATCATATTGGCGGAATATTTAGGCAAATCACTAAAGGTGGCATGTTCTAGTAGGAGTGATTTTTGGAATAAGAGCTTCCTCCATTTCCAATCCCATAACGCATCAACAGTTTATTGATGACACTATTTTGATGATATGTACTTTCGTTCCTGAGGCCAAGACCATTAAAGCCATTCTTAACCTATATGAGGAAGCCATGGGGCAAAATATCAACTTTCAAAAAAGTAAAATTTATTTTTTAAATACACCCATAGATAGACAAATTAGAATTACCATAATCATGGGGTGTTCCATATCGAATCTGCCATCCACGTATCTTGGTCTTCCACTATTCCAAGGAAACCCTAATGTTGGGATGTGGAATAATGTCATTGATCGAATCCTTAAGAAGCTCGCTGGATGGAAAGGGGTATTGTTAAGCCAAGTGACCAAAGCAACGCTCATTTAGGCTTATCTCCAAAGTATCCCTATTTTCTTTATGTCCATTTTCAAAGCACCAACATCCATTTGCAAGAGAATAGAGCAAATCCAGAAGAAATTTCTATGGTCCAGAGTTGAATATCGTAGGCGATATCCTCTAGTTGCTTGGGATAGGGTTTGCACGAAGAAAAATCAGGGAGGATTAGGCTTCCACAAAGTCAGCAAAATGAATTTAGCTCTTATAGCTAAACAGGGATGGAGGATTATAAATAATTGTCAAGCAACCTAGATCGAGATCATCAAAGGTAAATACTTACAACAAAGATCCTTCCTAGATGATCATCCCCTTCCTCATGGATCTTGGTTTTGGAATTCTATCATCCAAACCAAAAACCTCTTAAAGGAAGGAGTAAGATGGAACCTTGGTTGTGGAAGAAATATCAAATTTTGGGAAGACACCTGGCTCAAGGACCAATCGTTGATCAATGATCCAAACCTTGTTGTTCTGAAGCCTCACACTAATCAAATCTTTGGTGAGAAGGTGGATAACTTCATCCTTAGGTGGTCGTAGCATGCAACATGGAAATCTATTTCGATAACCAACCTCAATGATGAAGGAAAATTAGTTACATTTGAAATCAATAATCTTCTCAAAACTTGCATCATCCCTACCAATTTGCCTAGAGATACGCCTGTATGGAGGTTCTATGAAGATGGTCGTTTTTTGTAAAAACTACCTATTACCTTCAAGACCATCCCGTTGATTATTGGCCTACCTTCAAACGGGTTTGGATCACTAAACTTATTCCTAAAATCACCTTTTTCTTTTGGTTGGTGGTCCAGAACAAGGTTCTTACAATAGACAATCTTCTCATTAGAGGTTTGACTATTCCTAACCGATGTTATCTATGCAAATCCAATTGGGAGTCAATGAGTCATTTATTCCTTGAATGTCCTTTTTCGTGCTCTATTTTTTACTCTCTATTTCAGTTGGTCAACTTAGCCTAGGTAAAACTGAGAACCATTTTGGAGTTATGTGAGCAATGGTCTAATCCATTCTCCAACATGTGCCTCAGAGCATTCTGGTCATTTTGCCTTCCCCACTACTTGTGGTAGCTCTAGTTAGAAAGAAATTGTAGAGCCTTCTGTGATAGATCCAATGACTGTCAAACTATATTCATTTGTGTTATCACCTTTACCATGGAGAATAACCAATTAATCCCATCCTTAAAAGTCCCTAGAGGAATATTGGAGTCCAGGTTGTATGAATATCTTAAACTTCATTCTGAACCTCACGGTCCTACTGCACCCAAGATTGATAGGTCCATGGTCAAATGGTCTCCTCCATTAAATGGATGACTTAAACTCAACTTTGATGGAGCTGCCAAAGGTAACCCAGGTAGAGCTGGAGGTGGGGGTATAGTCAGGGACTGTCAAGGGAAAATAATATTAGCTTATGCCAAAAATATGGGTATTCAATCCAATAATATTGCTGAAGCAAGAGCTCTATATGTGGGACTCTCCATCCTTGAAGACCTTGGCATTGAGAATTTAATCATTGAAGGGGACTCGATGAACGTTATCAATTATATAACTCAGTCTCAAGTCCCTAATTGGAGCGTAAGCAACATCATCAGTGAGTGTAAAAGATACATGACCAAATTCAATAATATTGTTATCCAACATGTTTACAGAGAAGGCAATCAGGCTGCAAATATCCTTGCTAAATTTAGGGGTGTTGGAAGAGAATCTGCATATTTGGCATAATAACTTTCCTTTAAACCTTAGTGTTCATATAAATTTTGATGGAAAGCTCTTTCTTTGATGGTTGGATGTGGTTGTGGAGGTTAGTTGTTTTCCTTTGGGCTTGTGCTCAAGTGCGGTGGTGTTACTTTACTAGGAAAATTCATCATTTCAAGTGCAGATGGTAATCCATTTACGATATTGAGATCGTCGAAAATAAGATATGCTTTTCAATTGATGCAAATGATACCATTGTGGTGTGATTAAATGTGTTGGCAGTAGATCCTGGTATTGTGTGTTTGGTACCCTGTATGTTCAATGTCTTCCTAAGTTCTTGTTGTTCTGCTTTCCTTTTTCCCTTTCGTTTGGTGCTTCAATTGTGTTGTTCTTTCTTCTTTGTTGCATGTGGCTTCTGTTTAGTTGTTGTTCCAGTTTGGTTGTTGTTCAAGGTAATCCCAGGTGGATTACCTATTTCTAATTAGCTCTGTAAAAGGTTTTGGGATCCTTTCAAAACCCCTTTACCAATAAAAAACATATATAATAGTTAAAAATTGTATCTCATACAACAAGTCACCTATTGCATTTTAATCTTATATAACCAATTTATTTTTAAAAATTGATGTATAAAAGTCACTTATCACTTTTACAAGATGTTATGCATCTACAATAAGATAAACTACTAATGGTTGAATCAAATATTTAAGAAGAGATCAAACAAATTGTTGATGAAATTCCAATACCCATAAGAATAATATTAAGCAAAATTCATAAACTTAAAATAAATTAAGTAAAGGGTTAATCAAAAGTATAGGAAGAGATGAAACAAAATTTTAATAAAGATCCGATAGGCATTAAAAACATATTAGCTAAATTCCATAAACTTATAAATGTGAAATTTATTATAAACTTGGAGGGTAGAGAGTTATCACAAGCAGACCTAAGGTTTTAACTGGTTTTCATATCTTTAGTCATGGAGAAAGAGCAATAGATTATTTTGGAGTGCATCATTGCTTCAAACCCTTACCGTGAATGCACCAAATATTATTTTTTGGAAAATCACCGAAGTGAAGGGACATTGGAAGAAAGAAGAGCTAGGAGAGAGTGTAGGTTAGAGTGTAAGCTAGAAGTGAGCCCCACTAGCTAGTATGGAAGGAAAGTCATATTTGAAAGCCCTAATGGGAAGTCAAGATGCCCTAGTTGGAAGTATGGATGTCCAAGTTGGAGATAAGTGGAAGAGCGAATATATGGCAAGTTTGAAGTGACTATCAAGGATGATATGATTGAGCATGATATATTGGTTCATAGAAGTAGAGGGTTAATATGCAAGTTCCATAGATCTTGGCCAAGTTTTTTGAATATTCAAAATTAGATCAAGTGGAAGTGGGGATTGAATTCAAATATTCTGTAACTTTTCTTCCTAAAGGTTTTTTCCTCATCATATTTTCCAGTTCAAAAATCAAGGATAAAATAATGGGTGGTGGCCCATGTTTTAGGGGGAGAGATACCCTTTATTTAAGACCATGGAATGAATTGTTTTTTATGGAGACAAAAACTATTAAGAAGCTTCCAGTGTAGGTTAGGCTTTTTAGATTTCCATATTAGCTTATCAATAAGGAGGTTTTAAAGAATATTAAAAATATTGTAGGATAATTCATCAAGGAAGGACTACCTATTATGGAGTGAAAGCATACTATATATGCTTGAATATGTGTTGCTATGGATATTTAAAAATATTTACCATGATCTATTAAGATTAAATCTGAATCAAAAGAATGGGATCAACAGGTGGATTAGAAAAGATATCACATTTTGATGCTACAATTGTTATGATATTAAACACATGACAAGAGTTTGTAAATTGAAAACTATGAAGAAAGAGAGAAATTTTGGTCATGAGATCAACTTCAAGAAAAAGCAAAGAAATCATATAGTAATAGACGCTAAGATCAAATCAAGGATATTTTATTCCAAAAAAAGAGAAAGAAAGTCTATCTGCATCATCATATGGCAAAGGCCATCGTAGCTCAATTTGATCAATCATTAGAAGAAACAAAGAAGGATACAAGGGATGATGAATGAGAAAGTACAATGTGTAAGGAATTAAAGGTGCAAAGGAAGATCTTGAAACAAAGACAATGGAAGAGGTCAAATATATTCTAGGTACAATGTGGAGGAAAATCTTGAAACAAAGACAATGGAAGAGGTCAAATATATTCTAAGTAAATCATCTTCATTTTCCTCAAGTAGTATAGAATTATCTCCTAGTAATAAAAGTGAAAGTGGCTTAGAGGTTATCCCTTGCACTTTAGGGTTTCAATTTAGGGTTTTTAGGGTAGAATAAGAAGGTAATTGCTATGGAAGAGGATCCTTGCACTTTAGGTTTTATAGGAAAACATAAAGAAGAATGTGTTTTTGAGGTTATTCCTTGCACTTTAGATCCTTTAGAGCAATACAAACCTATAGATGATAAGTCTTGCTATGAGCAGTGTGAGAAGATTGAAGAGATTGATAAAGTTGAAAGTATTGGTGGGAATGAAAAAAGAGAGATACCCTAGAAGCAAAAACAAAAAGAAAAAAAAAGAAGAGATATTGATATGGGAAGACAAAAGCAAATATCACAAGTGTTAACAAGAAGTGGGGCTAAACCCACAAATAAAAACAAAAAATAACAATGAAAATAATATCTTGGAATACTAGGGCATTAATAAGAACCCTAAAAAAAGGTATTAAGAAATTGTGATGTTGTTATAGATTATATTTATAGATATGGAAATTGGGTAGCAACAAAAATTCCCTGTTGAATTTCATCTTGATAAAATTTAAATTTGACAAAGCATTTGTATGAGTAAGATTTTATCTCTTAATAAAAATGAAATAAAGGAGTTGATTGTGGAAACTTAGTGGAAACTTAGCACCATGAGGAAGATGATGAATATCTTTGATAGAAAGACGAATGAAGAATGGATATGATTTAATTAACTTGATAGAAATGTAATGAGAGGAGTGTAATTGTTTTGTTTTTGTAATGGGAGTGGTCCCAATATAAGCCACACATCGCTTATTGAACAAAAATATCATAAGCTTAAAAACTTGGCAATTGTTTTATAATTGGTTGAAAACCAAGACACCTAAGGTAGGGCTTTTACTTTAACCATTTATAACTAGTTGAAAACTTAAGCACCCAAGGTAGGTCAAGACATGAGGTGGATAAGAAAAAAATGCCAACTAAAAGTTAAGGAAAAAATATAAGCTAACAAAAAAAACTATGGAAAAAAGAAAATGTTAAACTGACGTAAGCCAATAACAAAAAATTAAATTAATTAAAAATTTAAAAACTTAAAAAAAATCCAATAAATTATCACAAATTACAATAATTTAAACTTTTACCAATTTTTTTTATAAATTTAATAAAAAATAAAAAATATGATTATTTAATATATTTCCTATATTTAAGATTGGGAGATCAATATATTAACTTTCAAAATCTTTAAGTTACTGTGACGACTACAACCTGCTTGCTCCAACCGGAAGACCCCTATCAAAAGTAAATTTTAACGTGTGCTATATTAGCCTCTGAAGGACTCCCTAGTTTAAAGTAATTTAAAAAAAAACGTTTCTGCTTAGGCTTTTGGCTCTTAATCATTAAGGTATAATCATTATATAACAGAGGTATAATAATGAGTAAGGGATAATCATGCTCTAACAGAGGTATAATAGGAGCCATCCTTTGCAGATTCGAATCTAAATCCATACTAATTTGGAGATCATCATCAATGACGTACGTACTGCTATGTCCGTCCTTGAAAATCCCACTTTGATTTTCAAAACTGACTGTAAACATAGTGCCGACTTGGGATTCAAGGAATCTCTATGCAGAAATTTGAACATGGCCGCATTTTCTTTATCAAAGACCTTCCACAATTAAGAAAAAGGTCAGAGTCTTTTTTTCGTACCGAGCTGTGGAAGCACGTTTTAGCTATTCAACATAAATTCTATTGTTACTGAAACTCTTAGCATCGTTCGTTCGAATGATGGAAAAGATACACAAATATGTCCTGCAATCTGATCTGAACTCAACTTGCAATCTTCGTATCAGATTCGAAAGAACCAATCTTTTCATTCAAACGAAAACCCCAAAAAAAAAGTAAAAAAAAAATAAATTAAAAACCCAAGAGAAAAGAAACCTTCAACTTGCAATCTCTGAATGTCAAATCTTCGTATCCTTGACTACACTGAGTAATTGATATGTCTCTATTATCTCTAAATCCTGTCAATCTGCCAGTTGATAGCTGTATCCACACACTGTAGATTGTCCTTTCCTTTTTATATTATATTATATGCACTAGGCTTGTTGGAAAATAAGAATGGGTATCATCATCAGCATTAAACACAGTACAACTTACTCAGTGTTGAAAATAAGAATAAGAATGGGTATCATCAGTAGAGGGCTCACTCACATTAAACACAGTACAACTTTGAATGACCCGTCAGAATATCTGAAGGGGTGCTTCTTCGCACTTACCAATCTGGAAATATCAGAGGTCAGTACAACTTTGAATGATCCGTGCGAATCTGAAGGGGTGCTTCTTCGCACTTACCAATCTGGAAATATCTGTTAACCCATAACAGAGGTCATATTATTCAATCTTTATGAACCAAAAATGCATTTAGAAATTGACATGATAAAGTCTATGAAGTCTTTAATATATTCTTTGAAATATTTATTCGTTTATGTGAAGTAGGCTTTTAATATTTATTTGTTTTTGTTGAAGATAGATGTAAAGTATAATTATGTTGAAGTAAGATGCAAAATATAAATGAATTTGGATTTTTAATAAAACTTTAATAATACTAGTACCCACATACTTATACCAACCAATCTGGTTTAGTTTTCTCATAAACAAATTCTTAAATATTATTCCTACAAATCAAAAACCTTAAAATGCAATAATAATACAATCATTTTTTAAAGTTAAAGTATAAAGTAAGGGTTTAAAATTCTATACTTCAGAATATTACTCTCATATAACATACAAATGTTGATAGGGGAAGATAACAAACATTTTTTTAAGTCAAAGTATAAAGTAAGGGTTTAAAATTCTACACTTCAGAATATTACTCTCATAAGACATACAAATGTTGATATGGGAAGATAACAATCATTTTTTTAAGTCATGTATAAAGTAAGGGTTTAAAATTCGAACACTTCAGAATATTACTTTCATAAGACAGAAATGTTGATATAATGAAAAAAGACAATTTGAAATTTGAACTGTCTTACCATTGAAAAGGCTTAATTACTTAGTACAAAATACAATAAATGTTTATGTATATATATCAATGGTTTTAGTTGTTCTCCTATTTATATTTTATATAAAAAATATGTGTATCAAGTAATTTTGATAAGAGTTGGTGTTATTATAGCTAGCCTAGTAAAAAATGTTGAGCAATTATGATAATTATTTTAGAATTTTGTAATATGTTACTAGATGGAACAACAATTAGTATGTGTACTTGGTAACACCTTGGTGCTGTAAATTTTATTTTCACTTAATAATATAAATGAAAATAGTTATGGGTAATGCTTATAAAAGGAAATACAAACAGTAGAAATCAAGCCCAACTATATGAGATGAACATTATAAGAGGAAATTAAATACAATAGGTAGAAATCAAGCCCAACTATATGAGATGAACAAAATACAATAGGTAGAAATCAAGCCCAACTATATGAGATGAGCCAACTAGATACACATAGAGTTGGATCTCAAAGAATTGAGTTTACTCTATTGAATATTTAGGTTTCTTTTAAAAATAAAATAAAAACTAAACTAAACTCTTTGTGGCCATAGATAGTAATATCTCTTCCTTACCTCTTTTATATCTATTTATTTTTGAAATGTTTATGCATTGGATGCAATAACATCTTTAAAAGGGATACAAAGTGAGGATAAAATTCATCAATCATTATGAAGATTTAAAACAACACCATTAAATGACCAAGAAAGCACCATATGATTGCATGTATTTCCATGTAAAGAAAATATAAGATCAAGAAATCAATTTTTGTCATTTAAACAATCAAAGAAAACTTCAAAGATGAATTAGAAGAACCTTAAAATATGTAGAAAAAATCCTACATATTATGGACCTACAACTAACAATGAGTTTAATATTTCTAGCCATTTTTTATTGATAAGTAATATTTCTTGTGGATTTTGCATTAATAGGTTTTCCTATTAAATAATAAGGAAGTAGAATTGAATATTGTATAAGGAGTTTTGAAATCTATACAAGAAAATTTTTGAAGTCCAAATTTTATTTATCATAGCATTGGCTTGAATGCATGGTTTAGCAAGATAGATCTTACATTAAAGGTTCTAAAGGCCAAGAGCCTTTTTATTGGTGACTTAGCAAAGTCAACTAAAACTTGTAATCTTTGGAGGTGATTTAAGAAGAATAAGATTGCAATCTCCTAAAACTTCACAGATCTAGACATTTAGATAGGCGATAGTATGTGCAAATTAAGATTTCATGGATCCAAGGCATCAAGAATTTTGAGGGTTTGGGAATCTTCTACAAATATTTTGGTCATTTGGAGTTATGGGCATTGCAAAGGAACTTGTATCAGATTTGCTGATCTAGATATATCAATATTGATCAAAGGTATTGAGGGTTTTGAGGGTTTGAATTCTTCTACAGAGATTTTACAAAGGAAGTTGTGGTAGACATGCTAATATGGAAGTACCTAAATTAATTCGAGGCACTAAGGTTTTGGGGTTATTCTGCAAATATTTTGGTCTTTTGGAGTTGTAGTGTGGGAGTTGTAGGGAAAGTTGTGCCAGGTTTGTTGAGTTAGAGATACACATGACCATAAAAACTAGGGTATCCATGAGATTTTTAGTGAGTTAACTGATCTAGAGCATTGCTAAGGATTGAGAATTGATAGAGGAACTTGTACCAGGATTACTAATTTGGAGATATATATTTTGATCTAAGGCACCTAGTGTTTTGAGGGTTTGAGAATCTTCTATATATTTTTTTACCATTTGGAGTTGTAATGTAGGTGTTGCAAAGGAAGTTGTGCTAGGTTTTTTCATATGGAGATTCATGTATTGAGCCAAGGAACCAAGGGTTTTGAGGGGTTGGGATTCTTTTATAGATATTTTGACCAAGTAGAGTTGTAGGGTGGGTGTTGTAGAGGAAGCTATGACACGTTTGTTGATCTGGTGATACATGTATTAATCCAAGGCACTAAGTATTTTGAGGATTTGAGATTCTTCTATAGATATTTTATCTATTTGGAGTTGTAGTGTGTGTGTTATGGAGGAAGCTATGTTAGGCTTGATTATCTAGAGATATGCATTCCTATAAGAAATTTGGGGTATCCATAAGATTTTTAGCGAGTTCACTGATATGTAGCACTATTGAGGTTTTATCATCTTTGTATAATTTTATAGTTATTTAGGATAATTTTTTTTGGTGTTTGAATTAGCCACAATAATTTGAAAAAGAAAAAACAAGTATGCAAGTCTATAGATCATCAAACTTGGCATAACTTCCTCTGCAACACCCACACTATAACTCCAAATATCCAAAATCTCTATAGAAGTATCCCAAACCCTTAAAACCCTTGGTGCCTTGATCAATACATGTATCACTAGATCACCAAACCTAGCACAACTTCCTCTACAACACCCACACTACAACTCCAAACAACCAAAATCTCTATAGAATAATCTCAAACCCTCAAAACCCTTGGTTCCTTGGATCAATACAAGAATATTTATATTAGCAAACCTAGCACAACTTCCTCTACAACACCCACACTACAAATCCAAATGGTCAAAATTTTGTAAAATATTCCCAAACCCTCAAAAACCTCGATACCTTAGATCAAAACTAGTATCTTCAGATCATCAATCCTAACACAACTTCCTCTATCAATCCCTAATCCTTAGTAGTGTTCCAAATCAATGAACTCACTAAAACTCTTGTGGATACCCCATATTTCTTATGGTCATGCATATATCTAGGTCAACAACCCTGACACAACTTCCCCTACAACACTCACACTACAACTCCAAATGGCCAAAATATCTATAGAAGAACCCAAAACCCTTAAAACTCTTGGTGCCTTGGATAATTATAGGTATCTACAAATCATCACACCTATCACAAATTCCTCTACAATACCCACACTACAACTCCAAATAGCTAAAATATCTATAGAAGAATCCAAACCCTTAAAACCATTAGTGCCTTGGATCAATATAGGTATCTCCAGATCAACAAACCTAGCACAACTTCCTCTACAACACCCACACTACAACTCCAATTTTCCAAAATCTCTACAAAATATTCCTATACCCTCAAAACCATCGATGCCTTGGATATATGAAATCCTAACTTGTACAAATTGTATCCTATTCAAATGATATTTTTATATATTATTGACTTAGGAAGTGATTTAACTTAACTCTTTCTAGGAGTGAAGTGTAGGGTACTATTGCTAGAACTAATCCACTAGCTAATTACTTCATCCAAAAGTTTAAAGCCAAGGGGCTAGTAGACCTGGCACCTATAAAGTTGGTCCCAACTTGGAGAAACATGAGGATGGGGGTTGATAGAATCTCTAAGAGACTAGATAGATTCTTAGTAGCTAAGAGTTTGGTAAATGACACTTATAGACTAAAGTCTTGGGTTGAAGTTGAAGGAGACTCCGATCACTTCCCCATCATACTTCTTATAGAAAAAGAGGAGAAAAAACTACATTATCCTTTTAAATTTAATTTTGAGTGGCTAAAAGAGGACAACTTTGTAACTCTAGTCAAATAAACATGGGTGAAGTTTGATCCTAGTGTGAGAGAATCTTCTAGTATTTAAATTACAACAAATATAAAAAAAGGTTAAGGTCGTAGTGTTTCAATGGGCCTATAAAAATAAACTAATGGATGAGAAAAAACTAAGGGATATTGAGGAGGATCTTGTAGTGTATCTAATAGATGACTTTAAAAAAGAATTAGATGAGGAAATAAGGCTTAAGTATAAAATTTTGGAACAAGAAAAGATAATATTGTTGGTAGAGAGAGAAGCAAGGTGGAGGCTCAAAAGTAGAGCACTCTAGATTGCAAATGGGAACAAGAACACTAAAATTTTCCATGGCTATGCAAATCATAGAAAACAACAAAATACAATTTGGGAGCTACAAGGTCAATATGGAAGTAAAGTCTCCTCCTTTAAAGGAATAACATACATGGGTGTAAGGCATTTTGATCAACTATAAAAGGATCTTGGTCAAGTCAATATAGTTAAAATAGTCAAAATAACTTCTCTCTTTCCTAGATTTATAGATGAGAAAGCCAATGGTGAGTTGGTTCAAGAAGTCTCAAAGGAGGATCTCAAAGCTATTTTAACCTCCTTCCAAAAAGATAAGAGTCTAGGACCTAATGACTAGACTATGGAATTCTTTCTTGGGCTCTATGATCTTTTGGAGTTTGACCTACTCAAGGTTGTGGAGGAGTCTAGGTAGACAAGAAGGGTAAATGTAGTCTTCAACTACACCTTCATTACTTTTATTCCAAAAAAGAAAAATCCTTCTTTCTTTGATGATTTTAGGCCCATTTCTTTGTGTACTTGTGTGTACAAAATCATAGCAAATTTAATTTCATCAAGACTTAAAAAATTTCCTCTCTACTTCTATTTCTATTGACTAGTTTGGGTTCCTGCATGGTAGACAAATTCATGAAGCAATTGGTGTTGCTTAGGAAATTATTCATACCATAAAATCAAAGAAATTATCAATAATGGTGATGAAGTGGATCTCTTCAAGGATTTTGACAAAGTAAACTGGTTGTATTTAAAAATAATGCTCATATTAGGTTTTGCATGCAGATGGTGAACTGAATCATGAGATGTTTGTGTTTTGCTTCTTTTCTAGTTTTAGTTGATGGGTCAGCCTCTCAGTTCTTCAAAGCTTCTTGGGATATGAGAGAAGGTTACCCCTTGTCATCACTATTATTTCTTCTAGTAGCTAAAGGATTAAGTAGGCACATTTTAGCCAAGAGGATAGGAGCAATAAAGGGAATTAGAATAGGTAGAACAATGGAAGTCACCCATATACTATTTGTAGATGATGTTCTCCTTTTTATAGATTAAATAGTAAGAGTTGCAAATAAGTTAAAACTATTTTTAGATCTTTCCTGCCTGGAAACAAGTATGCATATTAATGCACATAATTCAAGCATCTCTTTTAATTATGTGGATAAGGATTAAGCCATATTAATAGATCAAACTTTTCCCTTTAACAAATTTTATCTTTAAGAGGTGTTTAAATAGCTGAGGTTCTTTTTGAAACCTAATGAATACATTGAATAATATTAGAGTTGGTTGATAAAGAAGATGAAGGAAAAATTAATATATGGTGCAACAAATGGCTCTCTTTGAGGGGGAGATTGAATTTGGTCAAGTTTGTGTTGGAGACAATACCAATATATTGGCAATCTTTGGCTCATATACCAAAAGAAGTTTTGGACAATATTAGATAGTTATGGTATAGGTTTTTATGGATAGGAAAAAGAGAAATGGAAGGTATTCCCCTTGTTAAATGGTAATCCTTAGCCAAGAACCAAGAAAAATGGAGGATGGGGACTTACAAACATCTTCTTATTTAACAAGGTTCTAACAACCAAATGTGTTTGGAAGATAATATCAAAGGTAAACTTATAGAATAATATCATACAAAAAATGTATTTATAGCCACTCATAGCCAAGGAGTGGATAAGGGCCCTAGTGAAGCAAACCCATAATGTTTCAATCTATTGGAAGACAATGATTAAGATCTTTTATATTGTAGGTGATTGGATTGCCTAGAAAATAAGGGATGGTTTAAGGATAGGATTGGGCTTAGACCCTTGGATTGGTTGTGGTGGTATGCATAAACTACCAAATAATGCAATTTAGATTATAAGAGCTCAAGGATTTATAACTCTTGCCTAAGCAATTGATCCATAATCATCTACAAACTAGAGACAAGGATGTAAATAAGCAGTAGTGTTAGGGATTCAGGGCCAAGAGGTACACCAATGGGAAGAATATATGGGAAGGGTTAAATTTGGACATATCAAGTTATGATAGGAAGCTGATCAATTGGCCTCAATAAAGAATGGAGCTACAGGGGAGTACACTCCAAATATGGGGTACAAGACTATTTTTTTTTTTAACATGGTGGAATGGGTAGCCGCCACAAATTCGGGCAGATTGTCCAGCTTTTATGGCCACCATAGTATTCTACGTTGTCCGCCCCAGAAACCACCACATAGATCTTCATGCAATACGCCCCTATAATCGCCATGCCACAATCATTTTAAAACTTTTACGTCACTGAAAGCACTAGGAAAGGGACAAGCATTCAGTTCGATGAGGCCCAAGATTTGAACCTTGGACCTCTGCCCCCCTTATGGGGTTTGGATAAACCAATTGGTCTACACCTCAGACCTTGGGTACAAGACTCTGTTGGAAGATAGAAATGATGATTTAACATGGTGGTGGAAGTCATTTTGGAAGAAAAAAACCCATTGAAGACAAGACTATTACTATGGCTTACCATAAAAAATAAGGTTTTGATATGAGAGGTATTATAGGAGAGGAGTTGGAATGGTCTAGGAAGGTGCATTTTATGTAAGATAGAAAATTAAATAATTGATCATTTATTGGTAGCTTACTCCTTTACTAGATAGGTTTGGAGGGAGGTTATAACACAATTAAAGCTTCCTATACAATGGTAAGAAAACTCCCTAGGAGAGTGCTTGAAATCTTGGTTTGAAAATATGTCATACAAAGGTTTTATAGTTCTCTTGTTGTTTGCATCATAGGAAGTATGGTTATCTTGAAACACAAGAATATTTTAGGATTAGGAGAAGAGTAATTGGTAAGTCTCCTTCCAAATCATCAAAATATTTAGTAGCTTTAAGGTTTTGAAAGCAACAAAGGTAATCAAATAAATCATCCCTCAAAAAATTGATAAATTAGGGGCCTAGGGATTTTTTGATGGGGCTAGGCAAGGGGTCCTTGGAGTTTGTGGGGTAGGAGGATTGCTATATATTTTTTACTTTCATTATTTTAAAGTCAAGGATGGATAGGGAGAAGGTTTAGTTGGCAGAATCAAAAGGAATTAAAAAAAATTAAATTTATAGATAGGATGGATAGGGAGAAGGTTCAGTTGACACTCAAATTTTTGGTTCAGTTGGCAGAATCAAAAGGAATTAAAAAAATTTAAATTTATGGAGACCCATAGGTGGTAATAAAATGGATGCTTGGTGTTTTTAGGATGGAAAACATGGTCCTACAAGCCATTTACGTTATGGATCAAAATGAAGTAGATGAAATTTCAAAGGAGAGGATTTAGATTGAACCATTTATGTGCTTAGTACAAGAATTCAGTAAGGGCAATGCACTATAGTTGGTTCGTATCTCTATCCGGGAGGATTAATCCACTCTAGTTAAAGTAAGGACAATTAAAGCAACTTTCTAAAAGCTCAAAAGTTAGTGATTTAAAGAATATTGGTTGACAATTTGGAAAGGTGTCTAAGGATAGAACTTATCTTGATAGAGATAACTAGTTATGATCTATAAGTGACCTGAAGCTTTGAAGAAATGCTAGAGAGGCACATGAAGAATGTAATTTCATATTTTATTAATATAAAATTATGATTTTTTTTAGAGAAAATAATATAAATTATTAGAATATTAATTACCCTTCTTCATGCTGATAATTATACTTTCCAATTTCTTTTATGTTAAACTAACATGTGCAACCTATCGATGATGAGTCCCAGAATTGCCTATATTTTTGTATGAGTCTTAGCAGATATTATGCGATGATATATTAGGAATTGTATGTTTTTATCAATGATTATGTATTTATTTAATGAGATTATGCGTATTATCTGATTTGTGTGTTTTAGTGTGTTTCTATGGAGATATTGTTGATTTTGTCAGATTTAATCAGTCGAGGTCTTTTTCATGGACTTGGCACTTTGTTTACTGTAGAACTGATGCATAATGGATAGGCACCTTCCTCTTCCAGGAAGGTGCCAGAAGAAGGTAGGCGTCTTCCCCTTCCAGGAAGGCACAAATTTAAGATAGGCGCCTTCCTCTTCCAGGAAGGCTCCAATAGAAGGTAGGCACCTTCCGCAAAGGAAGGCGCCTATATTTTTGCACATTGACCAGATCAAACACGATGCGGGTGATAATAAATGGTGCAGTTACAACTCCACACCACATAGGATATTTGCGGGAGTTGTGCCACCCATGCCAAGTGAAGCATAAGCCAATTACAAAACACACCAATATTAGAAACAAAGCCAGTTTTTGGTAGACAACAACCGAAGCTTACCAGATTGTCATTGTTGAGTCTAGAATAGATCGATGGTTTTAACCGAGTTGTAATAGAAGACCTGTGCATGTGCTATATAAACACACACACACCTCTCTGAAGAATATATAATATAGAACATATAGCAATTGTATAGAAGGTATAGAATACACATTATAATTATTTGATTGCATAATAAAGTCTACAAGTTCCTAAAGCGTGTTCACGTTGAGAGGGATCTGCTAGAGCTTGGACCCACTCCAAGACAGTATTCTTCCCCCTCTTTTCTATGCTTTGTAGATTTCATGCTTTCATAGTTTCATTTCCTGTATTTGTGTTTTATTATTGCAGTAGGTTTGATTATTTCTTAGATGCACGTATGAATGCTTTCTTTCTGAAGATTCAATTGTTCATACGCATTTTATTGAGGAGTGCATGAGAGATTGACAACCTTTTGAACACCCCCCAATAATAGAGTTAGAAGGAATCATCTCAAGGTGGTATTGTGAATGATCCTGTAGGAGATCCTTCGAAAGTTTACGAATCCCTGGTTGATAATTAATGATCGGGAAAGTGAAAAAATAGATAGAAAGTTAACCTTGTTTGGCCTGCAACATTTTGGCATTGTTGTTGGGGAAGCATCTTTTAGATCCATTCCAATACTCGAAACCTTCTACCTAAATTTGTATGAGTTCTTCAAGAAGAAGAGGACCTGACGGTCGGTTCATAAAACAAAGCTCTTTAGAACTAGAATCACCTGACTTGTAACCAGCAATCCACTAGAGTGAGGATCAACACTTTGAACGAAGTGCTTCCTCATCCCATCTACCTGGGAAAGAACGAACAGTTACGAACTCATTGTTTAAAAGAACACCCCTAGAAGAAGCCTTTTTTTGAAAATTTGTGCAAGATCAGATAATAACTCTAGATAATCTTAGCGCTTTGACTTAGAAATTTTTAAATGACCATAAGGCCATAAGTGCTACATTTCAGACCACATTTCCTAAAAAAATGGCTGACATAGAAGAAGTCTCATCTGGATTTAGCTTCCTGATTGACGAAGGAGTAGGAGACATCAAGATGAAAAACATATCCTCTACTCATCTCCCTACCTTCAAAGGATACCCGACCGAAGACCCTGACCTGTTCTTATTCAAGTTTGATGTTTTATGCAAGTCTGTGGATTACAAATTAGATACGTAGAAGCTGAAACTCTTCCATTCTATACTGATGAGGCCAGGAATTGCCTCATCCATGAACACTCTTTGATACATTTTAACTATTTGACTTACCCTTTTTACTATGATTTTATGTTAATTATGGGAAAAATGCATTATATAATGATGTTTGCAAATTCTGAAATGACAAAGTGCATATACTCTGTTTTACTATTTTTTTTGCAATTTCACCTATTTTTTAGTTAATTAATCAGTAGTATTATAGCAATTCAGACCTTGTTGAATATCTGATGCTTAGTAATATTGTGTTCCTTTGTTTAAACTAATTCAAATGGAAAAAGGTGCCAAGAATTTGTCCACTGTAGTTGACTGTGCAGGAAAACAGGCTATAATTATGACAGTTCCAGCCAGCTGTACATATACAGCAGGGCTTGGAATCAGTCACTCCAGCACATGCCACCAATGCAGAAGGGTGTGCAAGAGAAAGGAAAAGTCAACACGTTACTCCCTACGCGTTTGGAGCACAGATCAGCAACAAATGGTCACCTGCCTGTTGTTCCAGAGCAGTGCAGGAATAAGCGGCGTAGGAATAGGGAATAGCGCAAGAACAACCGAAAGTGGTCAAAAAGTGACAAATCAGTGGAGGAAATTATTGGAAATTGACCAGGAGGTTGTCCCAACTCATCTTAACGTGATTTCCTCAACAAATGCAGCCCAACAATGATGAATGGATAAAGTTTTGACAAAGCAAATTTTTGCATTCTAGGAAACAGTTATGCAATCAGTTGTAAATCCCTACAAAGCAGTAACCAAGCATATCAACATTATATTATAAATAATAAAGCTCCTAGATGGTTGAGCATATAGATAGATAGGCAATAGAATACCGAAATTAGCATAGAGTGAAGTTTCTTTGTAGCAGAACAGTAATTTGCAGGTTTTTCCTGCATTACTGTAATGCAGTTTCAGATTGAATAAAAAGGTGCAATCTTCAGATATCAATTGGCATTTTGAGGTTGATGATTAGCATCTAGATTTTCTTAGCGTAACTTCTCATCTTCTTCTAGTTCTGGAAGCAAGGGCCACTTGCAGGGCCAGAGGAAGGCAATGTCTGACAGAATTTCTTGTTGATTTCTTGCTGCAGCAGGTTAGCAGAATTCTGCCAGTTTTCCATTTCTTTAGTAGTTTTCAACATAGTTTTTAGCCTTTGACAACATTTTCTGCATTTCACAGAAATTTCTAGATATTTTGTCATTTTGCAGTTTTGCAGTAATTGTTGATTTAGTTTTACATTTCACAACAATTTCTAGATATTTTGTTATTTTGCAGTTGTGCAGTAATTGTTGATTTGTTTTGCAGTAGTTAAAAATTCTATTTTTAAATTCTCCAGTTGATTTACTTTCATGCAAGAGTGTGTGTGTTTTCAATTCTGCAATTTCCTTTTCTGTCACTCTCAATTTAGCAACATTTCATTTTCTATCATTTTCAGATTCTGCAATTTCATTTCTGTAAATTTTATTTCTGCAAAGGTAAATAGGAGTTAATTTCAATTCTTAGGAGTTAGAGGTCACAACAAAACCCCCCAAATGCTAACTGATCCATCAATAAAAACCTGTTCTTGGATAAACTGAACCTGCAACTGTGACACTTCCTATCGTATACAGCCTTTGGACACCGCCCTAGACTGACATATAATTACTAAATGATGAATGATCAACGACCCTCATCATTTTTGGCATCGTTGTCGGGGAACAAACGGTGTTGTTAGGAAAAGTGACACAGGTCAAGAATTGTGTTACAATTTTTGAAATATTGTATTTCAGTTTATTTATTGAATAGGCATGAATGCATAGGCCAAGAGACGAAAGAGGGAGGTTTATCAGAACTAGTTCTGAACCACCAAGGCATTCTTCATGATCAGATGAAGAATTGCCAGAGCAAGAAATACCTTCTTCACCAACTGAAGCTTTGGACAGATTAGAACAAGAACTTTTGGCAACACTTTCTGCTAAACATTCCCTTAAGACTGAACCATCCACATCAAACTCAAGAAAGAAAATAACTATGGCAGCAGTAGCACCACCACCAGGTGGGTATGCTGATGATCCTCCTAGGACTTTTGAATATCCCATACGGTTGGATCCAGCTCTAGATGCTCCCATGAAAACTATTTCTCCATCCATATTGCCAATTTTTAGGGGAACTATTTTAGAAGATCCTGATCAATTTTTGTTTGAATTCAAAGTGTTATGTCAGACTTATGACTACATAAATGATAATCAAAAATTGAAATTGTTTCCTTCTACGCTTAAGGATGCTGCTCTCCGATGGTTTATGAGTAATCTTGAACCTAATTCAATCCATACTTGGGATGACATGGAGACTGCATTCTTACATAAATATCAGGATTACTATCGAGTACGAAACAGGAAAGATGAGTTGTTTCGGATCAAGCAAGAAGAAGATGAGAGTTTAGAGGATTATCTTGATCGCTTTGCCTTTGTCCAAAAGAGATGTGGTCCTGTAGAACCTGATTTCTTAAAGCCTATCTTCTTAAGAGGATTGCAGGATGAATCTAGGGAAGTGTTAGATTTAATGGGAAAAGGAGACATAGATCAACTTGACCTTGAAGATATTGTGGAGTTATGTAGAAATTATTCCCGCACTCACCAACGAAGAAAGAAATGAAATTCTGGCAATAATGACATAAAGGAGTTGATGGAGGAAATGGCTAATTTAAAAACTGATATCCTTGTTCAACTTAATTCTGCATTAGGTGAGAGAAACACAAAACCCAATTCTACACCACCTTTGGCAATTTATTGCCCGAGATGCAGGAATAAGCATGCTTTGCAGGATTGCCCTTTAAACAAAACTTCCATTTGTGGAATTTGTTCCAAGGAACATTCAACAGATAGATGTCCTTTGTTGCCTCATCTAAAATCTATTTTAGGCACCCAAACAGAAGAACTTAATGCTATTGGGCAGAGATCCGGTGGTGGCTATACACAATATCCCAATGCTCCTCGGTTTCCAAATTGGGGACAATCTCCTTGGAATATGAACATGCCATGGGGACATGCAGAAGTCCCTGCACAACCTTGGAACCAACCTTGGACAGCTCCTCCAGATTGGTCACATCCTGGGTGGATGAACCCACCTTGGAATACAATTCATCCACAGTGGACACAACAAGGACAAAGATGGGGACAACAATATCCACCATATCAAGGACAACAAAGGTATCAAGGGCAAGCTCAAAACTTGCTGCCAGCTCCTAATCCAAATTTTTAGGGAAGAACACACCAACATCAACCAAAGTGAAACAACCTCCACTCCCAAGCTCAACCTATGACTAACCCAAATAATACCAGACAAACAACCCCTATTTATGAGGCTGAGTCTGAAGACTCTACTGTAGTTCATGTACTTGACTGTAGTAACATCCAGCTGCATTCAGGGAAGGTTTTACCTAAACCTGTTCCACCCACCATTGAAGAAATAAGTGAGAAACAAGAACCTCCAAATCAGGAGACAATGCAACAAAAACAAAAAGAAGAAGTAACAAAAAAATGCAAGAATCTTCTCCAGTAGCATTACCATACCCTGAAAGGTTTGATCATATTGATACCGCCCCTGAATCAGAATTAGTGATAGAACTTAAAAAGATGTCAATTTCTCTCCCTTTGTTGCAGGCAATAAGGGATGTGCCTTCAATCAAAAAGACTATTCAGGAGTTATGTATCAAGAAACCTGGTAAAAAGAAGGCCTTTCCTAAAACCGTTCAGGTAGAAGGAAAATTAGCTGATTTATTGTTCGGGAAACTAGTTCCTCCCAAATATAGTGACCTCGGTAGTCCAATAGTTACAATTACTATTGGATTAATGCAAATTCCTAATGTGCTAATTGATCTTGGAGCTGCAATTAATGTTATGACTAAGGACACAATGCAAAAATTGTAGCTCAAGAATCTCAGTCCTACCACCACAGTTTTGGAAATGGCAGATAGGTCAGTTGCTAAACCTGAAGGTATCCTAGAAGATGTAGCCATTGAAGTCTCTTCTTGGGAATATCCTGTAGACTTCTTAGTGTTGCAGCCTAGAAATTCAGTCAATGGATACCCTATCATTCTAGGACGACCTTGGTTGGCTACTGTAGCTGCTTTTATAGACTGCAGGTCAGGGGAAATGACCATTTCTAATGGTGTTGACCTAAAGAAAATTTATTTGTATCCACCAGCTCAACCTTCAACTAAATTTTTTGGACAAATTTGGTATCCTGAATCTGATGAAGAACAAGAAACCATTGCCACTTTGGCTACAGTTGTAGTAAAAGAACATATTGAGGAAATCACTACACCTGAAAGAGAAATATTCGAGAATGAAACTGTCCTAATTGAAACATTACAATCGGAAGGACTAACTGATGATCAAATTCTTGTTCATCGGTTGTTGTGGCAAGAGGAGGAACAAAATTCAGAACCTCTGTCATCCATGCCTAATCAGGAAAGATCATTCATTCTACCACATGGATGGCATCATCATCTCCTTAATACCTTCAAATGTCCTCTGATTCCACCAGGTATCATTTCTGAGACAGATTCTAGAGTATTTCATACTCTACAGCCACATCATTGTCCATTAAATGCATTAATCAATAACTATGAAGCAGCTAGTTCTATCTATCCAGGGATCAAACAAATTGAAATCCAGCCAGGTAAATTTTTGAACATTAATAGCTGGCTAACTGAGGACCAAGAAACCAAATTGTTTGCAGTCTTACAAAACCATGTTCAAGCTTTTGCATGGAACTATAAAGACATGACAGGCATTCATCCTGAGGTATGTACACATAGGATATACACAGAAGATGTAAAACCAGTAAGGCAACCTCAGAGACGCTTGAATCCTGCTCTAAAGGAAATTGTGAAAGAAGAAATTGAAAAACTCTTAGATGTTGGATTCATTTATCCAATTTCAGACAGTAAGTGGGTTTCACCACTGGTCATTGTTCCAAAGAAAAATGGTAAAATGAGAGTATGTGTGGATTATAGGGAGTTAAATAAGGCCACACATAAGGATCATTTCCCATTACCATTCATAGACCAAGTATTGGATACCCTTGCTGGAAAGAAATTTTTTTGTTTTCTTGATGGTTTCAACGGGTATAACCAGATACAAGTTGCGCCAGAAGATCAAGAAAAGACTACCTTTACATGTCCTTGGGGAACCTTTGCTTACAGGGTTTTACCCTTTGGTTTATGTAATGCTCCAACAACATTTCAGAGAGCTGTTTTAGCAATTTTTTCTGATTTAACCAATGAAAGTGTTGAAATTTATATGGATGATTTCACGGTATTTGGAAATAGTTTTGAATATGCATTAGAACAGCTTGAAAAAGTACTGATTCACTGTGAAACATACCACCTCTCTCTGAATCCTGAGAAATGCTTCTTAATGATGGAGGAAGGAATTGTTCTTGGACATCATATCTCTTCTTATGGAATCAAGGTTGATCCTAAGAAGGTTGAAGTCATCAAAAACCTCCCTCCTCCACAAACTCAAACTGATGTACGCAGTTTCTTAGGGCACATTGGTTTTTATCGTAGATTCATTGCTAACTTCAGTACCATAGCAAATCCTATGTTTGCCTTACTCATGAAGGATTCTGAATTTGTTTGGTCTTCTGAATGTCAAAATTCTTTTGAAGACTTAAAGGAAAAGTTAACCACTCCACCTGTACTAAGAGGTCCTAATTGGGAGTTACCTTTTCATATTCAAACTGATGCTTCCAATACTGCTATTGGAGCTGTGTTAGGACAGATTGAAAATGGGGAACATTATGCTATTTATTATATCAGTAAAAACTTGACAGGAGCTGAGAAAAACTACACTACCACTGAAAAAGAATTCTTGGCTGTAATCTATGCTATTAACAAGTTTCGACACTATATCACAGGGTACCAAGTATTCATCCATACGGATCATACTGCAATCAAATATTTGATGAATAAACCATTGGTTAGTGCAAGAATTATTCGTTGGTTGATTCTATTGCAGGAATTTGATGTTACCATAGTAAACAAGCCTGGGAAATCTAATGTAGTCGCAGATTTCTTGTCAAGAATACCAAATGCAGATACAGGAGAAGTGGTGGAAGATACCTTTCCAGATGAAAAGTTGTTTGCTGTCTCTGTACAATCTCCATGGTTTGCAGACATAGCTAATTACTTAGCTACAGGGAAGATTCCTCTTCACTTTACCCCTAAACAAAAGAAACAGTTAATCAAGCAAAGTTCTTATTTTCAATGGATAGAGGGATTACTATTTAAATGCAGTCCTGATCATGTTTTACGTAGGTGTATCCATCAAGATGAAGTATATGATATCCTACGAGCATGCCATGATGAACCATCAAGAGGGCATTATTCAGTCAAAAGCACTATTCACAAAATCTTGGGAACCGGATACTATTGGCCATCTTTGCATAAAGATGTAAAAAGGTACATTAGACATTGTGATGCCTGCCAGCGAATGGGAAAACCTACCTTTACTAATGAAATGCCATTACAACCTCAAATAGGAACAGAACCATTTGAAATATGGGGTTTAGATTTCGTAGGACCCATTAATCCTCCTTCCCAAGGCAAAGTGCATATCTTGGTATGTACTAATTATGTTACCAAATGGGTAGAAGCTCATGCCTTTAAGCATGCTAGAGAAGAAAAAGTTGCTGATTTTCTCTATTCATAGATTTTTTTGCATTTTGGAGCCCCACAATCCATCACCATAGATCACGGACCCCAATTTACTTCCAAAATTATTGAAGCCTTCACTCACCTCTATCAATTCAAACACAGAAAACCCCAACTTATCTTATCATACAAAACAACCAATGGCCAAGTTGAAGTGACAAATAGGGAATTAGAACATTCTCCCAAAACCGGCCAAAAAAAAGGGGGGGGGGCCGGGGGGGGGGGGTTTTATCCCCCCGGCCCCCCCCCCCGCCCCCCCCCGGGGGGGGGGGGGGGAAAACCTCTCCCTGTGTGGTGTTTTTTTTCTCTCCATGAAATAGGTATTGATCTGTCACAGGCACAAGAAGATCGTATTCTGCAACTTGATGCATTGGATGAACTGCGCATGGATGCACTACATCAGATAGAGATAATCCAAGCACAACGAAAGATGTGGCATGATAGTCACATAAAGCAGCAAAAATTTCAGCAAGGTGACTGGGCCTTGTTGTTTGATTCACAATACAAGGATTTCCCTGGAAAGTTGCAGACTAGATGGCTTGGACCATACCAAATTGAGGAAGTGTTTGACAATGGAGTTGTTCATCTTACACCTATTGATGACTCACAATGCAAGTTGGTGGTGAATGGACATCGTCTTCGTATGTACCACAAACCATACAACAGGGAAGAATTTCTCAAGCAAGTGGAAAATTTGGATGTACACATTTGGGAAGAAAACACTTCTTCCATACCGAATTCAATAGATTGACACAAGATTTTAAAAAAAAAAAAAATAAAAATTCGAGAAGTGAAAACCTCTTTGAGGCACTCCTGAGTTGGGTTTACATGAAAACCGGTGTTTCGGCATGTTTACCTAGTTGGTTTCACTATCATTGTTCGGTCTTGTCTCATGACCGTGGTTTCGTCTATTTTCAGATTGCACCTACCTTAGTTCAAAGATTGATTAGCTGGAAATCTCAGCAGGAGCACCTCGAAATGTAGATAAAATGGTTATAACAGGTATGTGTCTTTTTCATTCTCTGAATAATGTAAATCATTAGTATATAGTGTATATATCCTTGATTAGTATAAAAGCATATAAAAAGGGGGAATCAAAAATGGAAAGTCCTTGTCAGTAATGCCTCTGCCTAATTCTGCTCTAGAATGAAAAAAAATAGAAGTGCGCTGGAATCAAAAAGGGAAGCGCAGGAATAAACTTGTTATATTCCAAAGCGCAGGAATAATCCATAAAGCGCAGGAATAAACTGTTTATATCCAGAGTGCAGGAATGATTTATCAAGCGCAGGAATAAGTTGTTTATGTTTTAGGTGCAGGAACGAGCTGTGTATAAATGCTAAAATGATTGATTAAGCGTAGGAATAAATCACTAAGCGTAGGAATGAAATTATGTGTAAAAACTTTTTACGACACGTGGCCTGCGGTGAGTTAATTGGTTTAGAAAGAAAAAGATAGGTCGCCGACTCAAGGTTGCATGTGACAGCTGGCATTCATAACAAAAATGAGCGAAATTAAGGGTGGTAACTTCACGTGCGCTGCCACGTCACCTGCCCTGATTACTCTGCAAGTTCTGAAGCAGTTCCTGCGCTGCTATAATTGTTCCTGCTATGGTGATTAAAACCCTAAATCAGACACACGCTCGTACTGTCCACCAATTTACAGAAATTACAGAACAGAAGGCAGGAAATTACACCATGGGGGGAAAGAAAATCAGAGCCGAACCTAAAAATATTAGCTACCTGGAAAGTGATCCTGCATCTCTGCAAATATTCACTGATGGAGGATTTTTGCCATTCCTACGAAAATTTGATGGCTATTTCGAGGGCTTGGCGATAGAATTCGCATGCACCTTCCGCAACAATCGAGTGCACATTAACGGGATGACCATCCAGGTAACTCCCGAAATACTCAGCCAAATCACTGAATTACCCCTTCAGGGTTTGCAGATTGTAAAAACTGGGAGAAATATTTTAGTTGACCTAGTTAATCAGTTTAAGGAAGAAGGGGATGGAGAAATTGAATTCTTGATGCATAGAAATGTTTGTAAGGGGGTAAAAAGACCTAGTTTACCATTCCCTTGGAACGAAGTTGCAATGTGGGTTATGAGATACATCACTTGTGATGGCCAATTTCCTGTTGTATCTGGCCCACACCTTCGTATCCTCAACCATCTGCGCCATGGAGCAGTCAAACCAGAATGTAGGGTCAATATGCCCTTATATCTTTATCAGGAGTTAAAGGCTATGGCCCTAAAATACCAAGCAGGGAAGGGAAGCCCTAAGCACCATGGGCTCATCAAACTTATTTGCCAGTATCACTTTAGGGGCAACCCTAGGAATTTTGACCGCTTCTTCGCTCCTTGGGCAGAAACAAATGACTCTAACCCTGCATCAGGAGAAGAAGAAGCAGAGGAAGAATCTGAAGAGAACCCTAGTCCAGAACCCTCTGAAATCAGAATTTCTCCTTCTCCAGACGGTCCCCCATCTTCACGAACTAGGAAACAACAAGCATCCACATCTGGTTCCCAGTTAAAAAGAAAAAGGGTAACATTTGCAGATACTGTACAACCCAACGGAGACATTGGGAGTTCAAGTGAACATGCACCTGCTTCGAAATCAATAGAAGAACCTGTATCTACTCCTGAATCAATAGCAACATCTGTAGTTGCTCCAGAACATCCAAAAACTGCACCTGCTAAGAAGTATCCAGGGTCTACAGGGTTAAGAAGGTCTGCTAGACTTCAGAAAACTAAAACCCTGCTAGAAAAACTAATAGATATCACAGACCCAATCTATTTATCAAGTGAAGGAGAAGTTAGAACAGAAGATGCACAGGAACAAAATGTTGAAATAGAAATGACAGACACAGGGATACAGACAATGGAACTGGATACAACTATGGAAGAAACTCCAATAAGCCCTGTACGTCCATTAGTTGATTATACTGACTCTGATCCTGAGGAGCAGCTAAAATCTGATTCTGAACCAGCTGAGGATGATGTGCATGTTTTAGTGCATGCTGAGTCTGAGCAGTATTCTGAGTCTGAGTCTGAAGAGGAAATCGATATCCACACTCAATTGCATGCTGCAAAGAGTGTTATTAAAACCCAGACCCATTGGATTGAGCAGGCTGAAGAGACCATAAAACAAAAGGATCAACAAATTTCTCTACTTCAACAAAAAATTCAAGATTTGCAGAACCAATTGTCTCAACTGGAATATCAATCTACAGAGTTACCAGAAGCATCACCTGATGAATGGGCACAGATCCTCTTGGATTTAGCTGAACATTCTGAAGCTAACATAGCACCTGCACAAAGATCACCTATCAGAGAGGAAGCAGGAATAGCAATATCTGATGATGTGATTCAACATGAGAGTCCATCAAGAATTTTGCTGACAAATGATACTGCACTTCAGCAGGAAACACAGACACCTTCTATGGAGGAACAAGAGGTTGCAGCACAAGATCAGGTATCCACACTCTCTCCTCTCATTTCTATTACAACAGAACAAGGAACACAAACAGATTTTCTAGTTGTAATACCAACTGTGGAAGTTGGTGTACAAGTAAATATAGTGGCACAAATGCAACCCATTGTAAGACCCCCAGACATAGTGCCTTTAACTAGGTACAATGAAGACCTAGCATATTGGATGACTCAGTGTCATCAGTTAGAGGGAAAGGTTGCCACTTTAAACTCTGAAACAACCAAATTAGCAGAGAAGGAAACAGAGCTTAATAGGTTAAAAGCACAGGTGCAGGATGTATGCCAGATTGCAGAATATGCAATACAGTGCAGAAGACCACCTAGGTTTTATAGCCTCCTACTCAAGGAGAAATACCTTCGCTGGCAAATCATGAGACTTGCTTCTGAGCTGCCTCATCAGTTGAACACTCCTGAAGAATTCATAGAGGCATTTATGCAGAGTCCAACAGAGCAACAAAACCTGTTATGTGAGTTATTTTTGCATAATTTCTTTTTGCCAATAGAAAGTATGTTTCTACCTCATATTTATACAGGTGACTTACAGCTTAGAGCCTTCATGTCCACTCTGCAAAATCAGATCTATTGGGACACAGAAAAGAAGTTAACTAAGGAATTGGAATCACAAGTTGTTTTACTTATCAGACCTGCTCCCCTGAATCACAAGGATTGTACAAATGTTCATTATACCTTCATGCGGGATATCAGAATGAAACAACTCTATCTAGGGAACCTTCAGAAATGTATAACCCAGTTTCAAAATTTTTGTGCAGATTTCTTTGATGATGTTGTGGCAGCCTGTAAAAATAGATGGGGTGAGTTATCTATCTCTCTACAGAAAAGAGAGCCAATTTCTCCCACTAATTTGCTGTGGTCGAGGAGAAGGGCAGAAGGCATTGTCCAAATTATCTCAGAAATCAAGGAGCTTTGGATAGGTCTGAGATATAGGATGCCCATAATTATCACTCCTGTCCCCTACTTCTTTGATACTGACCCACAACCTGATATGCACTTCCAACAGTGGTTTCAGTCCATCAAAGCAGTCAGTGGATTCTATAAAATTGGTGGCGCATTACTCAAATTTCATGAAAGATGTCTAGACCTTGGATCTGTGTGCCGTTGTCGCTGTACAAAATGCATGAGGGCATGCATTACCATAAGTTGGGGGGGAATGATGAGGCCAGGAATTGCCTCATCCATGAACACTCTTTGATACATTTTAACTATTTGACTTACCCTTTTTACTATGATTTTATGTTAATTATGGGAAAAATGCATTATATAATGATGTTTGCAAATTCTGAAATGACAAAGTGCATATACTCTGTTTTACTATTTTTTTCTGCAATTTCACCTATTTTTTAGTTAATTAATCAGTAGTATTATAGCAATTCAGACCTTGTTGAATATCTGATGCTTAGTAATATTGTGTTCCTTTGTTTAAACTAATTCAAATGGAAAAAGGCGCCAAGAATTTGTCCACTATAGCTGACTGTGCAGGAAAACAGGCTGTAACTGTGACAGTTCCAGCCAGTTGTACATATACAACAGGGCTTGGAATCAGTCACTCCAGCACATGCCACCAATGCAGAAGGGTGTGCAAGAGAAAGGAAAAGTCAACACGTTACTCCCTACGCGTTTGGAGCACAGATCAGCAACAAATGGTCACCTGCCTGTTGTTTCGGAGCAGTGCAGGAATAAGCGACGCAGGAATAGGGAATAGCGCAAGAACAACCGAAAGTGGTCAAAAAGTGACAAATCAATGGAGGAAATTATTGGAAATTGACCAGGAGGTTGTCCCAACTCATCTTAACGTGATTTCCTCAACAAATGCAGCCCAACAATGATGAATGGATAAAGTTTTGACAAAGCAAATTTTTGCATTCTAGGAAACAATTATGCAATCAATTGTAAATCCCTACAAAGCAGTAACCAAGCATATCAACATTATATTATAAATAATAAAGCTCCTAGATGGTTGAGCATATAGATAGATAGGCAATAGAATACCGAAATTAGCATAGAGTGAAGTTTCTTTGTAGCAGAACAATAATTTGTAGGTTTTTTCTGCATTACTGTAATGCAGTTTCAGATTGAATAAAAAGGTGCAATCTTCAGATATCAATTGGCATTTTGAGGTTGATGATTAGCATCTAGATTTTCTTAGTATAACTTCTCACCTTCTTCTGGTTCTGGAAGCAAGGGCCACTTGCAGGGCCAGAGGAAGGCAATGTCTGACAGAATTTCTTGTTGATTTCTTGTTGCAGCAGGTTAGCAGAATTCTGCCAGTTTTCCATTTCTTTAGTAGTTTTCAACACAGTTTTCAGCCTTTGACAACATTTTCTGCATTTCACAGAAATTTCTAGATATTTTGTCATTTTGCAGTTTTGCAGTAATTGTTGATTTAGTTTTACATTTCACAGCAATTTCCAGATATTTTGTTATTTTGCAGCTGTGCAGTAATTGTTGATTTGTTTTGCAGTAGTTAAAAATTCTATTTTTAAATTCTCCAGTTGATTTACTTTCATGCAAGAGTGTGTGTGTTTTCAATTCTGCAATTTCCTTTTCTGTCACTCTCAATTTAGCAACATTTCATTTTCTGTCATTTTCAGATTCTGCAATTTCATTTCCTGCAATTTTATTTTTGCAAAGGTAAATAGGAGTTAATTTCAATTCTTAGGAGTTAGAGGTCACAACAAAACCCCCCAAATGCTAACTGATCCATCAATAAAAACCTGTTCTTGGATAAACTGAACCTGCAACTGTGACACTTCCTATCATATACAGCCTTTGGACACCGCCCTGGACTGACATATAATTACTAAATGATGAATGATCAACGACCCTCATCATATACTGGATGATGCAGCTTGATGATGGTTCATCGGTCTGGGAGAAAAGCACATAGTGACATGGGATCAAATGAAGAAGCTCTTTCAAAAGCAATACCAAGATTTCGAGAGAGCAAGATATTCCAGAGAAGAAGTCCTGAGCATGATGCAAAAAGAGGATGAGTCTCTCGAGGAGTACTAGGAGAGATTTAATTTTAATCTTCAACGATCTCCTCACGCAAAGCTGTCCGATAAGTCCCTCAAAAGAATCTTCTTGAGGGGACTTAATAATGAATCATTAGAGGCTCTTAATATGATTTCTGGAGGTGATGTCTATCAGCACGATATGGAAGATATCCGAAAACTCTGTCAGAATTACTCAAGAATAAGAGGCAATACCACTTCCAGAAGCATCAAAGCGACTGCTTCGATGACAAAGATAGAACTTGGCAATATGCTGGAAGATATGAAAAGCGAGATGCTCTCTTCTTTAGCATTGCAGAAGGACACATTGCTGTTAGAGAAGAAGAAACAAGAGAATGAGGTAGCATTAACCTATTTTTTCCCAAAATGTAGAGGAAATCATGAAAAGAACGCATGCCCAGAGAACAAGATTAAAGTATGCGCAGTATGTAAACTGAATCATAAGACTCGATTGTGCCCAAAGTTTCCTAGCAACCAGGAGGAGGCTGAGACATCGAAAGCCTATTTCATAGGTAACCGGAAGAGTTGGCCACAACCCCCTGCGGGGAGTATGCCAGCTAGAATGTCACAATACGGAGGAATGCCATACATGCCATAAGGTCCACCTCAACCATCCAATATGGGATGGTGGGGGCCATCACCTTGGTCCAACGCACCCACAGGAGTGACATTCATGAATCAGCAACCCTAGATGTAGTACCAATATTTGGAGCAATAGTGGAGAGGCCACACACCATGGAATACGACCCCATAGAATGTAGCACCAACTCAACCCCATCAAAACTTGTCAGCTCTACCAATAGTGAGACCTGCGCAGCTACTGGCACAACCGACAGCTAATCCAAACAATAGAGTAAATCAAACGACATACAACATCGAAGGTGAGATGTATCCTATGTACAATATTTAGCTTAGGTCAAGTAGGCAGTTAAGAGTAGAAACACCTCCACTGGTAGAAGAGGAGGAGGAAGAAGAAGAAACACCTCTTGTGGAAGAGGTGATAGAGGAAATAGCTAAGAGAGCAAAGGATCCATTCCTTTATCAGCTGTAAGAACAGAAGAAACAAAAGCAGTCAAAGTTTGATATCCTATCGAGTCTAAAGAACCTCATAGTGACGATACCACTGTTTCAAGCCATCGGAGATGTTCCAATATATAGCAAGGCAATAAGAGAAATGTTCTTGAGAAATCCAGGGCAGAAAGCAACCCATACTATCAATGTTGTGGGTAAATTAGCGGACCTGATGATGGGCAAGATATATCATCACAAGTACACGGATCCCGGCAGTCCAGTACTGACTGTAAAAATCATAGGGCATTCCTTGTTTAATACATTGGTCGATCTTGGAGCAACCATCAACGTAATGCCTCAAGAAACCATGCAGAGGCTACAACTCACGAACCTAAGACCCACCATGACAGTGCTGCAATTAGCTGACCGATCGACAGTAGCACTAGAGAGAATGCTAGAGGATGTAACGGTGACAGTTAGCACGTGGGAATACCCATCCGATTTCTTGGTCTTGCAGTCCAAGACTAGGATGGGTGGCTACCCACTCATTTTAGGGAGACCATGGCTGGCAACAATCGATGCCTACATCAGCTATCGAGATGGGCTGATGACCATCTCTGATGGCCAAAACATCAAGAGATTGACCATTTTTCCCCCTACGTAGTCTGTCAACCCATTGGGAGAAGCTATGTTACCTAGGCATAATTATCAGGAGTTGTCCATAATCCAACCAGTAATGGCGTTAGATGAGTTAGTAGAGGAAGAAGATGAGGATGGGGCTATTGTAGAATTCCTCCATGGAGTCCTCTACCAGCACACATGGATTGCCATTGGCTGGTGCTCATGATCATCATGTCCACAAGATAACTGTTGGGCCAAGAAGGACGTTGAATGTCAGTAGTGGGTTGAATCTTGCACAGCTGGAAAAAGTAGAACTCTTGGTAAGACACCAGCAAGAATTTGCATGGGACTACTCGGACATGAAGGGTATTCACCCAAAAATCTGCACCTATAGAATATACCTTGATGAGAAAGTGACTCCAAGCAGGCAACCACAGAGGAGAATGAACCCGACAATGAAGGACATTGTCAAAACAGAGTTACAAAAACTCTTGGCTGTCAGATTCATCTATCCAATTTCTGACAGTGAGTGGGTGTCACCACTTGTGGTAGTCCCTAAGAAAAATGGGAAATGGCAAATCTGCCTGGACTACAGAGCGCTGAATAAAGCAACTAAGAAAGACCACTTTCCACTCCCATTCATTGATCAAGTCTTGGACACACATTTAGGATGAAAGTACTTCTCCTTCCTAGGCAAGTTCAGTGGATACAATCAGATCCAGATAAGACTACACCCTACCAGGGACCTTAGTTCACTTCAAAGTTGATTGAGGAGCTAATGGAGCAATACAAAATTCGCTACAATAAGAATACACCCTACCATCCATAGGCAAAGGGCAAGTGGGAGTAACAAACAAGGAGATTGAAAATATCCTAACGAAGACCGTGCAACAACACATAAAGGATTGGGCTACACAGCTACTAGAGGCAGTATGGGCATACAAAACTACATGGAAGTCTACCACAGGTTTCACACCCTTCCTATTGGTCTATGGGAATAATGCAATGATGCCCATTGAGTTTGAGATTAAGACGTTAAGAACAAATTTAGAATTGAATTTGAGCCTAGATGATGCTAAAAAATAAAGGATTCGATAGCTGGATCAGCTAGACAAAATTCGAATGGATGCTTTGCAGAAGATGAAAATCACATAGAAGCAAAGGAAACGGTGGCATGACCGCCACATCAAACTGAAGCAGTTCAAAGAAGGAGAATGGGTACTGTTGTATGATTCTTGATTCCAAGAAAGGAAGGGAAAGCTTATGCAAAGATGGATGGGACCGTATGAGGTGGTAGAACTCATTAAGAATGGAGATGTGTGTGTTAGAACTATCGACGACAACAATGTTCTATTGACTATCAATAGCCATCGACTGCGTACCTATAGCACGTCCAAAAATGTATTGGTGGTATCTAGAACAGGCATGGGGGAGACCTCATCCCCGTGAATCTGGATCAAAACTCTTAGCAAAACAGAATGGTGGGCATGAAAATGCTCACCAAAAAAAACAAAATAGTAGATAGGTATAAATAATTTTCTTATAGCATGTTTTATTTTGTAGGGACGATGCCCGCATGCAAGTTGCAGGCATCTTGGCCACAAGGCCTAACAGGCATGGAATGCGTCTACTTGCCCGCATTTTTCTTTTTTTTCATTTTTTTTTTGCAGGTGGAGGAACTGATAGTTCGACAGATAGGCATCCGAGACACCAGGCATGGTTCAGCTCAGCACCCCGACGCTGACACTAATAGAATAAAAGCAGGCATGAAGTCAGCCCGAGGAGGCCTGATCACCTTTCTCGATCAAATACGACATGGCTGTCGATAAAATAAGGCGCCTTCCTCTTCCAAGAAGGCGCCATGTGTAAATAAGGTGCCTTCCCCCACCAGAAGGCACCCCTCAATAAGGCGCCTTCAGCCACCAAGAAGGCGCCCATCGAAAGAAGGCGCCTTCCTCTCCCAGGAAGGCACCCCGTGTGAATAAGGCGCCTTCCACTACCGGAAGACGCCCCACCGAAATAAGAATGTGCTTAAAAAAAAAAAGAGAGTAGGGGAGCGCCTTCCTCATCAGGAAGGTGCATCCTAAAAAAAAAAAAATAGTAGGGGAGCGCCTTCCTCATCAGGAAGGTGCATCCTACAACAACAAAAAAAAAAAAATCAAATCGGAGAACCCTCTTTTTTGGGTGCATGAGCCTCAAGGGTGCCTTCCTTACCTACGAAGATGCATGCATTTCAAAGTGCCTTCCATACCAAGAAGGCGCATCCGCCCATTAGGTGCCTTCCACACTAGGAAGGCACATTTATAGAGGACGCCTTCCTCTCCCAGGAATGCACATGTGTCCTTAAGGGCACCTTCCTCTTCTAGGAAGGCGCATCCACGACTATATCAGGAAGGTAGCCCATCAGGTACCTTTTGCATCGAGAAGGCACCACAACAGGAACCTTTCACATCAAGAAGGTACCGAAGCAGGCACCTTTCGTATGCAGCCAAAAATCAAGTTTCACATGTGCCTCAATCATCACGCAACACATGGAATAAATTTATCTCCAAGAGCACGTAAGTAGAATCCGCCCCAATCAAAGAAAATCTTAGAGAATTACGAGGTGAAATCAATGCACGTTCCAACAATAATCAGTTTTTTTGATTTGTCTTCAACACCTGTCATCAAAGCAACTCAACAACATAATATGCACCAACAAGGTACCCATCCCCTCTAAATAATCGATGAATCGATGATCCCCACGACAAACGAGGCATCCAATCAAGTACGTGCATAATCTACTTAGATTTATATGTAATCATTGTTAAAATATGCGAGTACCGAAATATCACCACCATAAAATAAAAAAAATCATACACCTCCCATAGCCAATCATGCCAACATGTTCCTTGAAATGCGTGCCTAGCAAGGATTGGGAGTTAGCTATTCGAAACCCTCTTTATAAGGAAGGCGTCTCCCTGAGAAAGCAAAGAAGAGAAATAGTAGCTTGTAGGAAGGTGCCATGGGAGGTCGATCAAAGAATCATTCGATAAAAAGAAACAAGCTGAGCAACATAGATGGGATCAAGGGGGCGGTGAGAGCCCAATTTTAGGTAGAGGGATGGCTCGGATACTGTGCCCTGGTTAGCCAGAACTAGGACACATAGGTAGCAAGGGAGTTTTCTACCTCCTTAAGGGGAGATTCTACTCAGGTGTGGGGGATGGCAATTCCAGTCATCCTAGAATACATCTCAGAGGTGACTGGCTTACCCTTGACAGGTGAATGTGTGTACAAGAGTGGGACGTTGAAATCCTATGCTGAATAGCTACTGCCTGAAGAGAATTTATAGATAGATAGAGATGGATTGATCAAAAGCACCCTCCCTATCAATTTATAGGAGATATTCGAGCAGGTTGCTCGATTCTTCACTTGCATCGAGAAATACACCCACTTGCATGTCCACCATGTGCAGTTTTTGAACCACCTAGTGCATGGGAGAAGAATTAATATGCCCTTCTACTTGGTGAAAACCCTTAAGGAAGAAGCGTCACGATATCAGAAGGGAGCACCTACAATTTTGGCCCACCATGGGCTCATATCAGCACTAGCCCACCACGCAGAGGTGTAGAGGCAAGACCCTAATGCAGGAGAAGATGGAGGACAGGCAATAGAAGTTGTTGAGGCAGGGCAAGCAGCAAAAAGCCCTGCAATTCAAGCGACAGGGAGCCCCACAATGCAAGGAGAAGAAATCCCTGTAAGGGAAGCAGGGGATATCGGACCGCTAGTGCTGCCCGAATGCATAAAAGAGAGAGGACACTCCCCTATGCCCGAACATGAAGATATAGGGGCACAACTTGCCAGCAACACGACCAACTCGCAGCAGCAAAAATTGGCCCCTAGGAGAAAGCACCTGCAGTGACTCCTCCTATCCTCACAGGAAGAGGAAGAAGACTCGGAGGTCGAGGCTATAGCACAGGCCCTACGAGAATTGATAGGCTAGGACCCACGAGAAATAGAAACCCCCAAGGGCAACAATGAGATTAACGTGGCCTTGGAGGAAGCATTAGACTGGCAAACCAACTACTGGATGGCCTAGTAGATGTTGGAGGATTGCCAAAGCAATCAAAGAG
This sequence comes from Wollemia nobilis, assembly GCA_028583015.1. NCBI lineage: Eukaryota > Viridiplantae > Streptophyta > Pinopsida > Araucariales > Araucariaceae > Wollemia > Wollemia nobilis. The sequence continues at coordinate 5,487,977 of JAQPPZ010003223.1, forward strand.
GTGAGCTAGAAGAGTAGGCAAAGAAAATTACCCACCTCGAGCAACTGATTCAACAATTGTAAAAAGAAAATCAAGAACTGAAGGCAGGGCGAGCGGAAAGGAAGGACAAATCAACCCAAACTGATTTGGCGATGGAGGTTCTGACAAACTCTCCCACTTCTAGAGAGTGAGTAGTCTCTATGGGAGAGTTCCAATCAGATGCATGACAGAACAGCCTGGAGGTAGGGGAACAATCCTCTATTTTTGGGAGCTAGAAGCGTAAGAGCCCTGTAGAGCCCCGTATTATTGACCTAACCAACTCAAATCAGCCCCTGTAGATAGAGCTAGAATTCAGGGAAGAACCTACTAAACCTAAAAGAGAAGAAGTTGAAACATCAGCAGCAGTGGGGACAGCATAGTAGGTCCAGTAATGAAAGAATGGCCGCCATAGAGCCCTCTGACTGAGCTACCATAGTTCATGCATAGGCCATAGTCCAAAGGCCTAGGACTACTCGAAATAAGGCCAAGGAGGTTGTCACAGAGACGAAAGATGATGACGAGAATATGCATTCATTTGCTGACAAGAAAAAAGTGTTTGAATGACTGCGTAGAGAGGTGAGGGCAGCTAAGAAGGGGAGAAAATCCTCTTCGAGGGTTCAAGGAACCTCTCGCATCAGTATTGATCTGGCACATAAGAGTAAATTTTGGAAAATTTATGGCCCAGACTTAGGGCAACCCTCAAAAATAAGGAAATGGTTAGAGAGATGGGGGATATTCGCCCCAGAGTCAGAGGCTGCAGCTAAGGTCGAGGAAGATCCAAGGCCTGATCTTGAGGAGCCAGAACATATAAGGCCCAATTGGTTCATCAAAGGGGAAGTGATTCAGATATCCCCCTTGCGATTCCTAGGACTGAAGAAACTGACCTGTGGTAGGCTACAGAAGTAGCATTTCAGGAAAGGACACCCACAGTAGTCATGCCGGCTCTAATAACTGCCAGAACAAAGAGAGAAGATCGGCAAAAATCAACAGTAGCAGGAACGTCCAGATACAGGAGATGACCAGAGTGCCTACGGTTTTGATGCCACAAGGGCATGGCATATGTTAGGCATGGGGGGATGATGAGTCCCAGAATTGCCTATATTTTTGTATGAGTCTTAGCAGATATTATGCGGTGATATATTAGGAATTGTATGTTTTTATCAATGATTATGTATTTATTTAATGAGATTATGCGTATTATCTGATTTGTGTGTTTTAGTGTGTTTCTATGGAGATATTGTTGATTTTGTCAGATTTAATCAGTCGAGGTCTTTTTCATGGACCTGGCACTTTGTTTACTATGGAACTGATGCATAATGGACAGGCGCCTTCCTCTTCCAGGAAGGCGCCAGAAGAAGGTAGGCGCCTTCCCCTTCCAGGAAGGCGCCAATTGAAGATAGGCACCTTCCTCTTCTAGGAAGGCGCCAATAGAAGGTAGGCACCTTCCGCAAAGGAAGGCGCCTCTATTTTTGCACGTTGACCAGATCAAACACGATGCGAGTGATAATAAATGGTGCAGTTACAACTCCATGCCACATAGGATATTTGCGGGAGTTGTGCCGCCCATGCCAAGTGAAGCATGAGCCAATTACGAAACATGCCAATATTAGGAACAAAGCCAGTTTTTGGTAGACGACGATCGAAGCTTACCAGATTGTCATCGTCGAGTCTAGAATAGACCGATGGTTGTAACCGAGTTGTAATAGAAGACCTGTGCGTGTGCTATATAAACACACACAGACCTCTCTAAAGAATATAGAATATAGAATATAGAACATATAGCAATTGTATAGAAGATATAGAATACACATTGTAATCCTTTGATTGCATAATAAAGTCTACAAGTTCCTAAAGCGTGTTCACATTGGGAGGGATCTGTTGGAGCTTGGGCCCACTCCAAGACAATATTCTTCCCCTTATTTTCTATGCTTTGTAGATTTCATGCTTTCATAGTTTCATTTCCTGTATTTGTGTTTTATTATTGCAGTAGGTTTGATTATTTCTTAGATGCACGTATGAATGCTTTCTTTCTGAAGATTTAATTGTTCATACGCATTTTATTGAGGAGTGCATGAGAGATTGACAACCTTTTGAACACCCCCAATAGTAGAGTTAGAAGGACTCATCTCAAGGTGGTATTGTGAATGATCCTGTAAGAGATCCTTCGAAAGTTTATGAATCCCTGGTTGATAATTAATGATCGGGCAAGTGACAAAATAGATAGAAAGTTAACCTTGTTTGGCCCACAACATTTTGGCACCATTGTCGGGGAAGCATCTTTTAGATCCATTCCAATACCCAAAACCTTCTACCTAAATTTGTATGAGTTCTTCGAGAAGAAGAGGACCTGATGGTCGGTTCATAAAACAAAGCTCTTTAGAACTAGAGTCGCCTGACTCGCAACCAACAATCCACTGGAGCGAGGATCAACACTTTGAACGAAGTGCTTCCTCATCCCATCTACTTGGGGAAGAACGAACAATTACGAACTCATTGTTTAAAAGAACACCCCTAGAAGAAGCCTTGTTGTGGAAAGTTGTGCAAGATCAGACAATAACTCCAGATAATCTTAGCGCTTTGACTCAAAAAGTTTTAAATGACCATAAGGCCATAAGTGCTGCATTTGAGACCACATTTCCTAAAAAAATGGCTGACATAGAAGAAGTCTCATCTGGATTTAGCTTCCTGATTGACGAAGGAGTAGGAGACACCAAGATGAAAAACATATCCCCTGCTCATCTCCCTACCTTCAGAGGATACCCGACCGAAGACCCTGACCTATTCTTATTCAAGTTTGATGTTTTGTGCAGGTCTGTGGATTACAAATTAGATACGTAGAAGCTGAAACTCTTCCCTTCTACACTGGATGATGCAGCTCTACGGTGGTTCATCGGTCTGGGAGAAAAGCACATAGTGACATGGGATCAAATGAAGAAGCTCTTTCAAGAGCAATACCAAGATTTTGGGAGAGCAAGAGATTCCAGAGAAGAAGTCCTGAGCATGACGTAGAAAGAGGATGAGTCTCTCGAGGAGTACTGGGAGAGATTTAATTTTAATCTTCAATGATCTCCCCATGCAAAGTTGTTTGATAAGTCCCTCAAAAGCATCTTCTTGAGGGGACTTAATAATGAATCATTAGAGGCTCTTAATATGATTTCTGGAGGCGATGTCTACCAGCACGATATGGAAGATATCCGGCAACTCTATCGAAATTACTCAAGAAGAAGAGGCAAGACCACTTCCAGAAGCATCAAAGCGACTGCTTCGGTGACAAAGATAGAACTTGGCAATATGCTGGAAGATATGAAAAGCGAGATGCTCTCTTCTCTAGCATTGCAGATGGACACATTGTTGTTAGAGAAGAAGAAACAAGAGAATGAGGCAGCATTAACCTATTTCTGCCCAAAATGCAGAGGAAAGCATGCAAAGAATGCATGCCCGGAGAACAAGATTAGAGTATGCGTAGTATGCAAACTGAATCATAAGACTCGATTGTGCCCAAAGTTGCCTAGCAACTAGGAGGAGGCTGAGACATCGAAAGCCTATTTCATAGGTAACCGAAAGAGTTGGCCACAACCCCCTATGGGGAGTATGCCAGCTGGAATGTCACAATATGGAGGAATGCCATACATGCCACAAGGTCCACCTCAACCATCCAACATGGGATGGTGGGGGCCATCACCTTGGTCCAACGCACCCCCAGGAGCGGCATTCATGAATCAACAACCCTGGATGTAGTACCAATATCTGGGGCAATAGTGGAGAGGCCACACACCATGGAATCCGGCCCCATAGAATGTAGCGCCAGCTCAACCCCATCAAAACTTGTTGGCTCTACCAGCAGTGAGACCTACGTAGCTACCAACACAACCGACGACTAATCCAAACAATAGAGTAAATCAGTCGACATACAACGTCGAAGGTGAGATGTATCCTATGTACAATATTCAGCTTAGGTCAGGTAGGCAGTTAGGAGTAGAAACACCTCCACTGGTAGAAGAGGAGGAAGAAGAAGAAGAAACACCTCTTGTGGAAGAGGTGATAGAGGAAATAGCTGAGAGAGCAAAGGCTCCATTCCCTTATCGGTTGCAAGAATAGAAGAAACAAAAGCAGTCGGAGTTTGATATCCTATCGAGTCTGAAGAACCTCACAGTGATGATACCACTATTTCAAGCCATCCGAGATGTTCCAATATACAACAAGGCAATAAGAGAAATGTGCTTGAGGAAGCCAGGGCGGAAAGCAACCCAGACTATCAATGTCATGGGTAAATTAGCGGACCTGATGATGGGCAAGATATGTCATCCCAAGTACGTGGATCCAGGCAGTCCAGTACTGACTGTAAAAATCAAAGGGCATTCCTTGTTTAATACGTTGGTCGATCTTGGAGCAGCCATCAATGTAATGCCTCAAGAAACCATGTAGAGGCTACAACTCACGAACCTGAGACCCACCATGACAGTGCTGCAATTAGCTGATCGATCGATAGTAGCACCAGAGGGAATGCTAGAGGATGTAACGGTGATAGTTAGCGCATGGGAATACCCAGCCGATTTCTTGGTCTTGCAGTCCAAGACTAGGCTGGGTGGCTACCCGCTCATTTTGGGGAGACCATGGCTGGCAACAATCGATGCCTACATCAGCTATCGGGATGGGCTGATGACCATCTTCGATGGCCAAAACATCAAGAGATTGACCATTTTACCCCCTGCATAGTCTGTCAACCCATTGGGAGAAGCTACGTTACCTAGGCATAATTATCAGGAGTTGTCCATAATCCAGCCAGTAATGGTGTTAGATGAGTTAGCAGAGGAAGAAGATGAGGATGGGGCTATTGTAGAATTCCTCCATGGAGAGTCCTCTACCAGCACACCTGGATCGCCATTGGTTGGCGCTCATGATCATCACGTCCAACAGATAACTATTGGGCCAGGAAGGACGTTGAATGTCAGCAGTGGGTTGACTCCTGCACAGCTGGCAAAAGTAGAACTCCTGGTAAGACACCAGTAGGCATTTGCATGGGACTACTCGGACATGAAGGGTATTCACCCAGAAATCTGCACTCATAGAATATACCTTGATGAGCAAGCGACTCCAAGCAGGCAACCACAGAGGAGAATGAACCCGACAATGAAGGACATTGTCAAAACAGAGTTACAAAAACTCTTGGCTGTCGGATTCATCTATCCAATTTTTGACAGTGAGTGGGTGTCACCACTTGTGGTAGTCCCTAAGAAAAATGGGAAATGGTGAATCTGCATGGACTATAGAGCACTGAATAAAGCAACTAAGAAAGACCACTTCCCGCTCCCATTCGTTGATCAAGTCTTGGACACACTTTCGGGATGAAAGTACTTCTCCTTCCTGGATGGGTTCAGTGGATACAATCAGATCCAGATAGGAGGAGAGGATCAGGATAAAACAATGTTCACCTACCCATGGGGAACGTTTGCTTACCAGGTATTACCCTTTGGGTTATGCAACGCATCGACCACCTTTCAGAGGGTGGTGCTTAGCATATTTTTGGACATGATAGGAGAAGCGGTCGAAGTATACATGGATGACTTCACCATTTATGGAGAGACCTTTGAAGAAGCAATGCTGAACCTAGAGAAAGTGCTCGAAAGAAGCGAGGAGAACAATCTATCCCTGAGCAATGAAAAATGCTTCATGATGATGCAAGAAGGCATCATGCTGGGACACCATATCTCTGTAGCAGGGCTAAAAGTTGATAGAAGGAATATTGAGGTCATCAAAGACCTACCCAACCCCAGGATGCAGAAAGAAGTGAGGAGTTTCCTCGGATCTATCGGGTACTACCGATGATTTATCGTCGATTTTAGCAAGATTGCAAAACCACTGCACACTCTATTGTCTAAGGACGTAGAGTTCAACTGGATGGAAGACTGCGAAGAAGCTTTTCAATTGCTTAAGGAGAAGCTGATAACTACACTAGTTTTAAGAGGACCAGATTGGGCCATACCCTTCCACATTTATTGTGATGCATCCAATAATGCGATTGGATCGGTCCTGGGATAGAAATATGGCAAATATTTCTACGCCATCTATTACATCAATAAAAACTTGGCAGGAGCCGAGCTCAATTATACGGTAACAGAAAAGGAGTTTCTTGTAGTGGTGCATGCCATAAACAAATTCTACCATTACATCATCGGCTATAAGGTGTTCATCCATACGGACCATGCAGCCATCAGATACCTGATGAGTAAGCCGGATATTGGCGGGAGAGTGGTTAGGTGGCTCCTACTATTGCAAGAATTTGATATCACCATAGTTGAAAAATCGGGCAAGGACAACGTGGTAGCAGACTTCCTATCCAGGTTGACACCAGCAGACTATACGGTAGTGGAAGACCAATTTTTGGATGAACACTTATTTACCATCGATGAGCAAATCTCATGGTATGTAGACATAGCCAATTACTTGGCCACTGGTAGAACCTCACCTGCTCTCTCATACCGAGAAAAGTAGGGGGTGATAGAGAAGAGCGCACCCTACCTATGGATCGATGGCCTCCTATTCAAAATAGGACGTGACCAAATCATAAGGAGGTGCGTGGCAGAGCAGGAATTCTTAGAGATACTCAAAGCCTATCATGATGAACCTTGCGGAGGACACTTTGCAGGGAAATAGACTGCATATAAAGTTCTGCAGGCTAGGTATTTCTGGCCTAACCTATTCAAAGATGCAGCTGCGTATGTCAGCAAGTGCGATGAGTGCCAAAGGATGGGTAGACCAACCCATCATGATGAAATGCCCCTCCAGCCTCAAGTACACCTGGAACCCTTTGATAAGTGGGGTATGGATTTTGTGGGGCCAATTAACCCACCTTCAATAGGGAAGAGGTTTATCTTAGTCTACACAGACTATGTCACCAAGTGGGTTGAAGTCCAGGCACTGAAAGATTCAAAAGAAAGAACAGTTGTCGATTTTTTATTTGCTCACATTTTTACACGGTTCGGGGTCCCCAGGGAAATAACAATGGACCAGGGACCTCAGTTCACTTCAAAGTTGATTGAGGAGCTAATGGAGCAATACAAAATTTGGCACAATAAGACTACACCCTACCATCCATAGGCAAATGGGCAAGTGGAAGTAACAAACAGGGAGATTGAGAATATCCTGACGAAGACCATGCAACAACACAGAAAGGATTGGGCTACATGGCTACCAGAGGCAGTATGGGCATACAACACTACATGGAAGTCTACCACAGGTTTCACACCCTTCCTACTGGTCTACGGGAAGAATGCAATGATGCCCATTGAGTTTGAGATTAAGACATTAAGAACAACTTTAGAATTGAATTTGAGCCTGGATGATGCTCAAAAAGAAAGGATTCGACAGTTGGATCAGCTAGACGAAATCTGAATGGATGCTTTGCAGAAGACGAAAATCACATAGAAGCAAAGGAAATGGTGGCATGACCGCCACATCAAACTGAAGCAGTTCAAAGAAGGAGAATGGGTACTGTTGTATGATTCCCGATTCCAGGAAAGGAAGGGAAAGCTTATGCAGAGATGGATGGGACCGTATGAGGTGGTAGAACTCATTAAGAATGGAGTTGTGCATGTTAGAACTATCGACGACAACAATGTTCTATTGATTGTCAATGGCCACCGACTGCGTCCCTATAGCACGTCCAAAAATGTATTGGTGGGATCCAGAACAGGCATGGGGGAGACCTCATCCCCATGAATCTGGATCCAAACTCTCAACAAAATAGAATGGTGGGCATGAAAATGCTCACCAAAAAAAAAATAGTAGATAGGTGTAAATAATTTTCTTACAGCATGTTTTATTTTGTAGGGACGATGCCCGCATGCAAGTTGCAGGCATCCTGGCCATAGGGCCTAATAGGCACGGAATGCATCTAACTGCCCGCATTTTTCTTTTTTTTTGTTTGCTTTTTGTAGGTGGAGGAACTGATAGTTCGACGGATAGGCATCTGGGACACCAGGCCTAGTTCAGCTCAGCACCCCAACGTCGGCACTAATAGAATAAAAGTAGGCATGAAGTCAGCCCGAGGAGGCCTGATCACCTTTCTCGATCAAATACGACATGGTTACCGATAAAATAAGGTGCCTTCCTCTTCCAAGAAGGTGCCCTATGTAAATAAGGTGCCTTCCCCCACCAGAAGGTGCCCCTCAATAAGGCGCCTTCAGCCACCAAGAAGGCGCCCACCGAAAGAAGGTGACTTCCTCTCCCAGGAAGGCACCCCATGTGAATAAGGTGCCTTCCACTGCCGAAAGATGCCCCCAAAATAAGAATGTGCTAAAAAAAAAAGAGTAGGGACCTTCCTCATCGGAAGCATCCTAAAAAAAGGAGCGCCTTCCTCATCAGGAAGGCGCATCCTACAAAAAAAAATCAAATCAGAGCACCCTCCTTTTTGGGTGCATGAGCCTCAAGGGCACCTTCCTTCCCATCAGGCTCCTTCCACACCAGGAAGACACATTTATATAGAAGGACGCCTTCCTCTCCCAGGAAGGCGCACGTGTCCTTAAGGTCACCTTACTCTTCCAAGAAGGCGCATCCACGACTATATCGAGAAGGTAGCCCATCAGGCGCCTTCCGCATCGAGAAGGCACCACAACAGGCGCCTTCCACATCGGGAAGGTACCAAAGCAGGCACCTTCCGTATGCAGCCAACGATCAAGTTTCACACGTGCCTCAATCATCACGTGACACATGGCACAAATTTATCTCCAAGAGCACGTAAGTAGAATCCACCCCAATCAAAGCAAATCTCAGAGAATTATGGGGTGAAATCGGTGCACGTTCCAACAGCAATCGGTTTTTTGGTTTGTCTTCAACACCTGTCATCAAAGCAACTCAACAACATAATCCGCACCAACAAGGTACCCATCCCCCATAAAGAATCGATGAATCGATGATCCCCATGACACACGAGGCATCCAATCAGGTACGTGCATACTCTACTTAGATTTATATGTAATCATTGTTAAAATATGCGAGTACCAAAATATCACCGCCATAAAAAAAAAAAATCATACACCCCCCATGGCCGATCGTGCCAACGTGTACCTCGAAAGGCATGCCTGGAAAGGATTGGGAGTTAGCTATTCGGCACCCTCCTTATAAGGAAGGCGCCTCCCTGAGAAAGCAAAGAAGAGAAATAGTAGCTTGTAGGAAGGCGCCATGGGAGGTCGATCAAAGAATCATTCGATAAAAAAGAACGAGCCGAGCAGCATAGATGGGATCAAGGGGGCGATGAGAGCCCAATTTTAGGCAGAGGGATGGCTCGGATACTATGCCCTGGTTAGCCAGAACCAGGAAGCAGAGGCAACAAGGGATTTTGCTACCTCCTTAAGGGGAGATTCTGCTCAGGTGCGGGGGATGGCAATTCTAGTCACCCCAGAATACATCTCAGAGGTGACTGGCTTACCCCTGACAGGTGAATGTGTGTACAAGAGTGGGACATTGAAATCCTACACTGAACAGCTACTTCCTGGAGAGAATCCATAGATAGATAGAGATGGGCTGATCAAAAGCACCCTCCCTATAAATTTATGGGAGATATTCGAGCAGGTTGCTCGATTCTTCACTTGCATCGGGAAATACACCCACCTGCACGTCCACCATGTGCAGTTTTTGAACCACCTGGTGCATGGGAGAAGAATTAACGTGCCCTTCTACCTAGCGCAAACCCTTAAGGAAGAAGCGACATGATATCAGAAGGGAGCACCTACAACTTTGGCCCACCATGGGCTCATATCAGCATTGGCCCGCCACGTAGAGGCGTAGAGGCAGGACCCTGATGCAGGAGAAGATGGAGGCCAGGCAATGGAAGTTGTCGAGGCAGGGCAAGCAGCAGAAAGCCCTACAATTCAAGCGGTAGGGAGCCCCACAATGCAAGCAGAAGAAAGCCCTACAAGGGAAGCAGGGGATATCGGGCCGCCAGCACTGCCTGAATGCATAGAAGAGAGAGGACACTCCCCTGTGCCCGAACATGAAGATACAGGGGCACAACTCGCCAGCAACATGATCGAGTCGCAACAGCCAGAATTGGCCCCCAAGAGAAAGCGCCTACGGTGACTCCTCCTCTCCTCACAGGAAGAGGAAGAAGACTCGGAGGTCGGGGCTACAGCACAGGCCCTACGAGAATTGATGGGCCAGGACCCATGAGAAAGAGAAACCCCCAGGGGCAACAGTGAGATTGACGTGGCCCTGGAGGAAGCATTAGACTGGCAAACCAACTGCTGGATGGCCCAGCGGATGTTGGAGGATTGCCAAAGCAGTCAGAGAGGTGAGCTGGAAGAGCAGGCAAAGAAAATTGCCCACCTCGAGCAGCTGATTCAACAGCTACAAAAATAAAATCAAGAATTGAAGGTAGGGCGAGCAAAAAGGAAGGACGCATCAACCCAGACTGACTGGGCGATGGAGGTTCCGACAAACTCTCCCACTTCCAGAGAGCGAGTAGTCTCTGTGGGAGAGTTCCAATCAGATGCATGGTAGAACAACCCAGAGGCAGGGGAACAGTCCTCTATTTTTGGGAGCCAGGAGCGCAAGAGCCCCGTAGAGCCCCCTATTATTGACCTAACCGACTCAGATCAGCCCCCGTAGATAGAGCTGGAACTCAAGGAAGAACCTGTTGAACCTATAGGAGAAGAAGCTGAAACATCAGCAGTAGTGGGGACAGTAGAGCAGGTCCCCAACAATGAAAGAATGGCCGCCAGAGAGCCCTCTGACCGAGCTGCCATAGTTCCTGCATAGGCCATAGCCAAAAGGCCTAGGACTACTCGAAAGAAGGCCAAGGAGGCTGTCACAGAGCCGAAAGATGATGACTGGGATATGCATCCATTTTCCGACAGGAAAAAAGTGTTTGAACGACTGCACAGAGAGGTGAGGGCAGCTAAGCAGGGGAGAAAATCCTCTTCGAGGGTTCGAGGAACCTCTGGCATCAGTATTGATCCGGCACATAAGAGTAAATTTTGGAAAATTTACGGCTCAGCCCCAAGGCGACCCTCAAAAATAAGGAAATGGTTAGAGAGATGGGGGATATTCGGCCCAGAGTCGGAGGCTGCAGCTAAGGCCGAGGAAGATCCAAGGCCTGATCCTGAGGAGGCCAGAACATATAAGGCCCAGGTGGTTCATCAAAGGGGAAGTGATTCAGATATCCCCCTTGCGGTTCCTAGGATCGAAGAAACCGACCTGTGGTAGGCTACAGAAGTAGCATTTTAGGCAAGGACACCCACAGTAGTCATGTCGGCCCCAATAGCAGCCAGAACAAGGAGAGCAGATCGACAAAAATCAACAGCAGTAGGAACGTCCAGATACAGGCGATGACCAGAGTGCCTACGGTTTTGATGCCACGAGGGCGTGGCATATGTTAGGCATGGGGGGATGATGAGTCCCAGAATTACCTATATTTTTGTATGAGTCTTAGCAGATATTATGCGGTGATATATTAGGAATTGTATGTTTTTATCAATGATTATGTATTTATTTAATGAGATTATGCGTATTATCTGATTTGTGTGTTTTAGTGTGTTTTTGTGGAGATATTGTTGATTTTGTCAGATTTAATCAGTCGAGGTCTTTTTCATGGACCTGGCACTTTGTTTACTATGGAACTGATGCATAATGGACAGGCGCCTTCCTCTTCCAGGAAGGCGCCAGAAGAAGGTAGGCGCCTTCCCCTTCCAGGAAGGCGCCAATTGAAGATAGGCGCCTTCCTCTTCCAGGAAGGCGCCAATAGAAGGTAGGCGCCTTCCGCAAAGGAAGGCGCCTCTATTTTTGCACGTTGACCAGATCAAACATGACGCGGGTGATAATAAATGGTGCAGTTACAACTCCATGCCACAGGATATTTGTGGGAGTGGTGCCACCCATGCCAAGTGAAGCATGAGCCAATTACGGAACACGCCAATATTAGGAACAAAGCCAATTTTTGATAGACGACAGCTGAAGCTTACCATATTGCCATCGTCGAGTCTGGAATAGACCGATGGTTGTAACCGAGTTGTAACAGAAGACCTGTGCGTGTGCTATATAAACACACATAGACCTCTCTGAAGATATAGAATATAGAATATAGAACATATAGCAATTGTATAGAAGATATAGAATACACATTGTAATCCTTTGATTGCATAATAAAGTCTACAAGTTCCTAAAGCGTGTTCACGTTGGGAGGGATCTCGTTGGAGCTTGGGCCCACTCCAAGACAGTATTCTTCCCCTTATTTTCTATGCTTTGTAGATTTCATGCTTTCATAGTTTCATTTCCTGTATTTGTGTTTTATTATTGCAGTAGGTTTGATTATTTCTTAGATGCACGTATGAATGCTTTCTTTCTGAAGATTTAATTGTTCATACGCATTTTATTGAGGAGTGCATGAGAGATTGACAACCTTTTGAACACCCCCCAATAGTAGAGTTAGAAGGACTCATCTCAAGGTGGTATTGTGAATGATCCTGTAAGAGATCCTTCGAAAGTTTACGAATCCCTGGTTGATAATTAATGATCGGGCAAGTGACAAAATAGATAGAAAGTTAACCTTGTTTGGCCCACAACAATCGAGATGACAACTATTTGATTAAAAATTAGTCTTGATTGTCTCTTAGCACATAATAATAATGTAAAAATAATACAATATCTAACTTTAAGACACCCACACATATTAAATTGATGATAAGTATTCATGTTTTATTTAGTATTTTATAATAAATATTAAGTAAAATGAACTATATTTTTATAATATGCTTATAATTTTGTATAACAAATTTCAATTTGATCAATGTTAGTTATTGATTGATATTTCAATATCTATATATTTATATTTATACAAATGACAACAAGATTTTTATTATTGATTTAGTTAGATATCTTAACCTTATTATTCTACTTGTGTTCTTATACTATAATATAATTGTGTCTCCTTTTGCAACTTTCTACTTTTTACATGCCACCAAGCAACATTTAATATCATTGATATATTGCTTCTTCATTTGGTCAATTTGTCATTCTCAAGTGATTATTTTTAGATTATTTATTTATTTATTTCCAAATATTGGCTTCCATTTTAAACTAGTAATCATATTTTCTCTTCTATTGTGGGTTCTATATATATTTTCAATTTTTAAGTTATCACATTATTATTTTCAAATTATCGATGCATTAACAACATCCCCTTCTTTACCCAAAAGGGATAGGTTGGTTTATAGTGACCAAATGCTTGTCGGTGGGCTACCTAATTTGATTCCCTAGAAGGTAACCTATTTACTGGGGTTTATAGAGGTTTCCCTACACAACAATAAAATAAAATAAAACATCCTATTCTTTAAAGAGATTCTAAATTATTCTTCTAATATATGTTATATTTGTTTCTACTATTTATTTGATATTACATAACAAAGAAATTTGTATAACATAGGGATAAAATCCTAAAATATAAGTTCTATTATATACATAAAATCCATTTTTATCATAAACTTATGATAGCTAGATACAATTCACTATGCCTTTATTTTTTCATAGAATTTATTTGTACATTGGTATTAGTAAAAATATAATTGCATCAGGCAAGTGTAGCAGTGCTAGGGCAGCGAAGTAAAAATATTTTACAAGTGCCACAATAGTGCTAGGGCAACGAAGGTGAGTGCAACAATGCTAGGGCAACGAAGTAAAAATATTTTAACAATGTTGCAATAGTGTTAGGGCAGAAAAGTAAAAATATTTTAACAATGCCGCAATAGTGGTAGGGTAGTGAAGGTGAGTGCAACAGTTCTAGGGTAGCAAAGTAAAAATATTCTTACAGTGTCACAATAGTGCTAGGGTAGCAAAGTAGTGCATCAGTGCTAGGGTAGTGAAGGCAAGTGCAACAGTGCTAGGGCATCAAAGGTAGAAAGAAAAATAGTAAAATATTTTAACAATGTTGCAACAATGCTAGAGTAGCTAAGACAAGTGCAACAATGCTAGGGCAAAAATGGAAGAAATAACTGATGGTTAGAAGGAATATGAAATATCTAGTGGTTGGTAGGAAGATGGATGTATTAGTTCTCTATAGGGAGCTGGAGGATCGGGTGGATAGAAAGAAGGGGTGATCCTAAACGGGCTGGTCAGGAAGGAAAGGGAAAAATATGTGCTTGATCGTAGTGGGGTATCCTCTGGGGTACCCATGAGTGGGTCCTCAAGGCTTGTTCAGCTCTCTAACCCTGGGATGTTCTTTGTTATAGTTATCATTAAAGGCTTACGACCTCATATCTCAAAACCCCTCTTCGAACTTTATCCAATTTATAATAAGTTGGTGGTGCCAAATGAACTCTTGGATGTGACTATGGAGGAAGGGTCATGGAACCTGGTTGATAAGTTCCAAGGTGGTAGACCAAATATTGAATCTATCCGATGTTGGTCAATTCTCAAATAGAAGCCACTAGGGTTGCTTGATATTGTTGTAATATCTAATGTCTTCTTCCTCATCAAAATAAACTGTGAGGAGGATGCAAAGCATATTTTAGGTGAAGGCCCCTAGTTCTTTGGAAATAGGGATATCTTTCTACAAAAATGAGGTCCAAACTTCAACCCCAAGACACAAAGGTTAACTTGACCCCCCTATAGGTGCTTCTCCCAGATTTACCTTTTCATCTTTGGCATGAAGAAATTTTATGGGGCATAGCTAAATCTATTAGGGACCTGGTATTGATTGACTCAACAACTAGAGCCAAGACCATGATATTTTTTCCAAAATGTGTATCATGGAAGACCCGAAGGCTGATTTACCTGGTCAGATTGAGCTTGTGTCTAGACAAGGTTCTTGGATTCAATTGATTATTTATGAGAACATACCCATGAGATGTTCGACTTGTAAGAGGTATGGTCACTCATCTAGGTCTTGCTCTTGTAAGGACCTAGGTGAGGGTACCCAAAGGAAGAATGAGATCAAAATGCTAGTTAGTTTAAGCCATGAATAGGGGTCCCTTTTGAGCCAATCCAACATGAATTGATTTTGGATGAGCTTGAACCAGAGGAAAGGATAATAGACCAAGTCCATGTGGTGGATATTAATGAGTCTAGCAAAGTGATGGTCCAGAATATGAACTCATCTAGGGGTAAATATTTGGACTAGGTTCTCCCAAAAGACATGGTGATATAGACTTTATTCCCTTCAGAGTTCCTTCATAACTCCTATCAAAGATTACACTTTGAGGAGCTAGTAATAGAAAAACTTTTCTCCCTCCAAAAGCCTTGTGAGGCTCTTGGTTAGGAATTTCCAACCCTGCTCGAGTTGAAATGATCATCGTACCCAAGGATAGGGTCTTCGAGCACAACCAATTTCAGATCCAAAATTAAAAGTGCCTAAAAAGGTTATATGGATGTCAGAGGTAATCCTAAGGTAGGGAACCCCTCTAACAAAGTGTTGAGGATCCGTGAGGCAGAGTAAAAAATTATTGATGGACTCCAATCCCAATTGAAGTTTGAGAAAGAGAAGGATACAAAATGTAAACAACTAAAATTTGACACATTTTGTAGCTTCCTTAGTTATTTGGGTGGGAAAAATAGCTCTCTTGAGTGGTATTTTCACCCAGTTGTGAAAGTACACTCTCCTTTAGGATTTGGGTTCCAAATCCCCTCTTGCAAAGAAGTTAGACAAACAACTTCTCCAAGGTCTCCGTTGTATTAGCATTTACATGTGTGTATTGATAATCCCAAATAAAGATATTCAATTTAAATGCTTGGAACACCTTAGTGATTGCAAGTAACTGTAAACAAGGGGCAATGTTGGTTTATTTCATCATGAAACTTTAGTGATTGTTCATTGTTTCTTAGATTTTGATATTTTGTAGATGTTCATTTTAATGCCTTGAAAAGTTAAAACTTCTGGAAAATAAAAGAAAATAAACAAAATGCAGAAAGAATGAAAATGAAATACAGAAACTGAAAATAAAATGCATTCAATATGATGCTATCCTATTACGACAAAACCAAAGATGTGAGGTCTCCGTGCATGCAACCTAACCTATTGGACCTACAAACAAGCACAATCCGGATAAGCTAAGTGCTTGTTCCTAGGGTACAAAATAAAATTCAGATTTTGAATATTCGCCTAATGTAACCCAAAGAAATGGCATCAACATTATCTATAAATTCGAAATCTAAAGATGAAAGGATAAACATTAAATTCATAGCATGCAAAGAAAATCTCCTTCTTTCTTGCCCACAAGATGCAAATTTTTGAACACTTCTGCATTAAAAATATGTCATTTTACAATAGCAAAATTTTTGGTTTTCCCGAACCAGTCCGTGGAAGAAAAAATGACTCAAACAGGCCCAGAATGGCATTATCGCCTTCAAGTCTGCAACTCTGCTCGTCGGGATTTCCAATCCATGTCCATGAAGAAGAAAAACCAGTCCAATGTGGAAGAAAATATCCAGAGAAACCTAGTGCTAAGGCCTTGCCTTCATTACTGCAATCTTCTCTGAACAGTTTTCCACCCCCTGGCCTCTTTGAATGGCGTATTTAAACTTTACGAAAGAATTGTTTCTCCTTCCATGACGGTTCGTTTCATTTTTTGATGGCTGTTCATTTCACCTTCCCTGCACTGTTCGTTTCACCTTCCCTGCATGCGTGTGCTTCGATTTCCATTTTGTGGCCCTTTGCTGCGTTTTCTCCACATAGGCTTGCGTCCATTTCCCTCCGTGTGTAACGACCATCTTAAATGATTTCCAATCATTAAAGATTTCTTATGTAATGCTTGGTCTTATTTACTAGATTTTGTCCTTATGTCCACGTCACTATGCAGGTCTGTTACCTTGGCGAAAATGGAACATGTCGCGATATCGCGACACTTCTTGCCTCCTTGCTCTCCTTTGTTGCTTTGAATCGCGAAAATGCAACATGTCGCGATATCGCGACACTTTTTCATCCTTTGCTTGTTTGCTTGTTTTGAATCGTGAAAATGCAACATGTCGCGATATCATGACACTTTTCTCCTGTACGATCGTGAAAATGCAACATGTCGCGATATCATGACACTTTTCTTACGATCGCGAAAATGCAACATGTCGCGATATCGTGACACTTTTCTCACGAAAAATGCAACATGTCACGATATCCGACACTTTTCCTGTACGATCGCAAAATGCAACATGTCGCGATATCGTGACACTTTTTTCTGTATGGCCGCGAAAATGCAACATGTCGTGATATCACGACACTTTTCATTTCGATGGAGCAACATGTCACGATATCGTGACACTTTTCTTTTGAACAACATGTCGCGATATCGTGACACTTTTTCCGCGATGGAGCAACATGTCGCGATATCGTGACACTTTTTCATTTTTCGCGATGGAGCAACATGTCGCGATATCGCACACTTTTTCATTTTTGCCGCGATGGAGCAACATGTCGCGATATCGCGACACTTTTTCATTTTTGCCGCGATGGAGCAACATGTCGTGATATCGCGACACTTTTTCATTTTTGGCCACGATGGAGCAACATGTCGCGATATCGCGACACTTTTTCATTTTTGGCCGTGATGGAGCAACATGTCGCGATATCGTGACACTTTTTCATTTTTGGCCGTGATGGAGCAACATGTCGCGATATCGCGACACTTTTTCATTTTTGGCCGCGATGGAGCAACATGTCGCGATATCGTGACACTTTTTCATTTTTGGTCGCGATGGAGCAACATGTCGCGATATCGCGACACTTTTCCTCTTTGTGATATTTTGCTTTTTTCCTTGATCTTTAGCCTATGGGCCACTTCGGTCTTCTTGGAACACATGCAAAAAAGGTGGGTCCCCAATTTTGGGGTACGTTGTGGATCAGCCACAACAAATGGCGACTCTGCTGGGAAATGCTCCTGAGCATTTTGGTGAGAACTCAACTTGAAAACACATAGACTCAAATACAAGCGTTAGCAAATATCCCAAGAATGAAACTAGACGAGAAATACATGAAACATTAGAATTATTAAGCATCAGCTCGGTGTGTGCAATGTGCTTCATTCCCTATCGTTTGAAATTCATTCAGCTTTCCATTGTCAGCTTCACTTATGATTCGTATGCAAGGCTATGAATGATTTGTGCAGGATTTGATGTATGACAACTATGTTAGAGATATAACAACCTGCTTTGCAAAGGCTCAGACCTTCTAGCATCATGAACAAACATATTAAAACTGTCAAACCCTCTTAGGACCAAAAATATGTATATTGAATTAATTTACTAGATCCCAAAGTTGGTTATGTGTCACTACCATCTTGAACCCATGTGCGAGTGTAAGTGAAATCAGAGCTTTGGGGAATCGGATTCCCAACCTAAGCGAGATGGGAATTTAACCCTATCCTTACTACTCTGATCTGGAGTTCATTACCTCATCTTGAACAAAATGATTTAACCTGTTATGGATGAAACTGTCAGGCTAGCCTGTCCGTTTGAGCAGTCAGTGGTCTTGCTTTTAGACAAGACATGTTGCCACGCATGAGCATACTCCACTGCCAGCCAGGCGTCTATAGCCCCGGTGGAGATTAACCCCATAATCCAGGATTTGACTTTACTATGATTTCTTGGACCTTGGTGATGACTACCCATCCTTGCAAGGGACATGTAGTACGATCCTTCCAGTCCAGTATTAATAAAGAAATGAAAAATATTTTCTTTTGAATTTCAAGTTCTTGAGTGGGCAAAATGGAAGCTTTGGGGAATCGGATTCTCAACCTAAGCGAGATGAGAATTAGACCCTATCCTTACTACTCCATGAAGGTCAAATCAGAGCTTTGGGGAATCGGATTCTCAACCTAAGCGAGATGAGAATTAGACCCTATCCTTACTACTCCATGAAGGTCAAATCAGAGCTTTGGGGAGTTGGATCCTCAACCTAAGTTCGATGAGGATTTAACCCTATCCTTACTACTCTGATTTTAGGCTTTAAGCACTATGGGAGTGGTGAAAACCACTATTTTAAGGATCATGTTGCATAATAGGACAGACACGAAATATTCCTTTCGCCTCACCTTTTCTTCCAAGTATGGTTTTGACCATTTTGCTCAAGATTCTCTTTAATATGCGTAGAACGTGCTTGGTTCAAGATAGTTCGGGCATCAGTTCCCAACCTTAGGATCCTTTTAATATATGTTATGTAATGACCCTAAGAGGATTCGACACCTTTTCAATGATTGCACATGAAATGAAGATGCAACTGAGATGAAATGTATATGCAATGCGGAATGTGACATGAGATATGAATGCACTGCTTCTTTTGAAATGCGGATGGATTAAACCACCTACTTTGCCATAATTTATAAAACTGACAATTTCATGCATCACAAGTTCCAAACGATATTCCTTAATGTGTTTGCGATATTCGTGGAGCTTTCTGCAATACAATTCCGATGTTTCATATTCTCCTAGTCTTAGTCAACATTCGTAAGGACCACACACAAAACTTAAAACCAAAATAAGATTCAATCCAAAACCAAAACACGAAAACCAAAAGTATATACAATATAATACAAGATGATGCAAAAATTTGGATTATCATTTTCCTGGATCCCAAACCTGATTAGAGCATTCCAAAAGACATATAATATGATACACATGCCGAATGTGGAAGGAATCAAACGAAAACAAGATTAGACCAAACCATGCAACCAACTTCAACTTTCCTCTCTCACCCCACCAATTAGATTTAGTTCCATTAGTATTCTCATAGGTGAGATTCAAATTAAATTGATTAGACAATGGTTGATTTTCAATTCTTTCTTGTCTATTCTTTAAGGTGCAAATTTCATAATCCCATTCATGATTTAGAACTAGGCTTTCTTTATTCAAAATGAAATTTTGTAAGCAAGAGCCTATTTCTAAAAATTTCAAAGCTAATTCATTTTCCATGTTCTTAGGCCAATCAAAATTTTGCAACAATTTACAAGCATCTAGGATATTTACTAAATGGGGATCATTAAGAATTTTTATCCTAGATTCAAGAATTAATTGTTGATGAATTTGATTTAGCAATTTAAGTGCATCAAACTCCTTTTCATTCATTAAAGTAAGGTTATCAAAGGTGTGGTTAGAAATTAATCCTTGTTCTTCATTCACCTTCAATGGCATTTCATCATAAATATCATTTGAATTATGCAAATCTTCACCAAAATCTTGGATGTTTGGACACAAAGGTTTAGATTTTACCTTTTTCACCTTTTCATTTACCAAAACTTGGTGAGGATTTGCAATTTCCTCTTTTACCTCATGGTCTTCATATTCTTCATTGATTACTTGTTCATCAAACATACCAAAATTGGGCACCCAATTAAAAACATGCCCATCCTTTTCAACCCTCAAATATTCTTGGTTGAAGTGTATGTCAAGTAACTCATCTTCATGATCAATCACTTTTGTTGTTCCCAATAGATCAACCACTTTGTCATTTAATTCCAATTCTTTGTTCACTATCCCTGGTATCTCCTCCAAAACATCCTCAAATTGCACAGGATTTGTAATATCTTCCTTCGAGTAGGCGATTATGTTGTCCTGTATATCAATTGGCACACAAGTTTCATTAATAGTTTTGGAGTGAGTGTAGTCTTCCCACTTCTTCCATGAATCATAGTAGTCACCTTCCAAATTCAAGCTGTGACGCTCAAATACTTCTTCTCCATCCTCTGATTCATCAACTTGTTCCTTATCTGATTCATCTTCACCTTCCATAGATGGTCCAGATTACTTCCAAAAGTGGGTTATTTCTTGAATTCAAATTAGTAAAGCTATCATAATCCAAATTTGTAACCCATGATTCAATTTTATCACAATTTGGAGGGTGAAGAAATTTTTGATCATTAATTCCAAGCTTCTCATCGAGAGTGTCTTCCAAGAACAAGTGATGACGCTCAAGTACTTCTTCTTCATCTTCGATTCATCAACATGTTTCTCACCCCATTCGTTTTCACCTTCCTCATGCTCACTCTCTTGACGATATAGAGTTTCTCCCACCAAAATGTTGTTCTCTCCTTGTTGATGTTGGGATGGACCCTTATTTGGCACAAGTTCCAAATCATCCACTTGAGCTTGGAGACAATGGGTATACATAGCAATTTCGGGACAATTCCTTTCATTATGCTCCCTTGTATCATGTAATCTACACCCATTTTCCCATGCAAAATCAGAAATATTAAGAATGGAACTAGAGTAACTTGGTCCTGTAGAAGTATCAATCTGATTAGCAATAGCGAAAGGTACACCCCCATTGTTTGGCTTCGTGTTCCACTGTCTCCCTCCATTGTTGAAATTTCTTTTTGGGTGAGGGGCATGGGATTCATACTTTTGTTGTTGAACCAAATCATTACTCAATTTGTGAACCATATTTTTGAGCTCTTCAACCTCTGAATAAATCTCTTTTGGTTGAGCTATGTTATTGCTAGTTCCAATAGGATTTGCGTAATTGGTGAGATCTTGACTTAACATTTGGGTTGGATTTTGAACCACTTGATTTGCGTAGGGATTCACACTTTGAATCGGGATTGGATTGGGAAAAGGAACTATAGCCTGAGAATTAACCGGACTAGCTCCTTGCATAGTCTGTTGACTATTTTGCAAAAATGAAGGAATGGGGGGAATGGATGTGATTGGTTGAATTGGAATGGGTGCGTAAGCGGGTGTTGATGAATATGGTTGTTGATAAGGCAACGCATTTATGCCTGATATTTGTGGTGCCATGATCCGATTCATCATAGGAGCTTGACCATATGGACCATACTATCCTACCATAGACATCTGGGAAAACCCATAACTCTGTGGTGTCATTTGTTGCTCAATGGTCATAGCTTCATTGTAGGCTAGAGCAAGAGTGGTAACTTGAGGATTTCGCCTTGCAAACATTGTCATCATAGGATCCAATGCCCCAAAATATATTTGCAAAGCTACTGCGGGATCAATGGCGAAATGTCGAATTGCTCTATTATAGCACTTCTGAAATCTCTGATTAAAAATTCGGATTGGCTCACCCTGGCCTCTTTTGCTTGTAATGAACTGATTATAGATGATTGTGGGATCTAATGGTGACCTGAATTGGTTGACAAAAGCATTCTCCATTTGCGTCCATGACGTAATGGAACCAGTAGGTAAGCAAATGTACCATTCATAGGCCACTGGGTCTAGGCTCATGGGGAAGAGTCTACAAGCCACATCTTCATGTTGAACATGCAATCTTATCAAAACATCCCTATAGGCCTGTATATGTTCTTCTGCGGTCCTTGGGCCATCCGGTTTGTATTTGGGCAAAAATATCTCTATATTCCTAGGGATCTCATGAATATCCCCTGCAATATTCAAAGGAATGTTATGGGCTCCGTACCAAGGAGCTGGTGGAGGTTGGGCCATTTGATTCAAAATCGATGATGATAATCCTACAAGAGCCATGGAAAATACCTCGAAGAAGACCTGCGACACACAACAAATTCTGCAATTAACGAAATTCAAAGAATAACTTCAAAATCAATTTGTTAGTCATGAAAGAAGGAAACCTTGAAATGACTAGCAAATATCAAACATGTAACGTATGAATAATCATGTTAGCACCAACCAAGAGATGTATCCATTAAAATCAAATGAAAGTAATTGCATGGAGACAACCTCGTTAGTCAAGAAATTTTTTTTTTTGAATCAAATCAAGACAGATTATTCCTGTATAAACAATCAAAAAACGTTAGAACAATGCATAGCAATTCATGTCCTCCTTTTAACAGTACAAGGTTGTATTGTTAAAAGAGGGCTAAAGATAATAACCAATAGGGCATGAAATATTCAAAATTTAAATCCCTATAGCATTTAAATCACACTAAAATAAACCTATTCAGGCCCTCCTTCTAGCGCCAATCTGTTGAGTGGTATTTTCACCCGATTGTGAAAGTACACTCTCCTTTAGGATTTGGGTTCCAAATCCCCTCTTGCAAAGAAGTTAGACAAACAACTTCTCCAAGGTCTCCGCTGTATTAGCATTTACATGTGTGTATTGATAATCCCAAATAAAGATATTCAATTTAAATGCTTGGAACACCTTAGTGATTGCAAGTAAGCGTAAACAAGGGGCAATGTTGGTTTATTTCATCATGAAACTTTAGTGATTGTTCATTGTTTCTTAGATTTTGATATTTTGTAGATGTTCATTTTAATGCCTTGAAAAGTTAAAACTTCTGGAAAATAAAAGAAAATAAACAAAATGCAGAAAGAATGAAAATGAAATACAAAAACTGAAAATAAAATGCATTCAGTATGATGCTATCCTATTACGACAAAACCGAAGATGTGAGGTCTCCGTGCATGCAACCTAACCTATTGGACCTGCAAACAAGCACAATCCGGATAAGCTAAGTGTTGGTTCCTAGGGTACGAAATAAAATTCAGATTTTGAATATTCGCCTAATGTAACCCAAAGAAATGGCATCAACATTATCTATAAATTCGAAATCTGAAGATGAAAGGATAAACATTAAATTCATAGCATGCAAAGAAAATCTCCTTCTTTCTTGCCCACAAGATGCAAATTTCTGAACACTTCTGCATTAAAAATATGTCATTTTACAATAGCAAAATTTTTGGTTTTCCCGAACCAGTCCATGGAAGAAAAAATGACTCAAACAAGCCCAGAATGGCATTATCGCCTTCAAGTCTGCAACTCTGCTCACCGGGATTTCCAATCCATGTCCATGAAGAAGAAAAACCAGTCCAATGTGGAAGAAAATATCCAGAGAAACCCAGTGCTAAGGCCTTGCCTTCATTACTGCAATCTTCTCTGAACAGTTCCGCCTCCTTTCTGGCCTCTTTGAATGGCGTATTTAAACTTTACGAAAGAATTGTTTCTCCTTCCATGATGGTTCGTTTCATTTTTCGATGGCTGTTCGTTTCACCTTCCCTGCACTGTTCGTTTCACCTTCCCTGCATGCGTGTGCTTCGATTTCCATTTTGTGGCCCTTTGCTGTGTTTTCTCCACATAGGCTTGCGTCCATTTCCCTCCGTGTGTAACGACCATCTTAAATGATTTCAAATCATTAAATATTCCTTATGTAATGCTTGGTCTTAATTACTTGACGATTTTGTCCTTATGTCCGCGTCACTATGCAGGTCCGTTACCTTGGCGAAAATGGAACATGTCGCGATATCGCGACACTTTTGCCTCCTTGCTCTCCTTTGTTGCTTTGAATCGTGAAAATGGAACATGTCGCGATATCACGACACTTTTTCATCCTTTGCTTGTCTGCCCATTTTGAATCACGAAAATGCAACATGTCGCGATATCACGACACTTTTTCCTATACGGTCATGAAAATGCAACATGTCGCGATATCGCGACACTTTTTCTTACAGTCATGAAAATGCAACATGTCGCGATATCACGACACTTTTTCCTGTACGATCACGAAAATGCAACATGTCGCGATATCGCGACACTTTTCTCTTCTTCCAACATTCCACACTTTTCGATGGAAGCAACATGTCGCGATATCGCGACACTTTTTCTTTAGCCGCGATGGAGCAACATGTCGCGATATCGTGACACTTTTTCGAGACAACATGTCCGATATCGACACTTTTTCATTTTGCCATGATGGAGCAACATGTCGCGATATCGTGACACTTTTTCATTTTTGGCGCGATGGAGCAACATGTCGCGATATCGTGACACTTTTTCATTTTTGGCCGCGATGGAGCAACATGTCGCGATATCGCGACACTTTTTCATTTTTGGCCGTGATGGAGCAACATGTCGCGATATCGCGACACTTTTTCATTTTTGGCCGCGATGGAGCAACATGTCGCGATATCGCGACACTTTTTCATTTTTGGCCGCGATGGAGCAACATGTCGCGATATCGCGACACTTTTTCATTTTTGGCCGCGATGGAGCAACATGTCGCGATATCGCGACACTTTTTCTCCTTGTGATATTTTGCTTTTTTTCCTTGATCTTTAGCCTATGGGCCACTTCGGTCTTCTTGGAACACATGCAAAAAAGGTGGGTCCCCAATTTTGGGGTACGTTGTGGATCAGCCACAACAAGCTCCAAATATTGAAGATGAAGTTGTTATCTTGGAATATCAGAGGCCTGAATGGGCCCTCCAAGCAACAAATTTTGGCAACACTTAGGAGAGAGGTAAGACCTGATGTTATATTTATTCAAGAAACTAAGATGGATAGTTCTAATGTAGAGGCAGTTAAAAAATTAGTTTGGAAGGAGGTGGGTTTTGCAACAAATTCTGCCAATGGAGCTTCTAGGGGTCTTCTTTGTCTATGGGACCCTGAGAAACTGGATGGATCCATTCTATTTATTTATGATAGAGTGATTAATATTCTATTTTGTAGTAAGGACTCTAGGTAGAGATGGATTATGTCTAATATTTATGCCCCTAATATAGCCCCTAACAAGAATATTCTATGGGAGTCTCTGAGCTCTATGAGAGAATTTTTCAAGGGGGAAGCTTGGATTCTCATTGGGGACTTCAATACCCCCTTATACCCTTTGGATAAAAAGGGTGGTAGTGATTTTGGTTCTAAAAGTATGGAGGATTTTGCTGCATTTATTAATAATCAGGAGCTAATGGATGTGGATTTGAAGGGGTCTAAATACACTTGGAGTAACAAGCATCTAGGCAATCAGAATATTCAGATTAGGTTGGATAGGGTGTTAGTCTCCAAGGAAGGTCTTCCAGTGTTCGAAGATGCATCCCTTTGCTCTCTCCCCAAAGTGGGGTCCGATCATAATCCTCTGGTATTTGAAAAAGTCCCAAACTCTAGTTTTTTTCCTAGACCCTTCAAGTTTGAGGCAATGTGGCTGCAACATCAGGGCTTAGAATCCAGAATTCTGGAATGGTGGTCTCAAGGTTTTTTGGGCCCTCTTATTTCTCAAGTGGCTTCAAAGCTCATATTTGTTAAAGCTAATCTTAAGGTTTGGAACAAGTACATTTTTGGGAATGTGTTCCAGAGGAAAAAAGAGTTGGCTAAATAGTTAAAGGAAGTTGAATTAAATTTGGAGTCAGGAGAGGTGACTGAAGGGGACAAACACAGGGAAAGAAAATTGTTAGTAGATTTCCATAATGTGCTAGTGGATGAAGAAATTTTGTGGCATCAAAAATCAAGATCCCTCTGGCTTTGTGAAGGTGATAGGAACACAAAATTCTTTCACACGTCCACCTTAAGGCATAGGAGCAATAATAGAGTTAGAGAAATTATGAAATCAGATGGTGTTATCTCGAAGGATATTATAGAAATCAGGGAAGAAGCGGTCAAGTTTTTCAAAACCCTCCTCTACTCTAGGGATGATAGGGATCTTCAAGCTGAAGAGAGGCTATTGCACCACATCCCCACCCTAGTTTTAGATGATATGAATGAAGACCTTTGTGCTCCCTTTTGGGATGAGGAAATTAGGGCCGTTGTCTTCTCTATGGGTGGTCTGAAAGCTCCAGGGCTAGATGACTTTCCTCCTATTTTCTTTCAAAGGTTTTGGCACATCGTAGGTGGTGACATCTGTTCAGCTATGAGGGAAATTTAGGAGTCTAATTTAATTTTGGCTGATGTAAACTCAACATTTATAGTTCTTATCCCGAAGTCGATGGGTGCTAAATATTTCTCTGATTTTAGGCCCATTAGCCTCTGTAATACACTTTTTAAAATTCTCACTAAAACTATGGTGAACAGGCTCAAAGTATACCTTTCGATAATTATTGACCATCCTCAAAGTGGATTTGTAGTAGGCAGATAAATTTTGGATGGTGTTATTGTAGTGCATGAGTTGATTCATTTTGTAGATAAAAGTAGAAGGCTAGGAACTTTCCTCAAACTTGATATGCATAAAGCATACGATCGGGTCTCATGGAGCTTTTTGCTTAGAGTTCTAGGGAAATTTGGTTTCAAGCCTTGCTGGATTAGATTGGTCAGAGCTTGTATATCATCAACAAAATTCTCAATCTTAGTTAATGGATCACCGATTAGTTACTTTAGCAATTGTAGAGGCATTCATCAAGGGGATCCTATGTCTCCGTATCTATTTATTTTATTGGTTGAGTCTTTGGGAAGAGCTCTGAAGGTGAATCCCATAGTAGTGGGAATCAAACCTGTAGCTACCATTGACCCGATCTCACACCACCAATTTGTTGATGATACATTATTATCCTTTTTAGCTTCAATCCCTCAGGCCAAAGCTATCAAAGAGATCCTCTAGGACTATGAAAGAGCGGCTGGGTAGAAAGTGTGTTTGAGGAAAAGTAAGGTGTTCTTCCTAAATACTCCTCTCGATAGGTAGAGGAAAATTGCTGAGATCTTGGGATGTGAGATTGACTCCCTTCCTTCAGTTTATCTGGGATTGCCAATGTTCAAAGGGGGATTAAGACTTCTCTATGGGAACCGGTTGTAGAAAGAGTTCAAAGAAAATTGGTGGGATGGAAAGGGGTGCTTTTGAGCCAAGCAGGTAAAATTATGCTAGTTAAGTCTACTCTGCAGAGCATACCAGTGTACTTCCTTTCTCTCTTTTAGATTCCAAGAAATATTCTTCAAAAAATTGAACAAATTCAGTGATCCTTTCTCTGGTCTGGTTCTGAGGAGAAGAAGTTCTCACTTGTGGCATGGGATCAGGTGTGCAGTAGGAAAGAGTTGGGAGGTCTGGGCTTAAGAAGAATGAAAATGTTAAACAAAGCACTAATAGCTAAACAGGGCTGGAGATTGGTTCAAAAAGATAATGTTAATTGGGTTAAAATATTGGTAGCCAAATATTTAGGTAACACTGGTAATTTTCTCATAGACCCAAGTCCTACCCTTGGCTCAACATTCTGGTGCAACATTGTTAACAACCGCTCTGATATCATAAAGGGTGGAATATGGGTGTTAGGTAATGGGTAGAGCATTGATTTTTGGAAAGACACATGGGTAGCTGATAGACCGTTAGAATCATATCCTCACCTGAGTCTGGTGGAACCAATCACAAGCCAAGCTTTTGGGTCGAAGGTATGTGACTTCATTGTCTCTGTTAATGATAGAAAATGCTGGAAACCATTTGTTTTTTGGGGATTTCATAGGAAGAAGAAATTGCATTAAAATATCTGATGGACATCCTAAAGTGGATGGTTATTCCTAACTAGGATAGGCCAGATAGATTGGTGTGGGGGGCTGAGAAGGATGATTGCTTTTCTATTAAGTCAACCTACCTACTGTTAGATGTTCCCTTTGATCCCTGGTTTCCTATTAGTAATATCTGGCTGAAGGGTCTTACCCCCAAAGTTAATGTTTTCTTTTGGTTGGTAGCTCAAGGGAAGTGCCTCACATTGGATAATTTGTAGAAAAGGGGATTGGTTATCCCGAATAGATGCTACCTATGTGGTAGTGTTGAAGAATCACCTATGCACCTATTGTCTGACTATCCCTTCTCTCAATCTATCTTCTCCTAGTTCCTGAGGACCGTTAGTGTGGTTTGGGTTTTCTCAAAGTTGTTGTCTGACTTGATCATTCAATGGAGGTCTCCCTTTCTATCTTCGCATCTTCAGGATTTTTGGTCCTTTGGTTTACCTCATGTTTGGTGGTGTATTTGGAAGGAGAGGAATTCTAGAGCCTTTAAAAATATCTCCCATCCGATTGAGTTCGTGGTACTTCATGTTGTTGCTGCCATTGTTGAGAATGTGGATGCAATTTCTTTAGATAAGGTCACTTCCATTGGGGAGTTGGCGGTGGAGTCGGCTCTTGGATTTAGAGATTATTCTCCCAAACATCACCTTGAAGCTCCTGCTAGACATACTACTATTTGGGAACCTCCTCCTCCTGGCTGGTTGAAGCTAAATTTTGATGGAGCTTCTAAAGGGAATCCGGGACCAACCGATGCAGGGGGATTGGTTAGAGACTATGATGGGAGGATTTTGTTGGCTTTCACTAAAAATTTAGATCATCAGACCAATCATTTTGTGGAGGCATGAGCTCTCTTTCAAGGGGTTTGTCAACTAGAAATTTTGAATGGCAGAAAGGTAATTATTGAAGGGGATTCCCTCAATATCATTAATATGCTCAAAGGTGTTCAAGTCCCTTCTTGGATGATCACAAATGAACTTGCTGAAACCCAAAGATAGATTTTAACCCTCAAAGTGGTTGAGATTAAGCATGTTTACAGGGAGGGAAATAGATCGATAGATTTTTTAGCAAACTTGGGACTTTTGCAGGAAAGATGCACAATTTGGTAGGAGGATTTCCTAGATGGATTAAATCAAATAGACAATGAAATCTCGAGGAGATAATTTGTGTTTTCAAATGGCTCTGATCTACGATAGTAGGGATCCCCTGGGAAAATTTGTTGTTTGTCCTGCTCGACTATTATGTAGCTTTGTTGTTTGTCTATTTTGTGGATCCTTTTTGGTTTGCTATGTTGATATCTTTATTCCTTGTTTCCAGCTGGTTGGTTGATCCACTCTTGTAAAAGGTTTGGGGCACCTTTCAAAACCCCTTCATCCATCTTATAAAAAAAAATTTTAATTGCATCAAGAATAAAAGGCTCCTCTTTGCTTCTATTTCTATTGAGTAGTTTGGGTTCTTGCATGGTAGACAAATTCATGAAGCAATTGGTGTTTCTTAGAAAAATATTCATACCATAAAATGAAATAAATTGTCAATATTGGTGATGAAGTTAGATCTCTCCAAGGCTTTTTATAGAGTAAACTAGCTAGATTTAAGAATGATACTCATATTGGGTTTTACATGCAGATGGTGAACTTAATCATGGGATGTTTGTGTTTTGTTTTTTTTGTAGTTTTAGTTAATGGTTCAGCCTCTCAGTTCTTCAAATATTCTTGGGGGATAAGACAAGGTTGCCCCTTGTCATAACTATTAATTTTTCTAGTAATTGAGGTATTAAGTAGGCAAATTTTATAAGCCAAGAGGGTAGGAGCAATAAAATGAAATTAAAATAGGTATAACGGTGGAAGTCACCCATCTACTTTTTGTAGATGATGTTCTCCTTTTCATAAATGAAACAGTAAGATATGCAAAGAAGTAAAAACCATTTTTAGGTCTTTTCTACCTAGCAAGAAGTATGCATATTAATGTACACAAATCAAGCATCTCTTTTAACTATGTGGATCAATATTAGGCCATATTAATAGGTCAACTTTTCCCCTTTAACAAACTTGATATTTAAGAGGGGTTTAAATATCTGAGGTTCTTTTTGAAACCTAATGAATACACTGAATAATACTAGAGTTGGTTGATAAAGAAGATGAAGGAAGAATTAATATATGATGCAAAAAATGACTCTCTTTAAGGGGAGATTGAATTTGGTTAAGTCTGTGTTTGAGACGATACCAATATATTGGCAATCTTTGGCTCATATACCATTTTTTTTTTTGGATAAAATTAGATGGTTAAGGTATAGCTTTTTATGGACAAGAAAAAGGGAAAGGGAAGGTATTCCCCTTATTAAATGGTAATACTTAGCCAATCCCCAAGGAAAATGGAGGATGGGGACTTAAGAACGTCTTCCTATTTAACAAGGTTATAACAACCAAGTGTGTTTGGAAGATAATATCAAAGGTAAGCTTATAGAATAAGATCATACAAGAAAAGTATTTAGAGCCTCTCATAGCCAAGGAGTGGATAAGGGCCCTAGTGAAGAAAACCAATAATATTTCAATCTATTGGAAGATAATGATTAAGGCCTTTTATAGTGTAGGTGATTGGATTGCCTAGAAAATAAGGATGGTTTAAGGATAGGATTGGGATTAGACCCTTTGGATTGGTTATGGTGGTATGCATAAATTACCAAATAATGTAATTTATAGCCTAAGAGCTCAAGGGTTTGAAACTCTTTCTTGAGTAGCTAATCTATAATCATCAAAAAACTAGAGATAAGGATGGAAAGAAGTAGTAGTGTTAGAGCTTCAGGGTCAAAAGGCACACCAATAGGAAGAATATATGAGGAGGGTTAAAGCTAGAAATATAAAGTTATGAGAGGAAGATGGATAGGGGAGTACACTCCAAATATGGGATGCAATATTCTATTGCAAGATAGAAATGATGATTTAGCATGGTGGTGGAAGTCACTTTAGAAGCAAAAAAACCCATTGAAGACAAGACTGTTCCTGTGGCTTACCATAAAAAATAAGGTTTTGATATGAGAGGTATTATAGAAGAGGAGTTGGAATGGTCTAGGAAGGTGCCATTTATGTAAGCCAAAAAATAAAATAATTTATCATTTACTGGTAACTTGCTCCTTTACTAGATAGGTTTGGAGGGAGGTTAGAGCACAATTGAATCTTCCTATACAATGGTAAGAATACTCCTTAGGAGAGTGCTTGAAATCTTGGTTTGGAAATAGGTCATACAAAGGTTTTATAGTTCTCTTGTTGTTTGTGTCATAGGGAGTATGGTTATATAGAAACACAAGAATATTTCAGGATTAGGAGAAGCCTACTTAGCAGGTCTCCTCCCAAATCATCGAAAGTTTTAGTAGCTATAAGGTTTTGAAAGCAACAAAGGTAATCAAACAAATTGTCCATCCAAAAATTGATAAATCAAGGGCCTAGGTATTTTTTTATGGGGCTAGGCAAGGGGTCCTTGGAGTTTGTGGGGTATGAGGATTGCTATATATTTTTTACTTTCATTATTTTAAAGTCAAGGCTAGACAGGGAGAAGATTCCAAAAATTATGCTGAAACTATGACACTCAAATTGTTGATTCAATTAGCAAAATCAAAAGAAATTAAAAAATTCAAATTTATGGAAACCCATAGGTGGTAATAAACTAGATGCTTGGTGTTTTTAGGATGGAAAACATGGTCCTACAACCCATTTACGTTGTGGATCAAAGTGACGTATATGAAATTTCTAAGGAGGGGATTTAGATTGAACCATTTACGTGCTTAGTACAAGAAATTAGTGAGGGTAATGCACTATAGTTGATTCATATCTCTATCTAGGAGGATTAATACACTCTAGTTAATTTTAGAATAATTAAAGCAACTTTCTAAATGCTCAAAAGTTAGTGAATTAAAGAATATTTTTTGACAATTTGGAAAGGTGTCTAAGGATAGAACTTAGTCTGATAGAGGTAGCTAGCTATGATGTATAAGCGACGTGATTTTTAGGTCATTATTGAAGCTTTGAAGAAATGCTAGAGAGGCACATGAAGAATGTAATTTCATATATATATATATATTTTGAATTTACATGGTGGAATCGATAGCCACCATGAATCCAAGCAGGCTATTCGACTTTTATGGCCACCATAGTATTCTGCTTTGTTCATCCTAGAAGCCACCACACAGATCCTCGTGCAGTCTACCCCTATAAAAACCATGCCACAATTATTTTAAATATTTTATGCCACTAAAAGCACCAGGAAAGGGACAAGCGTTCAGTCTGGCGAATAAGAACAATGTAATTTCATATTTTCTTAATATAAAATTATGAATTTTTTTAGACAAAAAAATATAAATTATTAGAATATTCATTACCCTTCTACATGCTGATAATAGTAATTTCCAATTTCTTTTATGTTAAACTAACATGTGCAACATATCGAGATGACAACTATTTGATTAAAATATAGTCTTGATTGTCTTTTAGCACATAATAATAATATTTTTATATTATAATACAATATCTAACTTTAAGACATACACACATATTAAATTGATGATAAGTATTCATGTTTTATTTAGTATTTTATAATATATTATATTAAGTAAAATAAACTATATTTTTATAATATGCTTATAATTTTGTATAACAAATTTCAATATGATCAATATTAGTTATTATTGATATTTAAATATATATATATATATATATATATATATATATATATATATATATATATATATATATATATATATATATATATATATATATATATATATATATATAAATATATATATAAAAAAAAAAAAAAAAAAAAAAAAAAAAAAAAATCCCTTGTGGGGTCGCCTTGGTTTGAGAGACCACGATCGGGGTTCTATATCATCAAAGTCACCCGGAGTCGCACCCAGCCCTGCCCGCACCAACATTATCAATTGGATTTTGGGTACCCAATTCAGCTTTTTGGTAGGGTGGAGATTCGAACCTGGGACCTCCCTTTGAGGATTGCCCTCTCCTCTCCAACTCACCTACAACACCTAGGTCATCTATATATTTATATTTATATAAATGACAACAATATTTTTCTTATAGATTTAGTTAGATATCTTAACATTATTATTCTACTTGTGTTCTTATACTATAATATAATTGTGTCTCCTTTTGCAACTTTCTACTTTTTACATTCCACCAAGCAAAATTTAATATCATTGGTATATTGGTTCTTCATTTGATCGAATTTTCATTCTCAAGTGAATATTTTGAACTAGTAATCATATTTTCTCTTCTAATGTGGGTTCTATATATATTTTCAATTTTTAAGTTATCACATTATTATTTCAAATTATTGATGCATTAACAACATCATATTCTTTACCTAAAAGGGATAGGGTAGTTGATAGCGACCAAATGCTTGTTGGTGGGCTACTCTGATTTATAAAGGTTTCCCTAAACAACAACAACAAAAAACTAAAACATCCCCTTATTTAAAGAGATTCTAAATCATTCTTCTAATATATGTTATGTTTGTTTCTACTATTTATTTGGTCTTACATAACAAAGAAAGTTGTATAACATAGGGATAAAAGCCTAAAATATTTGTTCTATTATATGCATAAAATCCATTTTATCATAAACTTATGATAGCTAGATACTATTCACTATGCTTTTATTTTTCATAGAATTTATTTGTACATTGGTATTAGTAAAACAATGCAATAACATATGTGTTGACTCTATAACTTAGAAGGAACCAAGTAATTGTTCACATGTCTATTAAGAATTTAACCCATAATTTTATCAACCAATGGTGAGCATATCATTATATAATTGTGACTAGAATCATATGATACCTAGTTCATATGTTTATTATAGGATCACAAGTAAAATCACATGGCAACCATTTTTTTGGTCTGTTTATAGGATAGCATGACACTTAGTTCTTGGTAACTAATCTCTAGTATTGTTACATTATTGTTAGATTTTTTACATAATGATATGGAAGATTATTATTAGTAGTTATAAATGTAATCCTACCATTCTATTTATAGCCCATAATGAAAAAGTGTGAAGCCCATTAAATATGTCTTATGTAAAAAAAAACTTAGTAGGAAATATTTTCATATTATACTTTTTTATTTGTTTCATGATAATATTTACTTATCTTCTCTTTCAATTGCTTCGTATATATCATAACATTCAAATATAAATGTAAGTTATTCCAAAAGCAATATAAATTTTACTAATCAAAATATGAGTTGAGGATATAATGCTATAGTCTAACCAAGGGAATATTGGTTTCCTAAAAAATTATCCTCACCCACTTAATATTAGTCCTTACATGCCTCTTAGGTATATGACACCCCATATATTCTTTTGATCACTTCATATATTTGATTCCTTTTAAATATCAATGTAATTTGCTCCACAACAAATATAACATCTATTAATTAAAATGGTATATGATATTAGCTAAAATAAGGTGTTGTAATCTAATAAAGAAAATATTAGTTTTCTAAAATCTCTATTTTCAAGAACATAATATCAATATTGCTAAAAGTCGCATTTATTCAAGCACACACATATATATTTATACATAGAGAAATCGGTAACATCCCAATCATTTTTGAGTCATATGTTTTCTTGCCCTTAAATCAATATGAATAGAGATTTTTTCAATATGGCGAGCAAATCACCCAAGAATTTTGAATATCAAGAAGGTGGGAACCCAAGTGTTGGCAATGGAGGATCAAAAAATCATGAGTTCAACAATGGTGGAATAGGAAATCATGAGTCTAGTGGTGGAGGAATGGAGAATTAGGATGGTCTAGATAGGGGATTTGAAGTCACAGGTGTTGGGTGGCCCCTCCTATAGACCCACCTCGTAAACATGCATCTACCTTATTTAAAATAATAGTTTGAAAAGGGGCAGGGCCTTCTTCACCCCCTCCAATTCATGGTGTCAGGACTCTCACATTGAACTGTAGAGACTGGTAATTCTACCTAAAATTATGACATCCTTTGTTTCCCAGGACTCTCTGTCTCTAGTGGAGAAATTTGTTGGTTCACGATCAAACATTGAATCCATTCGCAAATGGGCCTTCACCAAATGGTGACCTTGTGGCAATATGGATTTGGTAGCTCTCCCTAGGGAGTTCTTCCTTATCAAACTTAACAATCTTGAAGACACCAATTGTATTCTCATAGGTGACCCATGGTTCTTCGGGTGGCATAGTATCTTCATTAGAAGGTGGGATTCTGATTTTAACCTTGAAACCCAAAATATCAACTAAACCCCCATATAGGTTAGGCTCCCTAGACTTCCCATCTAGTTCTAGCATGATAGAATCCTGAGGAGAATCACTCAGTCCATTGGGAACCTCATTGCGTTCGACCCAACAACTAAGGCTATGTCTTGAATGATTTATGCTCAATTATGTATAAAAATCAATCTAGAATCAATGTTACCCATGTATATCAATCTTGTTTTTGGCTCCTTCTATAGGCGCTAATATATTGAATACGAGAATCAACCAACCTTCTACATTGAATGCTGAAAGTAGGATCACCTAAGGGTGCAATGCCCCTCTCTAAGAAGGGAATCAAAGAAAGAGTGGCTTTGATCAAGAAAGTCCCAAGAGGATAGTTAGGTCGCTAAGTAGCCCCCCAAAAAAGAACCAAGTTGAATCTTTGAGAAAATATGTTATGGCAAAATCAAAATATATGTAGTCTATACCCTTATCCTCTAGAAGCGCTCCTGCCCAGGTATTATCTCTCTTTGCTAATACTAATCATTTCAACCCGTTGGTTAAGCCTCAATCTACTAAAACTAATCCTCTTGATGAAACCTATGTCCATGTTCCTTAGGATAGTTCCCTTAGGTATGTTGATATTAACATTGATAGTCCCCCTCAATCCCATTCAAGATCTGGCCCTTCAAGCATTCCCTTATCTAACAACTTCTTAAGCCTTCTCAATGATCTTTCTCCTAAGAATGGTCTTGTAAGATGCTTAATTAGTTATTCTTGGGGATAAAGTGCTTGAGACAAATGATACTTATGGGCAACCAACTAAAAATAGGATCATCCTATAATACTATATTGAAATTTTGTAGTTAATCTATTTCTTAATCCATTATCAACCTACTTTTTGAAGAAGTAATAATTATATTGTATGTTCTTCATGTGTGAATGAAAATATATGTTTTTATAAACTTTAAAATTAACATATTTCAAATTTATTTATCACTTTTTAAATGTGTCATAACTAATAAGTTTAGAGATCTACTTCCATCACTATATATTTTTTGATTAAGTGGAAAATGATATAGCTAATCATTGCTTTTTATGTATTATAAAATAATATTTGAACATATGGTGAAATGAATATTTTAAAGGCATCCTATATTATCACTTTTCATGTGTTCATTACTAGAATATATATTTTTGCTTAAAGGATAAAAATAAGGGGTTTTTATAGGGACCCCAAGCCTTTTTTTACAACCAGAGTCTCTTGGACAAAGATGAACATGTAACTAAATCATGAGACATCCAAAACAAAAAACAACCAAAATTATTCATCTAGAAACTATAGAATTACTTCATTTAACTCTACTTAAACTACTTCAATTAATGACCTAGACAAAAAAACTATATAAAAACATGTATAATGGAATCAAAATAGAGAGCACCCAAAATAGGGCCAGAAGATTTAGCCCCCACCTTATTCGTATGGGCCAAAGCAACACATCTACAACATCCCAATATTAGTAGAGAATAACCAAACAATATTTCATATTGTCTACATTATTTTTCAAGTCCTCTCTAGATGATTAATCTCAATTTCAATTTATTACAACTTTGAAATAGAGCTTAAGTTAGTTGATTCCTCTGTTGGCTCAACACTCTTCACATCCTATGACATCTAATTTTTTCTCATGTAGAACAATCATTTCCACCTTGGCTTTCCCATAATTTGCAATGGATTTATCACCTTCAATTGATTGCTTATTCTTCATAGACTACCTCTTTGGTATGGATTGGATAGAAACATGACTAGACTCAAGGACATATAGACAACTAAAAAATTACATAATTAAAAAAATGGACAACATTCACATTCTAATATTTGCTAGAGATCCTCCATTCATAGCAATGAATTTGAATCTCCATCAACACCTAAAAATCATAAACCTTTAAATATAACAAAGGATCTCAAGAAGCTCATTAAACATGCTAACTCTCTCTCAAAACCATAAAAACAAAAAAAAAGGAAACCTATAACAACATACATCGATTGGTTAAAAATTATGAAACTATTCTAAGATCTAATACTATTATTCCTAGTACTAGTTTTACTATTTGTTATTCTTTTCACAATTCTTAACAGCATGGTTTTTCTCATCAATAATAGAGTTCAAGAAATTAGGAAGATCTTTCCTTTAGACAATTAGATGAGGAATCTCAAATATCTTATTTGTTAACCAGTTGTCTAACCCATTGCCTTCTCTATAAATATGATTAATTTCCATTCCCTCAAGAGAGGATAGACTAATCTTAGCATTTTCAGTGATTTCCTTAATGTTCCAACTAGCTGCATTTCTATTCTATAGGCAGTTTAGAATGTTCATAGAATCACCCTCAACGATGATTTTCTTAATATTCATTTTTTAATTAATGTGATGCATGTATACAAAGCTTTGGTTTCCACAAAGTGGTTAGTATATATCCCATAAGGTTCCACATACTTGTTCCATGTGGTCCCTTATAATTCCACCTCTTCCTACTCTACCTAGGTTGCCTTTTGTGGCACCATCAAAATTAATTTTAAGCCAACCAACTCTAGGGAGACACCAAAAGGTAATTTTTGGATCTATTTATTGATTATGAAGAGGTGTAAGATCCCACAAAGAGGCTATCCTAGCCTCCTAAACATTCTCCCAACCTTCAAGA
Organism: Wollemia nobilis; assembly: GCA_028583015.1. Lineage (NCBI taxonomy): Eukaryota > Viridiplantae > Streptophyta > Pinopsida > Araucariales > Araucariaceae > Wollemia > Wollemia nobilis. Next base: position 5,526,030 of record JAQPPZ010003223.1, read on the forward strand.
TCTTCTACAATGAAAAAGTTATCTTTAACAATTGATTTTATTCTATGGAAAGTAACCATCTCATTCTTGAAGACTTCCTTAAATATTCTATTATTCCTCTCAAATTAAATAACCCAAATAAAATGATGTAATAAAATCTCCCACAAAATTGTTAGCTTCTACTAAGAAATGGGGATTACCATTGTTCAAAGAGCTCAACAAAACTATCTGGACTAACCCAACAATAAAGATAAAGTCCTTAACAACAACTATAAACTTTAGAAGAAAAAGGACAATGCACAAAGATGTGATCCACCGATTTTTCATTGGAATTATATAACACACATATTTGGGAAATGGAAACCTCTTTTCCTCAAGTTATAAATAGTTAGAATCTTGTTTTATGCAACTAAGCAAGAAAAAAAGGAGATTTTAGGAGTCAAATACTTAAACCAAATTCTAGAGGTTGGAAAATCTATACCAAAAGGAGAAGATAAGCTTTCATATCCTAATTTATTCAAGTGAATTCTAGAAGAGTTAAAATCCCAAATGAGGATATCAAGGTGAAAGTATTTACTTGAATGATAAAGCTATAGTAGATTGTTGAGTTTCATCATAATTTGTTGATTTATCCACTGATTTGATTGTAAAGAAATATTTTTCCATCTCTTGAAGTTGTTGTCCATCTCAATTTAGTCCTTAACTTTTCTTCCATACAACCTTACCAAGGGTTCTCTAATTACAAGCATGTCATCAAAGGAATTGAGAGGTTTGTCCACTAACCAAGTATCTTCCCGAAACTCAAATTTATCTCTAGTTCCCACTCTCCATTTAAGGCCCTTCCATAACATAGGCCTGATTTTGATTAAGCTATTCCAAAAGGTAGATACTTTTGGGGGATTTGCACATCTCACAAAAAAATTATTATAGTCCAAGTATTAAAATTTTAAGTTTAAAACATGGGTTTTTATGAGGGGTGTTTATCCTTTTGTACTGGGGTTTCAACTTGTACCTCATGAATGAAAATCCAAAGACATACCACTACGGTATTCCTCACAGTGCATTACTAGAATACATTAGTTTGATAAAATATATATTTTTACAATGGGGTGATTTTCAAGAGTGGAAAATATTGCAAGAAGATATGTAAGGCCTAGGGGGTAAAGATCTACATAACCTTTGAAGGAGTTATTATTTAGGTAGAGGACCAGATAATTTGGGGAAGAAACTAAGCAAGCCTAGTACTTGGTGAAGGATAGGAATAGAGTCTTGGGTAAAGTAACCTCAGAGAAACCCGAGCTTAAAATAATTTGGAAGATAAACATCATCCCTAAGGTTCCTATATTTTTTTGGACTACCATTCTCAATAAGATCATCACAAAAGACAATATGTTCAAAAGAGAAATTGTAGTTCCAACTGTTTGTGTGTTGTGTAACAAAGAGGATGAGTGCGTGGACCTCCTGTTTGGAACTTGTGATTTTTTTAAGATATCGTAAATATGTTATTGAGATAAGATAATGTTGCTTGGGTCATTATATATTCTCTAATCAGGATTTGGGAACAGTAGCACTTAGAAAGTAGTATTTTTTGGCAAAAATGAACTCCACATATTTACTGGAGGATTTGGTTGGAAAGAAACAGAGGAGTGTTAAAAAATAAAACCAAAGGAATAATTAGGGTTTATGCCATGATAATAACAACCATCTTAAAGGATTGTATTAAAAACATTATCTACCAAAAAAAATTATGCAATGATCCTCTCTAGAGAAAAATATATCTTAAATATGGAAACAAATAAATAAGGTGAGACTCGATACTAGATGGGAACGTCCTCACAAATATTAGATAAAAATTAACTTCAATGGGGCTCTGAAATACAACCCAAGTCATGCTAGTGGTGGGGGTCTCATCAGGAATGATAGAGGTCAGGTAGTGGCTACATATGTTGAGGATCTAGGAATTACCACAAATCACCAAGTTGAAGCAAGGGTGATGCTTACGAGCCTTCGAATTGTGGTGAATTTGGGTTTTAGGAGAATTGTTCTCGAGGGGGATTCCAAGAATATTATAAATTCCCTTCAAAAAGGGGAGATAAATAATTCTAGCATTTTGCAAATAATTACAAATAGGAGAACTATTTTGGAAAACCTAGAAGAAAGTCAAATTAAACATATTTATAGAGAGGGAAACAAAGATGTTGATAAAATGGTGAATATGGTAGTTAGATATAAGAATTTCAAGGTCTGGTCATATGCCCCCATGGAATTGAAAGATATTATAAGAATTGATAATGAAGCTAGAAAATAAAGAGGGTAGAGCAAAGCAGAATACTTATTGGGATCATGCGATGAAGGATTTGAGCACACTAAATTACATTGCTATCAATGGTTTCTTTATTAGTCATGTGAAGCATTGAGCACTGTATAAGCCTTTTCAAATAGGAGGATAGCAGGATGGATATTTTTTTAGCTTCTCCATAAGTAGGTTTAGCCCAAGTTTGTTTATTTTACTAAGATAAGGCTATCTTGCATTTATATGATTTTCTCTTGTTTTTTTTCCTGTACATCTTTTGAGCTCTTTGTAAAGGGTCGGGGCCCTCCAACCTCTTTTTTAATCAATACCAAAAAAATATTTATTATAAATGTATAACTATTTTTTATATTCATATTTCATCTTAAATATAAGACACTTAGTACAAATATGTGTAGCGACAACAAGTAAATTAAAATTGTTCATTTATTGAATATCATTTTTTTTTTAACTTCTATTATTTATTATATTAGTTAATTTTCATTATATCATGTAAAGTTGTTATAAATACACAAACATGGATATGATAAAGGTATATATATGTAGAAAACACACCAAAGTTACTATATATCATGTATTTACTACAAAACTCTTATTTTTATAATGTAATTATTATCTTAGCTTATCGTATCATGTAGGGTTTTCAATAACCTAGAAGAATAATTAAATTTATAATAAATATATATATGAATAAAGGCAAGTAGATGAGACTAATAAATGCTTAGTTGAATAAAATGTGATTAACTTTATACTATAAGCCATTCACTAAAAGTTAGCCTTAATTTTATTAGATTGTTCATTTTATCAATTATCAGAATCTTGTTTTAGATACGTTTTTAAAAAATCTTTCATATATGGTTCAGGAGATGATGTCTCATGTTATATTCTAAGAATTTAAGTTCCAAGGCTTATGAGATTAAATATGGAATTTGGATCAACTCTTAACTGCTTTGATGAATCATCAAAGTGGATTATCTAGATCATCATTTTTTTCAATGTATATTTTTGGGTTTTATTCTTTTGAAGTAATTTATCATCAAGATGTCTTTAAAACATTCTTCAACCTATATAAATATTTTTCACATTGATAAAACAAGTTTCTTGTCATTTTCACAAATATATCAAATTGATATAGATTAACTTATTCATAAAAATAACTATTTATATAGTTATTTCCTTTATCTATTGATTATATTCTTGTTATATGACATCTTTTCCTATCAACCTACATTTATAATTATGAAACAAATAATATATTTCTATAGATTGTAATGATTGAAGCAACATCTTGTGCCTTGGGTATTGTGACCCCCCATATTGTGGTTCTCATTGGGTGTGTTTGGTGCCCATGCCTCGCTTGGGGTGCTAGCCTTGGGAATTTTGGGGAGCATGGGACACGATTCCTTCATATGAACTTTGGTATTTTTACTAAGGCTTGCTCCTTGTTTGGGTGCAATACTTGATGCTCTTCCTCCTAAGCTATCCTAACATTTGAGTGCTTACTAGGGAAAAGGGAAAATAGAGAAAGTAGCAAATGGCTAAAGGAAATGATAGTAGGGTAAACATAACTAACCTATCTAGCCTACGCTAATGGTGGTGATGCACCAAATATTACAATTTTCATATCGCATATCAGTGGGATTAATGAACACATAAATCTAACATGACAACTAAAGTGAACACAGTCCCAATCACATATGACTACAAATCAAAAGACCTCCTATGGAGACCAAGATAGATACTAGTCATAGCCTCCCACAAAAAGGTATATGAATACTTAGACTAGGATAATTTTTTTGGAGTAGTCATAACTTCTTGCATTCATATTAAAATCTCATTACTTTCATATATAATTGAAAGAGGCTCGACAACCTATACATGTATTGATTCAAGGCTCGAGTCTAGACTAATATACAAAATAGAAATAGGAGGAAACATTGTTCAAGGTCAAATACTAGACAAAACAACAATTCAAACTCCTTTACAAAGAAGAGAACATTGGTATATATAAACAAGAACTAGGATTTTTCCCTCTTAAAATTCAAAATCTTGCCCAATTCCTTTCGTGTTGAATGTGCACAATCTCGAGGTAATTAGGAGATCTATTGTAGACAATTATTATCATTAAAGTCAGGTCCATGGTCATGTCTTAGCAACCTCCATGCTAGTGTCTTTAATATGTCAAATATCCTATTGAACTTGATGTACCTTTTATAGGAAAAATATTGTACACCTCAACAAAATGTCCAGGGGTCAGGTGGTGCAAGCTTGATTGAAATCCAAGTGACTACTCCTTTGTATGCAACTTCCTCTTTTTATTCTGACTGGAGTTTTGGTCTTCAGGATTTTATTCAATTCTGGTCTAGTTGGCACTTCTTGCAGCTAACTTTCCATTTGCTCTTTTTGATGTTTTAGTTAGTACTATTGGCTTGTGATTACCAAATATTTTAAACTAGACAGATGCACCTAGGTCATTTCTCCTAGTTCTAACTATTTTGTGCATAGTGTTTCTTTGAGCTTTCACTAAAACTCTATTTTTATAATTTTTGTTATTTGATCAAACCTTGAGGATTTCGTAATCAAATTTTTATACTTGTCTCCACTCGAATATCCCATTGAGAATATAGTCTTCTCAGTTTGCATCTTTATCCTTTTGATTTTCCTCTTCGACACTTGAAATCTTAGCCTGTATGATTTTACCTATTTCTTTCAAATTATAGGTAGCTTACTTCCCACTGACTCTCCTTTTATCAAAATTGACCCTAGGTGGTACTCCTCCCAAATATAGTAAGAACTCACTATAATTATAGTGACATAAGGGATATTCAATTTGATGAAGATAGAGAACCCAAGGGAGTCATTGCCTTATCTATTGGGCACAAAGTCAAAATTTGGGAAGGCTATCATTCTTTATATATCTTTGGCATTTCAAAGGATTGGGATTTTCTTCCTAGTGGTAAAGGCTTGCTCATTTATTGTTTTTGAAGGTGTATGTAATTTTAGCTATATTTTTTCTTGATATTCCTCCCTTCCAATAAAATATTGCTGCTATTATTGCTTTGCTAATATGCTCATTTATTTGATTTTATGATGTTGCCTTTATGTAGTATTTTACAACCTCTTCTTTAGATGATTACACTTGGAATAAGAGGCCCAAAAATTTTCCTCCTTTTTATGCCATGATCAAGGTGACCTTATTATAGATCGAGAAGACTATATGAGCTGTGGAAGTTTGGCCACCATTCCTATATATCGTAAACCTTTTCATACAATGCAAATTCTTTGTTTGGTTACCTTTGGTACCTTATTCCTCCTCCATTGTTCTTTACCTTCATTCTTTGGGGATTTTTGTTAGTGTTCCCTCTTTTTTTTTTAGTAATACTTCTTATACACATCCGCTGTGGGGATTGAACCCATGTCACACCACCGATGATGCAAGTTGCATCCTTGCCGGTAGACCACACTCATGTAGATTTTTAGTGTTCCCTTGGTAAAAACCCTAGGCATGTATGAATGATGAGATAATATCTATAAACTCAATCACTTATGGAGAGTAATTCGGTTTTCAAACCCACCCATCTAGATGATGAGTATTAGTCATATTTTTTTTGGTTCAACGGGCCAATATGTCTTTGTGGCATAGGGAGATTTAGGTTTGTTAGGATATTATTTTGGAAGCCTTCCATTGTTAGCATCTTGGGAATCTTTGTGGTATCAAACACTTGGAAAACTGAAGGGGATTATGACCCTCTCAACTTGTTAGGCCCTTTAATAAGCAACTTCACTCAAAATTCCCTTCATTTAGTTGTGTGATGAGGAGATAGGTGGGAGGCAAATTTTTATAGAATTGGAATGTTAAGAATGAGCCTTCTCCTTATATATAATTTTTGGTGAATCAACAATGACATGGTTATCAATTTCTCCTCAATTGTTTTGCTGACACTTGGCCCTTGTAATTCATGCAACTTCTATGCATATGAATTTCCTAGCACATCTCCCAACATTTATTTTTTACATAGGCCTTGACTAACCTTCCCTTATATATTTGTCACCACTTGGTCCAACCAATGCCTGAGTGACCTTTAGCATTGATAATATTATTCATGGGTGTTGATTATTTATACTATAACACATAAAGTTTTGGCACTTTTTCATGCGCTAGGTTTGTCACATGAAGCTTCTTCATCATAATTTGTAGTATCCAGACCAAAGCAATCCAAAATTTTGCTTCTTCCATGTGTTTATTTTCTTGAACATATGACCTAATGCTTTGCAAGGTATTTGAAAAATTAGCCATATCAAGGAATGAGTCTCTAGGTTTGATTAGGATATTTTATTGGGACTTAATAAGGATGACTTATCCACCTCTATTGGTCACCTTAATTTTTCTCCTAGGTGATCCAAAGGGTGCCTAGTTGTTTTTTCAGGCCCTTAGGATCTCATTTAGTCATGTGTATGCCTTGCTCTCTTTTTGCATAGTCTTCATTCTTTGTTGCATATTTCAACCAACTTGTTAGGGTACAGGGGGTCAAGTTGGCCAATTAGTCAAATAATGCATCTATGTTATCCTTGAGGTAGGTGTTATTGGTCAGAATTTTTATCTAGAGAGGCTCTATGTGGTGTGTACATATGAGATAAGCTATAATGAGAAGTCTATTCATCTCATGCAAGTCTAGTCTTTTTAACAAGAGGTATAGGATTTTGTGGTGGAGAAAATGATGTTGGTATTGCCTAATATTTTTGATGATGGGCTTGATCATATTTTTGGATCATTTGATATTTTTTTGTAGTCATATTTCTTTTAAACCCATCCATTAGGAGGGAAACAAGTCGTTCCCAGTGGATGATTGAATGTAGAGAAAGAGAATAAAAACCTTGATAAGATTTTTCTTAGAGTGAAGCTACCAACAATTTGAGATCCACATCCTACTTTGTAACATTATGCACCTAGTATATGAAGACCATCTTCCTTAGGTTCTCCAACGGGGTTGTTGGGTCTTCACAAGTGTATTCTGGAAGGGTCTATATTGATATTGGAAACTTTCACCATATGGTTGGAAGCTTTAGAGGACATAACGAACTTATATCATCCCAAGTAGGGGATAAATTGGATTATAGGGAGGACATGCTTTGGAATTTATGCTTTTCTTCCTTTTAGGACTAAGGTACTAAAATATTTATTGGTGGGATTTCTTTATTTACCTTTGGTTCTTTTGATTATAACGAAGTTTCTAGGTGGTGAGTGCTTTTGCTCAAAAGAGAGAGGTTTGGATCAAAAACTTAGTTTGTAAAGGTGATTTATTTATGGTCTTCTTCTACAGTGGAGTTTCCAACTGAATATTCAAGGTGTTTCAATAAGAAAAGGATTAAGGTCTTCATTGGAACCTTAATTTAACTTCTAATTAAAGGATAAATGTAGCAATTTGGATCCCATTGAGTGTGTTTGTTTGAACTATTGAGGACCAAAAATGGTCCTTGCACCCCAAATGCTACAATCCCCCATAATGTAGTTCTCATCGGGCATGTTTGGTGCATAAGCCTCATTGGGGGCACCAGTCCTAGAAATTTTGAGCATGGGATGTGGCTCCTTTGGATGATCTTTGGAATTTTTACCAAGGTCGACTCCTTGTTTGGGTGTAGTATTTGATACTCTTCCTCTTAAGCTAGCCTAATATACTAGGTGCTTACCATGGAAATAGTAAATGACTAAAAGGAAATGATAGAAGGGTAAACCTGACTAGCCTATCTAATCTAGGCTAATGGTGGCAATGTGCCAAATATTACAGATTCCATATTGAATATAAATAGGATTAATGAAAACATAAATCAAACAAGATAGTTAAAGGGAACATGGTCCCAATAACATATGACTACAAGTTAAAAGACATCCTATGGAGACTAGGGTAGAAACTAGTCACAACCCCCCATAGAAAGCTATATAAATAATTAGACTAGGACAAGAATTATAGAGTAGTCATAACTCCTTGCATTCATATTAAAAGCTCATTGCATTTATATACAATTGAAAGAGGCTGAACGACCTATATGTGCATTGACTCAAAGCTTGACTCTAGATTGATATACAAAAAAAAAGGGAGAAAAAATTGCTCAAGGTCAGATTCTAGACACAAAAATAATTCAACCTCCTTTATAATGAAGAGAACATTGTTATTTATAGACAAGAACTAGGAATTTTCCCTTCCAAAATTCAAAATCCTTATTTTAAAATCTTGCCCGGGTCCTTTTGCATTGAATGTGCACAATCCCAAGGTACTTAGGAGACCTATTGTAGAGATTTCTTGGCATTAATGTTTCCAGGTATGTGGTAAATTATTGGTAGCCTTCATGTTGGTGTATTTAATGTGACAACTACCCTTTTGAACATTTTATACCTTTTTTAGGATTGTACACCTCAACACAATTTGTGGGGGCCAGGTGGTACAAGCTTGAATGGAACCCAAGTGATCGCTCCTTTATACGCAACTTCCTCTTTTCCTTTTGATTATATTTTTGGTCTTCAGGATTTTATGCTCTTTTAGTCTGGCTGACACTTCTTGTGGCTGAATTTCCATCTACTCTTTTTTGGTGTTTTTGTTATTATTGTTGACTTGTAGTTATCAGATATTTTAAACTAGGAAAATGCACCTAGGTTATTTCTCCTTTTAGTTATAACTATTTTTCATATAGTGCTACTTTGGGCTTTCATCAATCTCTAGTTTTATCATTTTTATTGTTGGCTCAAACCTTGAGTGTTTGGTAATCAAACTTCTATACTTGTCTCTGCTAGAAAATCCCATTGGGAATTTGGTCTTCCCAGTTTGCATCTTTATCCTTCTAATTTTCCCCTCTAAAATTTGGGATCCTAGCCTATTTGATTTTGTCTTTACTTCCTTTCAGATTATAGGTAGCTTGCTTTCCACTATCTCTCCTTTTATCAAAATTAGCCTCAGCTGATACTCCTCCCAAGTGTAGTGAGAACTCATTATAATTGTTTTTCCTTTGAAAGATTAATTTTTAAGTCTTGCTTCTCACCAATATATTTCACTATTCTTCAATTTATCAATTATTATTTTCCTTATATACAAGTTAACAACTAAAATAATATTACCAAATCTATAAATATACTCATCAAATTACAAGTAGTTGTTTTCTTCCTTGTATCTAGTTAATAGATTTATTTCATCAATTGATGGAGGCCATTCAATTCCTACCTCTTAAAAATTTAGGTCATGTATGTACTTTATTTTGGCCTAATAAAGTTTGGATTAAAACATGGTTATTAGATCCTTATGCACCAATATTCCCAATACATTATATTTAAATAAGTATATCATTAGAGTAAATTTCATACTAAATGTAGAACATAATTAAATCTAAATTATAATTTTTTTCTTTTCTTTGTATAAAAAGTATATATTAAAATTTGATCTATAATATTAAACTTTGCATGAAGACTTTATACTAAATATAATAATCACCATCTTCTTCTACTTTGATCAAGTTTATTCTTTTCTCCTTAAGTACATACATTTATGATGGATATGAAAAATACATGTCTATGTTAAAAAAGCTTTAGAACCAACCAAGTGTTTTTCTAGTATATTCTCAAGCATTATATTATATATAACTCAAGTGGTAAATATGCAACATTCACTACATTTTTTTTATTAGGGTGGAAGAAGGGGTTTTGAAAGGGTCTTAAACCTTTTACAAGAAAACTCCTATAGATCTACTAACAATCTCAAAATTGAGACATCATAAACAAGGGGATGTTGTTGATGAAATAAAGAAAAATAATATTATATGATTGCTACCTTAAATTAATCAACAAACATCATTTATTGCATCATAATCATGTAAATTATAGCATGTAGCAATTTTTATTCTGAAACTTATGAAATATAATTGATGAAAATGAGTTTCAAAGGATGAAATTCAACTATTCTACTCCTATTCTAAGTAAGTTTCAAAGAAACTTTAAAAAGAAATGGTTAGAGAAAGAAAAGAAAATAAGCCATTGCTTCATTAAAAACTTATGATAAATATTTTGAAGCAACAATTTTGAAATCAACCAACTCTGACTCAACTAGCCTTTCTATAATCTAAGATCAAAATGGTGGCATCTTCAAAGTAAATAAAAACAACATACTAGAATGGACTCAAATGCAATCACCATTAGCGTGCACAAATTACACCAAGAATTCTAGTATATCAAACTTGCTAGCCTCATGTGATTACAAGAATAACTCTCCACGTACAATGTCAAGGGAGCAGATATCCACCATCTACAAAGAAAAGAAATTTCCAAAATACCTATTGCTAAAAGTGGAATCCAACCCTTTGGAATGGGATCTCAATGGCTATTTATAGCCTTACAATTTCAAATTTCAATACATTATAGTTGTATATATGAGTTGTATGTCATTTCCTAGATAGATTGTGTGTCTTCTTAAGGTTCTTTATCTTGATCTTCAATTTAAACCTTTGATCTTCTAAATATCTTAGAAGTGTCTCTCTGAAGTTTGGGTAGTTGAATCGTCATGCTCCAAGTGGTCTGAGTTGTCATGCACCAATGGTTGTTATTCAGTCCAAGTTTAGTGAATGTTCATTTTCTTGTTTGGCTATCACCTTTCTTTATCTATCGGCCTTCACTTTCACCTTTCATTTTACTACTCCGTTGTCTATAAATCAAAAGATAAACAATATTAATTCAAATTGCATTTGGTAAAAAAAATATTCAAAAAATAATGGTCATTCTCATTGTTATACTATTGTTATTTTATTTTATTTATTTATGTGATTATTACTATTATTTATAATAAGGTTGGTGATCCCATAAATCCCTAGGTTCTTCTATTTTTATACCATAAATTAACACTCTAGACCTATCTAAAGAAATTACTTAACCACTCTAAGAATAATAAAACCATCAACATAGGAGCACCCCTTTAGGTCCAAAAATTAAATAAAACACAGAGTATAATAAATAAATAAGGGAAAAATAAGGAGTTGTTGTATGAACTAAGTTAAACTAATTTGAGCATTAATGCAGACTAACATAATTAATCAATGATAAGTCATAAATTATAACTAGGAGATCCATGTTCATCTGCTAACAAATTATTGCATAGTTTGAGTATGGTAAAAGAATCCATACTTTTAAAAGAATAGAACATTACATAATTAGCTAAACAATGATGCTTTAATAATGTTTCATTCATAACTTAAAATTAACATATGCCTTGGATCTTTGATGTTCTCCTAAGTCCTTTCATTGCCCATTGTTCATTTATGGTAGTAAGGGATCAGGACAACTCATAAAACTATGAATCAAGCATCTATTAGATGATCATTTACTCTAGTGCAACTAAATGCCAAATTGCAACTATACAATCACCAATACATATTTATAAATCATTTACTCAATATCTAGGAAGGTCATCTTTCAATTCATCATAATATCCCTTAATCAATCAAGGATCATAATCAAACATAAAAGTCCTCCCTTAGATTTGATTAAACTTATTTATTTATTTAACTAATCAATGCCCCATAAACCTTAACCAATTAAGTACTTAAGTTTCCCCTTTCTATAACCAATTAAGGCCCCATAAACCTTAATTGATTAGATACTTAATATACCAAACCACAAACAATTAATTATTAAATAAACAACAATATAAATCCTCATTTTGTTACTGCCTATTTTCCTTTTCAATTAAATAAACAATAAAAACACTCACTTCAAATATTATCCATTAATTTCATTACATAACCATACACAATATTTCATTTCAAATACTGTCTATTTCTTTTCATTTAATAAACAATATAATCCTTTATTTTTCATTATTATCCATTTTTAAATATAAGCATTCATTATAAATACTATCTACTTTATTTCATTTAATAAACAATATAATCCTTTATTTCAAGTATTGTCTATTTCTAAATATAATATTTCATTTCAAATATCGTCAACTTTATTTTATTTAATATATAATGAATATATAAGTTACCATAATATTACTGCACACATAACATTCCTATTTATTTTTCAATATAAGCAATGATTGATTTATCCATTTCAAACAACAAGGTTTAACTTTCCAACAACAAAGGAAGGGTTCTCCATTTACGCCAAACCAACGGTAGAACAAGAAAGATGATAGGTGGCGATACTGAGGGACAAGAATCACCTAGACATTTTAACCTTGATAGACATTGAAAAATTAGGGGTGTAGACTAAGTTGTAGTTTTGTAATCCAATATGATACTAATACTAAAGAAGCAAAGCAAATATATACTAATACTAAAGAAGCAAAGCAACTTTATAGGTACAAGAAGGATGAGGTTCAAGGTGTCATATCCCTTCATGTTAAAAATATGTATGACACACATGTCAACAATACCAAAAATCCTAAAACATTGCTTGATACATTGTAGGAGTTATGGGATTGTGTTGATTCCACATATATTACTAGACTAGAGGATGAGCTTACAACTTTATTCATGGATTAATTTATCACTATTTATGAGGAAATTTATTATTTAAATAAACTACAAAATATATCTATACTTAAAGAAGACTTCCTAAGGAGAGAGGGGAAGTACATGAAGCTTTGAAGATGGAAAAGAACATTGAATTATTGAATGTGTTCAATAATATGTTAGAGATGTATGAGATAGTTGTTGTCTTTGGGAATATTAACATGTTATTTCTAGATTTTCTTGCACCACCAAGAAGCTTACATGTGTATTGTAAAAAGGAGAGTTACATAACAAAATTTAGTAGATTTGCATTAACAATTGAGGTAGTAAGAAACAAGGTGTTGAGGCTACTGTGTTTTATGAACAAGGTAAGGAAACATTTGATGGAGAAACCTCACAAGCACATGCAATTATTAATTCAACATATTGGACATCCATATTTGTGAATGCCTAGATTATAGATTCAAAGGAAAATAGACACATGACTATACACAAACATCTCCTACAAGGCTACAACAAATCACAATCAAAATAGTGTGTTGTTATTGGAGAATAATCTTCATTGCAATTCATAGGATGTAAATAATTTAGCATTGGATATTTTTATTTTGATTAGGTCTTTCATGTTACTAATGTTGGATCTAATATTTTGTCTATTTATAATATTACTCATACAAATAAGAAGGTATAATTATATCCTGATCAATGAGTAATTAGGGATATAGACAATGAGTTTAAAATTATTACATTTGGCTATTGTGATGAGTCTAGATAAATGTATAAGCTAGAAAAAAGGCCAACATTTTATATTTCCTCTTATATGGAGAAAATATTTGTTTCAATGGTTGCACATATAGATAATGAAATAAGTTGCATCATAGATTTAGACATCCCAGCTATGGATCCTTGATATATGAGTCAACATCATATGTTCATTAAACTTCCACTCATATCCCCTCCAAATGGTGCATGTAAGGGATGTGTTCTTGGGAAGCATCATAAAGATACCTTTCCAAAAGAGATTACAAGATGATCCTCTCATCCCTTGGAGATCATACATAATGATATTTATAGACCTATAGGTACACCATCTCTTTTAGAAAATAGTTACTTCCTTTTAATTGATAAATTTTCTAGATATGCATAGTTGCATACATTTTACACTAATGATGATGTATTTGAGAGATTCAAGACCTTCGAGGATATTTTTGATAATGATATGGATAGAAAAATAAAATGTATAAGGACAAATGAAGGTGAGTACATTAGTTTTGCATTTCATGATTTTTTGGCTTCTCTTGGGATTGAATAATTTACTATACTCCTAAATAGAATTATGTGATTGAAAGACGAATAGGGTGAGCATGGATATGGAATGATGTATGATTCATGTCAAGGGGATGGATCATAAATTCTAGCGTGAGATTGTCACTTATGTGGTACACATCATAAATAGATCTCTTACTATGGCATATTAGGGAATGAAATATCTTGAGATATTGATATGGGATAAGCCTAATGTATCCCAGTTTTGTATCTTTGGATCTTAAACATAGTCTTACATACCCAATAATATCTAAAAGAAGTCACCAGAGTCATAAATGTATTTTTATAGGGTATTCAAAAACTGTAAATATTATATCATGCTTATGTATTCACCTTATGGTTATGAAGGTTATGGGAAGTTGAAAAGTAGAAAATCCTAACCTTGTACCTTATTCATACACATGTATAAATACTTCTATCACATCAAATAAAAGGTTGATTGTAGAACTCAATACATCCTATATATCTAACATTTGGTATCAGAGTAGGATGATATCAAAATGAAGCTTTGAATTATCAAGGTAATCTGGTTTCCAAGGAGTAGGAGATATATATTGAGGTTTATGATAGCATGTTGCTTCTAAATAAAATATAAATGATAGATATTAGTTTGATCAAGGAAAAGACCCTACCAATTCGAAATGAAAAAAAATCTTTTTTTCTTGTTTGTGTTTGCAAGTTATGGCAACATTTATTTAATCTCTAAGGAGTTATAGAGCCATTTGAGAATAATTTAGTTTTTGCTAAAGTAGAGAAAGATAAAAATTATATGAATTGGATCATCTAAAGCTATCGTCTAGATTTTCCCTTTGTATTTATCATCATATAGAGCTATTACCATTTAGAACTACTATATGAAGCTATTGCCTAGACCTATTACCATCTAGAGTTACTATAAAAAAAGGTCCATATAAAGTGAAATTTGACCTTATTGTTTGTTTATCAAGTAATATAGCAAAAAGGTCATCTAACTAAATTTGCATGAGGGTCACTATTGTGAAGTTGTTGTCTAATGGGTGAAGTGTTCTCAGTTGAAAACTTGTGTCAAGAATTAAAAAAAACTTATGGATATGCATGAGGGATATATATGGTGAAGTTATCATCATCTAATGGGACATCAAAAAGTTAACTTCTAGAGAATTATTATTGGTTGAAGATTTGTCCCATAAATTTAAAGAAGTAGTATTACCTATAGTTTACTAGGAGGAATGTGCTAATTTACTATATGTAAAGAATACACCATCCAAAAATGGAAAGGAGGCACAAATATATTTGAATAAATAACAATAAATTACTTAATTTAAAAAATCCCAAATGCTTTGTAGGAAGGATATTTAAAGCCTTTAACAACTAGTTTTATTTTTATTGTTATTAAATATAGGTGACAAAATGACAATTTGGCATTTTTTATTACTCTGGAATGTTGGGAAAATACTAAAATAATATTACTTAACTATTCAAGTTGGAAGGAAAAGAACTCAAAACCCCACACCTTATTTTCTCCTTAAAAATACCTTTATATTTCCTCATAGTTAGATACATTGATTTGTTAGTCTTACAATGACACTGAGAGGGGGGGTGAATCAATGTAGCTCTTTAAACTTGAATTTACAGCTCTTAATACAACAACAATTAAAACTTATTACAAGATACAACAAGAATAACAAAAGAGCATCACACAACACAAGATTTAACGAGGTTCACCAATGTGGCTACTCCTCAAAAATGACTGCTTGGACTACCATCCAAATCCAGCCTTTGCAAAGCAACAACTTTACAATCACTTTACCAGTACCCACTGGAAGGAGCACCAACCCCTTATTTATCTGCACCAACAGAAAGGAGCACCAACCCCTGATTTACCAACACCTACTGGAAGGAGCACCAACCCCTTATGCCAAGCTGCAACCTGGACTTGAATTATGAATCTAGAAGATTAACAGAAAGATACCTTCACTTTTACAAGACCCCGACTAGTCTGCTTCACCTTTGCGAACTCTGTGCACTCTGCTCTCTCTGTGAAATCACTTCGCACAATCTGCTACGTCATAGTCGAACGATCGTCTTCTCCCTTTTGTGCACTCTGCTTCCTTTGCAAATTTTGCACTTAGCACGATTCGACACGACTTGCACTCTACGCACTATGACCAAACTTTGCACACTTCGACAACACTAACTCTTCAAACAACCTTCCTTTTATAACAACATTTTCATGATCAAAACCCTAATCTTAGTCGGTTGTAAACCCTGATCTTAGTCGGTTGCAAACCCTAATCTTAGTCGGCTGCAAACCCTAATCTTAGTCGGCTGTCATAGGTCTTCGTCGGCTTCAACTCAACCGCGAAAACATAACATGTCACGATATCGTGACACTTTCGCTTTCTCTTTCTTTCTCCTTGCTTTGGCCCGCAAAAATACAACATGTCGCGATATCGTGACACTTTCGCCTCCTTGCTTCTTTTCTTGGCTTGTACCCATAAAAACATAGCATGTCACGATATCGTGACACTTTCACCTCCGTACTCTTCCTCTTTACTTTTGTCGCGATATCACGACACTTCTGCCTTCTTACTTTCTCTATCCTCATTGAGTCGTGAAAATGTGACATGTCACGATATCGTGACACTTTTTCTCCTTTGCTCTTTCTCTTGCCTTCGGGTCACGAAAATCTGACATGTCGTGATATCGTGACACTTTTTCTCCTTTGCTCTTTCTCTTGCCTTCGGGTCACGAAAACCCGACATGTCGCGATATCATGACACTTTTTCTCCTTTGCTCTTTCTCTTGCCTTCGGGTCATGAAAACCTGACATGTCGCGATATCACGACACTTTTTCTCCTTTGCTCTTTCTCTTGCCTTCGGGTCACGAAAACCCGACATGTCGCGATATCGCGACACTTTTTCTTTCGGACTCTCTCTCCTGCAATATGTCACGAAATCGTGACACTTTTTCTTCCGTACAATCTCTCTTGCAATATGTCATGAAATCATGACACTTTTTCTACTTGACTCTCTCTCTTCAACATGTCACGAAATCGTGACACTTTTTCTTCCATACTATCTCTCTTGCAATATGTCACGAAATCACGACACTTTTTCTACTTGTCTTTTTCTCTTCCAACATGTCGTGAAATCGTGACACTTTTTCTTCCGTACTATCTCTCTTGCAATATGTCGCAAAATCGTGACACTTTTTCTACTTGTCTTTTTCTCTTCCAACATGTCGTGAAATCGTGACACTTTTTCTTCCGTACTATCTCTCTTGCAATATGTCACGAAATCGTGACACTTTTCTTACTTGTTCTTTTTCCTTCGAACTTGTCATGAAATCATGACACTTCTTGCTTTCTCTTTTTCTTCCAACATGTCACGAAATCGTGACAGTTTTTCCACTTGCCTTTATTTCTTCCAACATGTCACGAAATCATGACAATTTTTCCTACTTTTCTCTTTCTTCCAACATGTCGCGAAATCGCGATAGTTTTTCTTTCTTGCTCAATATGTCACGATATCGCGACACTTTTCTTCCTTGTGATTTTTTTTTGATCTTTTGCATATGGGCCACTTTGGTTTTCTTGGACAATCACTGTACATACTCTGAGTAACCTTTGAACTCCTGTCTTCTACATCTGAAAGGCTTTTGAACTTCCTGTCCATTGCATCAATAGATCTAACTGACTGTGTTGACAACAATGACAATATTGTTGTTGCACCTTGCTCAACAATCTCCCCCTTTGGAATTGTTGGCAACACATGTGCAATTTCCTGTAACTCTTCTCCCCCTTTGACAATAATACCAAAGGGCTACTGCAGACTCCCCTGAGTCCATGCACAACATTCTCCAGGCACAATTTATTACACTTAGCAAAAATCATGAACATGAGCAAAAAGATAATCAAATACTTAAATGCTCCCCCTGAGAATGTGATCCCTGTAGCTAGTCAATTCTTGGGAAGTGTGACCACTCCCAATTTATTGCGAAGGTACTCAAAAACTTCCTTGGGCAATGGTTTTGTGAAGATATCTGCTACTTGTTCTGTAGTTGGAACAAAATCCAACTTAACCTCACCTTCTGCAACTTTCTCCTTCAAAAAATGATACCTGATGGCAATGTGCTTTGTGCGTGAATGCATAACCGGATTCTTGGAGATGTTAATGGCACTGGTGTTATCACACTTAACTGATATTGGCTCACTGAAGCTAATACCAAGATCTTTTAAGGTTTGTTTCATCCACAATACCTGTGTACAACATGTTGTCGCTGTAATGTATTCTGCCTCTACTGTCGATAAAGAAACTGACTCTTGTTTCTTACTGTGCCATGCGACTAATCTGTCTCCAAGATAGAATGCACCTCCACTGGTACTCTTTCTGTCATCTACACATCCTGCCCAATCTGCATCTGAATACGAAATAAGGGTGAAGTCTTTACCTTTCGGATACCATAACCCATATTCCATAGTACCCTTGAGATACCGAAGAATCCTTTTTACTATTGTCACATGAGTCTCCTTGGGATTAGCCTAAAATCGTGCTACCATGCATACTGCCTACAAAATATCTGGTCTGGTAGCTGTCAGGTATAGTAAGCTTCCAATCATAGATCTGTACATGGTTTGATCAACAGGTGAAGATTTGTCATCCTTGCTCAACTTGCAACCTGTCGTCATGGGAGTGCTAACTGGCTTACAATCCTCCATTGTGAACTTTTTTAACATCTCTTTCACATATTTAACTTGAGAAATAAATATGCCCTTCTTATTTTGATTAACTTGCAATCCGAGGAAATATGAAAGTTCACCAATCATTGACATTTCAAATTCTTTCTGCATCTTATTTGCTAAGTCTTTACATGACTCATCTTTGCTGCTGCCAAATATGATATCATCTACATATACCACAAGAACTATAAGATGCCCATTTTCTGTTTTGACATACAAATTACTATCCACCATACCTTTCTTAAACCTTTGTTGGGTGAGATAGTTGTCTAGCCTTGCATACCATGCTCGGGGTGCCTGTTTTAAGCCATATAATGCTTTCTTCAACTTGCAAACAAATTTGGGATTATCACCAAGTTGGAAACCATCTGGTTGCTCAATGTAAACCTCTTCTTCAAGTTTCCCATTCAAAAACGCTGATTTCACATCCATTTGATAAACTTTGAAATTCTTGTAGACTGCTAAAGCCAGAAACATTCTAATTGCCTCTAGTCTAGCTATTGGTGCAAAAGTTTCCTCAAAGTCAATGCCTTCAACTTGTGCATAGCCCTTACAAACTAATCTTGCTTTATTTTTGACTACCTGTCCATCTTCATTCAATTTGTTTCGAAAAATCCATTTAGTCCCGATTATATTTTTGTTAGCAGGTCTAGGTACTAAATCCCAAGTTTCATTTTTCTCGATCTGATCTAATTCTTCATTTATTGCCTTCATCCAACTTTCATCTTTGCTTGCATCATCAACATTTTTGGGTTCAATGCTGGATAGTAGAGAGTAGTTACTTACTGCTCTTCTTCTTGTCTGAACACCAACTTTGGGGTCTCCAATTATTTGCTCTCTAGGATGATTTTTCTGCCAACTGCCTATTTTGAATTTCTTATTTTCTTCCACTTCTGAATCACAACTTACATCATCTGAGTCACTTTTCTGTATCTTTTCCATTTCGTTTTCCTCATCTCCTTCAATAACCTCTTCATAAATTGGGTAGTTCGTTTCATAGCTAATTACTCGTTCTTTACCTTCATCAAATTTAACATCAACACTGTCCACAATTTTCTTTAGCCTTTTGTTGTAGCATTTGTAAGCTTTGCTTTTAGATGAATAACCAACAAAAATACCTTCATCTGCTCTGTCTTCAAACTTACCAAGATTATCTTCAGTTCTTTTGATATAGCACTTGCTGCCAAAGACTCTGAGGTATTTTGTTGTTGCCCTTTTACCGAACCATAATTCATAAGGAGTTTTGCTTTCATGTGTTCTCAGCATGTACCTATTTTGGATATACACCGCAGTATGGACTGCTTCTTTCCAAAATCTGTCCTGCTACTCTACTTTCGACCAACATAGTCTGTGCCATTTCTTGCACTGTCCTGTTCTTTCTTTCTACCACTCCATTTTGCTGAGGTGTCTTGGCTGTTGAGAACTGTCTCCTAATACCGTAATTTTCATAGTACTCTGCAAACTCCTCTGAAATGAATTCTCCTCCTCTATCTGATCTTAAACATTTGATCCTTTTCCCTATTTCATTCTCAACCTGGTTTTTGAAAATCTTGAACATATCAAAAGCTTCTGATTTATGCTTCAAGAAAAATATCCATGTCATTCTGGAATAGTCATCAATGCACAACATAAAATATTTGTCACCATTTATGCTTTGAGTTCTCATGGGACCACATAAATCAGTGTGTATGAGTTCCAAAGGTTTGCTTGTGTAGTATTCTTTTGTTTTGAATGTGACTCTAGTTTGTTTCCCCTTTTGGCATGAAGCACAAATGTTGTTTGTAGGTTTGTTGATGGTGGGAATATCTCTCACTGCCCTTTTTGAGATGATTTTTACCAGATTATCAAAACTGATATGCCCTAGTCTCTTGTGCCACAACCAGTTTTCTTCTTCCTGTCCAATAAAACAAGCTCCTTTTGAATTCTCTGAGAGCATGTATAGGTTGCCAGATGTCCTTGATCCAGTTGCTATCAATTTTCCACTATTTATTTTTCTGACTTCACAACCCTGCTTCATAAAAACTACTTCATGACCTTTATCACAAATCTGACTTACGCTCAACAAGTTATGTTTCAAACCATCCACAAACAAGACTTCTTCTGACTTAATCTTTCCATCACTAATTTTAACTGAACCTTTGCCAACTATCTTAGCTCCATCATTATTTCCAAATTTTACTGAACCTCCTTCATATTTCTGTAACTTCTCAAATTTTTGTTTGTCACCTGTCATATGACTGGAGCATCCACTATCAAGTATCCATGGTACATATTTATTCTGTGCTTTGAATGCAGTTTGTACGATTAAGGATTCCTTTTCTTCCTTCAGTCGCTCTTTTCCTTTCCACACTGTTTTGATAGTAGTTTTGGGCTCTTGTTTTGCCTTTCCCTTATCAGTAGTTTGAGCATGTTTTTGGGAAGCTTTATATTTTGTCTCATCCTGTATGGTTGAAATTTTCTTCCCTGAAACTGATTTGATGTAAATGTATTTCTACAGTTTCTTGCAATGTGCCCAAAATTATGATAGTTATAACATTCTACTGTATAATTCATCAGAGGAGAAAAAACATTTCTACTGGTGAAATTCCTTGGTCTTACATTATATTTGCAGTCTGAGATTTTATGTCCATAGCCATTGCATTTAAAATAGAAACCAGAGAAAGGATAATTGAACCTGGGTGATGGTCTTTGCCATGTTGCCGTAGGAGCCATAGGTCTTCTTCTTCTTTGATGTGTGACATTGGTGAATCCATCATTGTCAATTCTCCTTTCGTGCCTGGCATTAATGCTTTCTCTTGCATGAGACATTTTTCCTTGATCAACCTGTCTCTTATCTTCATTCTTTATGGATTCTACATTTTTGGCCTTTGATCCACTTGATGATTCTCCTTCGATGAAACCCAGACCAAATTTGATGCCTGCAGGTCTTTGGTCATTTATGATCTTATCCAGACTTCATAGAACTTTCTTCACGTTTGTGATAACAACTAATTTTCTTATTCATCTCTTCTAGCTGCATTCTTAAACCAACAATCTCTTCTTCTAGCTTGCTGCAATAATCTATTTTCATTGTTATTTGCACTTCGAGATCTTTGAAGATTTTCTTAGATTCTTCTATCTATACTTTCAAGCTGGTTATGATTCCATTTGCATCCTCAAGCTTTCTTGAAAGTTTCTTATTCTTTTTCTTTTCTATCTTCCACTCTTCAAGTGCAGAGATCAACTCACCTTCTAGATCTACTTCAGCCTCAAGGTTTTCACCACAAACTTCAGAGGTCACTCCTTCTTCCTTTTCTGATTTAATTTCTTCAAATGCCATGAAAAGAGCTTCATATTTTTCTTCTTCAGACTCTTCATCGGAGCTGTTTTCTGATGAACTGACATTCTTGGAGATGAAACTTTTCTTCTTGAAGTTGCCTTTTCTGAAATTCATTTTCATCTTCCAGTCACTTCTTTCTTGGTGCGATCCTTCATCATTTTTGTTCTTCTCTTTAAGTGGACATTTAGTCGCAAAATGCCCAATGCCTCCACAGTTGAAACATTTAAATGGTAGCTTCCCTCTGTATTTTCCTTTTCCCTTTTTCAGTTTTCTAACAAAGTTTGCTTCCATTTCATCTGATGTCTCTTCTTCCTCGGACTCTTGTTTTGTGTTTTTATTTTTAAGGGCTTTAAAAGCCGCTTCTCTATCCGTGGGTTTAGATCTTCCTATCCTCATCTCATATGCAGTCAAAGAACCATACATCTCATCTATACTAAAATAATTTAGATTTTTAGCTTCTTCTATCACTGAGACTTTGGAATCAAACCTTTGAGGAAGAGATCTTAGTACCTTTTTTACGACGGCAGAGTCTCCAATATCCTCGTCGAGCCCTCTGATCGCATTAATGATTCCATTAACTCTCAGCATGTATGCCTCAA
The DNA here is from genome assembly GCA_028583015.1 of Wollemia nobilis. Lineage (NCBI taxonomy): Eukaryota > Viridiplantae > Streptophyta > Pinopsida > Araucariales > Araucariaceae > Wollemia > Wollemia nobilis. The sequence continues at coordinate 5,548,776 of JAQPPZ010003223.1, forward strand.
TGTTTTCATCGTCGTTCATTTTCAATGCTTCGAACTGAGCTCGATGTGTCTGTAATTTGGCCTCCTTGATCTTATCGTCTCCTTCATGAATACTCCTTAGTTTGTCCCATATCTCTTTTGTAGTATTACAGCTCATGATCTTTACTAGTTCACTGTCTGCTAATCCACACATGATAGCATTCTTTGCTTTTGAGTTACTCTCAAATAGTTTCTTTTCATCAACCTCTTTTGGAGGAGTGATGGGTATTGTGTATCCACTAACTACTGAATCCCGGATGTCATATCCCAAAGCACAGAGATATGTCTGCATCCTGATTCTCTAGAACACGTAATTAGATCCGTCAAACAATGGTGCTTTGTTTGATGAGAAACCTTCACCACCTGCCATTGTGTTAGTTCCAAGATCACCCTAGCCGATTAGGCTTGTACAGGAACTTAGCTCTGATACCAATTGTTAGTCTTACAATGACACGAAGAGGGGGGGTGAATCAGTGTAGCTCTTTAAACTTGAATTTATAGCTCTTAATACAACAACAATTAAAACTTATTACAAGATACAACAAGAATAACAAAAGAGCATCACACAACACAAGATTTAACGAGGTTCACCAATGTGGCTACTCCTCAAAAATGACTGCTTGGACTACCATCCAAATCTAGCCTTTGCAAAGCAACAACTTTACAATCACTTTACCAGCACCCACTAGAAGGAGCACCAACCCCTTATTTATCTGCACCAACAGAAAGGAGCACCAACCCCTGATTTACCAGCACCTACTGGAAGGAGCACCAACCCCTTATGCCAAGCTACAACCTAGACTTGAATTATGAATCTAGAAGATTAACAGAAAGATACCTTCACTTTTACAAGACCCCGACTAGTCTGCTTCACCTTTGCGAACTCTGCGCACTCTGCTCTCTCTACGAAATCACTTCGCACAATCTGCTGCATCACAGTCGAACGATCGTCTTCTCCCTTTTGCGCACTCTGCTTCCTTTGCAAATTTTGCACTTAGCACGATTCGACATGACTTGCACTCTATGCACTACGACCGAACTTCGCACACATCGACACACTAACTCTTCAAACAACCTTCCTTTTATAACAACATTTTCATGATCAAAACCCTAATCTTAGTCGGTTGTAAACCCTGATCTTAGTCGACTGCAAACCCTAATCTTAGTTGGCTACAAACCCTAATCTTAGTCGGTTGTCATAGGTCTTCGTCAGCTTCAACTCAACCGTGAAAACATAACATGTCGCGATATCGTGACACTTTTGCTTTCTCTTTCTTTCTCCTTGCTTTGGCCCACGAAAATACAACATGTCACGATATCGCGACACTTTTGCCTCCTTGCTTCTTTTCTTGGCTTGTACCCATGAAAACATAGCATGTCACGAAATCGTGACACTTTCGCCTTCGTACTCTTCCTCTTTACTTTTGTCGCGATATCGCGACACTTCTGCCTTCTTACTTTCTCTATCCTCATTGAGTCACGAAAATGCGACATGTCGCGATATCATGACACTTTTTCTCCTTTGCTCTTTCTCTTGCCTTTGGTTCACGAAAACACGACATGTCACGATATCGTGACACTTTTTCTCCTTTGCTCTTTCTCTTGCCTTCGAGTCATGAAAACCGACATGTCGCGATATCATGACACTTTTTCTCCTTTGCTCTTTCTCTTGCCTTTGGGTCATGAAAACCTGACATGTCGCGATATCGTGACACTTTTTCTCCTTTGCTCTTTCTCTTGCCTTCGTGAAAACTCGATATGTCATGATATCGTGACACTTTTTCTTTCGAACTCTCTCTCCTGCAATATGTCGCGAAATCGTGACACTTTTTCTTCCGTACAATCTCTCTTGCAATATGTCACGAAATCGTGACACTTTTTCTATTTGCCTCTCTCTCTTCCAACATGTCATGAAATCGTGACACTTTTTCTTCCGTACTATCTCTCTTGCAATATGTCACGAAATCGTGACACTTTTTCTACTTGTCTTTCTCTCTTCCAACATGTCGTGAAATCGTGACACTTTTTCTTCCGTACTATCTCTCTTGCAATATGTCGTGAAATCGTGACACTTTTTCTACTTGTCTTTCTCTCTTCCAACATGTCATGAAATCGTGACACTTTTTCTTCCGTACTATCTCTCTTGCAATATGTCGCGAAATCGTGACACTTTTCTTACTTGTTCTTTTTCCTTCGAACTTGTCATGAAATCGTGACACTTCTTCCTGCTTTCTCTTTTTCTTCCAACATGTCGCGAAATCGTGACAATTTTTCCACTTGCCTTTATTTCTTCCAACATGTCACGAAATCGTGACAGTTTTTCTTGCTTTTTCTCTCTTCCAACATGTCGCGAAATCGTGATAGTTTTTCTTGCCTGTTGTATATGTCGCGATATCGTGACACTTTTCTTACTTGTCTTTTTCTTTGATCTTTTGCATATGGGCCACTTTGGTTTTCTTGGACAATCATTGTACATACTCTGAGTAACCTTTGAACTCATGTCTTCTACATCTGAAAGGCTTTTGAACTTCCTATCCACTGCATCAATAGATCTAACTGACTGTGTTGACAACAATGACAATACTGTTGCTGCACCTTGCTCAACAACATATAGATTTTCCCTTTGTATTTATCATCATATAGAGCTATTACCATTTAGAACTACTATATGAAGCTATTGCCTAGACCTATTACCATCTAGAGTTACTATAAAAAAAGGTCCATATAAAGTGAAATTTGACCTTATTGTTTGTTTATCAAGTAATATAGCAACAAGGTCATCTAAATTTGCATGAGGGTCACTATTGTGAAGTTGTTGTCTAATGGGTGAAGTGTTCTCAGTTGAAAACTTGTGTCAAGAATTAAAAAAAACTTATGGATATGCATGAGGGATATATATGGTGAAGTTATCATCATCTAATGGGACATCAAAATGTTAACTACTAGAGAATTATTATTGGTTGAAGACTTGTCCCATAAATTTAAAGAAGTAGTATTACCTATAGTTTACTAGGAGGAATGTGCTAATTTATTATATGTAAAGAATACACCATCCAAAAATGGAAAGGAGGCACAAATATATTTAAATAAATAACAATAAATTACTTAATTTAAAAAATCCCAAATGCTTTGTAGGAAGGATATTTAAAGCCTTTAACAACTAGTTTTATTTTTATTGTTATTAAATATAGTGACAAAATGACAATTTGGCATTTTTTATTACTCTGGAATGTTGGAAAAATACTAAAATAATATTACTTAACCATTCAGGTTGGAAGGAAAAGAACTCAAAACCCCACACCTTATTTTATCCTTAAAAATACCTTTATATTTCCTCATAGTTAGATACATTGATTATTGTACATGTATAGGCTTCTATAAAAAATTTGGATTGCTCTTTTTGAGCCCATTCTAGTTGAAGCATTTCTTTGTAGATTTGTGAAGATAAACTATGGATTTTAATGCCAAAACATGCTACTCAATTAATAAATGCTAAAAGGTAACAAATATTATATGTGGAAGAAAATTTTGAATATTATTTAGAGTTCAAAGATCTATGGTAAGTGTATGGAATTGTGCAAGTACATGCCATTATCCTAGATGAATAAAGAAAATTTAACAAATATAATAAAAAATCTAGTTTAATCATACTACTTGTTGTGACTAATGAGACCTAGAAATATACTCATGATGATATAACCACAAAGGATTCATAGGATAAACTTAATATAATGTTTGAGTCCAATAAATAGAACCAAATTCTACACCTATAGAACCAATTGTATGGTTTGAAGACAAAGAGTAGTGAGAAACTCAAAGGCTTTCTAAAATAGATTGTATATTATGAGTCTCACGATAAGCATTAAGTGAAACTATCATTATGATATGTTTGTTCCAATAGTGCTAAATGCACTACCACTAATGTTTAACATTTTGGTAACAACTCTAAAATTGATAAATTAGAGTCCCACTTTTGAGAATCCTATGAATTTTATTCAATAGGAGTAAGCAATTTGAGAGATAAAGACTAAATATAAACATGATTTGTTCATGTATAAAAATATTATAAACTGGTGTAGTTGAAGAAATATGGTGGACCTCTAAACAAGCATAACAACTAACAAAAGGGAAAAGGACAAAAAAAACATCAAAGAAATATCACATGTTTTATTTGTGGAAAAAATAGGTCATGTCCTTTAGGAGTGTTAGTACAATACATTCTCACAAGGATCATCTAATAATATACCAAAAACTTCATTAGGAGGCAATCCAAAGAGTTCATATTGTCAAAGGAGGAATGGACCTTAATGTAAACATGGAAATATATCTAAGGATGATGATTTTGCTATAGAATGACAAGATTATGTCTATTTAGTTCAATATACTATTGTTGTTTTGAAATGAATACCAAATTGGTATATTTATTTATGAGCTACTAGATACATTATAGGCTAGAAATAATAGTTAATGAGTCTTAACCATTCATTTTACCATGGGTAACAATTGGTGATAATTTGATATACATCATTGTTGGAACCAATGATGTTCACTTACATCTTGGAGAGTGCACCTATAACCTAACTCAAGTTCATTAGGTGACTAGCCTCACAAAGTACTTAATTTATATGAATTAATTCCTTGATTATAATTTACATGTTGAATTTTAAAAATAGATATAATTTTATCTCATTCAAGATAATTCTAGAGGTTCTATGATCATTGCTTATGCTAATGACATAGGTAAGATGTTCCAAATTGCAATTGTAATACAAGACAATCATGCATTAGAAACAAAAGCAAATGAAGCTTCCTCACTATGGCATAGGATATTTGAAGATTTAATATTTCTCCATTTGGAGTCACTCCTACATTATGGCATGGTACATGGACTTCCATCTTTAATGAAGCTTCATGAACTTGGCATGAGTTGTTTGGGCAAAAATCAACATTAAGATTCATTTATATCATGTAGCCATTGAGAAGCTAGTCCACTCAATGTGGTGCAAACTAATTTGTATAGACCCATGGATATGATTTTAAGTGGTTGTAGATATTTTCATATGTTCATTTATGACTATACAAAAATGAATGTTGATATATATATTAAATATAAAGAATGTTTCTTTCCACTATTTCCAAGTGTTCAAACTCATGTAGAGAAGATTATTAGGTCATATCATTCATACACTCTACTAAGATTGAGGGGGAGAGTACACAATAATTATAGTTTATATTTATTAAAGCAACATGACAAACAATAGTTGATAAATGCCTGCATACCTCAAAAAAATAAAGTTATGGAGATGCAAAATTATACTATTCAAGAGATGGTTTAATGTATGCTAAACGATTTCGATTTAGATATGGTATTTTGGGTGGAAAATATTTATACTACTATAGAGCTGAAAACACGACACCAAGCAATGCTAAAAAAACAGAATTCAAATGAACTAGATATTGCACAACAAATAAGATTTATATTAAACGAGAGGGAGCCTAAAAACTCCATTGTTACAATAACAGATTTAAGAATCCTCTTTGATAATTTTTTTATAAATATTGCTAGGGTTCTTTGAAACCCTAGCTACAATAAATTATGGTGTCTTCAATTGCATCTCTGCTCCCAAAAGGTGTGAGTGGGCTTTTGCGTATCCTATGTTGGGCTACTCTAGCTTTATCAGTTGTCCAATGATTCTGATATACTATCCAATCTGCACATAAAGAAACACCATAGAGTTAGTAATAATAATGAGGGCTCCATTGTGTGAGCCCTCATTATCACAACTAAAACCCTAGCTATAACAATATGAAATACGAATAGGATTAAATAGTATGAAAATATAACCAAATGAAATAGATTTACATTGCTCCTTGATTGTTGTCTATTGATGGTTGGATTTATTGCAGGTCGATGGCAAAGGTGTGCCCTAGCATCGCTTGAAGGCTAGAGGGATTTTAGAAAAGCTTACGTAAAATACCCGCGAGTGCTTGGAAGCTATAGGAAATGCCCGTGGGTGCTTGGGATTGGTAGGGAGGCACCCAAAGGCACTTAGTGGTGGTAGAAAGCACTCAGTGGTGGCTAATGATAGGAAATTATGTAGAAGCAGATCTGATGAAGGTAAGGGATGTGATAGTGGCTATGGCAAGTGAGGGAACATTGAATATGATGGATGGAGTGGGACTAGGGTACAAAAGCTGGGTTAGAACTCTAAGGCACTTCAAAAACTTGGGGAACCTCATGGGAATCAGGTGTTCAAGAACTTAGAAAACTCTAGGGACTTGGGGATTTTGAAACTCAAGGGTTGAGCCATCAAAATATCTCCTATTTATAATCCAACCTAGGGCATGCTAGAGTTTCAAAAACACTAATCATGTGGCTGAGATTAAAGCAAATCTAAGGGTAGATATTAAATTTAGGTTGTGACATGGATTGATGTGGATAGACGGATAAGATTAAATGAAATCGGATGGATGATAATGATTGATTTATATATATATATATAATATTATATATAAAATATTATTTAAATAGGTAAAAATAATAAGTAAAAATGGTGGGAAAGCTAGTATGGAGGGCAAATGACTATGTTTTGGTGATGGAAATGGTAGGAAAGTGTGAGTGGAGGACAAGTGGCTAGATTTTGGTGTCTATAGATGCCCTTTTTTGTACTATGTTGTGTGAAACACAATATGGTGTAAAAATACAAGACACCTAATCATGCTTGGCATAGAAGAAACTTCTCTCTCTTGTTGGAATGTGAAGATGAAATCAAAGGGAAAAGAATAAAGAATTCAGATTTATTGTGTAGCTTACCCCCTCAATTGGCGAATGAGGTTGCAAATGAATATCATGATCCAATTGAAAAAAAATTGTGCAAATGGAATGTGGATGATATGAATGATGTAAAATGTGATACCGTTTTGCCCCAATGGTAGGAAAGGGGTTATTGAAAAATGTAAAATAATTGCGTATGTTTTTTCCCCAATAGATGAAGGATTTTGTTTAAATTTAATGAAAAAATGTGTCTATTTTTGCCCCAAAATATCAGGGAATTTTTGCCAAGTGTTGATGCCATGATCATGTAAGATGTATCCTATTGTGGGAAAAGTCAAAACCAGATGTGGTTGCCACACATTTTGGGATGATTTGATGTTTTTGAAACACTTAGTATTTCGATGCCATTAATATGTAAAGAAAAATAAAAGTAGTCAACCTTGAAGGGCTAGCTAGTGACTGTCAGATAATTTCTAGGATCGTAACCAATCACCCTAGCTAAAGCCAGTCGCTATGAGAACTGTCAAGGAAATGTGTAATTATGAAATTTGATGTTGTCCATGTTTTAAGCCCCACAAACTAGGCCATAAATGATATTTGTTGTGCAAATAATTCTTGATAAGGTTTCACGCAAAATGTGAAGTACTTGTACAATGCTAGAATGCATTCACCTACTGTATTTGCATCATAATATCTAAGATAAAGTAAGAAAACATGTATGAAAATGAATTAACAAAAATGTAAAGCCTCCCTTTAATAATTCATGATGAAACTCAATTACATGTCCCTTTTAGGGATACTAAATTTGATACAATGAATACAAATGATATGAATCCCCACAATAGGGGGTGGTGCAATTCGTAGGTATTCTAGAATCGACACGAATTGATTGAGGGCTCACAAATATGCCTCCTTCTCCATTTTTCAAGAGGAACTTGATGTTGAGAATGCTTCAAAGCTTGAAAGAACCTGTAATATGCATACAAGAAACAACAAAGCACAATTAAAAGCATATGAGGCCTCTCATGATGAGGCTTTTGTCAAGAAATGTAAGAAATATGGCTAAACTTGAAATAAGCATAAAGATATGCAAAGATAACCAAGAAATAGCTAAATCAGTGCAAAGCATAAAGTAAAACACAGAGATCTAGCTAATCTAACATGTTATTTGCAATAAAAGCATGAAATGAAGCTAATATATGAAGATTAATGAAATCTAGAAAATATGACCAAGTAAAGGCAAAGCTACCTCTAATATTGCTAATTAACCATACAAATGCATGGAAAATGACAAATATACCCTAATCTAAGCTAATAAAGCAGCAATGAATGGAAAACTAGGCTAATAAATAAGAAAATTATGAATCAAACCCTAGTCATTGTTGCTTAGGGCAGCTAATCTACTAGTCATTGCTACCATCAGTGGTTGTAGCCTATGAGCTACTATTAATGACAATAGTTGCAAACTTTGACTTTTACCTCTTGAATCAAGGGTTGCGATACATAATTCACTAATTGAATTTATGGTCAAGGATCACCTGCTTGTCCAAATATTGATTGGTGGTTCAAATCGTTTGAATTTGTGTTAGATTGACAAGGAATTGGAAGATATGCTTCTCTGTACTTTGGAAGCTCCATTGTTGTTTGCATGCTTGTCACTCCATAATTGGGTAGCACTTCGACTCTCCTCAAGGGTTATCAATTCACTATCCAATTTGGTAGAGCTTCACTGTATGAATATTGTATATATTTTGCACTCATGGGAGGGCCTATAAATAGGCTTCCCAAATTCTAATATTAGCTTCATGGATAAGCCAAGATCAAGAATTGCTAGCCTATGGTAGTTGGGAGGAATCTTCGAGAATATTCCTCACCTAAAACTACCCAATATCAGTTGCATATGATTGTTACAATTTATTTTGGCTCGAATCAGGACGTTGAGATAGTTTCAAAGCTAGCCATTGTAAGCAAGAGCGATTGGACTCATAGCTACTCTGGGAATCAATGGATGGGTTGGTAGTTGCTCTGAGCATCAATGACTGAGCTTGCATAGGACTAGACTACCCCAAATGAGTGGTTAGAACCACTGCTACCTTTTGGAAAGGTCCAATATCATTCATATGATCTGCAAAGTTGCCCATATGAGTAGTCTTTTAAACATGACATGTTTTAGGTGCCTACAAATGCCCCTTTTGTGATGTGTCATGGGAACACAGAGCTGAGCAAAAATAGACCACCTAAATCCATATTCTAGGTTGTATGATGATCATTGATCTGATCAATATTAGATGTCCCAATCATGAAAAGGACACACATCTCTGAATAATTGCTTCCAATTGGATGGACAGATTAATTTACATAAAACTTTAAAGGTTTCTAAGTCAATTGGTTTGGCTTGCTTAGCATTTGCAGTGGTCCAAGGGCTAGAGTTGACAAAACTTTAATTCAACAAATTTGCTTTTGCCTCAAGCAACAGGGTAAGATTATGATAGTTGTTAGCAATGATTCGTAAGACGAACGAGATTAACTTGATTAAGTTGTCAATTGTTTATTTTTATTATGAATTTGTTGTTATGACTACCCCCTCAAGCGACGAGTCGATGAGGAAAAATAACTAGTGATGAATGTGACGAGTTGCTTGACCAATATGATTGATTTGGATGATATAAGATGATTACTTTTTGTTATATGGTAGGTACTATTACAGGTGTGATTTTAACCAATAATAGTAATTGTATATCTCTATCCCGCAGAGCAGTTCAGCTGTAATGTCCTTCTTAGGAAATCAATATGATAGAAATTTTATTTAGCACGTGGTGAATCACTCGATGACATGATGAAAAATTCATAGTGAAGAGAAAATGAATCACTCGTTCTCATGGGGCAGTCTGACTGCCATGGCCTTCCTTAGGATTGAAGTGAAGCATTTCAATTTGATGATGAATAATTTTGTTTAAATGAACTTATGGTAATTTACTCATATTTCTCGATTGCATGGAGCACAATTCACTGCAACCACCAAGTGTATAGGTTAAATAACTAGGTACGAGGTGCATTTGAAAATTTGATGTTAATTGATTTTTTTTTGTTATTTTGATGATTTTTGATGATTATGGACAGGTAGATATGCTTATTTGTCCATTATAAAACTTTTCATGGTTAGAAATTTGGTGCTTTTATTGCTGCTTATTAGCCACTGTTAGCAACAGCGATCCATTTTTGAAGTTTTGTGGCTACTGTCGGCCTAGGCGGCCTGCACTTCTTAGCTGTTGTCACCATCAACAACCACGGTAGAACTAAAAAATATTTAAGAAAAATTATGGTTTTCAAGTTCATTATTTTCCAGATGATAGTTGGCAATAGTGAGCTCTAAGGAGAGAGAGTAAGAAAGTGACCCATAACATTGGACATTACCTAACACCATGGTGGATCAAGGCGAGGCATCCATGAGTGGAGGAGTTGGAGCTTCATAGGTAACTCTCAAACCCTAACCTATTCATTTAATCGATAAAATGAACCTCATTAATAAATCAATAAATAACCTCATTAAACTTGTTGGCAATGAATCACACCCATAGCTAGGCTTAGAACTAGAAAAATTTAGGTGGATTTGGGGTTAGATTTTAGGTTTTTTCAGATTTTTTTGAGTTTTTGGGCAAAGGGCGAACACCGTTAGCATGTCACCTCACAGTCGCTATCGCTCAGGCTGACCCCAAATTTTACAAAGAGGGGCCACTATCATTGAGAGCGACTGGTTTAAACCCTAATGGTTATATTTTTGACCTTTTGCAGCTAGCCACTATCGACATCAGTGACTATTGCGACATCCACTATCAGCTTAGGTGGCCAAAAAACTTTATTAAATTTTTGATTTTTTTTTAATTTTTGCTTATTTTTTTAGTGCAAGTGCATCTGATTTTGCATATATTGTTGCACATTTTAGCTCTTAATAGCACACGTGTGAGATTCTAAGTTTTTGGCTGAGTTATTGCTCCTTATGGATCACATAGATTGGGAATAGTTTGATGCACGGGTCTAATGTATGTTGCTATATTACCGATGATGATGTTTGATCAGGAATACATTACTACCTTTACCCACTGATGGAACTATCAAATGAATACCTTTCATCTCCTGACTGGTGAGATGATGATCACACTTGAGGATATCTTCAAGATTTTCAAGATTCTTTTTGATGGTTAGGCCATTGTCTCCTCACCTATCGACACTAGAGCAATAGTATTCGATAGGGTTTTCAATGACTAGGCACATGTCACTCTAGATGATATTCAACATGGAGGAGTGCCTATTTCTCACTGATATTAGGTTGATGTGTTCACATGATGCTAAGTCATTCTTGTGCACGTTATCTATAATGTGCTTTTGCCAGATACATCAGGAGTGAGGTTCCCATGGAATCTCTTAGCTATGGTACATGACCTGATGGATAGTCCTAAGCTGATCATTATGGCTTGGGGGAGTACCCTACTAGCATAGCTCTATAATGAGTTGTACAAGATTCAATGATGAGGCTAGGCTAGGGTAGCATGTAGCTTGTTCTTGCAAATTTGGGGCGAAGCGCACATCTAAGTAGACTACCCAATAGGGTTATCATAGGAGATCTTTGTGATAACAACAAGTTTAGACTGATATGGGGCTAGGTGTCCGCAGGATGTATAGGAGAAACAAATTCAATATCATGCAAGGTGGTTGGCTCATTACACAGGTTCTCTAACTGGTTAACAAGTAAGGGATATCATCTGGAGACCCTATTTGAATTATCCTACTTACCTGGAGGTAGACTGGTTCTTGGGTCAGACAAGGTACAAGCAATGGATTATCGGGTACAAGGAAGACATCAGAGAGTTCTTTTACTTATCCTAGGTTACCAAGCAGTTTGGGATTCGATAGGATATCCCACTGGAGCCAATTCTATACAAGCAGGTTTAGGAAGAGATATATTTCCCTATGTCATAGGTTATAGCTCTTATAGAGGAGGTAGATCCTATTGCAATTAATGTTGGTATAGCTAATGCTAGTACTACAGAGGCCTACACTCAGTGGTGGATGACACGACTATGGCACGATGGTGGTAGCATAGGGTGATCTAGGGATAAGGTAGCTAAGGAGGATCATGATGGGTTATGGGTGTATCCTAGGATAGAGGAGGAGTAGGGTTAGGCTATAGAGAAGCAAGCAACATTAGAGGAGGAGGAGGTGGCTCTATAGGAGTAGGAGTCTCCTCTATGGGTAGATCTACATAGTTTGGAGGTCAAGCTATAGATGATTTATTGATAGATCCTAGAGCAGGACTCCTCTCTCACTATAGCACAGACCCAGATGATAGTAGGGTAGGCGAGATGGTAGGGGTTCGAGGAGGAGAGGATATATCTATAGAATTGATTGGATTTAGTGCTTGTTAGGATAGATCAACTTACTATGGAGAGAGATCTGATGCAGACTACTATGGATGCTCTACAACTACAGTTAGGGGTTGCTCTAGTAGGACAACTTGTGCTAGCTGCTCCAAATATTCAAAGGCTAAAAGGATTGTATCCAGGGGTAGAGCTCATGTGGTTGTAGGCCTTAATATCAGATGATGCAAGGTGATATGCAGTAGATGTAGTGCACATTAATCTATTAGAGGCTAAGGTTAGACTATGCAATGGCATGGTGCTAGCCAAGTCTACTACATCGGGGACTCATCACACTAGGAGATATGTATATGGGCAATCATCAATACGGTCTAGTCACAGGACATGTACGCAATATGAGAGATCAACAAGAGGGAGCTCTAGGCAGACTTGCAGAGATGGAGCTAAGGGTGGTAGTGAGCCAGGGGGTGTAGGACTAGTTTGATATGGCATGATTCCTTTGTACCATTTTTGAGTGTAAGGTCTGAGGACCTACATAGTTTTTTTTTTTACTATGACATTTGGACACATATATCTATGATATTTTATTTCATCTCATTATGTGTATTATGTCTTTGCTTTATGTTCATGTGATGCAAATATGTATGCAATGCTTAGATGATTTGATTATTGCTATATGATGTGATGTATTGATGACATGCACTAGCTAGATGATGTATGTATGATTAGATGATGTGATCTAGATGTGTAGATAGGCTACTTGTGATGTATGCATATATGGATGCAAAGTGGAATTTTTAAATGCATGTTTAATTTTGATTTAATTGTATGCATCTAATTTATGTTGTTATGATATGGTGAATGCAATGTATGTAATGCATTATTTATATGATGTGATCTAATGTAAATGAACCTATATGCTTTAAACACTTAAAACATAAGGAATGAATGTAATATGTGTTTAACAATCTAATGGATGACACCACAGAATGTATAAAAATCATGAATGAAAATGGTAACTCTTATCATAAGAATTAATCATTTAAGCATCCAAATGTGATATGAGTTGATGTAAGATGTATGGTTTTCCCTTATGAGCTTCTGTAAATTAAAATATATGCACAAAAGTGGTCGACTAAATATCATTGTTGATATCCATTCAGTATCTATCCTACTTCATGAACACCCTTTAATAAACAAAAGTTCACAAGGAAAATTGCATTTAATTGATGATATGACTTGTTGCTAAGGTATTTTTGAGGTTTTCCATGAGACTCAAACACCCTAGTTGATTAATAAAAAGTTGTATATTGACTATACAGGACTCTTGAAAGACCAAATTGTCATTATGAAGACCATGATATTAATTATCCCTATGTGTGCAAATAAATATATTAAATGAGACATAAGACTACCTCATTGCTAGTCGGGATTCATTCAACCCATTTTTGTAATGAGGATCACCAAATTTTCACGATGATCCTAAGTTTGTACGTGGTTAGACTAGAACACTAGGTAATACAAGCTACCTAAAGCTAGCTCATTTGTAAATTGCTTAGAACTACCCCAATGCCAGGCAGGATTCATTTGGCCCATTGCTGTATTGGGGATCACTCAATGGCTTTGAGTAGTTAAAATTCCAAGGATTCAAGCTCTTCACCCCTTATTTTCTTCACATTTATTGGGATACTTGCTCATGCTTAGTGATGAAAATCACTGTTTATTTTATTTTTTTTTAAATTTTGAGCAAGGGATTTTTGTAATGATTATAATCACTGTTTATTTTGTCTTTGATATTTTTTTTGTTTTAGGATTTTGCTTATTTTGATGTAAGAAAGGGATTTATTTGGGTAGGGGGGAGCTTGTACTTTTGTCAATGATCAACACTCTAGACCATGCACATCACAAAATAAGCAAGTAAAACCTTTTCACTTAAGGTGATTAGGACCACTTTGTAGTGTTCATATTTTATTGTCCTAATTAGGATTGTTAATGTGTTTATTAGTGATGGGATTTTAACATATGCTAGGTGCTATCAAAACTAGAACTCATATCCAAAAGCAAATATAGCTTTCTACAAAGTTTGAGAATATCACTAGGTATGGCTGAATTACCAGAAAACCCCAGTTTATTCTTTATAGCAATAAGAGGGGTTGTGTTGAGAAACACAATTACACACAAGGGCGATGGATGATGATGATGTATAGATGCATGATTAAGATACAAACATAGTGTCATTTGTAATATTGAAAACACAACCTATCCTAATACAAGTGTAATGGATGAAATATGCCTAATGCAGTACAATTAAATGAATGTAAATGCAAAGTGTAAAATACAAACATTTTTGTATTTTTATGTTTTCAATTGTTTTTGAAATTTGTTGGAATTTTCAATTATTTTTTGTGTGGAATGCCTTAATATGAAGAATTTTGAGAGGTTCAGGCTCTTAAACACCTTAAAGTGATGTTAGGCGATACGTTCTAGGTCCAATATTCTCTGAGATGATATAAGGACCTAACCAGTTGGCTGTAAATTTGTCTCACAAGTGCGGTGATAGGTTTGAGTTATGTTGGTTCTATTCAACACAAGATCCCCAACCTTAAAGTATCTCATATGGAATTTATTTTTATAAGATCGTTTTAGGTGTTCTTGATAAATTTGGAGATGCTCGAGGGTATTCACGTGACGTTCATTAAGAAGGGTCAATTGATCAAGATGAGCTTGACACATAGTATCGTCATCGATGAACTATTTTAATGCGATGCACAGGATTGAAATTTCCAACTCCAAGGGCATAATGGCCTCAACACCATATACTAACAAAAATAGTGTTGCCTCAATGGGCATCCGTATGCTAGTTCTATAAGCCCATAATGCAAGGGGCAATTGTAGGTGCCAATCCTTATGATTTTCTTGAACTACATTTTTTAAGATGGCTATTACTGCCTTGTTTGAGGATTTTGCTTGCCCATTTCCTTGCATATAATATGGTGTTGCAATGTTGTGTTGAATGTTATATTTGAACATTAGAGCCTACACATATTTGTTCATAAATTATGTACCATTATATGAAATTATCTTGGATGGAATCCCAAAGCAATAGATGATATTGTGAAGTATGAACTCCAGAATCCATGCTCATATCGTTGATGTTAAGGGGACCACTTCCAATGACTTGGTAAAATAATCAGTAGCCATTAATATAAATGTGTGTCAGCCTAAATATGGGGGAGAGATATTACCACTTAGATCAAAATCCAACTAAGAAAATGGCCAAGCTTCTTGAATGGGCTGTAAGGCCTGCGATGGTAGGTGCATCAAAATTGCATTATGTTGACACTTAACGCACTTCTTGACATACAAACAACAATCCTTCTCCATGGTGGGCTAATAATAAACCATACAAAGGATGTGCTTGATGATGGCCATGCCACTAAAATGGCCACCACACGTACCATCATGAGCTTGCAAAATTTCCCAAGTTGATTCTTGGGGCTCAATACAATGAAGGACTCCATCGTAGCTTTGATGATACAATATGTCTCCTAACAAGATATATCTAGTCACTTTTTGTCCAAATGCTCATTTTGTGGCATGAGACAATCCTTGCAAGATATTCTAAGTTTAAGAAAATATTGTAATTGGCTTAACCAATCCTGATAAGCTCCAACCTCAATAGACAAGATGACTTGTTCCTCCTTAAATTCGATATGCATGAATGCGGACTGGGAAACAACCATATAGTGAATGGTGGTGCCATTCCCTGTAGGACCCTATGAGATAAAAGACCCCCAAGGTGCCTTATTTATAAAGTCTGGCTCTATAGATCCACTCATGGTTTGGTTCTATATGAATCATGTTGACTAATTCTTGATTTTCAAAAGCCTCACGTTGCATTGCAGTGTGCGAGAGTCTATTCACATGAATGGTAGTAAAGTCAGTTGATGGATTTTGAGGGATTAAATATCCCAAAGATGCCATGGTGTCTAAAAATCTATTTTATGTACGAGGGATTACCTCGATGTCATACCACTCTAGATGGGCTAGATAAGTGTCAACAAGATCCTTATAAGATTTCAATATAGAACACCTACACTGATATAGTCCTTTGACTTGGTTAAAAATGAGAAGGGATTCACCAAAGATGTGATGTTTGGAGACCCAAGATTAGGGCCTCATATTTAGCATTTTTATTGGTGCAAGAAAAGCCTATTTTAAATTACAAGGGCATTAGAGTACCTTGTAGCATGAAAAACACAATTATTGCACCACCCTCTTGCTCACATTTCAAAAAGTCAAAGAAAAAAGTCATGTCAACTTTGTTATCTGGTTCTTCAGGTTTGAGCAACTCTGATAATGCAAAAAATACATCATTGGGAATCTCTATGGTGAGAGGCCTACTATCCTGAAGAGATGCCTCTACCAGCTGATCAGTTATGGCTTGTCCCTTGATGGAATTTTTGTTAGTAATTATATTGATAGAATATTACATTATTGTGTAATATGGTAAAATAGCGCATGAGCGCTCTCCAATTAGTTGGGGTGGTTTATTGGTAGTTCCTCAACTACCTTTGCATTGTATTTATTCAAACCCCATATCAATACCAAAGTTGCTCATTGCATTCTTCTATATGGTATCAGAGCTAAAACTGGGCAAGGAGGTGGTTCATTGGTGGTTGGGTAAGGTAGTAACTGACTACTCCATATATCGAAGCATACTATCTAATGTGGGGCTCTTGAAGACTTTTGCAAGGTGAGCAAGAACTCAAGATAGACGAAGGTCAAGGTGATCGAGCACAAACTATTTTGACTTGGCAGAGGTGGATAGTGTTAGGCCAAGGTGATAAAGCACAAATAGTTTTGACTTGGTAGTGGCGAATATACAGACAACACTTGGCATTGATAGAGGCGACAGGCCGTAGGGAGACACGATGTCATGAACACCAAGATCTCTAACAGAACTGAATGGAGATAGAACCATATAGAGACAAACAATCCCTTGATATAGAATTATAGACTGACCGAGATGCATAAACCAATATGGATGATCACAGACTGATCAAGATACATAAAATATGATGGATAACACATAAACCTAGATGGGTGACATGGTGTACGCATAATGGTTGACTGGACTCAAATAACACATGGTTGATTGGGTCAAATTACACACGGTTCAAGGTGATGTGGTGGTGGTTGATTAGGTCATCGACATGGAAAAATGCTTGGAAAGAAACTTGATTTCCTAAAGGTAATCAAAAGCCTAAGGGCATTCCAATGATTTTAAAGCCCCACAACATTTCTGCATAGGCACCGTGGGACTAAACTATCAAATTTTTTTCTTTCCTGCATGCCCGAACATGATAAAGAATTGGTGGTTGCTCCCTATCCTTGTAAAGCACTGTAGCTTGACTAGTGAGCATGGCACTTGCTAGACTGGTGGTCACCGGTTTAAATCCCATGGAGTTTTTTGTTGTTGTTTAGGTTTCTATCGACAACTATAGAAGGCACGTGGTGTCTTTGTGTTCTCACTGGTCCATCTAGCCGAGGTGGTCCAGCAACAAGTGCTAGGTGCTAGGGATCCAAAGGTCAAGGGTTCCAACCCCACCAACTTTAGAGGCATAAGCAATTTTTTTGTTTCTGTGTCTTAACAACTTTTGCTAATTTTTACAATTGACAACAAATTTTGCTAGCAATTTTTTTGCTAAGCAATTTTTTGACAACTTTTTGTTGCCCACACAAAATTATTATTTTTAATATTTTTTTTGCAATTGTAAAGGAGGGAGTTCCAAGCCATGCCATTTGCTTGAAAGACAAAAAAATAAGTGATTTTTTAAGAGGTATTTTTTTTAAATACTTTGTTTATTCCTTTCAAAGAAATTTTGGAGGGATAAGTATTTTTTTTTGCACTTGAAAGGGTATATAGCACAATTTTTCATCCTTGTTTATTTTGCAACAAAAATGGGGGATCATAAGCATTTTTCTTTTGCAAAATTCTAAGACAAAGGGGGGAAGAAAATTGTTGTTTTGAAAAAGACATTTGGTTTTGAATATCATCATTGTAACAAAACTGGCATTGTAATAGGTGCATTTTCGGTGGAAAATGACACCTAAAGTGTTTAAATTTGTGGGCGCTTGTGATTTTTTTTTGAATTTAAATTCTCTATTTTCTTCCATTTCAATCATAAAGTAAAATATACAAAACAAATAAAAGACCTCAAATTTTACACCTATTTGTGCAATTTATTGCACAACAACGTTTAGTATATATAATACCCATGGTCCACACTTACAGGTGATGTTGTCATGCTTGGACTACTGTATCTAATGCCTAATATAGCTACAACAACAACATATGAGCTACTGTTCTCTATAAATCATCGAGGATAAATAAGGCAAACCAATTTTGATATTCACTCCATTTAATACCCTAATTCTTTTTTATTGTTTGGCTTAAAATCCTCCAACTCATCAACCTTATTTTGAAGGGTTTTGAAGTAGGTGCCATAAATTTTATTGAATTTTATTTCACATACTCTTTGCAAGTATAAAGAAGGGGGGACCATTTGGTGTTATAAGGAACCTTCACAATGACCATTGTTCACAAATATCTATCAGATTCATAGTTGCTAAAATATTCTAACTATGCACCATGGAAGATAAATATGAGAGTTATCCTTCAGGTTGAATATTTTTTGGATGTGGTGAGTGGCACTACAAAACATCCTACAATAGTAGGGGCAAATCAAGAGGATTTTGACAAGAAGGATAGAACATGTCTCATGTTTATTTTGCTTGCTACTACAGATGAGGTCTAGCCTCATATCTATGATGCCAAATCTGGTAAGGAAGCTTGGGATGCTTTGATTACCATTTATGAAGGAAAAAATCAATCCACTATTCTAAACCTTCAAACTCAACTACATACACTCAGTATTAAATCTGGTGAGATAGTTGACCTATTCCTATGTAGAGTGGTGGAATTGAAAGCCAAATTGAATGCAATGGGAGAGACAGTAGTAGATACTCTCTTGACCTCAGTCATCTTGAGAGCTTTGCTAGAATCCTAAAAGGTGTTGATTATCTCTCTCAATGTGTCTAGTAGAAAAGTTACCTTTGTGGAATTGATGAATTTACTTCAAACTGAGGAGGCAAATCAGTTTTAGAAATATGAAGTGCCAGATAATTCCCTCTACACCAAACAAAGGGGTAAGAAATAAGGTAATTTTTAGAAAGGAGGATCTTCATAAAAGGAAAAGGGGAACAACATCAACAAAAATACAAAAAATATTACAAAATATATGATACGAATAACCATGACACCAACAGGTGTTGGTTTAAGAATAAACAACATAATGACCAAGATCACAAGAAGAAGGGAAAAGGGAAATATAAACCATAGAAGAAGAATAAGCAACCCAAGGGGAATTTTGCTTATGTCAAATCAAACTCGAACTCAGATTCTGAGTGAGCACATAAGGTGCTCATAACTCACACATATTCTTAGTAGAAATATGCAATGTGGTATATTGATTTTGGTGCTATTAAACACATGACTGTAGATTGATCATGGTTTGATATATTTGAGGAAAATGAAGGTAATATAGTAAAAATTACTGACAATCAAACCTACCGAGTCCAGGGTGAAGGAGATGTTTTTATCACTCTTCCAGATGGCAAATGTCAGATTGAGAAGGTACTTTATATTCTTGGATTGACCAACAATTTGTTGTCTATCCCTCAAATATTGGATAGAGATATGCATATTGTTTTCCATGTTGAGGAGGGCAGAAAGAGATGTTTCATCACCAACAAGGGAAAGCATGTAGTAATAGGATCATACAAGCATGGCTTGTTCATCTTAGATGTTGTTTCCATACCTCATGTTGCCATGGTAGTGACTACAAAGGAGGCTACTTCTCTTTGGCACAAGATATATGGGCATCTGAGTTCAAGATATTTGCTCGAGTTGAGAAAATATGAGATGGTGAAAGGCCTTCCCAACCTTTCATCCATATTACAAGTATGCTTGAATTTATTAGTAGGGAAGAAAAACCAGGTACCATTTGAGGTTAGCTCTTCAAGAGCTAAAAAACCTTTAGAGTTGGTACACACCGATCTGTGTGGTCCTATGCCAAAAACTATGGTGAAAAGAGGTATTTTTAATTGTTTGTTGATGATTACTCATTAAAGATATGGGTTTTCTTTATTAAATTGAATTCAAAGGGATTTTTATACTTTCAATAGTTCAAGAAGCTTGTTGAGGAGTCTGGATGTTCCATCAAAACACTCCACTCAGATCGATGGGGAATATACCTCCAAGGGATTTTCATAATTTCTGAATGAACATGAGATTAGGAGATAGCTAACAACAACCTATACTCCATAGAAAAATGGAGTTGCTAAAATGAGGAATCGTTCCATTATGGAAATGGTTCGATGTATGCTTAAGGGGGCACATCTTGAGCATGAGTATTGTGTAGAAGTAGTGAGTACAACATCGTACATCCTAAATAGAGCATCCAAAAGAGATCTACAGGGTAATACTCCATAATAAGCATGAAGTGGTAAGAAACCATCCATTTATCATCTAAGAGCTTTTGGATATAAGGCATTCATGCACATACCAAAATAGAAGAGGAAGAAGTTAGATGAGAAAACCCTACAATGTATTTTTCTTGGTTATGATGAGCATTCAAAGGGATATCGATTGATAGATCCTATGACCAAGAAAATACATAGAAGTCAAGATGTGGTATTTGATGAAGCTTTCACATCAGATAACCCACCTATAGTTGTATACCTAGAGGAAGAGGATACTAAGAAATATATTCCACCCCCACATAACAAGGTTCCAAAATGGTATACTAGCACATTGAGAGATTCAAAGTTGACTCCACTTCTAGATCTAACTCTAGATTAACCTTGTACTTGCAACATGACTCAGTAGATGAGAGTAGAAGAATCAACTTCAGAGGTTGACAAGCTTTGCCAACAATTTGATAAACTATCTAGAGATGCATAGGAATATAGAGAAACAAATGTGGATGATGAATGGGATTATATTTCAGCATTGGATGAAAATGAACCCACAACAGTTCAATATGCACTTAGTGAGCCTCAATGGAAGGCTGCTATGGAAGCAAAACATACATCTCTCATGAAGAATCATACATGGAAGCTAGTTAATCTACCTTTAGGAAAGAATCCCATTGGCTACCAATGTATGTTTAAGGTGAAGTATAAGGCAAATGGTACTAATGATAAGCATAAGGTACACCTTGTTGCAAAGGTCTATGCTAAAAAAAAAGGCATATATTATGAAGAGACTTTTACCCCTACTACAAAGATGACTATCATTCGAGTACTTTGTGCCATGGCAGCTCAATTTGGGTGGAAGTTACATCATATGGATGTAAAAAGTGCTTTCTTAAATGGTGATCTACAAGAAGAAGTGTACATGATCCAACCAGAAGGATTTGTGATTGAAGGGCAAGAACATAAAGTTTACAAGTTGGTCAAATCCTTGTATGGGTTAAAACAAGCTCCATGAGCTTGGTACATCAAAATAGACAGTCACCTAGTGCAACATGGATTTAAAAGAAGTCCTTTAGATGTAAATATCTATATCAAGAACAATGGTTTTGACATAGTTATTTTTGTACTTTATGTGGATGTCTGATCATAACAGATAGTTTGGAGAATATGATTGATGCAATAAAAGATGATTTGAAACAATATTTTGAAATGATAGATCTAGGACTTCTTCACTATTATCTTGGTTTGGAAGTGACTTAGAAAAAAAATCATATCAAAGTAACACAAAAGAAGTATGCCAAGACATTGGTTGATAAATATTGCATGACTGATTGCAAGTCTAAAGCAACTCCAATGGAGCCTGGAATTAAGTTATTGTGATATGATAAATCACCATAGGTAGATGGTACTCTCTATTGCCAAATAATTGGGAGTCTCATATATCTAACAAATACCAGGTCAAATCTTAGTTTTGCTATGGGTTATCTTTCAAGGTTCATGCAGGAACCTAAGGTGAGTCATTGGAAAGAAGCAAAGAGAGTTATTCATTATGTCCATGGTAGTACAAACTATGGATTGGAGTACACGAAGAATAAAAAGTTCTTACAAGGATACACAAACTCAAACTATGTTGCATCCATTGATGATCGCAAGTCTACTTTAGGATATATTTTCCATCTTGGATCTGGACCTATCTCTTGGCACAATAAGAAGTAGCAGGTGGTTGCTATATCTTCTACAAAGGTAGAATATCACACAACAAGTGGAGTAGTCTATGAGATAATGTGGTTACATCACATTCTTACAAACATGGGTCTTCCAAAGAATTTTCCACTTTATTTTTTTTGCAACATTCAAGGTGTTTTGAATCTCATCAAGAATACAGTATTTCATGAGTGTACCAAACACATTAAAACTCGATGTCATTTCATTTGAGATGAAGTTACAAAGCATCACATACAACTCTAATACATTCCCACTGATGAGTAGGTTGTAGATATTTTCACCAAGGCACTTTCACATGTCAAATTTGAATTATTTTGTAATTTTCTTTGTATTTGCCAATAATGTGATAAGGGGGGATGTTAGCAATTATATTGATAGAATATTACATTATTGTGTTATATGGTAAAATTGTGCATGAGCTCTCTCCAATTATTTGGGGTTGTTTATTGGTTGTTCCTCAACTACCGTTGCATTATATTATTTATTCAAACCCCATATCAATACAAAATTTGCTCATTGAATTCTTCTACACTTTTGGCTAATGAATTCCAAGTTGAATTCTATCAGTAGAATGATCCACTTTGTAGTACATGTACTATGATATATCTTGCTCATCATATACTACAAAGGATTTTGTTTTGATATCACATACATCATATGACTCAGCCTGTAATGACAAAACTTCTTAGTTGCAAAAACCACTATCAAACTTCTATGTATGTGTATCCTAGCTCATAGCTCACCAAGATGCGACTGATATAATATATGGCTTACTCTTTGTCTTGCACATTATTTTGAGCTAACATGGTTTCCAATGCAAAGTTAGTAGCTGATATATAAATTAAGAATAACACATTTGGACTTGGTGGAGCTAGTACTGGTGGCATCACCAGATATTGCTTGATCTTAGCAAAGGCTTGCTGACATTCTTCATCCCAATGGAATGGGACCCCCTTGTGTAGTAGTTGATGCATGGGTCAATTTTTGTTTGATAACTATACGATGAATCACTTTAGGGATTCTACTTTGCCCTGTAGGCTTCTTAGCTCTTTGATGTTAGTGGGTGGGACCATTTCTAGGATAGCCTTTACCTTTGCTAGATCAACTTCAATCCCTCATTTAGAAATGATGAATCCCAAGAGTTTTCCTGAAGCTATGCCAAATACACACTTCTTGGGATTCAACCTGATATTATGTTCTATCAGACGATCGAAGACTTTTCTCAAAGCCTTATTGTACTTAGAACATAGAAATGACTTGGCCAGTAATTCATTGATGTAATACTCTAGGATATTGTGCATGTAGTCATGGAAGATATATGTCATGGCCCGATGATATGTAGCAACAAAATTTTTAAAACCAAATGGTATTACCTTGTAATAGAAGGTCCTCCATGGCATTATGAATGCAATTTTTTTGGTCTTTAGGTTTAATATGAATCTAATTGTAACAAAAAAATTGTCCATAAGGGAGAGTATCTCATGACTCGTAGTTATGTCTATGAGAGCATCTATATTGGGAAACAAGAATGAATCCTTTGGTGTTGCCTTATTGAGGTCTTTGAAATTCATGCAAATACAGATTCTTCCATCAGGTTTTCGCACAAGTACCATGTTTGATACCCATTCCAAATAGTCAATGGGAATAATAATGACTACATAAAATAGATTTTGAAGCTCATTATTTACCATCAAGGTGATAGTAGGATGCATTTTCTTGAGTTTCTTCTTGATCGATTTCTTTGCAGGATCTAGTGAAAGGTTATGAACAATCAATTTTGGATATAAACCTGGCATATCCTTGTAGATCCAAGCAAAGAGATTAGGTCTCTCCTTCAATAGAGGTATGATGGTGGAACATTCCTTAGGAGATAATATTTCTATAAATTTAACTTTATTTATATCAAATGGATCATTGTTGATGTCCACTTTAAAAGTCTCCTCTATTTACATGTGTGACCCCTTCTCAAGCTAGTGAGGTGTAGGTATTACATGGATATCATTTGGTGGGTTTAAAGCTTTGACTAAATCAGGATTGAAACCAACATGATAAACATCATGTGCACAACTTGGTGCAAAGTGAAATGGTTGTAATATTTATTTGTTGGGGAAGAAATCTCAAGCTCCAAGGGTGAATCAGCATGATCCCAATCAATAGCATCTATATTAAGACACAATGGTTTGGAATGATCGATTGGGTTATGGAGTGGAGTGGTTAGCTCAATGGAGATCATGTTGATAGATGGGATGGAATCTCCAGGACCATATGGTTGCAACTCTACATTTTTGATGTGATTTCCATACCCAAGATGTGGCTCTGGGGCTATGGGGATTTTAGGATCCAATCTATGAATAGATCGGAATATGGGATCGCTTGGATGTAGGAGTTGTCTAAATGTAGGAGGATCAGGGAAGACTATGTGATAGAATTCATCTGCATTGGTTGATATTCCCTTGATATGAGGGCCAGGATATACTCTACGATACATCTCATCTATATCAAATGGTTAATTGTGATGATGTAAATGCTAAGGCCCAAGGTAGACCATTTTTGTCTCATATTCATAATCACTATCATCTATGAAATATCCATTATTCATATCCACTGGCTATATGAGGTGATGTGAATGTAGAGTCCCAAGGTAGACCAATTCAGTTTCATCCTCAACCTTACTATTATTTGTGATGTGTTCATTCTCTTCTTGCTCATAACCATAGCCTGGTTCATCCTCCCATAGGATAAGTCCTGATGGGCTTGCCTCGAGAGAGAAATTTGGATGATACATAATGGGTGGTTCTATAGTGACCATGGTCACCAACCTATCATCCATGTAGCTTATGTTTAGGTGATAGGGATTCCATTCGATGTCTTCCTCAAACCCTAAGCTCAATATATCTAGAGATGCTACTAATGAATCGGCATATCTTCGGATATGATATCCTAGGCTAGACCTATCAATAGATAACTAATATCATGGCTCCACTGGGTTTCATCACCCTTGCTCATACAGACCTAAACCATAGCCATGCCAATGGTCATGTTATAAGTATCTAAGAGAAAACTTAGGATTGGACAGATAATGAGTGTTCATTGTAAATGAATCATTGTCATATTCTTCAATATATGAGGCATCATGGGCTTGGTCCAAACTAGAATAAATAAAATTAGTTTGGTTGGGTGGCATCCCCAATGGTACCACTATTCCTATGGGCAGGTTCGAAACTCTTGGTTATCCCATGTATTGTGTAGACTCAATGATTGGAGTGAAAATGACATTTTGCACAAGATATTCACCTAGTCCTATATTGGCTAAGTGAACGGTAACCTATGGTGCAGATGATGCTGATGACAATGCAGACAAAGTAGGTTAAGGTACCTCCTTGAATATGTCTTGACGATCTTCCTCATCCATGGAATTTAGAATTTTTGCTATTCTATGGTTGGGATTACCATAGGTTCTTACTCCACCATGTGAGCTTTTAACTTCTGAGAGTCTAGTGGTTTAGACGTTGTTGGTTTCTCAGAAGTGCTAGTAGTTTTGGAAGTAGGAGGTGGTGCCGATGTGGATGGATCACCTTGCATTGATCTTGAATTACTTCCTGGTTGTATGGTAGGGTATGAAGACCTAATGTATAGGTGAGTAGATGGAAGGATGAAATCCCTTGATAGGTCCACCTAATGCACATATTTAAATGGTTCTTCATTAAATGGTACCACATGCACCTATCCCTCATGTACGTATTTAACACATTGATGTAGGATTGAGGTAACACAGTGCATATATCTTTTCCAAGGATTCCCTAGAGGTTATTATATTGCATAGCCCATTATAACACATGATACATCATCAATATGGTCTTATGCTCCAACTAAATAGGTAGGACTATTGTACCCACTTTGGAGCACAATGCATCATTGAACACTCTCAATGTGAAAGAATAAGGGATTATGTTGGACATAGGGATATTTAGGTACCCTATAGCTTTGGTTGTTATTATGTTAATAAATAAGCCTATGTCAATTAGAACCTAATTGAAGGGTGTGTGATTGATACACACAATGATGTGGAGAGACGAGTATGCTATGGTAGTTGGTACCACCTTTATTTTATGATCATAAAAATGAATCACGGGCTCTTGGAACTATTGGACTTGCCCAAAAAAGTTTGTAAATGATTAAGGAATATGGGGCTAGAGCTCAATCAATTCCAATATTTCCATTAAGGTCTCCCTATGCCTGGGAGATTATCGAATGAGCTCGTATATTGATAACTTAGCCAGTGTTATTTGAAGACTATGCAAGTCTATTCTGGATCATTATCATAGGTCACGATGGTGGACCTAGGAAGATTATTTTGCATTGGCATCTATTGAGGCATAGCCATGATACAGATGGGAGCTACTGGAGGCTCTGTTGGTTGTATCACTGGTTTCTTGTAACCACATTGACCATTCTAATGAATCCTTGAGTGGGAGGTTCAACTTGGACCTGGTTCACTTGAGCACCCCAATTTATAGGGGCTTCATGATTCGACAATTGGATTTTGAATATGCCCATGTTCCTATTATCATGAGCTAGTGGATTGTCAACTTGTAGCTCACCCTTTTCGATCATGTTTTGTATAATATTTTTGAAATCGATGCACACTTCAATATCATGCCCCTGTATTCTATGGTCAGGGCAATAATGATCATCTCTGTATCCCTTGTGCTTGGTATGGTTAGGATCAATAAGTTGAACCTCAGGTAATCTAAGTACCCGTACCTCACTTAGTTGATTAAAAATTGATGCCAAATATTTTTGACAATAGCGTATACTAACAAGACAGTCGACGTTGATTGTCTTGGCCCTGGTTCTTATTCTTTTGGTTGTAGTTAGATAGGGGTGGTTGAGCTTTGTAATTCTATAGCTATTGGCTACTCTCCCATTTTGGCATAATTAATACAACTTGTTTGACTGGTGCAGGATTGGCCTACTACTATTGATTGCGGTTATTCCAATATTTCTTGTTACAAATTTTAAAATCTCCTTCTTCTACTTTGATATCCTCTATAAGCTTGGCCTATGCCAAGGCTTCCTCAAATTTTGCATACTGCTGAAGCTACAGTAGTGAGATGTGCTTGGCACAACTTTTGGTGAACATTCATGTGAGCTCTAAAGTGGAAACAAAAAATAGTAATTTTACCATTAAATTTCATCACCTATTCCGATAGTCCTAGACTAACTCATCATCATATTGTCTAAGATTGGCTAGGTTGGAAAAGTTGATTTTATTCCTAACACCAAATGAAAAGTTTTCAAGGAAGGCATTCACTAGTTGCTCAAAGATAGTGATGTTATGTTTGGGTAGCTGGTTAAACCACTCTGTTGCTGTGCTTGATAATGTTATGATGAATGTTCTTAACATTAGGGTATCATTGTGTTGGATCTAGAAGCACACATTCATGAAATTGGTAACATGCTCTTGTGCATATTCCTCTCCCTTAAAATTATCTAATTGAGGCATATCAAAATGCTTTAAATAGGCAAGACTTAGTACATATGAGCACAAGGGTTGATTGTGTATCTTTCTTAAGGTCAACTTCTACCCAATCGTATCTTGCTTCTCGAAAGACTTGATTATCTTAGTAAGTACCTTGTAAGATTTTGATGAGATGATCTCTTCATACTGAATATTATTTTGAAGTGGTTGAGGAGGTAATCGTTCTACATTGGACCGAATTGGTAAATTTATTCCTCTTCCACAAACGATGGTTCAGGATAAATCTATTTCTGGTCATCCATATCCCACTGTAATCACCATTTGTACGATGCTAGAACACATGCACCTACTATATTTGCATCATAATATCAAAGATAAAGTAAGAAAACATGTATGACAATGAATTAACAAAAATGTAAAGTACCCCTTTATTAATTCATGATGAAACTCAATTACATGTACATCCCTCTTAGGGATACCGAATTTGATACAATGAATACAAATGATATGAAGCCCCATAACAGGGGGTGGTGCAATTCATAAGCCTTCTATAATCGACACAAATTGATTGAGGGCTCACAAAAATGCCTCCTTATCCCTTTTTCAAGAGGATATTGATGTTGAGAATACTTTATGAAGTAGGGGAAAAATGGTGCACCTAAGAGTGTTAAACAATATGCATCTATATCTGGTATTAATGAAGCATTACAAAAGGATAGATTTAAGCAACCATAGAAGCCAAATAAGTGCAATAAAAGGTGTTTATATTTATTTCATTTGGTAAATCAGAACAATGGTTACATAGATGTACCCTTGAGGGCTCTTAGTGTGATACAATTGTTTACAAAAATGGGTGCCCAAGGATCAAGTCCTTTCAAACAAGCTTGTGCACACTTCCAATGTCCTTCCTCGTACCCACAATTGAGGTGGGCAAACCTATGATGCTACAACTTTGTTCTTCACTGTTCCAATATTTTATTCCTTCCTCATGTGCTGTAAAACCTACATCTACACACAAGGAAACCAGATTTGTCAAATAACAAGTGCGTATAATGTGAAACATACAAAAGCCATGCATGCAACTATAAGCTAGAAAGTGTAAATATGCACGCCTATATAAAACAACTCAAAATGATCTAAAATTGTAGAGATATATAAAATAGATGATTGTGGGAAGTTCTAATTACAAACAAAATATAAATTGCATCCGATGGCATGGCGCATTGGTAGTTTACCTACAAAGCCTACAAAACCTAAAACAAGCAATTTTTGGACCAAAACACATCCAAATCAAATAAAAATTGGACAGTATGCATAAAATATGATTTTAAGATAACCCATATAGTTTATTAGCAAAATCAGTCACATATCCATGTGCATCTTCATATGGTCCTCAAAAGCCTACAAAACACTAAAAATGCAATATCTTGCTCAATATGACTCCAAATTGCATGAAATTTGGATAAGAGGTTCATATGCTACTCTATAATATGCCTAAAAAAATAAAAATAGAAAAATAATGCACAAATATATCACCATCCCTTATAGGGACGATGGTGACTGACACAGAATGGGGACCATCCTGGGGTGGGACGGCCACCACTTCTGCTCCTAATTTTCCACCAATTCCTCTATGAATTGGTCAGGAACCCTTTAAATGGTGTTGTCATCAAATTTTATGGTAAAATAGATGATTCAATTTTTTAAGCAAATTGCACCTCCTGGATCACTCGCAAACCTCCTTCACTAGGTAGATATTTTGAGGGAAAAAGGTAAAAAAAGTGAGGGGAAATATTGGTAGCACTTTGTTGCTATATCAAAATTCCTCTGTATGTTTTGTGTGGAAAATTGATCCACTTTATATCCAAAGGGGCCTTTGGACAAATGGGCATGCATGGAAATAGGTGCCACTTGTCTAAAACTGAGCATGCATTTGAGGGGGAAGAGAATCTCCTATTTTGACCTCCATTCTATAGTATGTCATAGGGATTCTATGCCCTCAAGTCTTGCATGCTCACATAGGTAGGATAAATGGTAGTTTTTGGGTGCCATTTTTCCAAATTTGACTTTTTGGGAGTCAAACCTTGTGGCCATCCCACCCAAGGATGACCACTTTGCCACTATACCTAGGTGGGATGGCCATGAACTGTGACCATCCTAGGGTGCGATAGTCATGTCTATGCGGCCCAAAACCTCCAAAAAGTGGGTTAGAGCCTTCCAAGAGTGGTTAGGACCACTATTAAACCTTTGAGGATTTCCCAAGGGGGCCATATGGTGTCAATTAGTCAATGCTTTTGATCACCTAATCATATTGACATGATTTTAGTGTCTACAAATGCCCCTTTTTGAGATGCATTATGTGCAACACATCACTAAGAAAAAATAGATGACTAAAATATTGAATTATTAGGGTTATTAAATAACCTAACCAAATTTAGATGCCCCAATCATGGAAAGAGCATGCGTTCTTGAATCCTTGCTTTTGACGAGCTAAGGAACTTGCTTCAAGTACAACCTTTCGAGTAAGGTTGGCTTGACCTTGGACATTGTTCAATCATGAAGAGGTGAGGCCTCTAATTCCTTCATGCTTCTAGAATGCCAAGCATTTGTTTAATTTGAAATTTGTGCTTGTTTGCTACCCCAAGCAGAGGCATGATTGTCTTTGTCAATGATTCGTTGGACGAATGCAATTTGCTTGATTGAGTGTTTGATTATTGATTTTGATTATGAATGTGTTAAGTATGAATACCCCCTCAAGTTATGAGTAAATGAGGGAATGACTAGTGATAAAAGTGATGAGTCACTTGACACATATGACTTTGTTGGAGTTTCCTTAAGTTTGGTCCATTGAAAAATAGAGCATTTTTTAGAGGAATTTGGTGACTTTATTGATGCTTCATGGAAGAAAGGAGTCAAAAAGAGCTCTTGGTGAACTCGACCCGAGGGTAGGGGAGATAGTCGTAGTACTAGTACTATGTGACCATGGTGATTGAGACTCTTATGGATATTTTTGTATTTTGGATTTTTGGTATTGTGAGGTTAGAGGACCCACTTTATTGTAGCCTATGGGTAGCTCAAGGATTATGATGTATCTTTTTTCCCCATACAATATATATATATATATATATATGATATTTTATGTTTTATCATCATGTGTTTCCTACTGCTTTATGAGATGTATGCAATGTATTGATTTGCTTTATGATGTATTGATGGATGCTTATAATGTATGCATATGTTGTGATTTGATTTGATTTGATGATATGTATTTGCGTGGATGCATAGTGAGGTGGATGATTGATTGATCTAGATGATGAAATGTGTATACTATATGACATACTATGTTAGCACCACATACTGCATAGAATTCATCAATTCATGTGTAATGTTGTCATGAGACTATGTAATGGATGTGTGATAAAATGTAGGCTAATGAAATGTGATAAAATAGAATGAATGAAATGAATGTTATAGAATGTCTATGAGGTTTTCATGAGACTCAAACACTCTAGTTTACTGGTCAAAAATTATATACTAACCATGCAAGACTTTTTGACAAGGTATGAATCTGCTAGGATGACCCAGATAATCAATATCCCTATGCATGCAAGTAAGTTCATTGTTGTGATACACATAATATTACCTTATGAGTATCACGATCCTAGGTTTGTACGTAGTTGGATTAGACTACTAGGTAGTATAGCCTACCAAAAGCTAGCTCATCCACATGCAAACATTGGTCTATACACATGCAAAAAGCTAATGTGATAGACATATCATCATGCATAAGGATGCCACCATTGCCAAGCAGGCTTGATGCCACCTAACTTGTAATGAGGATCACCTAATGGTTTGTCAAATTATGAGAATTATAGGGATTCAAGTTGTATATTCCCTTATTTTCTTTTATTCAATTTCAGGGATACTTGCTCATGCTTAGTGATGAAAATCACTATTTATTTTGTATTTTGTTTTTTTTTAGCAAGGGATTTGTTTAGTGATGAAAATCACTGTTTATTTTGATTTCGATTCTTGCTTTGTGGGATTTTTCTTATTGATAATGGTGAAAACCATTGTTTATTTTTGGGAATTAGGTAAGGGGGATCTTGTCCTTTTGTCAATTCTCAGCATTCTTGATCCATTCTCATAGGGGGATGAGCAAGATAATATTTTCACTTAAGGTAACCTAGACCATTTCGTAGGTTTCATATTTCCTTGTGCAAAACTTAGATTTATTAGTTTGAAAATATGTTGGGATTTTGATGTATACAAGGTATAATCTAAGCAAGACTCTACCTCCTAAAAATCAAGATAGCTTTCTACAAAATCTGAAAAGAAATTAGAGATGACTGAGTGACCTAAAACCTTAACAACATTCTAGAACAAATGGCTAGGTGAAGGGAATGGACACAAATATGGAAAAGTGGGAAACATAGGTAAAAATGATCAGTGAAATATGAAATGATGTGGATAATGACTTGAACAACATTGATTTTGAATGACGACTAATTTATAGTCTCAGTGGTAGACACATATATGAGCAACTCTAAAATACGAAGTGCAATGATGAGTATGTCAAATGCAAGTGATGATATAATGCAATGGTATGCAACTTGATGAAATGCAATATTTTTGTAATTTTGATGTTTTGATAATATTTTCAGTTTTAATGGATATATATGTATATAAAAGTTGACCAATGGGCTTACTAGATACCATTGGGGCTTTTTGGGTGACCAAAGGGCTTATAGATGCCTTTGGGGAATTTTGGGGTGATCTAGACGGTCATAGACTACCTAGGAGAATTTTGGGTTGACCAAGTGGTACATAGATACCCTTGGAGCATTTTGGGGTGACCTAGATGGTCATATATTGCCTAGGAGTATTTTGGGTTGACCAAGTGGTACATGGATACCCTTGGAGCCTTTTGGGATGACCTAGATGGTCATAGACCACCTAGGAGAATTTTGGGTTGACCAAGCAGTATGTAGATACCCTTAGAGCCTTTTGGGGTGACCTAGATGGTCATAGACCATCTAGGAGCATTTTGGGTTGACCAAGCGATACGTAGATACCCTTGGAGCCTTTTGGGGTGACCTAGATAGTCATAGACTACTTAGGAGTATTTTGGGTTGACCAAGCGATACGTAGATACCCTTGGAACATTTTTGTGTGGGCCACAACACTCTAGGTAGGGAAAGGCCACAGATGAAGGATATTCAAGGGTTTAGGATCCTCTATTCCTTCAAGGAAGGCTAGGCAGTAAGTTTTGGGTACGATTTGACTAGGGATGACAAAAGGACCTAACTAGTTTACCGTAAAATTGTCTCAAAAATGGGGCAACAAATTAGAATTTTATTGATTCTCTTTTAGAATGAGGTCATCAACCTAAAAGTCTCAAGGATGGAATTTCATGTTATAAGCTCTCTTGAGTCACTCTTGATAAACACACAAGTGCTCAAGAGCATTGAAACATCGTTCATCAAGCAACATAAGTTGGTCTAAGCGAGCCTAACGCAAGGTATCATCATTGATGAATTCTTGCATGGATATGCATAGTGATGGGATTTCCAACTCTAGAGGCATGAATACCTCAGTTCCATACACTAGTGAAAATGGGGTGGTCCCAATGGGCGTTCTAATACTAGTGTGGTAGGCCCATAGAGCAAGGGGTATTTGCGTGTGCCAATCGGTGTGATTTTCTTTAACTGTTTTCTTCAAAATGGAAATCAATGATTTGTTCGATGCCTCTACTTTCCCATTCGCTTGTTGATAGTAGGGCATCAAAAAATTGTGCTGGATATTATGCTTTGCTATCAAAGCATACATATATTTATTCTTGAATGATGTCCCATTTTAAAAAATGATCTTGGATGAAATATCAAAATGAAAAGTGATATTGTGCAATATGAACTCCGCTATGCGAGGTCTTGTTGTAGTGGTAAGGGGAATTGCTTCCACCCATTTTGTGAAATACTTGGTAGCCATAATGATGAATGTTTTATGGCTCAAGGAGGTAGGTGAGATTTTCTCAATTAAATCAAACCCTCATTGCAAGAACAACCAAGTCGATTGAATTGATTGTAAGGCCTGAGAAGGTACATGTGTTAGGTTAGCATGGTGTTGACACTTTATGCACTTCTTAATATAAGTGCAATAATCTTGCTCTAATATTGGACAATAATAGCCCATGTCAATAATGCACTTTGCGATGGTCATGCTGCTGAAATGACCACCACATGTACTATCGTGCGCTTGGGCGATTGCCCAAACTAATTCTTGATGCTCTAAGAAACAAATGAGGATTAATTTATAGCTCTGATGATACAAAATATCTCCTAGAAAGACATACTTTGTTGCATTTTGTTTAAATATCCTTTTGGTGGTATGTGATAACCTTGGCAGGATACTACCAAGCTTTAATTACTCCTTGATTTGGATAGACCAATATTGTTGTGAGGAAGCCTTGATTGTATGAATTGCCTATACCTTTTGAAGTTCATCCCGAGCAAATGCTGAGTGGGGGAGAACTTGTAAGAATAGTGTTGTGCTACTATCAAAAGGGGTTTGAGGGAATAGAGTCCCCCAAGAAACATGATTTAGGTGCTCATGAATTTGTGAGAACCTATCTTGATGAGGTTCAATTTGAATCAAATGGACCTCTAGCGTGGACTGAGCATTCTCACGCTCAATCATAGATTGTGACAGTGTTTTAACCTGAATGTTTGTCATATCATCGATAGGGTTATGCAGGATTAAAGACCCCTAGAAAGACATGGTATCCAAAAAATGATTCAATGAGCGAGGGAGTGTATTGATGTCATACCTTTCAAACTTTGTCAGAATTTTATCCACAAGGGCTTTATAGGCTTGTAGAACTAGGTACTTACATTGGTAAATCCTTTTGACCTAGTTTACGATGAGCAAGGAGTCATAAAAAATGTTGAGCTTGGTTATTTTCATAGCAATAGTCATTTTAAGGCCTATGAGCAAGGCTTCATACTTGACATTGTTGTTAGTACATGGAAAATTGAGTTTGAAAGATAGGGGTATAGGATCCCCTTGAGGTGTGAACAAAATGATTCCTGTGTCACTCCCTTGCTCACACTTGAAGCCATCAAAGAATAGAGTCATATCGACTTGTAACTCAAGCTCATTAAAATCAAGTGATTTTGATATGTGGAAGACTCCATCACCGGGAAGCTCCATGCTAAGAGGCTACTCATTCTAGAGGGGAGCCTCTACGAGCTGATCAATGATGAACTGACCCTTAGTTGATTTTTGTCTAATAAATTCTAGGTCAAACTATGTTGACAATATGATCCATTTTACCTTGTGACTATTGTGATAAGTATGACTTATCATGTATCACAATGGATTATCCTTTGATTCAACATACATGGTATGAATAAGCATGTAATGGCATAGCTTCTTGGTGGTAAAAACCATCGCTAGGCATAACTTCTCAATATATGTGTACTTTATTTCATAGCTGACCAAGGTGCGGCTAAGATAGTAAGTAACCTATTCCTTATGCAATTCATTATTTCAAGCTAACATGGCACCCAATGTAATCTTAGTGGCTAAGATGTATAAGCGAAATGACACTCCTGGTCTAGGTAGAGCCAATACTAGCGATGAATCCAGCTATTTTTTGATTGCATCAAGGACAACTTGACACTCGTCATCCCAATGGAATGTGATCCCCTTGTGCAGTAGCTTGTTCATGGGTCGACATTTGTTTAACAATTATGCTATGAAGCACTTGATGGACGTGACCTTACCCTACATGTTTCAAAGTTGCTTAATGGTATTTTGGAGAGGCATCTTGAGGATTATCTTGACCTTGTTGGGGTCGACTTCGATGCCTCATTTTTAGACTATAAATCCCAAGATCTTTCTAGATGTGACGCTGAAGATGCACTTCTTGGGGTTCAGTCTCATGTTATGTTCAATAAGGTGATTGAGAACTTTGCGCAAGACATCGAGATGCTCATAGCATAATAAGGATTTGGCCAGTAAGTCATCCATGTAATCTTCTAAAATATTATGCATGTAATCGTGGAATATGTATGTCATGGTGCATTGGTAGGTAGCACTAAAATTTTTAAGGCCAAAAGGCATGACATTATGGAAAAATGTCCCCCAAGGCATTGTGAACATTGTTTTGAGCTGGTCTTCTAGATTGATATGAATTTTATTGCACCCAAAGAAACCATCCATGAGGGATAACATTTAGTGGCCTGTTGTCGCATCTACCAGGGTATCCATGCCTAGAAAAGGGAAATCATCCTTAAAACTCACTTTGTTTAGGTCTCAAAAGTTGGTGCAAATGCAAATCCTCCTGTTAGGATTCTTGATGGAAACCATATTGGAAAACCATGGTAAATAGTCTACATAAATGACAAACTTGGCATCCAATAGCTTTTGTAAATCATATTTGACCATTAAGGCTAATGTCAGATGCATATTTCTTAGCTTTTGCTTAATCGAATTGGCCTTGGGGTCAAGTATCAGATTGTGCATGATTAGATTTGGATCCAATCCTGACATGTCTTTGTAAGACCATGCAAAAGCCTCTTTATTCTTTGTGAGAAGGGCTATGTAATAAACTTACTCTTTGAGGGATAGGATTTCCCATAAATTTATATATTGTATATTCTCGGGATCTGAATTAATATCTTTATAAATTATTAGCTCGATTGACATATGCAACCCCTCCTCCAACTGGTGAGAACTAGGAATTAGGTGAATATCATCTCCTGTATTTAGGTCAAAAATTGGAATGTCAGGTTTCTTCATAGCATGAAGACATCATGAGTAGGCCTTGGAGAAAAATGAAATGGCTGTAACATCTCATCATAAGGCCAATACTCAAAATATTATGGGAGAGAATCTCCCCAATCAAAGTCAATTGCCCCCAAGTCAAGATGTAGTGGCTTCAAGGGGTTATTCAGATCATGCAAAGGCTCAAAGAGGTCTATGGAAATAGTGTTTATGGATGGATGATTTTCCCTAGGTGGTTGGTGGTGTCTATCAACATTAGGATGTCACAAGACCTATGGAGGTGGTTGTGATGGAGGTTGAATGATTGGAGGTTGTCGATAAGGAATGCATTTGCCTTGCTCATACAAGCCCAATTCATAATTGTGCCAATTACAAAGGTGAAGATATCTCATGGCGAAGGTAGGATTGGACATGTAGTTGATGTCCTCAAAAAAGGGTACTTCATCCTCTTCCTACTATTGATAAGTCTCAATACCATATTCAAGACCCCCATAGATGAGATTTGTGTGATTAGGAGAAATACCAAGAGGTATGATAGTGCCTATGGGAAGATGCGATCGACCCATATCTTACACCGACTTGATGGTAGGGGTAGCTATGACATTCCTAACCATGTATTCTCCTAATATGGTAGAATCTAGGTGCACTATGACCTATGGCTATGGAGAAGGAGGAGATAGGAGTGAGGCTTGAATTGATTCAACATTTGCCTCATGAGGTAGCTCCTCATCCACTAGGCTAGGAATCTCACTTGTGGAGATGGTGGATATGGTCAAAGGGATCTCATCAACAAGCCTCTTGTCCATGTTCCTTGGTGGAGGATTCGTTTATGATGAAGACATGTCTGGGGGTGTACCAGAGGGTGCTAAATATGAGGATGGTATGGCATGAGATGATGATGGATTGTATGAAGGTGATGATTTTGGAGTCAGACCTTGGCTAGATTCATTCGATTGAAAATCCATATGGGTGGATGATAAGGTAGACTCAGGTATGATCTGCACCATGTTGCAGTACTTGAAGGGTTGTAGGTCTGTAGAGACATCATGAACTTGCATTTAATAGGTGTATTTTAGGCACTGGTGAGTGATAGAAAGGACACACTTCATGTCCCTGATTCATGGTCTACCCAACAAGATATTGTATCTGTAGGCCAAAAATTCTCGCACTCCTTTCCTCAAGGCAGATGGATCCATGCCTTAGAGGGGAATGGGAGAATGGATGGTCTACACCTCGAAAGAGAGGTACTTAATCATACCTTCTATATATGGTGATTTTTTGACGAATGGGTTTTGGGTTCACCAGGAAACATTTGTGGCTATTTTTGAGCCTAGGTTTTGGGATTTGTTTAGATGTGTTCTTTTTAATCCAATATCACACGCGCCTAAGTTTGGCCAATATGCAACTAAACTAAGCTATATGCACTTTTAATTTCAAATGTAGACAAAGAATACAGAAAATAGAATGTTTAAGTCAATGCAATACCTATGGAAGAGATTTCCAACCTCGTATAATGTAGATTCTAAAATTTGTAAGCAGTCCAGTTTCGTATAGTGTAGGGCAATATCGTATTACGATCTCGCAAGATCGTACGATGATCAGCAATATCGTACTCCGATCACAGACAAAAAATATACGATTTTGATAGAAGACAACAGATGCATGGATAGAGGATAAAGAACAAGAATTTATGATTCTATTTACCTTTGCAACTATAAATTTGACCTATTGAATACTACTGAGTAATAACACTAATAGGAAATGATTAACAAATGCACCTAATTACCTAAAATATGCAACTACATGAGATTTTAGGTGAACTCCAAGAATGCATATGATTTAATCTAAGTTTTCTTATGATAAAATGCTAAATCAAATGTAAATCAAGCAAGGAAAGATCAGAATATGCAAACTGGAATTTGGTGTTGCCCCAGATCAGTTGTAGGTGATATCGTATAGCTTTGGCAAGATCGTATCCTAAACTTGCAAGTTCGTACTACGATCGCAATATCATAACCTTTGATCTTGCCAAAATCCTTTGATCTTGCTAAAATTCTTCGATCCTACAAGCAAATAATGAAATAACTAGAGCTAGATGCGAAATTGGACTAAGTTCTCTAAAGTGCGATGGAGCCAGGAGAATTGCAGAGGGGATGGTCTGATTAAATAGGTAGGGGAGAGTGTCCAGAATAGGGAGGAGGTTGGATTGTTGCAACTTCTTCCAAGCTGGGTGAAACCGAACGGATCCGATCTCGCAAATCCCATACAGTTACACAGGCGGAGGCAAAAACCATTTAACTAACTTTATCTTTTTCTTATTTTTAAATTTTCTATTTCAGAGCAAGATCGTATTACGATCGATGATATCGTACGCCGATCGTAGAGATCGTATTGTCTGAAATCATGCTATGATTTTAGAGGTCATACTATGATCTTGCTGATCGTAGTACGATCTCATCAAAAAGGCACGAATTTTAAGGTAATAAATGCAAAATACAATTTTTACAATTTTTGTGTTTTTCATGCAAATGTGTCAAATGAGATGAGTCAATTTTAAGGTGTTACATTTTGCCCCCTCTTTAGCATAGTTTTGGAAGAAATTGCATTAAAGAAAAAGTATGACATGTTGTACGAGAAAGCAAAATTTTATTACAATTTTCATTGATGATTTTAAGTTTTGATGTAAGTTGTTTCGAAATACAATATTTATGATACCCCCTTCGAGTTTTTATATCCAAATTGACGTTTGGATAAAAACTCAAAAATTTGGAGTAAAATGAGTAAATAAGAAAAATAACATGAAAAAGTAACTCATTTACTTTTTACCTTTGTGCACTTTCAGAGCTCTGGAGAAAACATGGCAGGAGCTTCTCATCATGCAGATTTGATCCGGGTGGGAGATGGAGCACTCCGGGTAAGGATTTCTTGCTTGTTTAGGATAAATTTTTCATATTTTTTTGTTAAATTTTTAATTAAAATTGGATTTTTAGGGCACGACTACCGTCGCATAGCCCTAATTATGAAATCATAACATTTTTCAATATCGTATGATACGATATTGAAGAAATAGGTACGATTTCATCAATATCGTATCAATTATAAGCGATATCGTATGATACGATATCACAAAAATTGATACGATCTTGACGAAATTGATACGATTTCATCTGCTCTTTGATACAATTTTGCTATTTTTTATTTGATAATATTTTTAAGTCTGATTACTAATATTTTGTTGTTTTGTGTTTTATTTTGACAGTTGGCTGAATTAAAGAACCAGAGTGGAGACATGCCACCTTACAGGCAGATTTAGATGCCCTTACAGATGATGAGTGGGCTACTCTAGAGGCGGTAGGTCTCACACATGTGGTAGAGATGCCACATATTTGCCTAGATATGCGACTACTAACAACGTTAGCAGAGAGGTGGTATCCAAAGTCTTCTTGCTTTTAGCTACCGACAGGAGAGATGGCTCCTACCCTAGAGGATGTCTGGAGGATTCTGAGGTTACCACTATGGGGTATCTAGATTGCTACATCTAGCAACCAAGGCCAGGCTATGCACCGATTGACTGGAGATCCAAGCTTCCTATTGAGGAAGGGAGGAGTTCCATTGGAGAGACTTGGTAGGATAGAGGGAGTCTCTCGATTGATAGTACTACTGAGTGGGGTTGTGAGTGGGTTGATTTTGTGCCATCCTAGTGGGATGCAACTTCCTTGGACCTTAGCAGAGGTCATATGTGATATGAGAGATCAGAGGGTCCACTTTTCTTGGGGTTCCTTCCTCTTATGTAGACTATATAGATTTCTGCACAGAGTAGTCTACAAGGAGGGCAAGGGCCTCATTTTGACATCATTTCTATAGGTGTGGTGTTGGGAGCACCTAGCTATCGAGTGACCTACAAGGTTGTCATTGGTTAGGGTGATAGATGACCAGCCTAGGGTGGCTGAGGATAGGCCTCGGGTATTCTATTGGCCTCTACAGGGAGGACGTGGGAGACGAGCCAACCTTGTTGGTATGCGATGGCTCCTAGATGATTTATTGGTTGAGGATATTACATGGAGGCCATGGAGAGGACTTCCAAGATGGGAGGAGGATACCTTTGAGCTAGCCCACATCAGGTGGACCATTTGGTTATGGATGCATGATGGGGAGGTGGAGTTGCACCATTTTGATCGAGTGCAATGATAGTTTGGGCTCCGATAGGACATTCCTTAGTATAGGAATGTTACTTTTGCTAGGTCTACTTGGGATCCTACCACTCTCAATGGGGCTCCCAACTTGGCAAAATTTTTGGATCCAAAGCCTGATGATGCTCTAGTAGAGACAATGGTAGAGGATGATGTTGGAGTTATAGAGAGATATAGACATTGGTATGCCCATATCTATCCTACTCGATTGAATCCATGGAGGAGTGTAGTATTACGGGAAGCCGATCAAGTTTTTAGACAACGTCGATCAACGAGCTAGTAGGAGCAGTTAGTCACTCATGCATCTTCGAGGAGACCAGGTCTTCGTACTCGGGGTGGTCATATATCTCGGAGATGACTGATTCTCTAGGGGAGATAGGAGAGGAGGGCTTCACCCCAGGAGGAGGGAGGAGCATCTACTCATCATGAGGAGAGACCACATTCATCCAGGAAGGGCAAGAGGATACTGGAGGAGGGAGAGAGTAGTGAGATGGCTACTCTATGGGGAGAGGTGGCTCGGTTACAGGGGGAGAATGCCACCCAGAAGACTACTATAGAGTCTCTAGAGGGAGAGCTAGTACATACTAGAGCTGAGGATGCGGAGCTATGTAGCAGGATCTAGACTTTGAAGAGAGAGTTGGTAGAGGCTCGAGCATAGGTGGGACAGAGAGTTGGGGCTATGGTACCGACTCAGACAGGGCGATCTGAGTGGAGTTGGGTAGGGGATGAGTTACTATGAGTAGTGGCACAGATGAACTTCTATCAGACTCTATATTTTGTATTGGTACCTACGGATCGGAGAGAGCCTCTCCCTATTGATATTGTAGAGCCGATTCGAGTTGGGTCATCCCATTCTACATCTAGGGCATCTTCCTCTAGGACCGCTATGGTGACATGAGATATGCCACCACCACCTCCACCCCCTGGTGGAGATGATGAGGCACAGAGTTCTAGGGCCTCTAGGGGATGATCCTAGATATTTGTATGATATATCTGACTGAGTATGCCATTTTTGAGGATTGTGGCATATCAGTCTAACTTTATTTTTGTATATAGATTTTTGAGATATATATATATATATTTTGTCTCTTATATGACTTCATGTGTTTTGTTTAATTAATTTTGCATTTTAATTTTTGGATGATGAGATGTTTATTAATCATGCTTTGAGTAAATGAAATAAATAAAATGATTTGATTTTTGAAAATGTGTTTATGAAAATGAAATGTTTTAGAATAAATTTTGATATATTCTAGCAATAAACCTCAAAGGATGTTGTGTTGTTATGAGACTGTTGGTGGAGTTCAAAGCTCGCTAAGTCATGAAGCTAATCCTGTTTGTGAGGAATGTTTTTGATATTGCTAAAATGGTCGTTTTCTTAAGAATAATCTTAAGGCTTTTGTGGTAAAAAAGAATGTGTTTGATGTTGTTTTGGAACAATGTGTTTAATAAGTGTTTGTGAAAATTTGTTGATTGGGCATGAAAAATTTGAAAGATGATTTGTGCTAGGCAAAGAATTCCTAATTCCTTAAGAATAATACCATCATCGTGAAAATCAAAATGAAAATGCAGGATGATATATAATTTTTGTCTATTCTTTAAAATGCAAAATTAACGTTGGATAGATCATTATGTCACATGTGCAAAATATTTTATAATTTTTGTAAAGAAATATATGGAATTATTTTGGGGTATGAAAAATTAGAAGTATGATTTGCGCTAGGCATAAAATTCCTAAGTGTGAAATTTGAAGAAAATAGTTACTTAGGAACTATACCATCATCACGAAAATCAAAATGAAATGCATGATGATTATGTTTGATTTTGCAATATTATTTGAGATAAATTATTGTGCTATGATGATAAAATAATTTATAAGAACTAATGCAAAGGATTGAAATTAATTATCTAACAAAATTCCAAAGAAATATTTTAACTTATTTCCAAGACAAATTCAAATTTATCTAGAACCAGTGTGTGAAAAGTGAATTCATTATCTATTTTGATTGTCATGATGATACAAAATCTCTCAAGTAACAAATGTGTGTGCTTTGTAAAGGTTAATTTACCAATTTTGAGTAAGGTAATGATAAGGCAAACTTAAATGAACCAATGTGTGTGCGAGTGAAATGTTCATTTGACCATGATTTTGTGCATGCAATGGTACTGAACTACTATGTAAATCAAATTACCAAAAGCTAGCTAATCCAAATGCGGACATTGGTCTGTACAAAAGAGGAATTACTAATGTGATAGACATATCGCCATGTGAGAAGGAATTACCCAATGTCAAGCAAGTTGGGCACAAATCACCTGTTATGGGGTTTACCTCATGATTTTCGAATAACTGAGAAATTCCAGGGATTCAAGTTCAATACTCCCTTCTTTTCTTCACATTTATAGGATAGGGATTTCTTGTCCATTTTTGAACAAGGGGATTTTATTGCTTTGGAACATTTTTCTTTGATTTTTGCTTTTTTTTTTTTTTTTTTTTTTTTTTCTTTTTTCTTTTTTTTCTTTTCTTTTTTCTTTTTCTTTCTCTTTTTTGGGATACTTGCCCAGATTAGACGTGGGGCAAGGGATTTTATTCGGGTAGGGAGGAGCTTGTCCTTTTGCCAATTTCTCAGTATTCTAGACCATGCACATGATAGGATAGCAAGAAAAACTCTTTCACTTAAGGTATTTAAGATTTACTAAGCAGTATCATTTTTATCGAATTTGCAACAAATCATTTTTAATATGTAAAATGTGTTCTTGGTTCAAGAAGTAGCAAGATCATTCACAATACTCAAAATTATTTAATGAAGTAATAGTGTTCTTTGGTACAAGAGAGATTTATAATCAAAGCAACAAAATCAAAATTTATTAAATATGAATTTTAGTGCATGGTTCAAGATAACTTTTGAATTTATCTGAAGTAAATTAAAATATAACTTGCAATCTTAGTAGATAATAAATGCAGAAATAATGA
Organism: Wollemia nobilis; assembly: GCA_028583015.1. Taxonomy (NCBI): domain Eukaryota; kingdom Viridiplantae; phylum Streptophyta; class Pinopsida; order Araucariales; family Araucariaceae; genus Wollemia; species Wollemia nobilis. The sequence continues at coordinate 5,592,640 of JAQPPZ010003223.1, forward strand.
TCTAATAATGCTTTGAAATATTTTTGGAAATTTTTAGATTTTGTAATTTTTTTGGTTATTTTTGATGATATATTGAAATGTATGAAAAAAATATTTACAACTATGTACAATGATGAGGCTTTTGGCTTTATGCATAATATATTTTTAGATGCATAATATTCATGGGTTCCTTGAGATATTTTCCATCCAAGGTAGCCAATCTATATGCACCTGATCCAAATTTAGTAGTGATGATAAATGGTCCAAGCCAATTTGGTTGGAATTTTCCTTTAAGGTCTTTTCTTGCATTAGTATTTTTTTATTTTCTTTTAAGACTAAATCTCCAACTTCAAATGATCTATTATGGAATTTCTTTGCATATGATCTTTTAAGTTTGTCTTGGTAGGCACGAAGATGCTCTAAAGCATGGATGCACTTTTCATCTAGAAGTTCCAACTGACTTAATCTGCCAGCACGATATTCATCTCCTACTTCAACATCTTGAAGTAAAAGAGCTAAAGAAGGAACTTCTAACTCAAATGGAAAAACCGCTTCAACACCATAGACCAAGACAAAAGGTGAAGCACCAGTAGGAGTACGAACACTAGTTCGATAAGCCCACAAGGCAAGATATAATTGTATGTGCCAGTCATGACCTGTTTTATTAACCAATATTTTTAGGATTTTGATTAGTGTTTTATTAGATGCTTCAGCTTGGTCATTTCCTTGTGGATAGTAAGGAGTAGACCATCTATGTTGAATTTTATATTTTTGACATAATTTTTTAACATCTTTGTTTTTGAAGCATGTACCATTGTCAAAAATGAGATTAGATGGAATTCCAAATCTACAAATGATTTGATTGAAGATGAATTTGGAGACTTGAACTCCTATGCAAGAAGCTAAAGGTATAGCTTCAACCCACTTTGTAAAATATTTTGTTGTAGTTATTATAAATTTATGACCATCAGATGAGACTGGGTTGATTTTACCAATAATATCTAAACCCCATTTAGAGAAGGGCCAAGGAGAAGCTATGGTTTGGAGTTCCTGAGCAGGAGCATGGACAAGGTCAGCATGTCTTTGAAACTTGTCACAATGATGCACATAATCATTAGCATCCTTTTCCATAGAAGGCCAAAAATAGCCCATTCTAAGGAGTTTTTTAGCAATGGCACTTCCACTAAAGTGTCCTCCACAGGATCCATCATGGGCTTCACTTAAGGCTTTCTTAGATTCTTCTAGGTTTAGACATATTAATAGGATACCCTCAAAATATATTTTATATAAGGTATTACCAATGATTACGAAGTGAATAGCTCGCTTACGTAGTAACCTACATTGGTTTCTATCTAATCCTTCAGGGAAAGTCCCATTCTACAGAAAGTTAAAAATATCTATGTACCAAGGTTCTGGGGTAATTTCATTAATAAAAAATACATCCAATGGCTCTAAGAAGGATTTAGAGGAAGTGGGTTCTTGGAGTTTATGAATAATTATAGTAGCATATTCATCATCCAACTCCAAAGGCAACAAAGAGCCACAACCATATACTCAACAACACGGTTGCTAGTTCTAGGAATGGCTTCTAAAGTTACCTTTTCAAATAATGAAACAAGCTTAAGCACATATTATTTATAAGGATGAATTTTCTCATCTCATGTTTGATAAAATTCATTGATTTGATTTATCATGAGTTGAGAATCTCCAAAAACTAATAAAACTTTAATCTTTAAAGCTAAAGCAGCTCGTAATCCAAGGATTAGAGCTTCATATTCTATAGTGTTATTAGTACAAGCAAATTGTAATTTAAAATATAAAGGTATTAGGTGCTTTTGAGGAGATATTAATATAATACCTGCACCTGCACCACTCATACATCTAGCTCCATCAAAAAACAATGTCCAAGTTTCAGAATGATCTTCTTCTAAATTAAGGCACTCATCCAGAAATTCAATATTCATGGGATGAGTAGACTCTATAGGAGCAACAACTAACTGATCAGCTATAACTTGGCCTTTTATGGATTTTTGGCTGATAAATGCAAGTTCAAACTCACTAAGAGCAAGAACCCACTTAGTTGTGCATCCTGATAAGTATGGTCTACTCATCAAGTACCTTAATGGGTCAGATTTAGCAATGACATATGTTTTCTGACTAAGCATATAATGACACAATTTTTGTGTAGAAAACACAACTGCTAAACAAAGTTTTTCTAATGGAGTATATCTTATTTCATAACTTATTAAAGTTCTACTTATATAATATGTGGCTCGTTCCTTCTTTTCATCATCAATTTGAGCCAACATAGCTCCAAGTGCCAGTTCTGAGGCAGAAATATATAAAATGAAAGGACAATCTGGTCTAGGTGGAACAAGCACTAGAGGATTAAGAAGGTATTGCTTAATGCTATCAAAATCTTCTTGAAATTCCTTATCCCATTGGAAAGAAATATTTTTCTTAAGTAATTTAAGAAAAGGTTATGTTCTATCTGCCAATTTATCAATGAAGCGACGAATAGCTTGTAACTTTCCTTGCAAGCTTCTTAATTATGATATGTTTTTAGGAGGTGGCATATCATGGATAGCCTTAATATTTAAAGGATCTATCTCTATGCCTCACATAGAAACAATGACTCCTAATAATTTTCCAGATTTTACTCCAAATACACATTTTTCTAGGTTTAAACGTATCTGATATTCTCTTAATCTGTCAAACACTTTTCTTAAATCATTAATGTGATCATCTTCTTTAGTTGAGTGAGCTATAATGTCATCCACATAATCATGCAAAATTTTATACATCATATCATGAAAAATATATGTCATAGCTCTTTGATATGTTGCACCAACATTCTTTAAACCGAAGGGCATGACTTTCCAACAAAAAGTCCCCCAAGGTGTAATGAAAGTTGTCTTAGCTTGGTCTTCAGGAGCTATTCTAATTTGGTTGTATCCTAAAAAACCATCCATAAGAGATAACATCCCACTCCCAGCTGTAAAATCTATGATTTGATCCATATTAGGGAGAGGAAAGTCATCCTTAGGGCATGCAACATTAATATCTCTAAAATATGTGCAGACCCTAATTTTAGTAGCTTCTTTCTTAGTTACTGGAATGACATTTGATATCCACTCAACATAGTCAATAGCTTGTATAAAATTTACATTCAAAAGCTTCTCTAATTCACTTTTAACTAGTAGTGCTACTTTAGGATGCATTTTTCTAAGTTTTTATTTTACAGGTTTAGCATCAGGGCGCACTACTAGATGGTGCACAACTACAGAAGGATCTAGGCCTGGCATATCTACATATGTCCAAGCGAAGACATCAGGATATTCGGTAAGGAATTCAATATATAGCTTTTGTTTTTCTTCACTTAACTCAGATCCAATTTTGACCATGTGATGATTCTCTTCTGTTCCAATGTTAATTTTTATGAAATTTTCTACAATAATATTCAACTCTCTTTCAAAGTTAGGAGGTGCGGGTGACACCCCCATTTCTTGTAGTTCTTCTAGTGTATATTTTGCTAATTCTTCTTGTGGGTTAGTAGCTTCTATGTGAGCTACACATGACATTGATCCATCAAAGAAAAAATTATTTCTTAGAACCTCATCCAGAGATATATCATGACAGATATCCCCCTCTAAACATTCATCCAAAGAAGCAATCATTTCTGGATAGACCATAGTTAACATATTACAATTATGTATCATTTTAAAAGGTTCTTTTTGTTCCATATATTCTTGATATGTTACCAGGTGGTCATCATCTTCATATGGGAATGGTTCTATTTTTGTAGGTATATAACCAAGACCACATCGGGCTGGCCACTCTTCGACCTCCAAAGGTTCTTTTATACCATTTTCATGAGGTCCTAAACCTTTACCTCTATAACCCATACCACACATCATTGGTTTTGATTTTATATATCCATCAGAAAAATAACATTTAGCAAATCCATCTTGATCAATTGTAATTTTTATAGTTGAAAATTTACCCCAATCATATCCTGCATAAACAAAGGCACAACTCCCAATATGACAGATGCTTCCCTTCTTTGGTAAGCCTAATGTTCGGGGAGATGGTGGTAATTTAGATAGTACCAAGGAATCTTGGGTAGCAAAATTAACTTCTTCTGTTGTTGCCAGTACTGAAGATAAATCTGGTAATACTTCATCCGAAATGGCATATGAAGTAGATGGATTATCTTCCTTGGTTGGTTCTTTAGATGCTGTAAATTTAAATGTTGTAGATTCAAGAGGTGGATCTGCTATTATAGGTTTAGGAAATGGATTAGATATAGGTTCAGAAGGTGATGATGATAATGATGTTGATGATTTAGACTATGTTTTTGATGATGTGGATTTAGAAGGTGATTTAGCTTTAGAAGGTTTTGATGATGAAGATGGACTAGGATGGACAACAGACATAGCAGGACAAAATGGAACTCCTACAGGTTCTGCCACAACACACATATCAAATGGTCTAGGATCTCCATGAATAGTGACTAATTGATTTTTAAATTCAAATTTAACACATTGATGTAACGTGGAAGGTACTGCTCTCATCGCATTGATCCAAGGTCGACCTAGAAGAATGTTGTATGATGCAAAACAAGGTACAACAAACACAGTCGTATCTAAAATCCTTGGACCAACTTGCAATGGGATCTTCATAACTCCACATGTTTCTTGAGTTTCATCATTAAATGCTTTAATAATCATTTCAGTTTTTTTCATATCTTCTTTCTTAAATCCAAACCTTTGAAATAAACCATATGTGCATACGTTTAGTGATGATCCATTATCAATTAAGACTCTCTTAAATCCTACGTCTCCAATCAATGTTGTGATGTATAGAGGATTATCCCTATACATACTTTGAGGAGGGATATCTTTATCACATAAATCTATGAAGTTTATTTCATCCAAAGTTACAACATTTACTATAGCATTAGGTTCAATATCTTCAGGTACCATCATCTTACTTAGAGTTTTCATTAATTCTTCTCTATGCATAGAAGGAGTTCTTAAGAGATCCAAAAGAGATATTCTTGTTGTGATAGTAGCTAATTGCTCATTTATATCATATGGATATCTTTGTTGTGGATTTGCTACATTATTTCCCTTAGTAGGATTTTTTAATACAAATGGGGTTGTTTTCTCACTTTGATCCTAAGAATTTTGATTTTGTGCTTGTTGCCTTGTAACCACTCCGATGGTACCTACAATATTACTATGTCATGGATTACCAAAATGGGGTCTAGCATTTTCTACTTGCTCATTTGAAAGCCATTGTTGATATGATGGTCTAGTAGTCATCCTTCTTGGAAATGGTTCTTCTGGGACCAATAAATATATAATAGGTATGACTTGATCTGATTCATATTCAGAACTATTTGAATCAATCTCTGCTTCACTTCCTATTTTACTTTCTTCATCACTTTCCAAAGGTGTAATTTGACAACTTCTTAAGGGTCTAATAGTAACTTGAGATTCAGTATTTACACATGATTTTTGCAAATCTTTATGGGGTAAAAAACCACTAATAGTTCCCACATATCGAGTTGGATGAGTAACATTATGGTGTTCCATTTTATTTATGACTTCTTTACCATGTTTCGGTAAAGGATGTTGAAAAATATCCAAATTTTGATTTGCATTTTGATTTTGAGGTTTATGTGTATTATTTTGAGCATTTCTTGGAGGAAAACTTTCTACTTCCATTTCACCTTTATCAATTAGATCTTGTATCAAATGTTTTAACCGTTTACATGAGTTGGTTGAATGACCATCAGTCCTATGAAAGTTACAATGTAAATCGACCCTAAATCCAGCTACGGTTGTATCAGGTTGTCTTATTTTGGGCAACCGTATCAAACCTTGTTCTAATAGTTGAGGTAAAACCATATGTAAAGGTTGGTTTAATCTTGTAAATTCCCTTGGTGGTTTATCAGGAACCTTCAATACAAACTTCTTTATGGCTTCTGTAAGATTAACATTTGAATTGTTTCTACTGTCAATAACTCCATCACCTACTACTTGTTTGTTTTTGTATTGATTCTTAGAAGTTTTATCTTCATATTTCTTCTTAAATTGACCTCTTCTAATGAGGGCATCTTCTACCCTTCTAGCTAAATCAATGGCTTGATCAAAGGATGTTACTATTGCAGTAGAAAGTTCATAAGATAATTGTTCTTGTAAATTGCCTATGAATATGTCTAGCATCTCTCGATGAGGTAATGCAAAGTGTAGTTTGCCTAGAAGTTGTCTCCATTTTGTCAAGAATTCAGCAAAGTTTTCATCTTTTCCTTGTTTTAAGTTGTATAAATATTTAATGGTCACATGCCTTTCTATATAGGCACTAAAATGATGAACAAACATCTCTGTTGTTTCCTCAAAATTCCTTAAAGAGTTGTTGGGTAATTGATAATACCACTCTAGGGCCATACCTCCCAGAATTTTAGGGAACATCTTTAGCAACAACAAATCATCATGGGAGACATCATGACATGTTGTTCTAAACATACGAAGATGCTCTATAGGATCTTCAGTTCCTTTATATATCGGGAGAACAGGCATGGGGAAATGCTTAGGATAAGGTTGTGCTACAACTACAGGATCCAAAGGTTGACTACACATCTCTCGATAACTGTATGAGGGATGGTAGGGATCCATTTGGTCTAGGTGAGAAGCTAATTGTTTGACCATAGCTTCAAGCCCTTGTTGTTGTTGTCCATCAAATTGATTTGGTTGTACCATACTATTATGTCTTTGATAATAAGTGGGTGTTGTTGTGTGAAGATTTCCAACTGAAACACTATTGTGTAAAGTGTTTGTGGGAACTATGTTTTGTTGAGTTTTTTGTTGATAGTTGGTATTTTGTACTTGTTTAGCCTTTTGTTGCTGATTTGACATTTGTTGATTAAGATCTTGAGAAAATATAGAAGCAAATGGTTGCTTTTGTTGTTTAAAGTTTACTTTAGTGTTGCTAACAACCATATTAGATGACTGTGTTTTTGGTTTTGAAACATTCTGATTCAAAGGTATCATATTTTGAGTAGATGGTCCTGCTTGATTATCATCTTGGTCTATTGAAGGCATATAAGATAATGGATTTGTATGTATTCGAAATGCAGCTGCTAAAGCTGATTCCATATCACCTTCTCCTGAATTATCCATTTGTACCGCTTGACTAAATTCCCCTATATGATATTTTATGAATTGAGTAAAATTTGAAAGAGATTCAAATTTTACATTTCCCTTTTCATCTAAAGTAGGTTCATTAGGATCTTTTATTTCATCTTCCTCATTATCACCTTCATCTTCTGAAGGTACATCTTCTTCAATAAGTGCTCTATCTTCAAAATCATCTTGTTCTTGTTCTCCCATATTATCGTTATCTACTTGTTTACCACTTCTTAATTTGGGCATCTTGTTTTAGAATAATTGTTTTTGCAGATATATATCTTATATATATGTGCTAAAGTTTTGGGGTATATATGTTATATATATACCTAACTAAATAAATAAAATACTATGATTGATTTTTTATTTTTGAGTTTTTTTTTGTGATTTTCTTGGTTTTTAAGTTGCAACAACAAAGCAAACACACCTATATAATATTATGCCTTAATTTTCTTGAAAAAGTTTATATATATCATTAATAGGTTCGAGTTGATCTGGTGTCATGTAATGTTCTTCTTCAAACTTAAAGTTGCCTTTTAAGAATTTTATGAAGTGGACTATAGTAATGCAATCGACTTCACAATTTGACCTATAAAAGTATAATTCATGACAATATTCTCGATAAATCATAGCTCTAGGAACTCTATTAAATCTTCTCTTATCATCTAAGACAACCTCTCGATTTTCCACTCATGATAAAAACTTATGTACTACTATTGCATCCTCAAGATAATCTTCAAAGGAATAAAAACTTGGAGAAATGAGAGCTCTCTTATCTGCAAGCCACCTATCACATGCTCTTTGAAGGTCAAAATAGAAAGGTGCACTATAGGGATCCAAGATTCTAGACAAGTCAAATCTTATGATTTTCTTAAGTTCAAGCTCGTGATATTTTATGATGTCTAATATTTTCCAAAGTTCGTCAAGTTGTATGGATACACTACCTAATGAAGAAAATTCTTGGTTTGTCTAATAATAATTTAACATCTATAAGAACAACTCTTCTAATATTATAATCTACCATCTATGGGATGCAAAGTTATGTGTTTTAACTAATGTTTTTGTTTGATTTTTTATTTTGTTTTTATAACTGTTTAGAATATCAGAAGAAATGCCTATGTTTCACGTCGGGTTCACCAAAGAATGTAGGCCAAAAATTCTCGCACTCCTTTCCTCAAGGTAGATGGATCCGTACCTTGGAGGGGAATGGGAGAATGGATGGTCTACACCTCAAAGAGAAGTACTTAATCGTACTTTCTATATGGTGATTTTTTGACGAATGGGTTTTGGGTTCACCAGGAAACATTTATGGCTATTTTCGATCCTAGGTTTTGGGATTTGTTTTGATGTGTTCTTTTTAATCAAATCACATACACCTAAGTTTGGCCAATATGCAAACTAAACTAAGCTATATGCATTTTAATTTCAAATGTAGACAAAGAATATAGAAAATAGAATGTTTAAGTCAATGCAATGCCTATGGAAGAGATTTCCAACCTTACCTGAATCCGGATGTCTGATGTAGATTCTAAAATTTGTAAGCAATCCAATTTTGTATAGTGTAAGGCAATATCGTATTACGATTTTGCAAGATCGTATTATGATTCTGCAAGATCGTAATCCGATCATAGAGAAAAAATGATACGATTTTGATAGAAGACAGCAAATGCATGGATAGAGGATAAAGAATAGGAATTTATGATTCTATTTACCTTTTCAACTATAAATTTGACCTATTGAATACTAATGATGTAATGGACAGTAAGGAGAAATGAATTTGACAAAATGAATTTGAATTACCTAAAGTATGCAATTACATGAGATTTAGGTGAACTCCAAGGATGCAGATGATTTAATCTAAGTTTTCTTATGATAAAATGCTAAATGAAATGTAAATCAAGCAAGGAAAGATCAGAATATGCAAACTAGAATTCGATGTTGCCCCAGATCAGTTTCAGGTGATATCATATAGCTCTGGTGAGATCGTATCCTGAACTTGCAAGTTCATACTATGATCATAATATCATAACCTCTGATCTTACATAATACCTTTCGATCTTGTTGAAATTCTTCGATCCTGCAAGCAAATAATGAAATAACAGATGACAGTATGCAAAATTGGACTAAGTTTTCCTAAAGTGTAGGGAGCCAGGAGAATTGTAGAGGGGATGGTCTAATTAAATAGGTAGGGGAGAGTGTCCAGAATAGGGAGGAGGTTGGATTGTTGCAACTCCTTCCAAGCTTGGGTGAAATCGAACGGATCCGATCTCGTAAATCCCGTGTAGTTACACAGGTGGAGGCAAAAAACCATTTAACTAACTTTATCATTTTCTTATTTTTAAATTTTCTATTTTAGAGCAAGATCATATTATGATCGACGATATCGTATGTTGATCGTAGAGATCATATTGTTTGAAATTGTGCTACGATTTAGGAGGTCATCCTATGATCCTACTGATCGTAGTACGATCTCATCAAAAAGGCATGAATTTTAAGGTAATAAATGCAAAATATAATTTTTACAATTTTTTGTGTTTTTCATGCAAATGTGTCAAATGGGTGAATTAAGATGAGTCAATTTTAAGGTGTTACATATACATCATCTCACCCTCCAAGATGTGGAACAGTGTCGGTATGGTCTTTTTTTCTACTTAGATAGGTAAGAATATTATACCAACTGTTTAGCATATGGCATCATTAAATGCTCGAAGGGTGTATGTCAATGCGACAATATGGGTTGCTGGGAGCCCCAAATGATTAAGAGTTGTTGTAGTGATGATGTTGCTGGAAGAGCCAGTGTTTATCAACACTCTTTTGTAGGGTGTTCTATTTACACATGCGATGATGTGCAAGGGAGGATCCACCATATCATTTGGAACTAGTTTAAGCTCATCTTATTGGAAGGTGATCACTGGTTTCATGCATTTTCGAATATACCCCACAAAATTATTGAAGGAGTTAGACTCCTAGGGCTGTAGCTTGATTGCCTTAAGGATATCCATTAGAGCTTCTTTATGAGGTGGAGATTGTTGAATGATATCATATATGGAGAGCTAGGTAGATGTTGTTCTTAGGCTCTGAGTGAGCTTTCTCTTAATTGTGACCACAAGCATAGGTGGGAGGCTCGGCACTGGAGGCGATAGAGGCTATGACATTGAAGGAACATCATTTTAAACTGCACATGGTGTGACTGGGCTTGGGTACCACCCATTCCTCATTGCAATGTTGATCATGCCAATATACCCTTTCTTAGGGGGTGCATGATGAACCTCACTTACCTGGGGAACTGGCTTGGCCTGCTTCACATGGGTAGGCAATGGGTCTTTAAAAACACCCATCTATTGGTTTTTTGGCATGATAGGGTTATCAACTTGAAAGTCATTCCTATTGATCTTGTCTTGCATCAGATGCTTGAATTTATAGCACATTTGCATGCCATACCCATTTTGACCATGAAACTTATAGTATAGGTCTTGTCGGTATCCTTTGGGCTTTGATGCATTTGGGTTGATAGGTCAACTCTCAAGAAAATTGATTGCCTTAGCGGTGAAAAAGTGCTCAAAAAAGGAGTCCATGGAATCTATAATGGGTGTGAAGTATCGCTTGGGGTGATGCTATTGATTTTGCCCTTGATTATTTTGGTTGTCCTTGTTATAATTCCTAGGTGTGGCCTGATAATTAGGCTTTTGAAGCAACACGGGTTATACTAGCCCTAGGATGCTAATAGCAACTTGATTGACTACTATTGGATTAGGCTGCACTAGGCTATTCTTAGCATTCTTGTTCCACTCCTTGTGATGCTTAGCAATTTCTCCCTCTTGAATCTTGATGTCTTCAATTGTTCTAGCTTGTGCTAGGGGCATCTTCAAGATTCAGATATTGTTGCAATTACAACAACAATGATATCAGCTTTAGGAAACTCTTGGCAAACATCTGAGTCAAATTTTACATGGGGAGTAGATATGGTAGCTTGGAAAAAAATGATCACCACCTATTCCATAATTTGCTATTGACTCATCATATTGTTTCAACCCAGCGACATCAACCAGCATTGCCTTCCTCTAAGTGTTAAAGGCAAAGCATTCTAGAATTGTGTTTATGAGTTGATCCAAATTATGGATGCTATGCTTCGAGAGTTGGATAAACCACTCTATGGCTGGGCCAGAGAGGGTAGTCACAAATTTCTACCAAATAAAAGCATCATTATCCTAGATGCCAAAGCATTGGCTCAGGAACTTGGTAACATGCTCCTGCGCATCTTCTTCTCCCTTAAAGGTAGCCAACTGAGGCATCTTAAATTGCTATGGATAGGAAGGGGAAAGCACTAAAGTATGAAGGGGTAATATTTATAGCTAGAATAAAGTATGCTTTTGAGATCCAGATCCAGAGGTCTTGTTCTCTACTGAATCTAAGTGCTCTAGAAGTACCCTATATGCATCAAAGGATTTGATCTCCTCTTCTTTGCTCTTATCCTACAATGGAGGGAAAGGATCCTCAGGCCTATTTTGGGGTGGTGGCATGTCACCCCCTAACTTGATAAGGCATTACCAAATATTCCACCTCTGGCTTGTGCTCGATGTAAGCCCCATAGGGAATCTCTTAGGCCAGTCTATAAAGAGGAGTAGCTTCCTGCTATGGGCGCCCTATGTTTGGCCTGAGAGGCAAGTCCTGATCTAACCTAGGAGGTCATGGAGGTAACATTGGATAAGGCCTAGGAGACCTATCTCAAATAAGAGTAGGTTGCCTCGGGTGGACTTCATATCTATATTTTATAGAGTTAAGGAGCCTCTCATGTAAATTTTTTTAGAACAACTCATTGGTTTGCCGTTCGATTCTTTCTTTCTCAAGCTAATGCAAGCGATCTAGTTGTTGTTTGTCTCATCGAAGATGCTTAAATGTGCTTGGCATTTTTCATATCTTTTAATTACTTTATTGATATGTTCCACTATGTGGGGCCTAGGAGTCCTAGGAGTCTCGCCCTAAGGCCGACCTTGTTCAAGATAATCTACGATATTCTTTGCATGCTTCCCTTGATCGAGGGTAGCCATATTTATTTGATATTTAGGCTTGGGCATGTGCTCGTTATACTCAATGAGCACAGAGGCACATCGTGCTTGTGTGGTATACTACTCTTAAGGATAATCAGGGATTTCCTCATACCTTCCTTCATGAATGAGGAAGGGAAGGGTCGAGTTCGCTTGCCCTGAGCTATGAGTATCATACTCATTCTATTGCCTAGGCTGTTAGAACCTATTAGGGTAATATAGAGGTAAAATATGATCAATATGCTTTGCCCAATGTGTGAAGTCATGCTCTGGTCCATAAGATGGCGTACTAGACCTATCATGCACGTAGATGTGTGGCACCACTTTATCTACTTGCACCTCAGTGCACTATTGCCTTTCATCAAGAAATGTGTGTGATGTGTTTGCATACCAAGAACACTCTTTTAGATAAGGTCCACCACCCATAAGGGTGTCCTGCATAGGGCTCCCTTGTAAGTGTTGTTCATGTCCCACTATTATGGGACTTGGGTGAGTAGAGGCTCACCAAGGAGGTATGACCAAGACCTTGGGGCTAAAGCAAATATGACTCATGTCTCCTAGTACACTATCCGTAGCTTCCACCCTTGATTGGGCTTGGCTGCGGGTGCACACCATTGTTACTCTCTATCAAACCCTAGATGATTATCTCCTTTGTAAATTCTTAATGAAACAACACACAAGAAAGGAAACAATCAATGAAAACAAGTGATTATATCTTTTAAGTTTTAGATGTGAATCCCTAAGTTGTTTTGTGTGTTTCAGATGTGTTGTTTATAAAGAAGACCTTATGTCATGTGTTTTGAATTTTTTTGAATGATAATATTATGTTTAATTGGTTTTCACCTATATGCTTGCAACTCGACAACCGATAATGAAAGTCATGGTCACGTAAACCCACCAAAGTATGGATATGAAAACCACATCCGATCAGGGAGCACAGGTCCTACCAGTCGTCACCCAGTACTCACTTGGTCAATGTTATACCCTCTGAAGAGAATTACATGCAAATTTTCCAAGCTACATCAGGTCTTGGAGTTGGCCTTGGCAAAGAACAAGGTTTCATGGGATTTGAGGCAACAGGTGGAGATGAAAGCCACTGTCTCTGACATCTACTAGTGGTTGGTGATGAAATCCAACTCACTAGTGTTCAAGTGGAATGTGGTGTGTGTGGTTTTTTCTAAGACCAAATAAAGTAAACAATAAAGCATTCAATGATATTTCACTAAATGCAAAAGAAATGACGTTTTACTTTCAGAAAATGCTAGATAAAAAGTAACCTAGAAGATGCAAATCGTAAATGATAACCTACCCATTGGGTAGGCTACAAGAAAGAAAACCATAGAGATGCATTTCTACTTAGTTTCTTTCCAATTTTTCTTATTATTTTTGTTGTTTTCTCAATTATAAAAAATCAAACCTCACTTCTACTTTTCAAGCAATTAAGATAGGCAAGAAAAACCATATTTCAGTAGTTTTGAAAAACAAAAATGAAAACAAAGGGTTTTTATACCTACCTCAATGGCCTATAAGCCTATTATTCTTGGAATTTGGACCAAAAAATATCCTATTTTATGATCATCCTAGGGTGGAACGACGGTCAATTTTATGGTCATATTAAAGTGGGATAGTTGTGTGGCTAGCCTAGGGTGGGACAGTCAGTAGTGTAGAGGCCATTTCAGGCCAGAACGACCAGTACCTATAATAGAAAGCAAGAAAAAACATGGTTAAACCTTTAACCAATGCAATAGGGATAGGGTACCACCATGATCACCACTGAAGTAGGGGAAAAATGGTGCACCTAAGAGTGTTAAACAATATGCATCTATATCTGTATTAATGAAGCATTACAAAAGGACAAATTTAAGCAACCATAGAAGCCAAATAAGTGCAAGAAAATGTGTTTCTCTTTATTTAATTTGGTAAATCAGAACAATGGTTACATAGATGTCCCCTTGAGGGCTCTTAGTGTGATACAATTATTTACAAAAATGGGTGTCCAAGGATCAAGTCCTTTCAAACAAGCTCGTGTGCACTTCCAATGTTCTTCCTCGTACCCACAATTGATGTGGGTGAACCTATGATGCCACCACTTTGTTATTCTATGTTCTGGTCTTGTATTCCTTCCACCTATGCTGTAAAACCTGCAAATACACACAATGAAACTAGATTCATCAAATAGCAAGTGCGTAGAATGTGAAATATATAAAAGCCATGCATGCAACTATAAGATAGAAAGTGTAAATATGCAATGCACCTATCTAAGAAAAATCCAAATGATCTAAAATTGCAGATATATTTAAAATATATGATTTTGGGAAGATATAATCACAAAAATAATAGAAATTGCATCCGATTGCATGGCGCATTCACAGTTTACCAACAAAGCCTACAAAACCCAAAAGAAGCAATTTATAGATAAAAATATATACAAATAAAATGAAACTTGGAAAGTATGCATAAAATATGATTTTAAGAGAACCCATATTAGTGGATTAGCAAAATAAGTCATAGATCCATGTGCATCTTTAGATGGTCCCTAAAATCCTGCAAAACACTAAAAATGTAATATCTTACTCAATATGACTCCAAATTGCATGAAATTTTGATAGGAGGTTCATATGATACTCTAGAATATTCCTAAAAAATAAAAATAGAAAATCATAGATATATATCACCATCCCTTGTAGGTACGATGGTGACAGTCACAGAATGGGGACCATCCTAGGGTGGGATGGCCACCACTTTTGCTCCTAATTTGCCATAAATCCCTCTATGAATTGGTTAGGAACCATCTAAATGGTGTTATGGTGTTGTCATAAAATTTTGTGGTGAAATTCACTCATATGATTTGGTTTTGTAAGAAAATTGTGCCTCCTGGGTCACTCACAAACCTCCTTCTCTAGGTAGAGATTTTGAGGGAAAAAGGCACAAAAAGGTGAGGGGAAATCTTGGTAGCACTTCGTTGCTAAATCTCAAAACTCCTATATATGTTTTGTGTGGAAAATGGATCCACTTTATAGCCAAAGGGGGATTTTGGCAAATGGGCATGCATGGCAAGAGGTGCCACTTGTCTAAAACTGAGCATGCATTGGAAGGGGGAAGAGAATATCCCATTTTAGCCTCCATTATATAGAATGTCAAGGGATTCTGCACCCTCAAGTCTTGCATGCTCACATAAGAAGGATCAATGGTAGTTTTTGGGTGCCATTTATCCAAATTTGACTTTTTGGGAGTCAAACCTTGTGGCCATCCCACCCAAGGATGACCGTTTTGCCATCATTCTTGGGTGGGACGACCATGAACTATGATCATCCTAGGGTGGGACGGTCATGCCTATGTGTCCCAAAACCTCCTAAAAGTGGGGTAGAGCCTTCCAATAGTGGTTAGGACAACTATTAAACCTCTAAAGGTTGTCCAAGGGGGCCTATGGTGTGAATTAGTCAATGCTTTCGATCACCTAATCATATTGACATGGTTTTAGTGTCTAAACTTTGAAGCTTGAAAGAACCTATAATTTGCATACAAGAAATAACAAAGCATAATTAAAAGTATACGAGGCCTCTCATGATGAGGCTTTTGTCAAGAAATGTAAGAAATAGGGCTAAACTTGAAATAAGCATAAATATATGCAAAGATAACCAATAAATAGCTAAATCAATGTAAAGCATGAAGTAAAACACAAAGATCTAGCTAATCTAACATGTTAGTTACAATAAAAACATGAAATGAAGCTAATCTATGAAGATTAATGAAATCTAGAAAATATGACCAAGTAAAGGCAAAGGATACCTCTAATATTGATAATTAACCATACAAATGTGCGGAAAATGACAAATCTATCCTAATATGAGCTAATAAAGTAGTAATGAATAAAAAACTAGGCTAATAACTAAGGAAATTATGAATCAAACCCTGGCCACTATTGCTTAGGGTAGATAATCTGCTAGTCACTACTACCATTAGTGGGTACAGCCTGCAAGCCACTATCAATAATAGCGACCACAAAATGTGACTTCTACCTCTTGAATTAGGGGTTGTGACACATAATTCACTAGTTTAAATGATGGTCAAGGATCACCTACTTTTATAGAGATGGATTGGATGTTGAAATCAATTGAATTTGTGTCAGATTGGCAAGGAATTACAAGATATGCTTCTAAATCCTTTGGAAGCTCCATTGCTATTTGCATGCTTGTCACTCCACAATTGGGTATCACTTTGACTTTCCTCAAGGGTTATCAATTCACTATCCAATTTGGTAGAGCTTCACTACATGAATGTTGTATATCTTTTGCACTTATGGGAGTGCCTATAAATATGCTTCTCAAATTCCAATATTAGCTTCATGGAGAAGCCAAGATCAAGAATTACCAGCCTATGGTAGTTGGGAGGAACCTTCCAAAATATTCCTCACCTAAAACCACCCAAGATTAGTTGCATTTGGTTTTTACAACTAATTTTGGCTTAGCCTAGGAGGCCAAGATAGTTTTAGAGCTAGTCGTTGTTAGCAGGAGCAACTAGAATTGTAGTTGCTTTAAGCGTCAGTGGCTAGGTTGGCAATCACTCTGAGAATCAGTGGTTGAGCTTGCATAGGACCAGACTACCCTAGATGAGTGGTTAGACCCACTACTACCTCTTGGAAAGGTCCAATATCATCCATATGGTCTGTAAAGTTGCCCATATGAGTAGTCTTCTAAACATGATGTGTTTTAGGTGTCTACAGTACCAAATATGATTATGCTTTCAAACAAGGAGATATGGAATGATGAAAATGACCAAGTGTCCTTATGGTAGATCCTTCATCTTACCAAATTGCATGGATGCAAATCACTGTAATCACCAAGTATATAGAAAAACCTACTATATACATGATTCACTTGAATGTTGTTTGGAAGTTGGAAAATGATGATGCAAAATAATGATGTTATACTTTACAAATGATGAAAATGATTATGATTATCATTTTGTGAATATTTTGAACTTTTTGGGGGGTTTTATAATTTGTTTGGTAAATTTGCAATTTGTGGTCACAAACGAAGATTATGCGTCCAAATCAGTTGGAATCTTCACAAAACTTGATAAAATTATGAAATGTATGGATGGATGAAATTTGGGGCGATTTAGTTGGGAGAAGCTACTATTTTATGAAAATTTGGTCTTTTATGCATTTTGACACCAAACACCCATTGGCGATTTTGGTCTGCAAAAACACCCATTGATGTTTGGGCACTCTACAAATGCCCATGGGCACTTCAGTGCACCAAGAAATTTCCATGGGCATATCTAGGTGCTTGAAGCAACTATAAATATCTACTAGGATGAAAAACCAGCTCATTTGTACTTTTTGGAGAGAGAAAAGCTATGTTTAGGAGATTGGAGTGAAGTGAGGTGAGGCATTTGGAGCATGTAAGCTATGGTGGTGAAGGGAGCTAGTGTGGGGGCTGGGGATAAATATGGGGCACAAGTTTTTGAGGTAAAATTATACTTTTGTATTGTGCAATTTTTTTTTGTAAAATTATTAACTAATGTTCTGTGTTGTGCTACAACATAGGATTTTGGAGGCTTGGCACAAGTTCTCATCTTACATCCCTAAGATGAGGAAGTTGGTTTTTAAGGATGAGTGGGAGTTATTGGAGGAGGTAGGGCTAGTGGAGGGAGTATTCCTTATTTTTCCATGTATGTGGATAAGGAATTAGACCCCCTTCATACTTTGGTTATATTCATGTTGGCTAACATCATGACCACAAACAATACTGGTAGTAGGTTCCCATGGAACATGATAGGAGTAGTGAGTCACATGCTCACTAGGATGTAGGTATATGCATGGGCTCCTACCTTATTGGTGCAAGCGTATCGGGAGATATATGATGTGATGATGTAAGGGAGGAAGGGCTTGGAGTGCAGCCTACTGCTACAATGTTAGGCATGGGAGCACTTTAGTGTGGCTCAACTAAAGGGTTTAACTATGGTAGGCATGGGTAGGGAGAAGCCCTAGGCTAGGTGATAGACATTGGTTGAGGAGGTGCAGTAGAGTCATCCATTGAGGATGATCTAGTGGTATCAAAAATTATGGGCTAGACTAACATCCACCCAAGTGATATGGAGGCCATGGCAAGGCTACAGATGGACCGAGGATGGAGAGCACCTATAGTGAGTATGGTAGGATCGATGGTTGGTTGGGAGGCATAGGAGTGAGGTGGAGTACTTCTAGTTCTCATGAGTGCTCCGCTAGTTTGGGCTGAGGTAGGATGTCCTTGATGAGCCGGTGTGATATAGGAGACATTAGGAGGAGATCGGGCTACCATGCACGAAGCCATGGAGGGTGGTCTTGGAGGATGATGAGGAGATAGATCTCTCAGATGTGGAGGATGTGAGGATGACCACGGAGTATGATGCATGGTTCATGGCTCAACCACCATGGGTATCACCTCGAGGAGTAGCTAATGGGGATGGAGGTGGAGAGGCGAGGGATGAGGGTACTCAGAGATGCCCAGGATGAGGGGACCCAAGAGGCCCCCAAGCAATAGTGGTGCCTTCAATTTTATAGTTAGAGGTATTTGGCTAAGGGTGCAGCACAGTAGGATCCCAATATTAGGGGAGATGAAGGAGATGGGGAGGATGTAGAGGAGGTTCTAGATGTACCTCCAAGCCAGAGCAAGGAGGATTGGGAATATCTGGAGCAGTAGGTTGCAAAGTGGGATGCAAGGATCATGAGGTCCTAGGCAAAGCTAGTAGAGAGAGCATCGACATAATGTTGACATAGCATACCTTTGGTCTTGACACAGATATATCGAGGCATTGGAGGATAGGTTGATGGAACATCATATTCCACTTCCTGATCCTCCAACCTCATCTGTGTTCGGGGGTACGAGGCGTAGCGAGTCTAGGCATAGCTCTAGGTCTAGGGCTCCTACTAGGTCACAAGGGTCCTCTTGGAGGGTATAGCTAGTGCTTAGATGCACTTTTGTATATGAGCCTTGGTGCTCCATTGTATGTAGCCTTTTGGCATTCATTTATACATATATATACATGGATTTTACCCTTTTGTGTTATATTTTTGTGTGAATGCTTTGTGTATTGCTTTTTGTGTAATGCATGTTTATGTGGATGATTAATGTATATGATATGTTATGGATGATTAATGCAAGATGGAATGTATGGATGATTAATGCAAAGTGGCATATATGATGATTAATGTAAGGAGGCATGCTAATGATCATTTATTATTTTAGATATATTTTTTTGCCATTTTTAGCATTGTTGTTTAATCAAGGGCACCAAACTTGGTGGCATGTGGCAGATAATGGCTCATGAAATGACATGGATGTTGACATGGAAGAAGATATGGATGTTGATATGGAAGAAGATATGGATGTTGATATGGAAGAAGATATGGATGTTGATATGGAAGACTGACTATTTTGTAGAGACTCAGACATCCTAGTGGTATCAAACAAACTCACTAACATTGCCTAATCCTTTTAGGACCAAATGTGTGTGCAGTGGATTCATTTACCGAATCAAGAGCATGGTAATGACCCGAGGTAATCAAGAACCAATGTGTGTGCAAGTGAGTTCATTAACTCATCTTGAGTAAATTGGGTAAACCTATTATGGATGAAACCAAGAAGCTAGCTTGTTCGTATGAGCGGTCAGAGGTCTATTTTTAAAAGAGACATGTCACCATGCATGAGCGTACTCCACTACAAGTCAAGCATCTATAGCTCCGGTGGAGGCTAACTCCATAGTCCATGATTTGTGTTTTTGATCTTTAAATTTTTGGGGATGACTACCTAACCATCTTATGGGAAATGTAGTATGATCCTTACAACCCAATTGATCAGTGGTGTGTGATGTAAAATATTTAGAGTTTTTGTTAGGTATTTTTCCCTACTCTTTATTTTATTTTTGGAATTGTGATAGTGGTAAAAACCACTATTTTTATGGACTATGTTGCATGATGGGACTAGCAAGGATGACCCTTTTCACTTCGAGGTTCATACCAAGTATGGTGTTATATCTCTTTGACACAAGATGTTTTTAAGATGTGAAAATTGTGTTTGGTTCAAGAATATTTTGGAGTCAATTCCCAAAACTCAATATTTTCTTAATTTGTATGTGCAATGGTCCTAAAAAGAACTCGACATGTATTTTGGAGGTTGCTTAAAACACTAGGAGTGGTTGAGTGACTGAAAACACCTAGGAATTATGAATGTGGCTTGTGCTAATGGCAAGTTGACTGTGTGGATGACATTGTGAAGGTGCCCCTGATTAAGGCAACATGAATTTTTGTTGGACCAATTAAGACCTTAAACTTAATAAATGATCCCTAATATGGAATGCAAAATGTGGATGTGAATGCAATGTATGAAATGTAATTTTATGAAATGCAATGTGAAATATGGGTGAATGCATTGTTTTTGGAATGTAGATGCAAGTGAAATGTAATGTTATGAATGAAATGTATGCAAATTTTTTTGTGTATTAGCCATGTATATATATATATATATATATATAAATATATATATATCAAGTCATGCATATAATGCTCTCAAGTGTATAACATTAAGTGGTTTGGGTTCTTCCTCTCCCTCTAGACTGGCAAGCCTATAAGTATCGTTACCCACTCTTTGTGTAACGATGTATGGACCTAACCAATTAGCCATGAATTTATCATGAAGATGCGGTAATGCATTGGTGTTTTGTTGGTTCTATTTAAGAACGAGATCTCCTACTTGGAATTCATGTAGATGAACTTTGGCATTGTAAGCACGTTTGAGGTGGTCTTGATAAACTCGTAAATGCTCTAAAGCATTGACCCACCTCTCATCAAGGAGTGTGAGTTGGTCAAGATGTGCTTGTCTAGCAATGTCATCATCTATGAATTCTTGCAAAGAAATTTACAAGGAAGGGATCTCGAGCTCAAGAGGCATGATTGCTTTGGCTCCATAGACCAATGAAAATGGTGTTGCCCTTGTAGGTGTGCGGATGCTTGTTCGATAAGCCCATAATGCCAAGGGAATTTGTGTATGCCAATCTCTATGATTTTCTTTGACAAGTTTCTTGAGAATAGCAATTAAGGTCTTGTTGGAAGCTTCAACTTGTCCATTTGCTTGTGGGTAATAAGGAGTCGAGAAACTATGTTGAATGTTATATTTCTCACAAAGTGCTTGAACATCCTTGTTCTTGAAAGACTTGCCATTGTTTAAAATGATTTTTGAGGGGATACCAAAATGACAAATGATGTGATGGAGTATGAACTCCACAATTCTAGGTCCTATCATACTGGTTAGAGGAATTGCCTCAACCCACTTTGTGAAGTATTCAGTGGTTGTGATAATGAATGTATGTTATCCCGAGGAAGGAGGTGAAATTTTTCCAATTAGATCTAGGCCCCATTGTGAAAAGGGCCAAAGGCTTTGAATGGGCTGTAAGGCTTGTGATGGTACATGAGTTAAATTAGCATGTTCTTGACACTTTTTGCAATGTTTAACATATGTGCAACAATCACATTCCATTGTGGGCCAATAATAACCCATGCATAAAATACACTTTGCAATGGCCATTCCACTAAAATGACCACCACAAGTACCATCATGGGCTTCAGCTATGGCTCTTTGTGCCTCACTAGACTCGAGACAATGAAGGAGGACTCCATCATAACCATGTTTATACAACATGTCCCCCAAAAGAATGAAATGAGCTACCTTTTTCTTGAAAGTGCGCTTGGTAGTTTGAGCCATGTCAGATGGGAGTGTTCCAAACTTGAGGAAGGCTACTATTTGGCTTGACCAAGGCTCATATGAATCTGATTGGATAAAGCAAACATCCTTTTCATATTTTGACTCAACACGAGAAATTGTAGATTTAGAGACTATTGAAATGATAAGGGGTTGTACCTCTCCAAATGAGTCTTTTGGAATCAATGATCCAAGGGAGGCCATCACATCTGCAAATCTATTAGTCAAACATGGCAAGCTATTGATTTCATACCAATAAAACTTAGAGAGCAACTTCATTGCTACCTCATGATAAAGCTTAATGGTAGGTTCTTTGCATTGGTATTCTTTGTTGATTTGCTTGACGACAAGTTGAGAATCACCAAATATCCTAATATGCTTAATGCTCATAGCTATAGCTGATTGAAGACCTAAGATTAAGGCTTCATACTTTGTAGTATTGTTTGTGCATTGGAAATCAAGTTTGAATGATAAGGGGATAGGTACCCCCTATGGTGTATGAAATACGACTCCAACACCTTGACCTTTCATGCACTTAGAGCCATCAAATAATAATGTGATATCGACATCTTCCTTTGGAATGACATCTTCTTCTTGTTCAGTGACAACAAATACCAAATCATCTAGGAGCTCAATAATCAAAGGATGATCACTAGGTAGTGGAGCTTCCACAAGTTGATCGGCTATTACCTGACCTTTAATGGATTTTTGGCTAATGAATTCCAAGTCAAATTCAGTAAGGAGCATTATCCATTTAGTGGTGTGGGTATTATTGTAAGTGTGGGACATCATATAATGCAGAGGATTTTCTCTAGCTATGACATATGTTGTGTGGCTAAGCATGTAATGTCAAAGTTTCTTAGTGGTAAAAACCACTGCTAAGCATAATTTTTCTACATAAGCATATCTAGTTTCATAGCTTACCAATGTTTGACTAATGTAGTAGACAACTTGCTCTCAATTTTGTTCATTCTTTTGTGCAAGCATTGTCCCTAATGCAAAGTCCGTTGTTGAGATATAAAGATAAAATGGGACCCCCGAACGAGGAGGAGCTAAGACTGGCAGAGAAGCTAGGTATTGCTTAATGTCATCGAAGGCTTTTTGACATTCATATATCCAAGAGAATGGCACCCCTTTTGTAGTAGGTGATTGAATGGCCTACATTTGTTAGAAAGTTGTGCAATGAAATGATGGATTGATTGGATATTTCCTTGTAAACTATGCAATTCCTTTAAGTTAGTTGGGGGAGGCATCTCCATGATGGCCTTGACCTTGTTAGGGTCCACCTCAATGCCTCTTTTGGAGATAATGAATCCTAGAAGTTTTCCTGAGGTAACACCAAAGACACATTTCTTGGGATTCAACCTTACATTATGCTCTAGGAGTCGGTCAAAAACTTTCTCCAATACACCAATATGTTCTTGTCAAGTTTTGGATTTAGCCAAGAGATCATCCACATAGTCTTCGATAATATTATGCATGTAGTCATGGAAGATGTATGTCATGGCACGTTGATAAGTGGCACCTGCATTTTTGAGGCCAAAGGGCATCACCTTGTAACAAAAAGTTCCCCAAGGTGTAGTGAATGTTATTTTGTGTTGGTCATCAGGATTTATTCGAATTTGGTTGTATCCTAAAAAACTATCCATGAGTGAAAGCATTTCATGGCCAATGTAGGTATCGACAAGAGTATCGATGTTTGGGAGAGGGAAGTCATCCTTAGGACATGCTTTGTTAAGATATCGAAAGTCAGTGCATACGCGTATCACCCCGTTAGGCTTGCGAATGGGTACCATGTTTGAAAGCCACTCAGGATAGTCGATAGGAACTATGAAGTTCACATCTAAGAGTTTTTGAAGCTCTATTTTTACCAAGAGGGCCATAGTAGGATGCATTCTCCTAAGTTTTTGTTTGATCAGCTTAGCATCAGGCTATAAGGTGAGATTATGGACAACCAAACTAGGGTCAAGACCAGGCATGTCCTTGTATGACCATGCAAATATGCCCTTTTTCCTCTTGAGGAGAGCAATAAATTGCTCTTGTTCATCGGGTGATAAAATTTTGCCAAGCTTGACAATTTGGGGATTGTCTTTGTCTAAACTAAGGTCCACATCGATAGTATCTTCAATAGACATGTGGGAACCTTCCTCAAGCTGATGGGGCATAGGGATCAGATGAATATCATCTAAGATGTCATCAAACTCTTCTGGCTTATCCTCATCTATTTCTGCCTAGAAAACCTTGGGATCCGAAGGTGAAGGTGAAGGTGAAGGTGGAGGGGATGGAGGAATGTAGTTGGTGGAAGCCCTTAACAATTCCTTGGACAAGACAAATTTGACAAAGGATGGAGGTGAGGAAATTTGGTCCATATCGATAAGGCTTATGTCAATTGGAATTGGCTTAGCCGGATCATATGGATTACGGAGTGGGGTAAATAAATCAATAGGATTCATGTTGACTTATGGGCAAGGTGGATAAGGTTGGATGGAATGGATGGAACCTAGGAATCGGTGCTAGGGGCTTGGTTAACCTGAACAACAACAAGCAACACAAAATATATTTTACTAAATGATATATACATGCAATGCTAAAAAAGAAAACATATTTTTGTTGATTTTTTGATTGATTTTTATTTTATTTTTTTTGGTAGTGGTGAAAACCACTATTTTTGTATTATGTACATATGTTACAATTTGGCTTATGGAATGGCTTAATGGAATGGAGGTGGTGGTTCACTAGTAGGGGTGACTCGCTCTTGTGGAAGAAGCAAGTGAAATATGGGCTCATGGATGGGGAACATGTTGAGATAAAACTCATCTTGTTCAGAATGGGGAATGATGGGCTCCGATTCTTCTTTAGATTCATCCAAAATTATCGACATAAGCTCGAATTCTTCATAGATATCATCATCAGAATTATCGAGATGGAGGGCTTCTTCTCCTGAATTGAGGTTAAGCCTTTGGAAGGCTTGTTCAAGAGAAGAGGTGGTAGGGAGTGGGTGGTAGCCTAGACCTGAATGGTCATGCACCTCTTGATATGGAACATCGATAGGTTGATGCACTCCCTATTCATGCAATCCTAGGCCATGGCCTTGCCAATTGACTATGTGGAAATATCGAGATGGAAATCCCATCATGTTTGGAATGTTGGCAAGTTTTGGTTCTTTGGGTTCCTCTATGGGTGTTGGACTTGATGAAGAATCAATCCCCCCATATACAAAATTTATGCTATTTGGAGTTGAACCCATGTTATACACTACTCCTATGGCTAAAGGTGGGTCACATGGGTGACCAAAATCCTTAGCACTAGGGATGGTGAGGGGTGTGATGGTGATGTCTTGGACCACGTATTCACCAATACTAGGATTGGTGAGGTGGACCTCGACTTGGGATGACATGGAAGGATTATGGTTAGATGATGGCTCAGGAATGGTGAAGATGGAGGTATCTCACAATTTATCAATTTGACTTGTGAAACATTAGGTGATGGCAATGGATTGGCTTGGGAAGGTTGTGGAATGGATGATGATGATGATGAAGTGGATGGCAATGATGTTGATGATGTGGATTGATGCTATGGATTGAGTGTGACCACATGTGCATGTAGTCACTGATGAAGGTGATGGGGATGTGGAAGCTTGATGAGGGTTGGTGATAGGGAGCTCTTCAGGAATGGGATCCTTTGATGAAGATATTGGTGAAGTGGTGGATGGATTGGATGATGGTGAAAGAAAAAGGTGAGTGGAAGGGAGCATGGACTCATAAGGATTTGAAATAAAATTGCAATACTTAAATGGCTCGACGTCCATCGGTATGCAATGTACTTGTCCCTCATGAACATATTTCAAACATTGATGTAGTATTGAAGGGACACATCTCATTTCCCTCATCCAAGGTCTTCCAAGGAGTACATTGTACACCATGGATCCTTCCAAGATGTGGAACATTGTGTGCAACATTTTAACCCCTACTTCGATGGGCAAAACAACAGTGCCAACTATGGAACACAAAGCATCGTTGAATGCTTTGAGGGTGAAGGATGACTTGGTGATATGAGATGGAGGAAGGTTCAAATGATGAAGAGTGGATGTGGTGATGATGTTGATAGAGGAACCAGTATCAATTAGGACTCTTTTAAAAGGCTTCTTGTCAATTAGAGCCATGATATGCAATGGAGGGTCTATGAATTTTGATGAGATTGGCTTAATATCAAAGTCATAAAATGTTATGGAAGGCTCCATGCATGTTTGGATGCTCCCCACAAAGTTTTTGAAGGCATTAGGATCTTGTGATTGTAGTTCGATGGATTTCAAAATATCCATTAATGCCTCACGATGTGGAGGAGATTTTTGGATTAACTCATAGATTGACAATTTGGTAGAAGCCATTTTTAGACTTGTAGTTAATCGACTACTCAATGAGATGACTAGGTCGAGGTGGATGATTGATGGGTGGATTTGGTGGATTCGATTGGCTAGGGATATGGATGGGTGATGAAGGATTGGGGGAAACTTGGATGGGTGGTGATGTAGAAGGTTGTGACACACTTTCTTGAGGTGGTTGCCTTTGTTGGTTATTCCTTTGACCTCTAGTGACCACATGAATGGCCCCCACAAACCCTTGGTATTGTTGAATGTGATTGACTTGGTTAGGAGGAGTTTTAGTGTTAGCTCCCCCTACATTTGGTTGCACCTCCTCATGATGAGGAAGTGGTGTTTGAAATATACCAAGGTTTTGGTTTTGTTGAGCAAGGGGATTATCAAGCTTGATCACCCCCAAGTCAATAAGGTCTTGGACTACGTTTTTAAACACATGGCAATTGTTGATGTCATGCCCATTTTACCTATGATAAGGACAAAATAGATGTTCTCGATAATTTTTACCATGTTTGGTGGGATCATCCAGTCTAATGTCGGGCAAAGCAAGTTTATTTATCTCATACAACCTTCTAAAAAGGGAGGCATATGACTCGGCTAAAGGGGTATATTGGTGATTTTGTTGGATAGACTATCATCGAGGATGGTTTTCCACAACTGGAACTATGTTTTACATTGTTGGAGCTTGTGTTGTCGAGGGGACCGCATGATATGCAATTTGTTGTGGTGTTTGTTGCATAGGTTGTTGTTGAGCCATTATCGGCTAGCTCATGACCACTTGATTGACTTGATTGGATTGGGTGGTTGGGGTAGCCTATGTTGATTTTTGTTGGCCTAAATAGTTGCTTTTGTATTGGCCCTTATTTTGCCATTCTTTATTTTTAGGCTTTAGTATGCCTTCTTGGATTTTGATCTCCTCAATGACACTAGCCTGAGCTAAAGCTTCTTCAAATGATTGATAAGTTCATAGT
Source organism: Wollemia nobilis (assembly GCA_028583015.1). Lineage (NCBI taxonomy): Eukaryota > Viridiplantae > Streptophyta > Pinopsida > Araucariales > Araucariaceae > Wollemia > Wollemia nobilis. Next base: position 5,619,943 of record JAQPPZ010003223.1, read on the forward strand.
TGGAGCATCCAAGAGATAGGTTTTAAGAAACTCTTGGTGAATAACTTAATTAGCTCATCCATTGGTAGGGTGAATGGCAATTTAGTGATGATAACCCTCCAATGGTTTCCAAAATCATAGATAGATTCATCATCATGCTGCCTTAAAGCATAGACATCAGACAATGAGATCTTCTTTTTAACATTTAGGATGAAATGCTCAAATAATTGATCAATCAATTGCTCAAAAGTATAAATACTATGGCTTGGCAATTGATTATACCATTCTATGGCATCCCCTCCTAATGTTTGAGGAAAATTTTGAAGCATGAGAGCATTGTCATTTTGAATTCTAAAGCAAGAATGTACAAAAGTGCTCACATGTTCTTTGGGATCCTTAGTTCCCTTAAATTTGTCAAACTTAGGTACCATGAAATCTATCGGATATGGTGGGGATGGTACCAAAGGATGAATTGGTTGATTGATCAATTGGCGTAAGGTTGGTTTTTGGTTTGAAAAACCAGGAGTAAATTGAATCAATTGATCTATCTATTTTTGCATGGCCTTAATTCGAGGGTCTTCCTCAGGAATGTGGAAGCCCTAAATTACTTGATGAGTTTGTGGTGGAGTGGAGAAATATTGTGGAGTGACTAAATGATGAGGATATTGGTATTGATGGCTAGGTGAATTTGATGGAATTTGATGAATGGGAGATTGTTGATGAAAATATGGAGAATTATAGAATGATATTGATGGATGAATGTTATGGCTAGGTTGGCCAATAGGAATAGGATGGGTGATGGTATGGATTGGTGGGAGAATAGAGATAGAAACCATAGAAGATTGTGGTGCCCATGATGGACCCTAGTTGATAAGGACAGTCTGAGTAGAGTTATGTAAAGGCTTAGAATTTGCCTACACTTGCTATTGAGTGTTTTGATTCTATCTAAGAAATTTATTCAGGTGTTCTCGTGCCTTGCTAATATCTATATTAGAGGGTAAGGGTATGGAGGTATATGGAAGATGTGGTTTGGGTACGAGTTACACTAGGTATGGCAACTTGTGAGGATAGGACTTGTGAAGCAGCATTGACATGTGCTTCGTACAAGGGATTGGTATAAGTGGAGGTATTTGAGGTGTTAGGAGGACATGAACATTGGGGAATGGACACATGGTATGAATATGCAACTGATGCCTCAAAAAGAGGGTTAGTATACACCTAGGTAAAGGTGGAAGGGGGTTGAAAATAAATAGGTTCTTGTTGTAAAGTAGAATCCTATCTAGGTAAATTGGGAATGGACTCTAAGATATAACTAGAAGACTTCATGAAAGCTTCTACTCTTGCCATGTCTATATGGGTAATGTGGTTGTATATGGTAGGGGAGGTTGAATCCTCTTGGGGCATGGCCATATGGAAGGTTGTGGATGGCAAGGAATGTGAGGGACCTGCAGATAAATCTGCCTATGTCACATTTAGGGAATCTACCACAGAAGTGGTGGGGGGTGGATGAAGGTTCCATTAGGTTATCTTGACTTATAGCTTTATTTTGGTTTCTAGTTAATACCATAAGAAAATAAATCAAAATACAAATTAAACTATCAAAAGTAACACAAAACTAAAATATTTAATGAGCAAAAAAAGAAACAAACAAGCAATGCTAAGTTTCAACCAGTGTGGCTTACCTTGTTCATTGATTATATACTTTTTAATGTGTATTCATTTTAAGTGTCATTCTTGTGTGTTTTGATGTTCTAATATTGCTTAACAAAAAAATGTAAAACTATGGCAAATATAGGGCTACGATATTCTTGTTGGTGATGAAATAAAGCAAGTTTTCTTGGGGGTATCCTATGGTTTCTATGGGTAGAGATTGGTGGATGGAGATGAATGCCACCATCATCGAATCTCAAGCAATGGTTGGTGATGAAATCCAACCAATACTATTTTGAGTGAATTGTTCCTTTTAAGGTGTGCAACCTTAGGAAGCATGTACCACAACTAACCCTACTTGCAATGTTATTATTATATCAAATACAAAAATAAAGAAAGCACACAAGCACATATAATGTGAAAGTAAAAAGCAAAGAAATATTCTTTTATTAATGCTTCCATATATCGGTTACATGTACGTCCCTATGAGGGATACTCATTTTGATACAATAGATTACAAGTAGGGCAACGGTGAATGTATCCCCCATAAGGGGATGGTGCACCTTCATAGGCCTCTCGATCTCACACACCAAACTATTTGAGGGCTTATGGATACCTCATCTCAATTTCATTCTAGAGGGATATCATACTCTGGATATCGTAAACTGATCCTGTGAACTTGTATCTATGGGCATGGAAACAACAAAGCATAATCAGTAGTTCGGCCTGCCTCCCCAAATGAGGCTATTAATGTCAAATATGATAAGCAAGGTAAATAAGAATAATATGATTAAATTCAATGAAATTAATGAAAAACATGTGCATATCTTAGGGAAAAATAATGTAACTACATAAATAAATCAGATATATACTATAAATAAATACTGAAGCAAAACAAATTGGATATAATTCTAAAACAATGGAAACTAATGTTTAAAACCCTAGGTTATGCTTACGGGCCACTTTCCAAGACAATGGCCACAAAATAAACCTTTATCCTCTTGATCCAAGGGCTATAGTTCTAATTTCCTTGCTCCAATTGATGTTTTAGGGTCATCGATTGTGCCTTGGTGCACTGGTTGGTGGTGAATAATAATGGATCTGAATAATAGTTGCATAGTCTCTTCTCAATCGGATAGCACTTTGTTGCTCCTCAAGGGTGTATATATTCACTCTCTAATATGATAGGGCTTCGTTGCATAAACTCTAAAAATCATGGATCTTCTGCTATTTATGGGAGAGTACATATGTAGACTTCCCTCTATTTTAAATTTGGACTTTGGCTTCTTGGAGAAGCTTCAATCCAAATTACATGTGATTGACCATCCCAGGTGGAAAGCATCAATTACAAACTAGCATTGAAGGAGAAGTTAGGAGGAACTCAAGGATTTCCTCACAAAAATTTACCCATAAACAATACAATGGTGTAGTCATACTGTGTGATCTAGGCCCATATTCATAGCTAGACTATGCATGGTGCTAACCGCTATCAGTTTTAGTGGCTAGGTGTGACTGCTGTAGGCTATAGCGCCTAGATGTTGCGATCGCTCTGCTTGAGAGCGGCCAGGCTTGGATGGACTACAACTACCAATTTTGAGTGGTTGGGACCACTGATTGCTCTTGGAGAGGTCCAAGAGGGTTCATATGGTCTATGAATGTATTCATATGGGTAGTATCATAAACATGATGCATTTTAGGTGTCTACAGATGCCCATTCTTGGGATGCATTATGGGAAAATACAACACAAAGCAAAAATAGACCACCTAGTGCCACATTGTAGGGTGCATGATCAATATTGGATGCCCCAATCATGAGAAAGGGTATGCATCCTAAAATCATTACTTCTAACATAATATAAGGCTTATATTTGCAAAATCTTACACTCGTTCACTAGAAAATTAGGTAGCTTCAATGCTACTATAGGCTTCAGTGCTACTATAGGATTCATTGCTACTATAGATCTGAAAGGAGGAGAGCTACAAACTTAATTGTCATGTTTGATTTTTGCCCCAAAAAAGGGTAAGCTTATGATAGTTGTTGACAATTATTCGTAAGATGAACACAATTTGGCATGATCGAGTGATCCTTTGTTGATTTTGATTATGATTGTTTGAAATTTTTAACTACCTCCTAAAGCGACGAGTCGATGAGGGAAGGATAAATAATGAAGTGATGAGTCACTTGACCAATATGATAGATTTGGATATTTTTAGAGGTTTAATTTATGTTAGAAGGCAGGTCCCATTTTAGGTGTGATTTTGACTATTAACAGTAATTGTATATCCTTATCCCAAGGAGTGATCCAACCACAATTGGCCTTCTTAGGAAATCAAGATGATAGTAATTCTATTTAGGCTTGTATTGAATCACTATGTTCGATGATCTGGTCAATGTTAGATACCCCAATCATAGAAAAGGTATACATCGTTTAATCATTGCCTTCGATGAGTTGAAGAACTTGATTTTGGTAAGATTAAGTAAAAATCCTAGCCTTGGCAGCAATTAGAAGATAATATTAAGTCTAATCCTAGCCTTGGCAAAAATTAGGAGATAATATTAAGTCTAATCCTAGCCTTGGAAGAAATTAGGAGACAAGCTTAAATCAAATCCTAGCCTTGGTGACAATTAGGAGATAAGCTTAAGTCAAATCCTAGCCTTGGCGAAAATTAGGAGATAAGCTTAAGTCTAATCCTAGCCTTGGAAAAAATTAGAAGATAAGCTTAAGTCTAATACTAGCCTTGGTAGCAATTAGGAGACAAGGTTAAGTCTAATCCTAGCCTTGGTGACAATTAGGAGATAAGCTTAAGTCTAATCCTAGCCTTGGCAATAATTAGGAGATAAGCTTAAGTCTAATCCTAGCCTTGGCAACAATTAGGAGATAAGCTTAAGTCAAATCCTAGCCTTGACAACAAATAGGATACAAGCTTAAGTATAATACTAGCCTTAGCAAAAATTAGGAGATAAACTTAAGTCAAATCCTAGCCTTTATGGCAATTAGGAGACTAGCTACCTAGTTTGATTGAATTTGCTTTTGATATTTTATTTATTTGCCCCAAGAAAAGGAGTGCATGATTTTTTTTGGTAATTATTCTTGAATGAATGCACTTAACAATGATTAAGCATTTAAAAATTGATTTGGATTATACATGTTATTATGACCAATGGGCTTAATGGATGTCGTTGGGGCATTTTGACCAAAGGGTTTATGATACCTTTGGAACCTTTTATGTGTTGACCAAAGGGCTTATGATGCCTTTGGAGCCTTTTGTGAAGGGCTTATGATGCCTTTGGACCCATTTGGGTGACCAAAGGGTTTTGGATACCTTTGGGGCAATTTGGGTGACCAAAGGGTTTATAGATACCTTTGGGGCCTTTTGAGTGACCAAAGGGTTTTGGATACCTTTGGGACCTTTTGGGTGACCAAATGTTTTATGATGCCTTTGGAGTATTTTGGGTTGACCAAAGGGTTTATGGATACCTTTGGGGATTTTTGTGTGACCAAAGGGTTTATGGATATATTTGGGTATTTTTGGGTGACCAAAGGGTTTATGATGCCTTTGGAGCATTTTGTATGACCAAAGGGTTTATGGATACCTTTGGGGCATTTTGGGTGACCAAAGGATTTATGATGCCTTTGGAGCCTTTTTGGGTTGAACAAAGGGTTTATGTATACCTTTGTAATAATTTGGATTGACCAAAGAGTTTATGGATACCTTTGGAGCCTTTTGGGTTGACCAAAGGGTTTATGGATACCTTTGGAACATTTTGGGTCGACCAAAGAGTTTATGGATACCTTTGGAGCCTTTTGGGTTGACCAAAGGGCTTATGGATACCTTTGAGGCCTTTTTGGTGACTAAAGGGTTTATGTATACCTTTGGGGCTTTTGGGTTTACCAAACGGTTTATGGATACCTTTGGGGTCTTTTGGGTGACCAAACCTTTGAGGCCTTTTGGGTGACCAAAGATTTTATGTATACCTTTGGGGTTTTTTAAGTTGACCAAAGGGTTTATGGATACCTTTGGGGCCTTTTAGGTGATCAAAGGGTTTATGTATACCTTTGGGACCTTTTGGGTGACCAAAGGGTTTATGGATACTTTTGGGGCCTTTTGTGTGACCAAAGGGTTTATGGATAGCTTTGGGGCCTTTTGGGTGACCAAAGGATTTATGTATACCTTTGGGGCCTTTTGTGAGTTGCCCAAAGAGTTTATGATTACCTCTGGGGCTTTTTGGGGTTGATTGCTTAACTATTTGATTGCTTATTAGGGGAGGTATGATACCAATAATACCCCAATTGATGTTTAAAAAATATTTTTGTTTTTATTTTATGTTATGGATGCAATGATGGATGCTATACCTAGATAACAATTTGATTATGCTATATGTATGCAATGTAATGATGACATGCACTAGCTAGACGAAGGATGCATTCTTAGATGCTATGACTTAGATGTATATGGACTACTTATGATGTATGCATTTATGGATGTAGTGCTTATTGTTAAATGCATGTTTAATTTTGATTTAATTGTATGCATTCAATTTATGTTGTTATGATATGATGAATGCAATGTGTGCAATGCATTATTTACATGATGGTGATCTAATGTAAATGAATTGTATGCTTTAATCACTTAGAACATAAGGAATGCATGTGATATGAGTTTTACAATCTAATGGGCGACACCATAGAATGTATGATGATAATGAATGTAAATAATAACTCTTAGCATAAGAATTGATTATTTAAACATTCAAATGTGAGATGAGATGATGTGATATGTATGTACTTTCTTTATAAGCTTTTGTAAATTAAAATATATCCCAAAATAGTTAGTGGTCGTCTAAATGTCATTGTTGGCATTCATCCGGTATCTATCATTTTTTATGAATACCCTTTAATGCACAAAACCTCATAAAGAAAATTGATGATTTGACTGATGGAATGATTTGTTGCTAGGAGGGTATTTTTGAGGTTTTCCATGAGACTCAAACACCCTAGTTACTCGATCAAAAGTTGTATACTGACCAAATAGAGCTTCTGAAGGATAAAGTTCTTGTTATGAAGACCTAGATACTCATTATCCCTATGTGTGAAAATGATTATATTAGATAAACATAAACATACCCCAATGCCAAACGGGATTCATGCAATCCATTGCTATATTGGGGATCCTCAAATATTCATCTTGATTCTAATTTGGACTCAGTTGGATTAGACAATTGGGCGATACGGGACACTTAAAGCTAGCCCTTCCACATGCAAAAATTGGTCTGTACAAAAGCAAAATGCTAATGTGATAGACATATCATCGTATGTAAGGATACCTTATGGTTCTTATATGCTGAGAATTCCAAGGATTCAAGTTCAATACTCCATTCTTTTCTTCATATTTATTCGGGATACTTGCTCATGCTTAGTGATGATAATCGTTATTTATTTTGAATTTTTGTTTTTCTTTTGAGCAAGGTATTTATGTAGTGATGATAATCACTATTTATTTTGCTTTTGAATTTTTGCTTGTTTTGATTAAAGCAAGGGATTTCTTTGGGTAGGGGTGAACTTTTCCTTTTGTCAATTCTCAACATTTTTGAATCATCGCACAGGAGGATGAGCAATGTAAACTTTCACTTTAGGATACCTAGTACTGCTTCATAGCGTTCATATTTCCCTTGTTCCATCTAGGATTTTAGTGTTTTGATTAGTGATGAGATTTTGAAATATACCAGGAGCTATCAAAACCAAACCTCATCTATCAAAAGCAAAGAAAAATTTGTACAAAGTTTGATAAAACCACTAGGTATGGCTGAGTGACCAAAAAACCCTAGTATATTCCTTATAGCACTAGTAGGGGTTGTGTTGAAAAACACAGTCACACACATGGATTACGGATGATGATGGATTTTGAAGATGCATGATTTATGTAAAAATGTGGTTTCATTTGTAATATTGTGAATACCTCTACCCTAATGCAAGTGCAATGGATGGAAATGCCTATTTGCAATGCAACTACATGAATGGAAATGCAAATGCGTAATGCAAATGTTTTTGTATTTTTGATGCTTTCAATTGTTTTTGAGTTTTGATTATTCTGAATGTTTTTGAACTTTTGAATTTTGAATTTTTTTTATGCATTTATGTTTTGTTTTGACCAAAGGGCTTAGGGGTGCCTTTGGGGCTTTTTATGATTTGACCAAAGGGCTTTAATATGCATTTGGGGCTTTTGTGATTTGACCAAAGGGCTTTAATATGCCTTTGGAGCCTTTTGTTATTTGAACAAAGGGCTTATGTTGCCTTTGGAGCCTTTATGATTTGACCAAAGGTATCAAGGTACCTTTGGAGCCTTTTTGTGAATTGACCAAAGGGCTTTAAGATGCCTTTGGAGCCTTTTGTGATTTGACCAAAGGTATCAATATGCCTTTGGAGCCTTTTTTGTGACTTGACCAAAGGGTTTTAAGATGCCTTTGGAGCCTTTTGTTATTTGACCAAAGGGCTTATGCTACCCTTGGAGCCTTTGTGATTTGACAAAAGGTATCAAGGTGCCTTTGGAGCCTTTTTGTGATTTGACCAAAGGGCTTCAAGATGCATTTGGAGCCTTTTGTTTTTATGGTTTTCTATTGTTTTAATGATTTTGAAAATTTTGAATATTTTTGGATTTTGTTGTTTTACAGGGAGAAGGTATGATACCTTTGGTATCCCCAGTGTGCATGTTTCCTACTGTAATGCAGTCATCTTGCTTAGGAAGAGTGACAAAAATTAGCTCTCCCAATTAGGGCATGGACCTTTGCATGGAGATCATTTAATTCTATTAGGTGTTGGACCACCTTTCGGAATGACTAAAAATTATGGATTTCATCAGTGGACCCATGTTTGGGATCTCTTTTTTTGACTTCTGGCAGTATAAATGTATTTTCCTCATACAAATTTTGAAATAAAGTTGCAGTATTCATTTCAAATGTGACCACTCATTGAGGTGGCTTGTTTGGCCTACAAGGCTACGACTGATCTTGGGGTTTCAAATAGGATGGTGTAGCCTTTGTTTTGGTAGGCTAGGGTTCTTTGGATGAACCATATATGGGAAAATCCCCACTATCTATGAGTTCTTGAACCACATTCCTGAATTCATGACAATTACAAATGCCATAGTCCTCTATTCGATGATGAAGACAATAATGGTCCTACCTATAACCCTTAGGTTTATCTCTATTTGGGTCTAGAAGTTTTATTTTGGGTAAGGTTAAGACCTTAGCTTCTTGCAACTTCTAGAAGACGATAGACATAGGCTCGTTTAAAGGATTCCGAACGTGCTATGGATGCTTCGAGCGTGAAACACGCATTGGCCTGGTTTGAGGACTAGGTTGAGCCCTAGGTATGCACTTGCTTGCTTAGTGGGCTCCCCTTACATTTTGGATGCAAGGGATGGATTGTAGCCTAAGGACATCTATTGGTTGACAAATCGACATTGCTTCTTTTCAAGCATGTTATATACTATGGCTCAAAATTTTTAACATGATTGAATATGATGATCATTTTGTCTATGATATAAACAATGTGATTATTCCTAATACCCTTGTGGTCTTGGATGATCTAGATTAAACTAGCAAACCTTAGGTAATATGATAGCATTTATGACACATAATATATTGAAAAATGATACCGTAGGCTCAAGAAATGAGGGATGCTTTCCAGGTTGCTGAGGCGGTTGAGTTGGTGCTTACTCTGGTTGAAGCTTTTCCAATGGCTTCATAGGGGATAGTTTGAACTCAAATGAGGGTTGATTGTGTATCTCTTGGCTTTCAAGTTGGATTAAAATATATTGCAACACATTATTTTGTTGCTTCATTTGTACCTCTATATTATAGAGATGATTTTGCATATGCTCTAATACTGATAAGGCTCTTATGTGTATTTCTAGTGATTTTTTTGAAATACCATTTTATATTGAAGGAGGTGAAAGAGTGGGTGCTAAAGATACACCAGGTAGTTTTAAATCACCCATTTCCTTCATTTGAGTTGATGTGGAGGCTTCATGATGATCCACTTCGATAATGGTATCCACATGCTCATGTTTATGACTCAGTTCATGTTTCTATTTTACTTTGTGGTGTTGAACTGTGTCAACATTAGTACCCCCAGTTTGATGTGGGGGAAACACTTGTTATTGTTCTTGAGGAGGCACCATGAGAAGTGACTAAGGGGTGACTAATGCTAATGATTTTGACCCCTTCAATGTGGTAGCAACGTCTGATTGCACAATATCTTGTTTTATCTACCTTAGATTCACTTGGTCTTTTGAATTAATGTTAACCATTGCCACAAAATATTGAGAAGGCACTTTATCTTTTAGACCAATTGAAGGTGCTTTAGTCATGTTAAATGATGTTTTCTTCTCCTCATAAGGTAATATGATAGCATAATTTTTGGTGATGGGAGAAGGTAGCGACTTCTTGATGCAAGCCTCAATCGAAAGTTTGGTGATTTTATCCGACTGAATGTTTGGAGGCTTGCATGCCACCAGAGTTTCTTATGGCTAATAAAACTCCTTGTAATACTTGAATGGCTTAGGATCATGGGGGACCACATACAATTGTCTTTGGTGTATGAATTTTAGATTTTGGTGCACTATGGAAGGCACATATTCCATATCCCTCATGTGTGGTCTACCTAGCAATATGTTATATTGCCTCTCACCCCCCAGGATATGACACAATGTAGGTATTGTCTTTACCCAAAATTGTGTTGTAATCACAATGACACTGAGAGGGGGGGTGAATCAGTGTGTTCTTTAAAAACTTCTAAAACAATTAGATTATAAAACCAGCAGCAGTTTAAAGCAGATAAAAGAGATACTAAATGCATCAAGAAAGCATCACACATAACACAACATTTTAACGAGGTTCACCAATGTGGCTACTCCTCAAAAAGACTGCTTGGACTACCATCCAAATCCAGTCAATGCAAAGCTACAACTTTACATAATCCTTTACAAGCACCAACTGGAAGGAGCACCAACCCCTTAACTTTATCTCGCTTCAATGGAATGGAGCACCAACTCCTATTTTACCAAGCACCTACTGGAAAGAGGCACCAACCCCTTAATTTGCCAAGCACCAATCGGACAAATTGTTTACCAAGCACCAACTGGAAAGAGGCACCAACCCCTTAATTTGCCAGCACCAACTGGACTTCAATATTGAATAAAAAAATGTTTGACATATACCTTTGTTATTGCAAGACTCTAACTGGTCTACATCACCTTTGCAATCTCTCGTGCACTCTGCTCTCTCTTGCACAATCACTTCACATAGTTTGTTGCACTGCTACAGCCAGACTTTGCAATCAACTTTGCCCTTCGCGCTTCTCTGCACACTCGCTTTCTCTGCGCACACGCTTCGCACACTCTGTGTCGTTTCACATTCGCTCTCTCGCTCAACACGAACTTCACTTTCACAAACACTATGCTCGCATTCGCACTTTATCTTTACACCCCACTTTTCAAACTCGAAGTACCCTTGCTTTTATAGAAGAAGTTTTAGGAACAAACCCTAAAAGAACGTCGGTTGAGAAACCCTAGAATTTGTCAACGCCAAACCCTAAAATCCGTCGGCCCGGATTTAACTTTGTCGGCCTCAAACACTTCTTCCACCTTCGTCACTTTCCCGTAGCTTATTGTCGCGAAATAGTAACATGTCGGCCCTTTTAATTTAATTTAATATTTTAATTTAAATTTTAAATAAAATAAAATTTAAACTAAATATTTAAAATTAAATATCTTCATCACCGGGGCATCTTTTTCAACGAAACGAAGAGCCAACTTGGGTTTTAAGAAAAACCCATTTCAAATCTGTTATCCATGGTTTTAAATAAAACTTTTTATTTTGACTCGCCTTGGTTTTCACAAAAAACCTTTAAAATTTAAACTAAATATTTAAAATTAAATATCTTTATCACCGGGGCATCTTTTTCAACGAAACGAAGAGCCAACTTGGGTTTTAAGAAAAACCCATTTCAAATCTGTTATCCATGGTTTTAAATAAAACTTTTTATTCTCGATTGCCTTGGTTTTCACAAAAAACCTTTTCGCTTCTTGACATCTCAGGTTCTGAAGACTTCTTCTTCTCATTCTGAATTATGTTTTCTGTTTCTGTGCATCTATCATTTAAGGACTCATGATCTGACTAACTTCTAAACTTTATCCTCTGCATCTGAGTGACTTATGAACCGCTCGTCCATTGCATCATTAGATCTAACTGACTGTATTGACAACAATGACAATCCTCCTGCAACACCTTGCTCAACACTGAACTCCTATCCATTGTACTTTGGCTGCACCTTGTCTGTTCAATAAAATCTTGTCCATTGCATCAATAAATCTGTCTGACTGTGTTGACAACAATGACAATACTATTTGCTGCACTTTGCTCAACAATCTCCCCCTTTGGAATTGTTGGCAACACATGTGCAATTTTCCTGTAAATCTTCTCCCCCTTTGACAATAATACCAAAGGGCTGCTGCAGACTCCCCCTGAGTCTATGCACAATATTCTTAGACACAAATTATTACAATTAGCAAATATTCCAAGCATGAACAAGAAGAAAAACAAGTACACAAATGCTCCCCCGGAGTCCAAGACCACTTCATTTCACTGATTGACAACATCATGATAAGCATAATAGGCATCAATAAAATCAACAATGTGAATAGCAAAAATAACCAGTGAATGACACCATCACCGTCAACTTCACCAATATAACATGTGTAAGAACATGACTGAACCACTGTCTTCTGTGCAACTACCCTCTCGTTGCTTTGCAAACTCAAACTTGTCCACTCTTAGTGAAGGCATACAATAATCTTATATAGCCAACTTTTTGTTCTGCAATGCCAACAACATCTGCATACAACTTCACCATGCATCTTGGATATATTCTCAACAAGCTTGAACCCAATGACAGTTGTTTGTCTCTCTCTGCAGTGAGAATCCAGCAGGCTACCTCAATCCACTTTCAACTCTGTGCAGGTACCAAACACTTTCATCCTCAGATACCTAGACAAATACATAGGAGCATTAAAATAAAACTTTAATATTGCTCCTCCTGAGGATGTGCCACCTGGAGTTGCTTAGAGCAATGGCAGAGTAGCCTCCTTCAGTCCAAGGAGACACAATTTCCTTTCTTCTGTCTTTCTCCAGACTTTCCTGAACTTGGGCTTGGGTTTTTCAACAACATCCCTATTTTGCTCCTGTTCGTGAACTTGAACATTTCTCTTGTGGGGTTGTCTCTTGTGCATTCTTGATGGATGATTATTTTCTTTTCTTTTATGCACATGATATGTTCCTTGTCGGTGTTGTCCTCTTTGTGTCCGATGAAATCTAGGGTTTTGCCTTAGATTAGATATAGAAGTGCTTGGACAGAACCTTGCTATGTGCCCTTGACCGTTGCATTTAAAACATTGCACATGTTTTATTCCCTGTCTGTATTGCATTCTATGTGTATGATGAAATCTATGGTATTGCCTTAGATTGGATACAGAAGTGCTTGAACAAAACCTTGCTATGTGCCCATGGCCATTACATTTAAAACATTGCACAGGGTGTTCACTCAAAAAAATAGAAGTATTTTTATCAGCATAACTCTTTGATCTATTGTTCAATCCACAATAAATTGCCTTGTGACCAAAGTGGTTGCATTTAGAACAATAGCCATAAAAAGCATTATTATTAAAAGAGTGAGAGTGAGAGAACCTCTTTTGCTGTGGTTGCTTTGCTGTAGATCTTCTTTGATATTTTCTTCCTTTTGAGGATTCAGCTTCAGACTTTTCTTGTTTCAATCCTTCAACCGAGGACTTCTTCTTCTCTGCATATTTGGAGGATGAAGGTTGTTCAGCTTCATATCCAAGACCAAACTTAGTCGTGGAGCTTCTTTGTTGATTTATCATTGTATCTAGCAACTCGTGCTCTTCTCAAATTTGAGATTTATATTGGCCTCTTTTAGTTGTTTCTTCAATGAAACAATCTCTTCTTCTTGTTGGCAGCATACAGTCTCTTTCTCATTGATCTGAGACCTAAGAATATCTTCAATCCTTTTGTTCTGTTCTACTTGCAGCTTTAGATCAACAATAACCTGTTTATATTCCTCTTCACTTGTGTCGTATACATCATTCTTATTATCCAGTCGTGTCTTCAAGGCTTCTTCTCGATTTCTTGGCCTTTTGAACTTGTAGGAAGAGATCTTCAATCTCATCCTCATATTCTTCTAATTTCTTGGACAGTATTTTGTTCTTTTTCTTTTCTATTCTCCACTCTTCAAGAGCAGATATCAACTCTCCTTCAAAATCTACTTCAGCCTCAAGATTTTCATCACAAACTTCAGGATTCACTTCTTCTACCTTTTTCGGTTCAAATTTCTCTTCTACAGGAACCGAAACTGACTGGGATGCCTTTTTGGATGAGGATCTATTCTTCTTAGCCATTGTGTACTAATCCAAGATCAACCCTGACTGATTTAGCCAAAATTGGGAACCTGGCTCTGATACCAATTGTTGTAATCACAATGACACTGAGAGGGGGGGTGAATCAGTGTGTTCTTTAAAAACTTCTAAAACAATTAGATTATAAAACCAGCAGCAGTTTAAAGCAGATAAAAGAGATACTAAATGCATCAAGAAAGCATCACACATAACACAACATTTTAACGAGGTTCACCAATGTGGCTACTCCTCAAAAAGACCGCTTGGACTACCATCCAAATCCAGTCAATGCAAAGCTACAACTTTACATAATCCTTTACCAAGCACCAACCTGGAAGGAGCACCAACCCCTTAACTTTATCTCGCTTCAACAGAATGGAGCACCAACTCCTATTTTACCAAGCACCTCACTGGAAAGAGGCACCAACCCCTTAATTTGCCAAGCACCAATCTGGACAAATCGTTTACCAGCACCAACTGGAAAGAGGCACCAACCCCTTAATTTGCCAGCACCAACTGGACTTCAATATTGAATAAAAAAATGTTTGACATATACCTTTGTTATTGCAAGACTCTAACCGGTCTACATCACCTTTGCAATCTCTCGTGCACTCTGCTCTCTCTTGCACAATCACTTCACACGCTTTGTCTGCACCGCTACAAACTAGACTTTGCAATCAACTTTGCCCTTCGCGCTTCTCTCCACACTCTGCTTTCTCTGCGCACACGCTTCGCACACTCGGTGTCGTTTCACATTCTGCTCTCTGCTCAACACGAACTTCACTTTTACAAACACTATGCTCGCATTCGCACTTTATCTTTACACCCCACTTTTCAAACTCGAAGTACCCTTGCTTTTATAGAAGAAGTTTTAGGAACAAACCCTAAAAGAACGTCGGTTGAGAAACCCTAGAATTTGTCACCGCCAAACCCTAAAATCCGTCGGCCCGGATTTAACTTTGTCGGCCTCAAACACTTCTTCCACCTTCGTCACTTTCCTGTAGCTTATTGCCGCGAAATAGTAACATGTCGGCCCTTTTAATTTAATTTAATATTTTAATTTAAATTTTAAATAAAATAAAATTTAAACTAAATATTTAAAATTAAATATCTTCATCACCGGGGCATCTTTTTCAACGAAACGAAGAGCCAACTTGGGTTTTAAGAAAAACCCATTTCAAATCTGTTATCCATGGTTTTAAATAAAACTTTTTATTTTGACTGCCTTGGTTTTCACAAAAAACCTTTAAAATTTAAACTAAATATTTAAAATTAAATATCTTTATCACCGGGGCATCTTTTTCAACGAAACGAAGAGCCAACTTGGGTTTTAAGAAAAACCCATTTCAAATATGTTATCCATGGTTTTAAATAAAACTTTTTATTCTGACTGCCTTGGTTTTCACAAAAAACCTTTTCGCTTCTTGACATCTCAGGTTCTGAAGACTTCTTCTCATTCTGAATTATGTTTTCTGTTTCTGTGCATCTATCATTTAAGGACTCATGATCTGACTAACTTCTGAACTTTATCCTCTGCATCTGAGTGACTTCTGAACTTGCTCGTCCATTGCATCATTAGATCTAACTGACTGTATTGACAACAATGACAATCCTCCTGCAACACCTTGCTCAACACTGAACTCCTATCCATTGTACTTTGGCTGCACCTTGTTGTTCAATAAACTCTTGTCCATTGCATCAATAAATCTGTCTGACTGTGTTGACAACAATGACAATACTATTTGCTGCACTTTGCTCAACAAATTGTATAGGTAGGATTACTATGCCAATTGTTGGGGAAGTGGCATCATTGAAGGCTCTCAATGTGAATGTTGAGTCCTTAATGGGTGAAGGCAACAAATTTAAATGCTTCAAATATGCAACCGTGATGATGTTGGTAGATCACCAAGTGTCAATAAAAACTCTCTTGTATGGAATTGGATTGATGCTTTCTATGATGTGTAGTGGAGGACCGGGTTCATTCATAGAGCTTAGCTTAATCTCCTATCTGTGAAAGGTAATCACAGGGTCCTTTTGTAAGTGAATTGAATTCATTTTTGGTGTGGACCATGATAGATTATTATCTTTAGTTGAATTTTTTGGTATGTTGGGTTGATCAAGGTGTCTTTTGCTTCCTATTGTAGTATTTATCATACCGATAACACCCTCATTAGGCAGGGCTATGTGCACCTCATTGACCTGCTCAACTTGATTGTTGGATTCTATGTTTGCTTTGTGTGTAGGAAAGGGGTCTTGGAAGACTCCTATCTGAAGCTCTTGCCTCTCGATCATATCTTGCACTAAATATCTAAAGGGATAACATGTTTGAAAGTCATGACCCCTTTTTCAATGGTACATGCAATATATATTTTCTCCGTGTGCCTTTTATCTATGCTTGTTAGGCTTTCATGGACGGATCTCTGGAAGATTGATTCTTCAAACCTCATATAATTGATCAAAGAGTGATGCTAATGTATCTGGAAAATAAATATATTGTCATTGTGGCTGGCATTGTTGGTCCTATATCCAATTTTGTTGCATATGATTTTGGGCTAGAGGAGGTTGGTCTTGGTAATTATGTCACACTGGTATAGGTGGTATGACCCTGTTTAAGGATTCAGGGATGCTCAAAACAACTTGATTGATTGGGGACACCTTTTGTTGCTTGGTGCCACCTATAATATTCTTGATTGGCCATTCCATTTTGTAGAGTTGAATATCACCCTCATGTATCTTGATTGTCTCAATGAACTCATCTTGTTCTAAGGCCTCCTCAAATATTTGATACTGCTGTAATTGTAAGATAATCAAGATCTATTTTGAACAATTTATCATAAAAATTTGAATGAGCTCTATTGTGGGTAGGGTGAAACATAGTTTTGGCATCACCTTCCTCCACTTATTTCCATACTCATGGCTGGCTCATCGTCAATTTGATGAAGGCTAGCCAAGTTAGTCAAGTTTATCATTTTATTAGCACTAGAAGCAAAACATTGTAGGAATGCATCGGCTAATTTCTCAAAGGTGTATATGCTATTGTGTGGTAGGTGATTATACCATTATAAAGCATCCATAGCTAGTTTTGTAAGAAATATTATGAACATCAAGGTGTCATTATCTTGAAAATGGAAGCACATATTGATGAAGATTGTCACGTGATCTTGTGCATCTTCATCATCTTTGAATTTTTCAAGTTGAGGCATCTTGGAATTCGATGGGTATGTTGGTGATGTAACTGATGGATGCAAAGGCTGATTGCTAAGCTGCTTTAGTGTAGGTTTTTGATAAATTGACCTTTGGTTTTTTTTTTTGAATGAATTTATCTGATCAGCTAGCACTTTGTATGGATTTGATGACATGATATGATCTTCCTTTTGTCACCCTTGATTAGGTAGAAGAGGTCATTTTTGATGTTGAGGTGGACGATAAGTATAATCATTAAGTACCTCATCATAAATGGATTCAGGGTAAGCATCCACTTCTTCTTGATGTTCCCATTGGGACTCTTCATATGATTCCTCATCGTATTGATCTTGGTACTATTGAGGAGTATGAGGTTCTTGATGATAACTAGATAATGGCCTTTGATGTTGAACATGATTTTGGTGTGTCCAAGAGGAAGGACCTCAAGATTTCACTGGACACATTATGTGTTGTTGCATTCTCTAGGTGCTAGGCGTAAGCACCAGTTTATGTAATGCATTTTGCACTTGCTTTGTTGTATATTTTGTTGTTCTTGTATCTTTCATTGATACAACCTTTGTAGGTGTTCTCGTTATGAGTCCACCCCATGTTGATTTAATTGTTGTTGATCCAACTAGAGTTGATCCATATACTATTGTTGGTTAAGTTGTGGCCTCAGTGCCTAATGTGTATGATCTTGTTGTTCAGTTGTATAGGGGCTATGTACCCTCATATTGGAAACATGAATGAGTTTGTCATGTCTTTTCCCCTAGTAGGATCTATCACTTGTTTTCCATGCTCCTTAAACATTACATTGACCTGATACTCTAGTTTATGAATTGGCTCTGTATAGTCTGATGATGCAGATATGCAACATGGCTGCCCCACATAATCTTCATGAGGAGTAGGAGGATGACTAGGGTACTCTTCCTTATATATGAGAAATGATGCATGTTCAGTATTAGATATAATATTTACACATTTAGATTGCACAGAAGCACAATGTGTATATGCAGAATGCTCTCTGTGAGGAGTAAGGGGATGACTTGATCAATCAAACGAGGTGGTTTGTTCATCCAGGATAGGCCATGGTGTGCTCTCATTTTTATATTTCAATTGATGTATAGAGCAAGATAGGATGTGAGCTTGTGACATTGACCTACTAGGCCCCTCAGTGGGCAGATTATTCCTCATATAGAATTCTATCAAGGTTTTCCAATCTGGAAGGTTTCTCTGAGGACCTGTGGGTGCCTCCCTAATAGGGATATATCAAATTTTTGACTCTATATGGATGGTATTTATGTTATGATAAGATCTAGGATAGCATTTAGGGATGGCCATGTCCTCTAGACTAATTTGGAGATGTTCAGTGGTCATGAAACCTGATTCCCTATCTATATTGGAGGTCTCACTCACCATGGGTGGTCCCATGACCATTTGAAAAATATTTTTGGCTTCCAAAAAAAATTTGTAAGTGTTATATATCAAAATGATCAATGTGACAAGCTGATCACAATGGGCTAGGGCTCCAAATTTTGACTTTTGGGTCAAAAAATTGTATTTTTGACATAATTGGCCAACTGGGGCTCATCATGGGGAAATGCCCACTTTTAGGAATTTTTTGGAAATTTTGAACCATGAAGAGTAGGAATCAAAAATTTTGGGAGAGGTGCACAAGGGGCTAACTAAAACAACAAAACAAATCTGGCAATTTTGGGAGTTGTCTAGCCCATTTTTTGACAAATTTAGTGTAAAATTTCCCTATTTTCGGCTTCAAAAATAGGGTAATCATAAAACCAAAATAACATTTTTTTTATAGCACTGATTTGCATGATTGTCGATATGTTGGATGCAAAATAAAAAAAAATAGGGTTAGGTTTTGGCCCCAAGTCAAGTATCTTAGGTTGATTACCCAACAATAAAAAAACACACAAAGCTGATAATATGATTATCTCTTTTACAGATCAGATGTGTGTCCTAAAACACACTAGGAACACTAGTTCCAAACATGATTTCTCAAAAGAGTTTAGGGTAAACCGCTTAAAACCCGATGGAGGGTTCACATAGCTCTTCCACTCTGAATTAACAATTGCTCTAACAGTGATATATAGTTTGAACACCAGTGACCTACACCAACTTAAAGAAGTTATCTATTCTATGTATGGATATCTAGGGGTAAGCCAGTGGAAGGAGGTGAATTCCAACATTACCGGTATGAATTGGGGGTTGGTGATGAAATCCAACCTCACCAATGTTATTATTATACGCGTAAGTGTGTGGGATTATTTTTAACCTTACATAACAAAATGAATCACCAAGAAAACATGATATTTCTTATATGCCTAAGATAAAATATGTTTCATTTTAGAAATATGCATGTATTCAACTTATATGAACTTCAAAGAATGCATTCTGCTTCATGAATTAATGGCCACTGGCTAGGCCATATGCAAGCAAACTAAACACATAGAATCCTAGAATGCTAGAGACTAGGGCAAAACTTAAAAGTAGAGGCCTGTTATTCCTAGCAACACCTAGAGGAAACTAAAGAAAACTCTAAGAAACATCCAATGCATTTTATTTTTCTATTTTCCTGATTAAACTATGATTTCACTTGCTATTTATGGAAATAAAAAGTTGCAGACAAAAAAAATAGAAAAATAGAGAATGGTACCAACCTTAACTCCTCATATGATGATGAAACCCCTATTCTCTACTACACCTCTCTTTTGGCCCTATCAACCAAAGCGACTATTGATGGCCACTGAATATAGGAGTGACAAATATCTTCTAGTTGCTATTGACTAGAGTGGCCAAACCTGCACATAAAAAATACCTAAAACATTAATAAAATGGCCAAAAACCAAAAACATGGTGGGGGTCACACTGTGATCTCCATCTGTGCAATCTCAGGAAGCATGCACCACAACTGACCCTACTTGCAATATTATTATTATATCAAATGCAAAATTAAAGAAAGAACACAAGCACATATAACATAGAAGTAAAAAGAAAAGAAATATTCTTTTATTAATGCTTCCAGATCTCAGTTACATGTACATCCCTCTAAGGGATATTCATTTTGATACAATAGATTACAAGTATGGCAATAGTGAATGTATCCCCCGTAAGGGGATGGTGCACCATCGTAGGTTTCCTGATATCACACACTAAACTGTTTGAGGGCATACTAATACCTCCTACCGATTTCATCCTGGAGGGATCTCATACTATGGATACCTTGAACTAATCCTGTGAACCTGTATCTGCGGGTATGGAAATAATAAAGCATAATTAGTAGTTCGGGCTACCTCCTTGGATGAGGTTGTTAGTGTTAAATTTGATAAGCAAGATAAATAAGCATAATATGATTAAATGCAATGAAACTAATGAAAATGTGTGCATATATCAGGAAACAATAATGTAACTACATAAATAAATCAGATCTATACTAGAAATAAATACTGAAGTAGAAAAAAATTGGATATAATGCTAGAACAATGGAAACTAATGTTTAAAACCCTACATTACGCCTGCAGGCCACTATCCAGGACAATGGCCATGAAATAAAAATTTCTCCTCTTGATCCAAGGGCTGTAGTACTAAGTTCCTCTCTCCAATTAATATTCAAGGGTCATCGGTTGTGCCTTGCTACACTGGTTAGTGGTAAAGTAATAATGGATCTGAATAACGGGTGCGTAGTCTCTTCTCAATTGGATAACACTTTGTTGCTCCTAAAGGGTGCACAAATTCTCTCTCCAATATAATAGGGCTTAACTACATAAACTTTAAAAATCATGGATCTTTTGATCTATGTGGGAAAGTATGTAAACTTCCCTCTCTTTCAAATCTAGACTTTGGCTTCCTGGAGAAGCTTCAATCCAAATTGCATGCGATTGAATGTCTCAGGTGGAAAGCATCAGTCACAAACTAGCATTGAAGGGGTAGTTAGGAGGAACTCAGAGATTTCCTCAACAAAATCCACCCATAAACAATGTAATGGTGTAGTTAGACTGCATGATCTGGGCCCGTATTCACGGCTAGACTGCGCATGGTGCTAGTCGCTATCAGTTTCAATGGCTAGGTGTGGCTGTTTTAGGCTTCAGTGGCTAGATGTGGTGTCCACTCTGCTTGAGAGTGGCTAGGCTTGGATGGGCTACAACTACCCCTTTTGAGTGGTTAGGACCACTGCTTACTCTTGGAGAGGTCCAGGAGGGTTCATATGGTCTGCGAATGTGTCCATATGAGTAGTATCCTAAACATGATGCGTTTTAGGTGTCTACATAAGGTTTATGTTTATTAATGTGGACAAAAAATGTTAGAAGAAACTAATTTTATAAATCTAAATTAGAAGCCAATAAGAGAATGCCAATTTCTCTAAAGGGTGTGAAGTACACCGCTTAAGACCCCTTGTCAAAGACAATCGGAGGGTTCATCCACCCCTCTGCCTAGAATCACATAATGGTAGGAATACTATTGGCACCCTAATGATGTTCCTACTTAGATAAATAAAAGAAGGTACTTTTAACCCTAAAATATAGCTCTCATTTATGCATATTGTAAATTCAAATGCAATCACAATGCAAAATTTTATATTTGTAAATACATCAAAAAAATCCTAACTGAAATGTGTGAATGGATGCAAAAAGAAAACCTAAAATGCAAAAATGAATTCCTTTCCATATTACTCAGTGATTGCTCATTTTAAGCTTGAAATCTAAAAAATACATCAAAGAACCCAAAAATACATAAAACATAAAAATTGGATTTTAGACAGTGGACTTAATAGACAACCTATGTATCTATTCCAAATCACTGTAAAACGTAGTTGGGCATTTTTGAAATGCACCTATGTATTTTTGGATAGCCTTCGAGTTCCCTATGTCCAGAAACCCTAGTGCATTTTTGGATTTCATGCTCTTTCTACAACTTCTATGAACTTTCAGAAACCCTAGATCCAACAAAATATGTGTGATTCATGATTTTGAAAATATACAAAATAGGACAATAAACAACAAGTTAGATGGAAATATAATCAAAACATGAAACCCTTAGGGGGTCCCATCATGATTATTATTTGTAGAGCTAAAAACATGACACCAAGCAATGCTAAATAAAATAAAATTCAAATGAACTAGATATTGCACAACAAATAAGATTTATATTAAATGGGAGGGAGCCTAAAAACTTTGTTATTACAATAACAGATTTAAGAATCCTCTTTGATAATTTTTTTACAAATATTGCTAAGGTTCTTTGAAACCCTAGCTACAACAAATGGTGGTGTCTTCAATTGCATCTCTGCTCTCAATAGGTGTGAGTGGGCTTCTACCTATCCAATGCTAGGCCACTCCAGCTTAATCAATTGTCCAATGCTTCTAATATGCTATTCAATATGCACACAAAGAAACACTAGAGAGTTAGTAATAATAATGAGGGATCCACTATGTGAGCCCTTAGAAATCACAACTAAAACCCTAGCTATAACAATATGAAATGTGAACAGGATTAAACAATATGAAAATATAACAAAATGAAATAGATTTACCTTGCTCCTTGCTTGTTGTCTGTTGATGGTTGGATTTGTTGTAGGTTGATGGTGAAGGTGTACCTTAGCACCGTTCAAAGACTAGGGGGCTTTCAAAAAAGCTTACGTAAAATTCTTACAGGTGCATGTCAGCTTTAGGAAACACCCATGGGTGCTTGGGACTAGTAGGGAGGTGCCCAAAGGCACTCAGTGGTGGTAGAAAGCACCCAGAGGCATTCAATTGATGATGGGATATTTTGCAGAAGTAGATCTGATGAAGGTGAGGGATGTGGTGGTAGCTATGGCAAGTGAGATAATAGTGAATATTATGGGTGGAGTGGGGCTAGGGTACAAAGGTTGGGTTGGAACTCTAAGTCACTTCAAAATCTCAAGGAACCTCAAGGGACTCAGGTGCTCAAGAACTTAGAAAACTCTAGGGACTCAGGGATTTCAAAACTCAGGGGTTGAGCCATCAAAATGACTCCTATTTATAATCCAACCTAGGGCATGCTAGGGTTTCAAAAACACTAATCATGTGGCTGATATTAAAATACAAATAAGGGTAGATATTAAATTTAGGGTGTGGCATGGATTGATGTGGATGGACGGACAAGATTAAATGAAATTAGATGGCTAAGATTGATTTATTTATATAAATATATAAAAAATATAATATATAAAATATTATTATTTAAATATAATAATAATAATAATAATAATAATAATAATAATAATAAATATATAAATAATAGGTAGAAATTGTGGGAAAGCTAGGATGGAGGGCAAATGACTATGTTTTGGTGATGGAAATGGTAGAAAATCATGAGTGGAGGACAAGTGGCTAGATTTTGGTATCTACAACTACAATATACTTATTGAACCATACATTTACACTTCCATTAAATGGTGTTATACCTAAAGATAAATGGGAAAGGAATAAACCTTTTGTGTCACATATTTGTGTGTTTGAATGCACTACATTCTTGCATATTTTAAAATAGAAGCAAATGAAGCTAGAGGAGAAATCCAAGTGATGTATCTTCATTGGATATAGTAGTGATTTAAAGAAATATCATCTCATTGATATTGATACCAAGAATTTTTATATCAATAGATATTTTGTGTTTTATGAGAAGAATAATTGTACATTTTCTTCTAATCCATTTGTTAATGGAAAAGCATCTATTAATTGCTTGTTTGGTAACAATGATGAAACCTATAAAAAGAGTATATTAATTTTAATGATGATGAAGGATATGTTTCTAATGGATTTTATGACCTAGAACCATCTATTTTAAGTACCAATCATAGACCAAAGAGGTATTTTAGTAAAATTTATGATGCAAAATTGGATTGTGTTCTAGACACATCTAGTTCTAGACCAAGAAATCATAGTAGACCTTGAAATAAGTTAAATATAATACTAATGAGCATTATGGTATGAATATAAGTTCTTATTTATGTGATAATTTTAAATAAGTTGAACAAATCAAGTTGATTGCATATAAGAGAAAAGAAAACAAAGAAAATAAATCTATATAATACTTTCAATCCAAGGTTTAGAGAAACTTCCTCTAGTAACATTTTTAAAACTTCCACCTCATTTTTAGATAGAAGATATAGGCTTGCCTAACCATCCATAAATCTATGATAAATATGATATACTAGGTGCTCCTCAAGCATGGACCACTACACTATCCATGATTCGTAATACAATTACTAACCCCTTGCATAGCATGGTTCAAATTGCATAAAAATTTCCCAACGTAAGTAACCCCAAACTACCAAATCCAAATTATAAATATCCTAAGTGAACAAAAATATCATGGTACATTCATAAGAAAGCCAAACATTAACCCCACTAGTACCACAATCAAGTCAAGGATTATAAGTTGACTTCATAAATATTATAAATACAAGTAAACCACATATTGGTTCAAGAATATAATAAATCCTTCAATTATCTCCTCTTAACTACCTAGAGGATATTCCTAATATATGACACAAAATATTAATATAAGATAGAAATCTAAAGGGTTGCCATACCCCTATATTCAATCAAATATGCAAAACCATAAAACCCTTATACATCACAAGGTTTATTAGGTCAACCTACATCAAACTTACAATGAAATCAAAGAATTTCTTAGAATTTGAAAATTTCTTCATCATCATTAGAAACTTAGATGATCATAGGAGCTACTCAAAACCCATTTTTCCACTCATCATTCACCCCATATAGTGTTCCTAATTTAATCCCTTTAACATCATATTCCCTCAATAATTATAAAGATATTAAAACAAACAAGGGGTGCCTAATCCAAATGCCTCCAAATACACCATTAGATTAGAACCCAAATAATCAACATGTTTACCAGTGATCAATTATCTCAAAAATTCAAAACATAGTTCTAAATTAGTAGATGATCCCTTTCATGTAGAAGCTATAATGGTCTATGGTCTACCCTCAATAACAGATTCCTTATACCCTATCAATGTCTTACACTTAGCCTCCTCAAAATTATAAAATTCAAGCACCAACAAGACCTCAATAATAGTTGTATTATTGAGTTTACCAAGGATCACTAAACTTAATATATTATTCTATTATACCTAAATATGCTATGGAAGCTCTACCAATATTATATGGTAATGGAAATAATATTGACATGGATAATTTGAGTAAATTATCAACCTTAAAATTAAATTATTACATTTAGGAGAAATACATCATGGTATAATTATTGACCTATTCATTAAGAGATAAATCTAACACATGGTACTAAATCCTCACAAATAATTCTTTTACCAATTAGACCTCTATAGATAATCCCTTCATGAGGATATTTTACAACCCTAGGAATTAATAATCTATTATATTCTAGCTAAATGTTATACAAATACATTCCCAAGAGAATATCCATTATTACAATACTAGGTTCATGAGAACTCTATGGGACCATATCTTGGATCAATTCTATTAAAACCAAAGTCTTTGATATAGACATTATAAGGATATATAGGACCATATCTTGGATAAGGTAAAACAATCCAAGTTATACTTACAATATGTTCATTCTTGCAGAGAACTATTTATGAAAGCTCAAGCTACTATTAATAATATGCAACTTAAGGTCTAATCATATGTAATTATAAGGTATACACAAAAGATAACAAATAGTATTTACAATAGATAGGTCTACCATTAAAGTAGAAAGTATAAGTATAGATAATGAACATGATGTTCAAGCAATAAATCTAGGAGACTTGGAATAACTCCCATGAAAATAATGAAAGAATACAACACTTTTGATCCATAGGGTTGATTGATCTGAGATTGCATCTATCCCTTATGTTAAGCATATTTGAAAAGAGGGGTTTTCAATCCCCTTGAACTTCATATTTAGGATGGATCCATACTAACCAACACTAATTTAATATAATTCTATTTTAATGTAAAAAATAAAACACCATGAAGTAAGAGTGTGAGGGATTGAAAGCAATAACAAAATTATTTTTTCAATCCCTTTGAGTTTATATTTATTTTTTCATTATCAACACAACCTTAAAGGTATTGAATATTCTAATGTTAAACCCTATTATAAAGTTGCTATTGTAAATCAAAGATACAACCTTGTACTATATTTTTGGTGACTTGTAAGGATACCAAAGCTATATAATGAAGAACCCTAGTCTATGTTATTCCTCAGACTATAAATTTAAGGAAGAAAATATTTAAAATTATAACAATAGGATCTACTTGGTTGGTATATTTTATAGAGTCAAGCATTCTATGTCAAAGGGGACCTTTACATTTAAAGCTGGGTCATTATCATTGTTAGGTCATCAAGCTCTTCTTATAGTAACTTCTACTCAAATTTAGAAATCATCTTCATCCCATATAAAATATTCTCCAACAAGGATATGATATTGGAAATAATGATTATTTCATAAAACTAAGGAAGCCTTATCTACATGATAGACTACATTATTTTTCTCTTCAATAAATTTGGTATATTCATCTTAAAAAAGGATAACATATCCATATAAAATATTATTGGGAAGTCCTCCTTAGACCAGCTAGGTGATATGGTTTCTTAACTTATCCACAACTTCCTTTGGACCATCATACGAGGCTTTGTAGACTTAAGTAAAATAATGATTAATTCCATGTACACCACCTATTTTTCTAGGATTCCTAGCTATTAGAATTGTTGTATTGTGGTATTATGGGGTTTATTTAGTATTTGCATATGGTTTATTTTTAGGATAGTTTAGAGTCCACAATATCAATGTTGAATAATTATTTGAAGAAAAATGCATTGTAAACATGAATGTATTGTAGGCATAACTTAGAATGATTTATTTCAACCATGAATTTATCCTAGACACTACTGATGATACTTGTGACTAAAAATTTATATTTAATGGACTCAAAATTTGATCCCAAAGTTTTATCTAGTTATTTTGATTAGTATATCTCATCATCCTCTAGATTGACCACATCATTTATTTTGTTGGTATTTCTTCTACTCTTGCTTCATTTGTTCCACTAGCTATTTTTTTCATCCATTTATTTCTTAGTCATCTCCAAATTTATATGTAATCTTTTGATCTCTAATTTCCCTTGATGTGTTTGAGCCTTCTCTTGCTCCAAGAAAAAAATTAGCTATTTATACTACTTGGTATATATATGAATCTTTCTAGTCATGAGTCAACAGTTGCATGGCATGGCTAGGTAGGCCTATTTTAAAAGTTGTACAAGGTTAATGTTGCCTACCTACTATAAGTATAGGCTTGAAAACCTAGCTATGTAGTCAAATAAGGCTATAAAAATATAGCTAGGTTTTAATGGTTGATATTTTGTGAGCAAGATCATTTTTCCTCTATCCACCACTTGTGTCCAAGTGGTCAATGTTCCATCCATCATCATGAAGTCACTATAGAGATTTATTTAATGACTTATTGGGACTTATATAGGTAATCATTAACTATATCCATGCACACTTACTAAGGAGAGAGGATATAAAATATAGTAGCAAGTGGGTCATAATGCATGAAGGATCAGTTAGACCCTCAAAAACCTCCAATATATTATTGAAATCAATACCATTTAGGTGTACTTTTACACTTGGTCATCGGTCTTGTAGTAGCCAAAATTGATACAACATTAATATACCAATAATTTTAAAAGTTTTAAGGTATTAAATGAGGTGCATGTTTTGTGATATACTAATAAGGAAGTCAAATTTTAAGTGATTTATTATCTCAAAATATTTTTATGGATTAACATCTTTAACAAATACCTTCAAAATACCTAAGATCATCATCATGGCCATATATCACCCTTAACTGACTAAGGGGTTCCTCACCTAAATTTTCAAAAAGATCACAACTTATTGATCCAATTGGATAAACAGTAAAAATAATGTATTTCATCCTTCAACTGACTAGCAAAAAATCACTGTCAAAATCATAGATTTACCAAGAACTAAGAAAAAAGGACTTTCAATTGATAGTGAGAAATGATCGGCCAAACAATAATCATTTCGTAAGGTAAGAAGAGTTTTCGACCGATAAAACATAATAGATAAGCTGAAAAAAATTTGGTGCAACAAAATTTTAGCCACTGGTAAAGAAACATCGACCAACCACCCAATCCAAACAACCAAAATGTAAAAAGGAACACAAAGTAGTTAATCGGTCGATGAAGGGAAAAATGTTGTCAAATTTTTTTAGCTAATAAAATGAAAGGCTAGTCTACCAAAAACATCAGCCAACCAAATTCAACTCGGTTGACGAATAGAAAATCATAACCGAGGGCAGAAAAATATAAAGTATCGATCAAAAAAATGTTCAATTGATAGGAAATAAATAGCAGTTAATTAACCGATCGAATGATTGAAGGGCTAGTAATAATTTTTAAGTTTCTCGATTTACCACGGTAACAAACTAGCCAAAAATTTGTATCAGCCAAACACAAATCAATTCACCCAGTCAAAATTAGACCATTCAGTTGAAGCAAGTAAGGTGTCAGCCGAAATTCAAGGTCAAATTCAAATTACAAAAGAAACTCAACCGAAACGAAGAATCATCCAACTAAACATGAGACCTAAAGGTCATTGGCTAAAAAATCATCAACGATAAAAATGTCAATCGGCCAAAGTCCAATAAATATCAATAGTAAAAAAGAAAAAACATCTAACTCTTCAATCACAAAACCCTTTGGCCTAACTCAAACCAATAAAGCAATGATTAAAGTTATTTCAGTCGAAGAGTAACATTGATTAGTTGACAAGTTATGTGGAATGGTCAATGACATGGCCAAAGAAGAGATGTTAAAATATTTTTGGCTAAAAATTTACCAATAACATGATATCATCAATTGAAAAAGTCATCACCGTCAGAATATCACTGATCGAATGAAATAAACAGTGTAGATCGATCGAGCTAGATAAAGGTAAATTCAATGAAAATCAAGGTATGCTAACATTTAATTTTGCATGCATAATTTTTTAATTGAATATTATTATTATAAACTGACCTCCTTGATAAAAGCTAGCACAAGCTTTTTAATGCAGCACATGTGAAAGTACCCTAAGCCATTCGATCAAGTAATGACATCCAATGGCCAAAATCTTCATTCATGCAAAATCAAAGAGATCTACCGACCAAAATCTAATAGAGGAAAAAGGCTAACCATCTAAGAATCCAATC
Source organism: Wollemia nobilis (assembly GCA_028583015.1). NCBI lineage: Eukaryota > Viridiplantae > Streptophyta > Pinopsida > Araucariales > Araucariaceae > Wollemia > Wollemia nobilis. The sequence continues at coordinate 5,649,467 of JAQPPZ010003223.1, forward strand.
AAAAAACCAGAAAGCCTTGGCCAAATTAAAGAATTGATTGGATGATCAACCACCAACAATAGTCAAAGCGCAAGTACCTTGTAATCCATGATGAACGCTGATTGATATACCATACCATCAAAGTGATATTCCACTAAAGCCTAATTTCATGGATCCTCACTCGAGAAAGCTAGCACAACACTCAAATCAATGATGATTTTGTTGACATGACCAAAAACCAATTTGGAAGTTATAGGTGCACAAGCCAACTACAGATCTCAGCCTCGAATCTATCCAAGGCATGAGATTTAATACAACGTGTACTGATCAAACGATTCAGGATCTGATGCGTGTATGATCTGATGGCCAATCATGTAAGTCAACCAGAAGGTGATGATCCATGATCGATCAATTATTATAAGAAATAAGGTGGTGAGCCGAGAATAGCAACAATACAATGGTGGTTGGTGCGACGTTAATGATGCTTCGTGTGCGTGAAATAGTTAAATACATGATAGCAGTAATGAGCAACTCACAATGCTTATAGTATTCTTGATATGATTAAGAGCTGAAGAGCCCAATAGTAGAGACTCTAGCAATGGCCTCCTCTAGCAAAGTTGCCCCCAAGACAAGGGTCAAGGCATTAGATGAAAAGGTACCATTTAAGAAGATGAATACCAAGAAAATTAAGGAATAGGTGTGGGGTGAATTAGAACTCATCGAGTTCTATTTCTAGTCGAGCATAGAAGAATGGCAATATCCACATTATCTGATGAAGAATATCTTCAAGAAGGCATATGCAGACAAAGACAAGAGCAGTCCCCACTACAACAAATGGAGGACCAACTTAGCAAAGCTCTTATGCCCAAGAGTACATTTCTCCCTCGAGCTACTATCATGGCTAGCCATATCGTATGATCCGAGAACCAGAGCTATAGTTAATGGCTAAAACAAGCCCATTTATAGGATTACACCAAAGAATATTGAATAGGTGTTTGGGCTGGAAATAACTAAACAAGTTTATGATGCAGCGGTGGTTTCAAAGCAGGCCCAACATATGATCGACACCACCTTTTACAAAAAGTTGTTCGACTATGACAAACCAATATCGATAGATTTCCCTATCCATAAGTCTCAACTCCACAAATGGGTAAGATATTATGCCAACATGATCCATATAGTAATGGGAGTCGAGGACCTCAACTGGGTCAGTGTCGAAGTTATGTATTTGATCGTGCAGTGCAACAAAACTTGGAGGATGTCGATGTATAGGTGGCAGGATATAATGTGTGATACGATGGATAGAGAATTTAGAGAATTGTAGAAGGCCATAAAGGATGATAGGGATTTCATGCCCCACTTCTTGCACTACTCATTCCTCATCCATTTAATCATTGGATAATTCAAAGATGATGCAATCACTCAGTTGGGAGGTGTGCCAAGGGAAATTATCCAAGATAGATTGCCTTGCATCTACGATGGCACCTCCACTTATTCAGAATTTTGTGGAAGATTTTTGGCATCAATGTATCATGTACTCATAGAGAAGGAACCCCCCAGAATGAGTCTAGGTATAATCAAGTATCTTGAAGACATGGAAGCTAGAGATTTCTTTCTCACTAAGCATTATAGTTTCATCAGGACATATGGGGGCAAATTGCCACCCAAATCTTTACCCACTTTCTACCCAAAATCATTGGCCACCTTAGAGATAATAAGGCAATCTGCAGAAGAAGCCAGGTTAATATGGAAGAAGAAAAAGACTAGGATTCCTTGGGTCACAACACCCAAGAAAATAGGGCAGTATGTTTACAGAGGGTATCCTAGGATGATGAAAGCCTTACCCACGATGGATTCCTATCACTTTGTAGAAATTACCTGGAGGTCGTATGATCCTAAAGGTCATTACAGAGACATTGCCATTGAGCCCAAACCAATGATACACAGAGAGGATGATTTTGAAAAGAGTCTCTTATGGGCTCAGAAAAATGGAGTGGACTTAGAAGACATATGGAATAACCAAAACCTGGTGTGAGCACATACTCATATAGAGGAAGTAGGAAATTACTCTTCCAATCTCAGGATGGTAAGACATGATACAATAGATAAAATGATGCCCCAAGTGGTTGTCATCCCACCAGAAGACTTTGCAGATCCCATTGTAGAAGTCATGAGTTTAGACCCTAAACAGATTGAGATCGTAGCTAAGGTGAAAGATCAAATAATAGAAGAAGCAATTGGTACCTCTTCCACTTCTTAGTCTCCTAGTACAAGTAAAGGAAAAGAAATTGTGCCCACTTCTATAGCCTCGAGATGCTTCACAGCTGAAAGCCTAGCGGTAACTTTGATGGCCTCATGACATTTACAACAAATGGCCATAGGCTCTCCTCAAGTGGTACTAGTGGCTTTCATGGTAAACAACAAGGAGATCAGAATCTCTACCATAGCATGGGAGAGAATACAAAAAGCTAGAGGATTCAGTGATATCTTTAGAGATTACCAAGTGGTAATCCTTGATACCTCAAGCTCTCCCTCTCATAAGAGAGCGAGGATTAGAATGGGCACCAGTGAGCCTATGAGCCTCACTCTAGTCAGAAGAGAGGACTTCACAGAATTCACTTCTGAGGAGGAAGAGCATATTGAAGCAATAATGGAAGATAGAGTAATAGAAGCTCAGGCTAGGAGCAAAGTTCAAAGTCCACCTTCATCATGTTTAGAGCCTACCTCCAAGACTACTATCACCATTCCCACTCAGGGAGTACATTCACTACAGATAAATCTTGGTATAGGTGATGCAGAGATAGTAGGAGACATAGTATCCTTATTAAAATATGGAGTGCAAGTACATGCATAGACTGCACTCACCATCGAAAAAGAGGTAACAACCTAGAAGTCCGAGCATAAATATTACAAGCAAAAAATGAAAAATTGAAAACTAAAATCAATAATAATCAGGGACAAATGACTTCAGATATCAGGCAATTGCAGGGTAAAATTCTCATAGCAAAGTACAAGGAAAATATGATCAAGGTCATATATATAAAATCAGAAATGATAAGCAATTGTTGTAGGGACTTTGGGGTGATCATATAAATGAATAAAGAAATAAAACCCCTAATAGAGAAAATAGATAAAAAGATGGCAGCTATTTCCCTAGTGTATGAGAAATGCAAAACTAAGTATGAACAGATCAAGTCCAAATAGGTGGTCACCAGTGATGGTAAAAATCATAGCTGCCAAGTGGAATATGAGAAAGTTACAAGTTTTAAGGCAGATAGACCTTGATGGAATAACATAGTTAAAGAACTGGAGAATGTGGAAAATGATACAATCAATAGGTTGAAACATCTCAATGTCAGCCTCCACAAATTACTCAGTACTTAAGGGTTCTATCAACTAGCCATCAAAGATATTAGATATTTCCCCTATGAGGAAATTGATGAAGATAAGTTGTTTGATCAACTCATTTCTTTATCAATGACCACCTTGGACATAGTCAAATTTTCTAGATCAGACAGACTATCCTCAAGGAAGACAAGGTCAAAGGAATAAGAGTGTTGGACAGAATCCATGCCCTCAGTGAGATCGACACAGAAATTTGGATACTTATAGCCAATTTCATTGGTGCAAGTCAAAATGAGAAAGATGCAATCAAGAAAAGTCAAAAGGCATCCGAGTCAACAAGTAGCATGGGGCCCGCAGTGGGAGAAAAGGGGAAAAAGAAGATGGATGACAACTAGGTAGGACTTCGACCAATTTTGATAATGTATTTTATTTTTGAGGTAGTTAAATAACAGACTATACAACACCCAACCGATGACAAGGTAGGAGATGGCACCAAGTGGACAATCCAGATGAAAGTAGTTTAGGTAGTTATAGAGCCACCACAACTATAAGAAGGACATCTATAGCTAGAATAAGGATCGAGCTTTGACATAGCATATTTTTTCTAAGAGGTATACTCGAGTGCCCATTCTTTGCTGTTGTATTCCCTTTGTCTTCCTTTCTTCTTTTCCATCCCTTATTCTTCCCATTATTGTGCAGGTTTTGATAGGAAAGTGCCCAAGAAGCTGAGATTATTTCCAGACTATTGAGCCAGAGGTCTAGAGACTCAACTATTGCGATATTCGAATGGAAGAGTGAAAGGTCCTTGTTACGATATTTGAATGAGGATCTTTATTGTATTAATCATTCTAAGAGTTAAATGGTGATTCCAAGACAACTCTTCATGTAATATTTCTCAAATATTAATACAATTATGGGCTTCTTTCCTATTATATTTTTGTTTTCAGTCTTGTGTGTGTCTTCATTATGAGTTACATTATTTGAACGCATAGTGAACATTTCTTTCATTGGTCAAATATTATGTTTATTATGATATTTGAATGAATGTAATTGCACCAATTATCTCTTTCCTCGTTCTTTCTATTTTCATTAAATCGTCATTAAATCTTGCTACAATAGCCCAAAGGATTAAGGCACCGGTCATACATAAGGTATAATTGAACTGTTATTGTTTTAGCTTGGTCAAAATTTATAAAATCTTTAATTCACCACCATAAATCTAGAAGAGCATGAACATAAAACATTAAAAACTTTAAGTTCACCTCAAGGGTATCCTTACCATACCTAGTCTATTTAGAAAATATTGAAGAACTCTATTCCTAGGTTAAAGAGGTAGGTCGACCAGAGCCTGTAATTGCTCGTTGGTAGTAGGTTTTCCTATAGCGTGATAGCTTATCTTAAGGATGCAAGAAAAATCCCCAACAGTTTATTGGTATCATTGTTGGGAAACGAATTTGTAATTTTCATTACAATTTGGGACCTAACAACAAATCTTATTAGCAATAGTCAGCCTAGAGGGAACCAATGTATCCAATTTCATTTTTAAAATTTTGAATCTATTTCCCACCTATGCTCGTAGTTTCCAATTTTCTTTTTCAAGAATGAGTGGTTATAACATTTTCTTGATTTTCTTGAATTTCTTGATCTTCTTGTTTCTTGATTCTTGAAAAATATTGTACCTTGAGTGATTGAGAGTGTTATAAGTTGAGCAATATTGACCAAACATTTGTTCCTTCTGCACACATTGTGCTGGTGACTCTGACTAGATAAATCCAAAAATATAAAAAAGATTAAAGAAAGAAAAACATGTGCTGGCATGAATGAGAAGAACCGCTCAAGAGTTGTATCCAGAATTCTTAGATCTAGAGGTATTTTTTAGAACTAATCCTTCTACTTCATCTCCAAAAGGTTCTAATACAAATATTATTACAATAGAGAATATATTTGAAACACCTCCCACTATCCCTAGTGGAATAAATACTACACCTCCTATTGTGATACCTATCAATCCAATCCAAACACCTCTAGTAATTAATATGGCTAACCCACCACCTAACGTTCAATTATGGAGAACTAATAGGTATAGGCCATTTTAGTTACCAAAACCACTACATGATCTCCCCAGTAAAGCTCATAAATATTTACCTAAATTTCAAGGAAACAATGTAGTCACTAGGGAAGATCACATTAAAAGCTTCTTGTATGCTTTAGATAGTCTAGAAGTAGAACATGAAGATGTAGTGTTAAGACTATTCCTGCAAAATCTAGAGAAATATGCTAGAGAATGGTTTAATACTCTTCCAAACAATGATATTGCTAATTTCACTAAAATGGAAACTATATTTTTAAAAAATTTGGTGAAAGGAAGAATGAACAATCACTATTAATAGACCTGGCAACAATGAAAAAGAAAGAAAATGAGTCAATAAGTGATTTTAATAGAAGGTTTTCTAAAGCTAAGAATAAAATTCCCACTGCTCTAAGGCCAAATGATATACAATCAATCTATTTTTATAAAAATACCTTCCTAGGAGAATTTAACTATGAGTTAAGACAAGAACAAGTTAACACAATAGATGAGTGCATGGAGAAAGCCATAGATATTGAAAGGAATATGTTAGATAGTGGAAAAATGAAACCATACTCTCTAGAAGATAATCATCCTGATAGGAAGCCTAAGAAGGTAGGATTCAACCTACAGAAGAGAACTAAACATGATCCCATGGAAAAACTAGCTAATCAAATGACATAAATTTTTTAACACAATGAACAATAGATTAGCCATAATAGAGAGAAATAAAGAGAGAAATGGTGAGTCTTCTCACCCTCAAGTTGATAGACAACAAGGTGATAATAGACCACCATTCAGGAGAAATTTTAATAGAAATTGGAGTAACAATAATCTTGATGAGAGAAATAGAAATAATGGGAATAATTCGAAGAAGAAGAGAGATAGAGGACCTGGATCTAGTTCCAAATTCTATACCCACTATCAACTTAGCAGAAAATTTTCCCTTATTACTATTCAGCCTGTGATGCTCCTCATAATCCAGATTGTTGTGGTATCTATCTAGGTATCCATCATCCTATAGACTTAGAAGAAGAATCAGAAGAGGACATCAAGATTAATGCATGTTGGACCCTTGAAGATGAATCTAGAGAGAGGTTATTTGAAGAAGATATGGATTTATATGCTTCAAATCACCACCCTAAAATCCTAGTTGCAAAAAACACAAAAATCCTACAAAGAGGACAAGAAACTAGGTATGATAAAATGAAACAAGGGAAAGTAATTCCAACAACTCAAGAAGTGGAAGAACTAGAAGCAAATGCCCTAAACCTGAGAAATAGGATTATTCCTAACAAAACTGATAAGAGCTCAAACAAAGAGACTAGAGAACAACCCACTATAAATAACAATGTACAAAAAGAAAAAATTGAAAAAAAATCAAAACAAAATTGTTCCTAAAAATATAGGAATAAATGAATCACCACCACATGAGGAATGTACCAAAACACTAGATGTTAAGAAAATGGAGTTTGATGCTAGTTTAGAACTAAGTAAACAGAAAGTTAACATTACTTTTGGTGAGTTAATGAACATTCAAAAGTATAGAGAATAGGTCTGTAAGGCTTTTGGCTTGATAAAACAAAAAGGAACTCAGTCCTATAATACTATCAAATCTTCCAATCATGAAACTAGGACACCCTCATATATCAAACCATTTTATGTGTCACTCAGATATAATTTAGATGAAGGAGAAAGGTATGTCATTCACAACTGCATGCTAGATAGTGGTGCATCCCATAACATCATGCCCAAATAGATAGCAGACCAACTAGGGTTGATTTGTACCAGGGAGTCTCCTCTTATATCAGTAATGGACAGTAGGCAGATACCCTATGTAGGTATTATCACTAGCTTGTTAGTCTACTTAGATCAACATCCCAAAAAGGGTATAGTGATGGATATTGTAGTAGTTGATGTAGACCCTTTCTTCTCATTATTGTTAAGCAGACATTGGGCAGAACAATTGGGTGGCTCCATACAATTGGATTGGTCTTATGCCATAATCCCTATTTTAGGAAAAGAAAATGTAACCTTAAGAAGAGAACCATTTAACAAATACTTGGTAGAACTGGTGAGACCAGATGACACCATGGTTAATTTGGTTAATTCTGTAGAAGAGAAGGAAATAGGAGTATACTCAGTTTGGCATAATCCTTTCCTAGTAGAAGTCCCTGATGCAAAAGATATGGATCCTAAAACCAAAGAACTAATAGATGTAGAATCAGATAGAGTTCTCACCCAGGAAATGTGGACCATGTCCTTTGATGGGGCTAAGTCTCAAATAGGAGCAGGTGTTAGTATAAATTTAACAGATATTAAGGGAAACTATCTAGGGATCCCTTACAGATTAGAATTCCCATGCACCAATAATGTTGCTGAGTATGAAGCCTTACTATTAGGCCTGAGAAAAGCTAAAGAACTAGGCATAAATTTCTTGAATATTACTAGGGATGCCGAACTAATTATCCAATAGGTTAAAGGTAAGTATCAAACAAAACATCCTAGATTAAAACAATATAAATCTGCAGTCTTAGCTAAAATTGATAAATTCCTAGATTTTAACATCTCTTACATTCCTAGAGAACAGAATCATATTGCAGATCTATTAGAAATCAATGCTTTAGGTGTAGATTGTCCATAAATTGACACTGAGTATATGGATAGGTTTCCAACTATCTCTGTATACAAACCTTCTATACCTAATAATGTTGTATACCTACAAGTGTTTCAAGATGATGTGGATATTAGAGACTTCATGACCCTCCAGAATATGTATTTAGATGTTATATGTGAGGAGGAGGATGAAGAAAATTTGAAAAATATAATTGGAGATCCAGTTGAGGTAATTCAACTCAAAACCAATAGGATCCCTAAAGGGGTTAGTTTCTTTAGAAATCTTATTTGATGATTTTGATAAAGCCTACAAACCACTCCTCAAAAGAAAAAAGTGATGATGTGAACATTGGAACAAAAGAGGAGCCTAGATTTGTTAAAATTGATAAGGCTTTACCAAAAGAAGAAAAAGAACAATACATTAGCTTTCTGAAGAAAAATAAAGAATATTTTGCCTAGAGTTATGAAGACCTAAAAATATTTAAAACAAATGTCATGACTCACATCATTCCCCTTAAGGAAGATGCTAAACCTTTCAGGCAGAAGCAGAGGAAATTCAATCCCACATTGCATCCAGTTATGCAAAAGGAAGTTCAAAAATTATTGGATGCCAAAATAGTAAGAAAAGTGAGGTTTTCTTCCTGGATAGCAAACTTAGTACCAGTAAGGAAGAAAAATGGAGAGATCAGACTTTGTGTTGATTTTTAAAATCTAAATAAAATCTCTCTCAAGGATAATTATCCCTTGCCCAACATGGAACAATTGCTACAGGTTGTAGTAGGCTCATCCAAAATGTCATTACTGGATGGATTCTTAAGATATAATCAAATTTAGGTAAATCCTGAAGACAAATATAAAACTACTTTCACTACCCCTTGGGGTACCTTTGAATATCTGAGAATACCATTTGGATTAATGAATTCAGGAGCAATGTTTCAAAGGGCCATGGACTTTTCCTTTAAAGGACTAATGTTCAAAATGGTAGTTGTCTATTTAGATGATATAACAGTGTTTTCAAAAAACCCTGAAGATCACTTTGAACATTTAACCACAGTTTTTGCCAGGTGCAAAGAATATGGAATATCCTTGAATCCAAAGAAGTGTATATTCAGAGCAACACAAGGAAAATTTTTAGGTCACATAGTATCTAAAAAAGGAATTAGCATTGACCCATCGAGAATAGAAGCTATTTCCAAGATACCCCCCCCTAAAAATCTGAAAGGAGTGAGATCATTCTTTGGCAAAATTAATTTTGTAAGAAGGTTTGTGTCAAATTTCATTGAAATAGCTCAACCTATCAATATAATTATTCAAAATAATGTTGACATCAAATGGATAGAGGAAAATATTGAAGCTTTTCAAAAAATTAAAGATGCTATCACCACTGCCCCAGTCTTGAATTGCCTTGACTACTCAAAGAATTTCAACATATATTCATTCACTTCTGAACATACCATTGCTATAGTCCTTTCTCAAAAGGATGATGAAGAGAATGAAAGACCCATAGCCTTCATGAGTATAGGACTCAAAGGAGCTCAGCTGAGATTCAAAATGATTGAAAAATAGGCCTATGTTGTGATTCAAGCACTAGAACATTTTAAAGGTATCTTTGGTTCAAACAAGATTATATGTTGTATTCCATTTACTGCTATAAAAGATGTTTTCACCCAACCTAAACCAATAGGAAGTCCTACCAGGTGGATGGTCAAATTACTACAGTATGATGTAGAATTCAAAGCTGTGAAAATAATCAGAGGATAAGGTCTAGCTAAATATCTAGCTAACAAAGAGGGAGAAGACATGCAAAATATTGCCATAGTTGATGACATGCATGATATCAGAAGAATAGATAATATTGAATGCAAATGGTATGATGATATCCTGTTATATTTACAAACCCTATCTTTTCCTAGAGGTATATCTACAAATAAAATGAGATCAGTAAAGTAGCAAGCTCAAAAGTACTACACTCAAGAAGGTAAACTCTATTGGAAACATCCAGATGGGGTATTATTACTGTGCTTATTTGAAAAAGAAACACTAGAAGTGATAAAAGAATTTCATGATGGATTATGTGGAGGTCACTTTGCCCCAAAAGCAACTGCAAATAAGATCATGAGAGCAGGTTATTATTGGCCTTCCTTATTCAAATATGTTCATCAATATGTGAGGGGCTGTCATAACTATCAAGTGTTTGCAAGGAAGAAAAAATTAGCAACAATGCCTCTCTAGCCAGTAATCATAGAAGCACCTTTCACACAATGGGGAATTGACCTCATTGGGGAAATAAAACCAAACTCCTCAGGCTGAAACAAATGGATTATCATAGCAACAAATTATTTCACTAAGTGGGTGGAAGAAGCTCCTCTAAGAAACTCAACAACTGAAGTAGTCATCAATTTCTTAGAGGAAAACATCTTGACTAGATTTGGGGTCCCAAATAAGTTGGTAACAGACAATGGAAAGTACTTTATCTCTTTTGAAATGATAGAGTTTTGTGCAAAATATGGAATTGAACTTTCTCATTCAGCTAATTATTATCCTCAAGGCAATGGTCTAGCTGAGTCATCAAATAAAAATTTAATTACCAAAATTAAAATATCATTGGGCAAGAATAAAAAGGGATGGGACAGTGAGTTAAAATTTACCTTATGGGCAGATAGATTGTCTGTTAAAAGAAACACAAGTAAAAATCCTTATGAAATGGTATTTGGAGAAAAAGCCCTATTGCCTCCTCATATAGAGAGAATAACCCTATATTTGTTACTACAAGATCATGAAAATATTGATGGCTTATAGAGAAGATTAGACCAAATTGCACATTTACAAGAAGAAAGAAGAAATGCACTGGACAAGATGTTTGAACAAACTCAAAAAACCATGCAACTCTTTAACAAGAAAGCCAAAGGAACTCCATTCTTTGAAGGAGACATAGTCTTATATTGGGACCCTAAAAATGATAAACATGGAGAAAAGGGTAAGCTTGAACCTAGGTGGATAGGTCTTTTGTTGGATATTTTGAGTCAAAGTTGTCATTGATGTCAAGGAACACAGTTTTCATTGATGTCAACGAATAAGCTACCGTTGATTTAAAAGGTCAAGAGGAACAATGCAAAGGTTAAAGGCAAAAGGGCTTCTTAATATTTCTAATATTATGTGGAAGCATAAGTTAGAATTTTTTTTTTATTAAAACCAAGGGTGAGCAAAAAAAAATCTTTTTCATAAAAACCTAAGGAATCTTATTGAAAAGATAAAGGAAGGTTTAATATTTATTTTATAAATTATTTAAATTCAAATTGAATTTAAATTTTATAAATAAATATTATTTATACAAAGTTGTACAATGAGAGAAGGCCTTAATAAAACCAAAGGATTTTAAAGAATTAATTTATAAAATTTAAATTCAAAAGAATTTAAATAAATTATAAATTAATAAGTTTAAAGGAAAATCGAAGTGCCGACGTCTAATTTTGAAGGAAAATCAAAGCGTCAACATGTATGTGCGAAGGAGGAAATTGATATAAAAACCCATGCCTTAGAGGCATGAAAATTATCCTTTTGCTCGAATGTTAATGTGTGCAATTGTGTGTTGAGAACTTGTGCGAAAAAGGAGAAGCAAATTTTTTGTTTTGAGCACCAGCGAATAAGGTTAAATCGACGAGCACCAAATTGTAAAGAGTCATCTGGGCAACATGGCCTAGTGGTAGGAGGATAGCGGTTAGAGTGTTTGGGCGCTAGGTGACCTACATTCGAATCACAATGGCAACTTGTTTTGGTGGTTGTGCTTGGGATGGAAGCACCAAAGGAAACAATGCACATTTTTCTAGGCAAAGCAGGGAGCTTTATAGAGCAAGTGATGCTATTTACTCCCCAAGCAATGCCTAGCTCGCGCAGCGATTGGCACTGTAGCTAGGGTGATGTATGTGGCTGCGTCGTGAGTTCAAATCCCACCAAGGCAAAGGTAATAAATTTTGATTATAATTTTTGTGTGCCTAAGGTTTGACATGAGGTCTTAGGGAGTTAAAAGGGTTGCTTAAAAAAATTTTATTTGATTATTATTTTTGGTAAATTGGAGGAATAAGGAGTTAGCTTTATTTTTGAATAAAGTGTTTGTGTTACATTGAGTTGTTGAAGATTTAAAAGGATAAAGGGGACTTCTTGCATAGAGTTATTTTGAAAAGGAGATTGCATTAATATTATTCTTGGCATTGAATATTATTTTAATTGGGAGATTATAAGGTGTAAGTGGTGAATTATTTTTGTAAATGTTGATGAATTTTTTCTTAAAGATGGAGTGATAAGGTGTATGTGTGCTTTGATATTTGTATTGTATTTTTGCGGGAGTTTATCATCTTATAATTTCTTTGAGATTGGAAAAGAAGTGTTTGTGGTTTTTGTAGATAGTTGAGGTTCATTCATCATCAAGAAAAGGCATGAGCACATTCTTCCATAAGTTGATTGGTTTGTTTTCTGGAAAATAAGTTTGGAGTGAAAAGGACTTGATTAGGGTTTCCTTTTTGAGTGTGTTGAGTTAATACTTCAAGGTTTTTTAGAATAAAGAGTTGTGGTTAAAACATTTTTTTATAAGCATTGTTGTTGAAGCCATTGATTGTGTGAAGAACTTGAACTAGGGTTTGAAAAGAACACGAGTATCATTGTTATGTGAGAGTTGTTTTATAAGCATTGTTGTTGAAGTGGGTTGTTGAGCATTGTTGGAAATATTTTGAGTAAGTGATCATATACTTGGACTAGGGTTTGTGAGCAAGGATTATTTCATTGAGTGTTTGGTTGAGTAGAGTTGGTTGAGCCTAGTCAAGTGGATGTGTGAAGAGATTGTTCAAGTTCCATAAAATAAACTATTCTATATTCTGAATTGATTTGAGAAAGTGATTGAGTATTGAGTTGAAGCATATTGAGTGACAAAACAATACATTACTTATAAAATAAATGCAACTTATCTTACCCTAATTCCAAAAAATAAGGATGCTAAATTGTTTGATTCTTTTAGACCCATAAGACTATGCAATATGGTTTATAATATTATATCCAAAGTGATGGCGAATAGATTAAGACCATTTTTAGAAAAAATCATTTTAGAAAAGCAATGAGATTTTGTGAAAGGAAGACAAATTTTGGATGAGATCATAGTAGCTGATGAAGTTATACATTCAACAGCTTCAAGAAAAGAGAAAGTTATGATCTTAAAACTTGATATGAGTAAAGCCTATGATAGGGTTAAATGGAATTATCTTTTTATAGTTTTATATAAGTTTGGTTTTGAGAGGAAATGGGTTAGATGTATTAAAGCTTATGTCTCTATAGTTTCTTATTCAATGTTGTTCAATGGGTTAGTGATAGAATCTTTTAAAGCCAAGAGAGGCCTTATACAAGGAGATCCTCTATCTCCTTATTTGTTCATTATTATGGTAGATGTTTTGAGTAGGAACTTAACTAAGACTTACAAATATGGGTTTATAGGTGGACTTAAGGTTAGTAATAACATCAATAACATCACCCATAAATAGTTTGTAGATGATACACTCCTTTTTGTAAGGGCAAGGATAAATGAGGTCAGAGCTTTGAATAACTTTTTAAAGAGTACATAAGAGGGCAAACAATTAATATGACTAAATCCAAAATTTACTTTCTTAAAACTACTGCTAATATCAATGCAAGAATTTGTAGTTTGATTCAAATGGAGGAGGTAAATTTACCAACAACTTATCTAGGGGTGCCATTATTTGAGGGGAGAATGAGGATAGATTTATGAAATCCATTTATTAGTAATGTTCAAAATAATTTTCCAGCTTGGAAAGGTAAATGGTTATCATTAGCAGGAAGAGTGCAGTTAATTAAGTTAGTATTACAAGCCATACCAACATATTATATGTCTTTGTATTCTATGCCAAAATCAGTTGAAAAAAGTTTAATCTTTATTATGCGATCCTTTTTATGGTCAGGTGTACATGATAAAAGGAAATTTTCTTTAGTGAAATGGAGCAAGTTGTGTGATGACAAAACTAGGGGAGGTCTTGGTTTAAGAGCTCTTACAAATGCAAACTTAGCTCTTAGGGGAAAAGTTATATAGAGATTGTACAAAGAGAGTCAAAGACAATGGGTAAGAATTCTTCTAAGTATGTTGATCCCAATGACCTAAGTTTAATATTTACTGCTTTCTCTCTTTCAAATTATTTCGCTCTTTTGAATGGTTTAAAAAATCTATTAATATTATGATTAAAGGTTTAATATGGGTGGTGGGAACTAGAGAAAAAATTTCTAGTTGTATGGATACTTGGTGTGATAAAAAAACCACTCAATTTAGATCCAATTTTGAAACCTTGGATGAGATTGCTTCAAAACAAATATGGTGATAGGGTTTCAAGAATTTTGTACAAGGATTGAGAAGGAAGATACAACTGGGAAGAAGATTTTTTTTACAAGTATCCAAGACATTGATGCGAGGAGGCAATTGAGTAGAAAGATAACAATTGTAATTATTCCAAGGGGTGCCAAGGATAAATTGATTTGGGAGTTGAATAGCTTAGGAGAATACACAACTAGAAGTGGATATAATGTTCAACATCAACATAATAATAATATCACTAGAGAGATATTTGGGATAACCTAAGCCTTCCTAAAGTTAAAATGTTTGTTTGGCTAGTAGATCATAGAAGAATTTTATTCTAGGATAATATTATGAAAAGGGGTTTTCATGGACCCTCTAAATGTGTTTTCTGTAATAAGGAGGAGGAGAGTATTGACCATCTCTTGGGACATTGCTCAATAGTCTAGAATCTATGGTAATTGATTCTTAATATGTTTGGTAAATGCATGGTGATGAATAACAGAATTGAATATTGGTTAAAGCAATGGCAAAGCACTTATAAAAGTGAGGTTTTATAAGCAATGTGGGATATATCAAAAGATACAATACTTTGAACTATATGGCTAGAAAATAATAGAAGAATAATTAAAGGAAAGGAAAGCAGTTTAGAGATAATGAAAAATAAGATATGTTTAGCCATAGAGGATTCTAAATCAATCCTATCAACTCACCCAATCCCTAATTTGGAAGCAGAAATTCTTGATAGATGGAGTCAAGTCATTAAATAGAATTATTATGTTGGGTACCAGAGAAGCAAAATTAAGGTAAAGAATATAAAATGGAAACCCTAGATGTGGAGTGGGCTAAGTTGAATTTTTATGGAGCATCTAAAGGAAACCTAGGACCAATAGTAGTAGGAGGAATAATTAGAAATAATAGAGGAGAAATTTTGTCTCATTATGCTTTCTATTGTGGATTTAAGACAAATAATGAAATTGAAGCTTGGGAAGCTTTAAAAGGGTTAAAAATATGTAAAAACATAAAATGGAATAGATTTTGGATGGAAGGTGATTCTCTTATAGTTGTAAATGTTATTTTGAGGAAAGTAAAGGCTCTATGGAACATACAAAAGATAATTGTGGAAATTCAAGATCTTGCCAAAGAGTTTGAAGAAATCAGGTTTACACATATATTAAAGGAAGGAAACAAATGTGCAGATAAGCTAGCCAATAGAGGGGTTTTGGTTGAGGATCGTGAAGTTAACATCTCTTTTCCATGGTTAGAGGAAATAGAAAGTTTAGTTGAAGCTAACAAAAATTGTTGATTACCTATATCAATTAATGATTAAGATTTAATTTAATGTTTTCCATTGGTAATATCTATTTTATTTTGTAACAATAATGTGTGTTCATTTAGACTTATTTATTATAATTTTTGTGGTTGCACTTGTGTTTCAGGAAGGAAACTAGCAATCCAAATTTGGTAAAGTGAACTATGTTAGTGCGATGTTCTGGAAATATTACGCTACTAAGATGCAAGACATAGATAGTAGAGGTAAAGTTTTTGCATTGTGAAGGCTGCTATAAGAAAATGTCAAGAAAGATGCTAAATTCTGGAGTAATTGTATTCATACAAAGATTTGAAAAGATCCAAAAAATGAAAATCAAGAATTCAGACATTTTATGTAAAATGATATAGGTTTCTAACTATAGCATCTCAATTGATATGAGAAGTGTATCTATTTGTAAAATCTCAAGCTCTAAAGAAGAGAGATGTAATTTGTTAAGGGTGGGGGACTCAAGTACAAACCCCTTTTTACCAAGCAAAAAAAAATATTACAACTCCTAGCATATAAGTAAACATCTAGTATTATCATTTTAAAATAGAATAAATAAGAGTTTTTATAGATTACCTTGAACAACTATCATAATATATATTTATAAAACATATTTACACATAATGGTTTGAACTTGGATCTCTTGACTAGAGTTTAAAATCACACAAAAAGAATTGTTAGTAAATTTTTATTATTTTAATTTTAATGGTGGAAGGTTATTTATTTAAAAAAAAAATTATTGAAAACTAATGCAGTCTAAGGATTTGTATGCAACTATTTTTTTAAATAAGTTTTTAAATGGGTTATATGGGATTGAAATGGCCCCAGCTTATTACATCATCACCACATAGTGGTATTACAACAAAGCTTGCTTGGTTACCTATATTACAACTAATGTAATATAGTTAACCCATATATTTCAATTCCATATATTTAATAAAAATATTACAACTCTTAAACATCTAGTATTGTCATTTGAAAAATATTTTAAATAAGGGTTTTTATAGATTACCTTAAACACTATTATAATATATATTTTTAAAACATACTTCAACACCATAGTTTGAACTTGGATCTCCTTAAACCATACAAAAATAATTGTTGGTAAAAGTTAATACTTCTGATATTAATGGAGGGAGGTAAATTTATTTTTATAAAAATAAATTAAAAACTAATGTGATCTAAGGATTCATATAAAATTTATAACCATATATATATATAGAGGTCATAAATTTAACACGTAACTACACATGTTCCAATTTGAACTTACTATCATTAAAACAAAAATATATTTTATTATTATTAAATAAATTAAATAATTATCAATAATATATATATATATATATATATATATATATATATATATATATATATCAAACATCTCTAATAAATAATAAAAAATAAATATCAAATGCTAGAGTTTATCTAATTAAATATATCGCTTTTAACATGCTATTTCAATCTTAACTATTTAAAATTTTTGAAAAACAATAATATAATAAAAAATATAAAAAAGTTTTTTTTTTTTTTTAAGCGAAAAACGCCTTATGGACCGTCTTGGTCTGAGAGACCACGAATAGGGGTTCTACACAGTCAAAGTCACCCGAGGGTTGCACCCAGCTCGTACCAACATTATCAATTGGATTTTGGGTACCCAATTCAACTTTTTGGTAATATAATAAAAGTACTTATCATTAAATAAAATAGAAATTTATTTAACAAACATTTGACCGTTATCATCCAATCTATCATTTTCTCTCTTTTCCCTTTGAACCTTAGACCTCCCAAAAAAAAAACCAATCTATCATTTTCTCTCTTTTCCCTTTGAACCTTAGAACTCCCAAAAAAAACCAATGCCTTAATGTCCGACAGAAAGACTAAGATATAATATGAATTTTTAAGAGTGATCAAATCCTGAAAAAAGTTTAAACCTAAATATCTAATAAAAGTACAAAATTTACCAGTTTACATATTTATATATGATTGTATGCATTCGTAGAATGTGAAAGAAATCCCTCGAGGTCTGTAGCTTGCCCAACTAAGCAATCGACCGGGTTGAATAAAAATCTCTTTGCAACAGGATTATAGACTTACCTTAAATTTACCAAATGTAACAAATTTTTAGTCTCTAAACTTAGAAAACACTTAAATCTGGGGTACAACTACTGCGACTACGACCACAATTGTCCATAATACTGTTAAGAAAATCTTCACATTCGTACTAAAACACATCTACCTGAATCCTTATAACGGAATTGAAATCTTGCAGTATCCAGTTGGGTTAAAACTGACAATGGTGAAGATTTTAATATTTCTATTATTATGGTTAAGAAAGTGAACGGTTAATGACTCTCGCGGCCAATTTACAAAGCATAATTTATGGCTATCGTATTCTGTCCAAGTATCTTTATTGTAATTTTGGAAGAACAAGTAGATTGCATGGACCATTTTTGCGCTCATCAATATCGCATTGACAACTCAAGCGCATCAATTCAATTTTGAAATTGGACAGAAGGAGAAGAAACAAATATAAGTATATGGCAAGTGATTGGTTATTCGTTCCATGCAATGAACTGCTGGTCGCTCTTTGAATTTCATTACCTTCTTCTTTTCTGTATTTTTATTCAAATAAAATGGAATTCAAATACCAAGCTCGGATATTCAATCCCATTTTTAAGTAGAGAAAATAACGTTGCTAACTGATACAATGTAGTAAACCCTGTCCTTACAATTCCTTATAAAAGATGAGAAATATGCTGAAAGCAAAGATAAATCTGTCTGTTGTCTGATTATTTATTTAAAAAGGCACGAATCTCTCTATGAGGATAGAGCCTTTGCATGTAGGACACTTGGGATCATTGTTAGATAACATAAAGTACATGAAACATCTGGGACACCCAACAAGTCTCATTTCTGCAGTGTTATCATCTCTTTCGATATTATTGTCTTTGATTCTGCGTTTGAAGACTTTTGACATAGATAAATTCAATTTCAGATCCGGTATTCGTCCTCCGCTTGCGTAGCAAAGTCTTTGTTTCCTCGTGTCAAATTGTCGTTGAGGAGAGCTTACTTCTGACCTCTTCTTCCATGGGGGAGTCATCGGACTGCGGGGAGTTCCTGCTTCAGAATTCACATAATATACTGCCCCAGTCTGCTCCACAGTAATCATGTTTATAAACATTCAGAAAACTAACACTCCAACCATAAATTAAATATGTGTTAAAGGTGAAGAAAAAGGAATAAAATAAAAATCGAGGAACTTACGTTCAAGTCTAGGCACTTCTCCCAGCCAGAGGGAAGGGAATTATCTTCATCGAACTTGTGAAGATCGAACTCTATTGATTCTACGTCAGACGAAGATGAAGATGAAGATGAAGGGTAGGGTGAATTTCCTGTGTTGGGGCTAGTGCTAGTGCGAGGATTAAAATGTCTGAGCATAAGCTGTACCATTTTCTGCTTATCTTCACCCCATCCCATACGCCTCTTCTTCACCGTCTCCACAGCCATGCTTGCCCAATTTTTCAAAAGCCTGAACGAAGAATACTTGTGCCCACGCACTACGTATTTATAATGAAACTTGTACGCGTGGATTGACTATAGTTGTTACTAGTAATCGTATGTATTGTCAGCTCAAATTCAACATAGATATGCTTTGTGCACGCAATGAATGGAGCGTCTTGAGTGGCTTTGGAATATATATATATATATATATATTTTCCTACAATCACAATTTAATATGAGTGAAAAAATAAGAGTAAATTCTCTCGGTTCTATGAATAGAAGGGAAGGGCTTCTTCCTAGAATGCCGTTGTCCATGTGCTCTCTTCAATTTATAATTTATACATGATTGTGTCTTTTGAAGCAGTCTAGGCTTTGGGCCTTATTATCGTCCCTATGCTTTAACTACGAACAACCTCACAACCTCTCGTGATTCAACCAACGCCATCCTCTCTTCTCAGACATGGACATGGTTTCCCATTGCATCTAAGTTGTCTACTATGAACCCTAATTTACATGCTGGACAATTGATTAATAAGGGCATAAAAAGACTATTAAGGGGATGCCCCGTCAATGGACGGACTCATTTACAATATGCTTAACTGGACACAAATTTTGAGTGTCTTTTATAGTATATTTATATATATGTGATCGTTGAACGTCAACATGTTGTCCTCTTTTTTTAAAGGACAGTAGTCAATGGGCATCAATTTTTATAAATAATTAACAATGAATTGTGAGTTATGATCATAGTGTTAAAGATGGTTAGGTTTATGAGCCCCCCCCCCCCCCCCCCCCCCCCCCCCCCCCCCCCCCCCCCCCCCCCCCCCCCCCCCCCCCCCCCCCCCCCCCCCCCCCCCCCCCCCCCCCCCCCCCCCCCCCCCCCCCCCCCCCCCCCCCCCCCCCCCCCCCCCCCCCCCCCCCCCCCCCCCCCCCCCCCCCCCCCCCCCCCCCCCCCCCCCCCCCCCCCCCCCCCCCCCCCCCCCCCCCCCCCCCCCCCCCCCCCCCCCCCCCCCCCCCCCCCCCCCCCCCCCCCCCCCCCCCCCCCCCCCCCCCCCCCCCCCCCCCCCCCCCCCCCCCCCCCCCCCCCCCCCCCCCCCCCCCCCCCCCCCCCCCCCCCCCCCCCCCCCCCCCCCCCCCCCCCCCCCCCCCCCCCCCCCCCCCCCCCCCCCCCCCCCCCCCCCCCCCCCCCCCCCCCCCCCCCCCCCCCCCCCCCCCCCCCCCCCCCCCCCCCCCCCCCCCCCCCCCCCCCCCCCCCCCCCCCCCCCCCCCCCCCCCCCCCCCCCCCCCCCCCCCCCCCCCCCCCCCCCCCCCCCCCCCCCCCCCCCCCCCCCCCCCCCCCCCCCCCCCCCCCCCCCCCCCCCCCCCCCCCCCCCCCCCCCCCCCCCCCCCCCCCCCCCCCCCCCCCCCCCCCCCCCCCCCCCCCCCCCCCCCCCCCCCCCCCCCCCCCCCCCCCCCCCCCCCCCCCCCCCCCCCCCCCCCCCCCCCCCCCCCCCCCCCCCCCCCCCCCCCCCCCCCCCCCCCCCCCCCCCCCCCCCCCCCCCCCCCCCCCCCCCCCAAGTTTCCCCCTCCTCCTTGCCCCTTCTCTTCCCCCGACCCTATGCCCTCCTCGCGGGCCGGGCCCGGGGGTTCTCCCCCGGCATGCGGCCGCGGCCCCCCCCCCCCGCGCCGCCCCCCCCCACCCCCCCCCCCCCCCCCCCCCCCCGCCCCTCCTTCCTGCTGTCGCCCCCCCCCCCGCCCGGCCGGCCCCCCCGCGCCCCCCCCCCCCCCCCGGGGGGGGGCGGGCGGGCGGGGGGGCGGGGGGGGGGGGCGCCGGGCGTGCCCCCCCCCCCCTCGCCCCCCCTCCTCCCCCCCGGCCCCCCCCCCCCCCCCCCCCCCCCGCCCCCCCCCCCCCCCCCCCCCCCGCCCCCCCCCCCTCCCCCCCCCCCGGGGGGGGGGGGGGGGGGGGGGGGGGGGGGGGGGGGGGGGGGGGGGGGGGGGGGGGGGGGGGCGGGGGGGGGGGGGGGGGGGGGGGGGGGGGGGGGGGGGGGGGCCGGGGCGCCCCCCCCCCCCCCCCCCCGCCGCCGCCCCCCCCCCCCCCCCCCGCCCCCCCCCCCCCCCCCCCGAAAGAGATAGGTATCTTGTCTCTCATTCTGATGAGTAATATTTCAACCTATATGTATCTAAATTATTAGGTTTAAACATGGAGTTTTAGATTAGACGTTGAAAAGCCTTATGAGGTAGTTACTATATTATATGTAACCAAATTTCTAGGTCTATGTAACTTTGGATTTAACTAATGATCTTTTAGGCTTATATTCATGAGAGCTAGCTTTTTTTTTATCTTGTTTTTAGGTCTTTAAAAACATAATTTATCAATTATTTAGTATAGCATTATTTAAGAATGATATAAAAATATTGTAGTTTTAAGTTTCACCTGTGTATTTTGATTCACTTTTCCTTTATGTCTATATTATTTATACATACTAATTTTAAATGCCTAAATTCTATTATTTAATTGAATGATTTTAATGCATGCTTATTTTGTCAAAATGAAGAACAATTAATAAAGGATTGTCCCAAGATATGCCAAATATTTCTTAAGTTCAATAATAATCATGTTCATGAGAAATTTCTAGTGCATACCTCAACACCCATAGGATGAATATTGAACAAGGGTTTAACCTTAATATTGAAGAGAGAAACATATAATAATTCTCTATAATCATATTATAAAGAAGCATAATCAACCCTTCATGTAATATCTCTACATAATCTATTCAAAATGTGTCAAAAGAGTATGTTTATCTAAAGCTATTTATCTTGTTGAGAGCTTCTATTAACATTTTTGTAGATCAAGAATAGTGATGTGAAAGCTTTGCTAATTTATTTAGCTTATAGAGAGATTGTGGCATATGAGGGTTTATGAGGCTCGTAAAAGAAAAAATTTCAACTTCTCACATGATTAAGAAGAGGAAAAACTATATTAAAGAGTTCCATCATTTTACAAAAGTGGGAAATAAAGTGGAGACCCCACGCTTCCTCTAGATGATCCATGTCATTGCATAGGTATGATTCAATTGCAATAGTAAGAAGCTTAATAAATCCTCCTCATCCCTAGTTGACTATTTTGAAGAAGTAATTTGACATCCTATCCTATGTCATCAATTTATTTAATAGCACATCATGAAGTACATGATTATGTCTTGAACATGCAATGTTTATACATTCCTTTTAAAAATATAAATTTAAGGAGGTCTCATTCATAAAATGAAATATAATATGGTTTTCTTATAAGATTACAGGGTAGGTTGTAAGATATTAGATCATGCATTATAGCTATTTGAAATCAAGGATCACTTTTACAATCTATCCATGAAGATGGCGACAATGATGTGATTTTAGGACTAGATCCCTAGCTTCATTATATTAATATTGATAAAGGATAGGACCCCTTTAATAGATTAATTTGGGTGATCCTTTTCTCTAAAAATAAAGTGGTAGGTTTATGCTAAGTGTATTCTCTGAATGAATTTCATAGAATAATTACCTTTGGGATTGGACAAGTGAAATTTGAATAACTAGGGTGTTTTAGTATGAAAAAAATAAATAGAAGTGAATTTAGTTCTAGCATCTATCTTTGTACAATAAAGAATTTAGAGCAGGAACCTATTGACATAATGACCTTACCATTTACTATCCTCTTTTAAATGATCATGATATTCAACATCATGGTAAGAAAACTTGTAACTCAAAAAAATATTGATGCTCCAATTTTGTAGAATTTCTTGGAAACTCTAGAAAAATCGATAAAAAAACATAACAAAAACATCAAAGAAAAAAATTAAATCATAAAAAATAAGTTTAACACAAAAATTAGAAAGCTTGGAAGTTGATTTTCTATTAGATTATCATAAAAAAAGTTCAATTACAATTCATGGTCATGAATGATCATAGAAAACAAACACAACATATTAAACTTAAATCAATTTTAAATTGCTTGCCCTTCTTTCCCCTCAAAATATATGCTTAGAAAAGTGGTTGAACTAGAGGTTCCTCAAGCATAGGGTTATCATTGTATAGCTATTTCAATCCCTTGAATCTATTCTTATTTTTCCTCCAACATCTCAATATCCTATAGAGTGGACATAGTATCTTATGGACTTCAATGATCCAATTTGAAAGTGTATCTAGGTCATAAAAATTAATCATCTCATGGGAATCGTTCAGTTCCACTTGTTTACTATATCACAAAATATCATTTTGCATAAAAATGAAGTCATTGAGGTGCTCCTAGATCAATGTATTCTACTTCTTGGTGTGTATGACATCAAATAGAGACCAATTACACTCTCACCCAGAAGCAATACAAGGCTGACTCAAAATTAGAATATGAATAATTTTAAGGTTTTTTATTCTAGCACAATAATATTCCCACCACAAATATGAAAAATATAAGTTATAAGCTCATTTACAATTTTATAAATTACAAGCAAAAATAAAATTTTCTTGGTTGTAAGGTCATTATTGATTCAATACAAAAGGGGGATGCAATTGGACTCCCTTAAGCCTCCTTGTGGGATTTCAACTCAGAAGGGATTAGATGATTCTTGGTTGGACCATCTATCATCCTATTAGTATAAATGTAGAAGCCCCATGGACATCTTCATCACTATTAAAGTTATGACTGAAAAAGAGTTTAGGGGTTCAAGAAGTACCTTACTGAATGAAGAGGTTGATGGAGTTGCCTCCATCCCTTATCAATAATTTTCCAAATGGGATCACATTTCTATTTATTACATCCATAGTAGTGTTGGATGGCCATTTTTTCCCATTTGTGGCCTCATACATATATCACATTGCCAATTTCTCTCCATTTATAATGTGAAAAAACTTGAGTAGGATTTTGTCATCTAAATTTAAATAGTAAAATTTAACCATCAAAAATTAATAAATATATTTAATTAAATATGAATATATAATTTATAATTAAATTTAAAAAATACTAAAATAAAAAATTTATATTTTGACATCCAAATAATTACCTTTAGTATTTTTAGCATGCTCATCCAAAATGAGTCATGAAAGATTTGCCTTTAGACCACTTGTACCTCTTCCTTTGTATGATGCGGTGAGGCATACCATTCCTTAATGTAAATATATTCATAAGAGCAATCAATGCAACTAGAAGGATCATAGGGTGATAAAATTGGAGGAAAATTGGGTGACACATGATTGAATAATACCCCTCTCCTCATCATGTTCTCTCATCAAGCTGATCATTCATGTGTGGTTTTTTGTAAATATTATAATGTTGTCTTCCTCATCAAACATGGTGTTTATCCAAGATAATTTACCAATGTCCTCAAGGATGAGGTCAATGAATTA
Source organism: Wollemia nobilis (assembly GCA_028583015.1). Lineage (NCBI taxonomy): Eukaryota > Viridiplantae > Streptophyta > Pinopsida > Araucariales > Araucariaceae > Wollemia > Wollemia nobilis. Next base: position 5,674,001 of record JAQPPZ010003223.1, read on the forward strand.
GGTAGCATGTGGAATCAAAAAATAGAAGGGTACTTTTCCTTGAGAAGTCTACTCATAGATACATAGGTTATTGCATTGCCCCTCTCTACTTGGATAGTGTTATCCACTCACACTTGAGCATAACCTCCTCCAACAAATTAAAAAATAGTTATGTGTTCTTCACCTCTCACAAGGCATCAACTAATTTTAAGATAATAAATCAACCTAAATTCATTATAAAATGGAGAAGCATGCATTTCATTAGATTTGTTCATCTATTATTTAAAATTCTTAAACCCTTTTCCTCCATAATTGTTTCTCTTCTACAAGAACACGTGTTTTTATGACATACTCTAAAAAATACCATCTAAAATATTTTACAATAGGGGACTTTATCCCTTTGCCATCCCCACAAAGTATGCTCATCAAAGCTTTCCAATAAGGGATGTTTTCGTAGTTAAAAGGAATGTTTTTGTAGAACCAAAAATTTCCTATTTTTGTTTTGGTTTTCTTCTTCTTCTCCTTCTTGCATGTAGTAGTTTTAATGGTTGTTTACCTTTTTTTTAGTTAATACCTAAAATTTACCAAGAAGCTTGTCAAATTTGATACGAAAGCCAAACTCTTTGGTAACAACACAATATATTCCAACTTGACATTATCCTCATAAAAAGAGGTCCAATAACATTTATTTGTTTGGTATCTTATCTCCCTTCCTAGTACACAACCAAGCCTTGAAATCATTTTTTATCATATCATCCATTGTTGGGTAGGTCTCATATCATTACTTTTTTCAACAAGATAAAATTTGAGGTGAAGGATTACCTCCTCTTATGTACTCACTACAATACTTGTAGAATATTCTCAAAGTGTATTTTATGACATGTTGCCACAACGAGTCCCTTATTAGATTTAGAATTTGGGATAAGGTTGTTAGATTTGGCTTATTTCCACTAGGTTGGGTTCCCATACCCTCAATTGAAGAATCCATCTATTTTTGAAAGAGAATAAAAGTAAATATTAAGAGTTAGAAGCATATCTTTAGAGATACTAGGGGTAGTAAAGCAGGAAATAATCAAAGGGTAAAACATTTAAAAAAAACTCTGGAAATGCATAAAACAACAAAAAAATCTGCCTTTGAACTCTTGTACCAAGAAAAAGATTCCTCAACAAGAGTTGTTAAATCCCTCAAATTATCTATGAAATTTATTTTACAATCCTTGTAAGACCTCTGACAAGTTTCAATAAAAAAAAAATGGGGAAATAAAAAATGTGAGGGTTTCCCCCCTTATAACAATATTTTTTACATTTTGATTATTGGCACCAGAGTATGGTTGAGTTTTGCAAAGGAATCAACAATATTTTTATAATTTTATTATCAATTTTTTGGAATCAAGAAATGTTGATTTTTTTTTCAAGCCAAAAAACTAGAAATATGAACTCTCATAATAAATCAACAAGGTTTATAACACATGTAGCATATATACATTAGAAAATGGATCATAACAATACAAAGAATTTAAACATGGGTAGGGGATATCTAACATATAAAAATTAAGATGGTGTGGGGTGAACGTATATCATAACCAAGATATTTAAATGATAAAATTATAAAGGAATGTGAGGAAGATTCTAATATGGGAATATTAATAGTAAATAATTAAGATATTATTCCAATGCTTAATTTTTGAGTATTAAAAAATATTGATTAGTACATACAATATAAAAATGTTGTCTTGTATAGTTGTAAGCTTACCATAGTGGTAAGGTTCTTTGATTTTCATTTAGAAGACCCAAGTTCAAACCCCATTCGATACGAGGGGACTGAGACATATCATAAAAACCCATGTAAAATTAAATGTAATAAAGTGGCATTAGCTCAACTAATTAGATTCCTCAACATTTAAGGAGGAGACCAAGGTTCAAATATTATCAATGATACATGGATAGTATCCAAGATTTGTTGTAATACCACTATGTGGTGATAATGTAATACGAGTGGGGCCCATTTCAATCCCATATAACCAATTAAAAAAATATATCTTGTGTTTAATAGCAAAGGTTTATATGATTATTGTATTTAAATTACAATATTGTTTAAAAGTACATGGCTAACAATTGACTTGTAGGTGGTCAAGAGCCTTATCCTCCTAATATGGGACAAATTTGGACTAAAATTGTTAGTTGGGTATGAAGGTTGCAATCCATATTGGCCAAACATTTCAAATCCCTTCTAATGTACTTGTGTGTCACTTTACACCATTGTTCTTCTATCCATATACCTTCCATGGATATTTTTCTACTTTTCCATGATGCCATGTATCCTTTTTTGCTATCTATATGAAAATCCTTTAAAATATTTTAATGGATAGTTAGATAAAATTTTAAAAGTTTAACCTTTTAAATTTAAAGTTTAAAATTTTAAATAAAAAGGATATTTTTTTAAACTTTGACCTTAAATATCAAAAAGGGAAAGTTCTATTTCCACTATAAACTCTACTTTCAATTTATTATCTTATCATCTTTCACCATCTCATTTAGTTCTTAGCATATATTCTAATATCCCTTTTCCTATACTATCATTATAGTATACAACCCATTTTGCTCGATCCAACTTTCTTATTCTTATGGATACAACCAAAACCATTGATTGTTGGTTTTCTAACTTCCATGGAGGAGGAGGATGCACTCCCTTAGGTTTTATAGTCAAATATTGAAGTTTCTACATGAGGACTAGTTCCAAAGCATCTCAAATCCCCAACATTGAACCAAGGTATAGCCCTTCCTTATCATTATGGTAATGACAAAAGCAAGATAGATTAAGATTTTAGTAATTGTTACTTTTGTAGTTGTCATTGGTGTTTTGATCCTTGATGTTCTATGATGGCAAGTATTAGTTATTGCATCAAAATTGGGATAGTATTATTTTGTTAATGATTTTAGTGTAGAAAGCATAATTATTTCCACATTATCTTATTTTTTAAATTAAAACAACATTAGCTGAATTATTTCATTTTTGCTTATCTTGTTCTTAAATTATTTTGATTAGAGTATTTAGCATTGCTTATATGTATTTCTAGTGATTGAATGAGTTTAATTTCCCCTCCAAACTTTGGTGAACTCGACATGAATCCCATTTTTTGAAGATTTTATTTATAGTCTTTAACCAATAGTGTTTGGTACACTAATTACTGTGTGTACTACTAGCTATCATAGGATGTCTTGTTGTAGTTTTACTCCTCTTAATGTTATTTTTTAAAAAGTAATATGTTTATGCTTTTAACCACTAGGTTTCAATAGGTTGGATATCATAGTTATTGATGGCTACTATTTATGAGAACAAAAAAAATTTGCTTAGTATTTCATTGATATTCAAAGGTTTATATAGTAAATTATAGGTCTTTACAAGATCATACTAAGGATTGGATTGAATCTTAAAAGATAAGATTATGTTAGATGTTTTTTGGGGTAAGGTCATACAAAATGGGCCTATCAAATAATTTTTAGAAGTGGAATATAGTAACCTAATAAAATAATATTAATAAACTAATTATAAATATCATATTATCATTCCTCTCAATAACATAAAATTTAGACTCCAATGCATTTCAAAATATATTGAAACAAGGATTGTAGTAGCTAGAAGTTGAGCAATAGGAACTTTGATACACCAGTAGTCACATGATACCTTCATAAAATTATTTTCCAATGAGTATATATAAGGCCATACTCAAAAATTTATTGATGCCTTGATTTTGCAAGAGAAATAATGAAGTGCTTCTCCCTTCAAGTAGAACCTTCAAGGAATAGGATCTAGAATATTTCAATATTTAAAATTTTACATGGACCTCTACCTTCTAACTTACATGTAATAAAGGAAAAGACAAGTAGATAAAATGTTACAAATACCTTCCCACTTTGAATGTAGGTTAAGTGAAAAATACTTCCTCTTCTTGTGATAAGAAACAAGAAAAAGGCTAGTTAGGATGTGCATCAACATGACAAAAATACCAAGTATCTCTAAGCCACACATGTCATTGATCTTAAGCAATGGATGGTAATATTGGAGAAGGCATATTACATGTGCATGATTGGTCATTGGCCACGTGTTGCATGGGGTTTGTAGCAATAAAATCTATGATGGGTGATGTTAGAGACATCATCCTATTTGATATCATAACATTACCACTAGAGGTACCAAATATCCTTGTCACTAACAATGTAGCCTATTACTTACATGATGTAGGATAGCTTTACAACGTTCTTAAGAAATCACTCTTTGTCTTTTAAGTTCACATTGAGATTACACGGCATGGAAATTGACCTTCATTGTTGCCATATCTAGTGTCTAGTGTTTGCTTGTTTGTGTAGAAACTCAAACATATTTTTTATGTGGGGATAAATCGTTGATTTCATAAGGGGATTTTATCTCTCTCGAGGGCCTCAAACATGAATATCGCTATGATAATACTCATATTATAATTTTTCTCTTTCATATATTCCTTTGGAGCTTCCTAAGTAGGAGGAGGTGTAGTAGTAGCAAACAATCATGGTGATGGAGACCTCAATATTAACAAAAAATGAAATGGACTACTGATATACATGCATTCTCATCCATCCAGAATAAGAGATCACCATCCTAGAGAGCCTAAGATGGAATATGGTAGTGTAAAAAAATAGATTTTTTTTCAAAGTATAAAGAGGGATAGCATAAGAGCCCATAACGTTGAGGGATATGGCATTGATGTAGAGTGTATAAATAAGGGTAGTTGACCATTCCAACAAAGGTAATGGTGAAATGGGGAGTGTAGACACCTAAAACACATCATGTTGAGGGGACTACTCATATGGGCATTCTAAAAGACCATATGAATAATCTTGGATCATTCCAAGATAAAACAGTGGTTCTAACCACTCAATTTAGGTAACTTTGGCCTAATCAGTCCTAGTCATTGTTGACACTCGTGGCTAATATCCTAGCTGCACCTCAGAGCTGCGACTAGATTTGAAACTATTTTGTAGTCCTGAGTTGAGCTAAATTCAATTACAACAACTTTTTTAGTGGATTTCAAGTAATTTTAAGCAAGGAAGCATCTAGAATCTTCCTCTCAACTTCTCCAACCTCTCGGTTCTTGATATTGACTTCTCCATAAAGCTAATATTAAGGATTGAGGAGGCTATAAGACCCCCCTTAAAATTGGGGAGATTATATAGAGAGAGTGTTAATTTGCATGGAGTGAAGCCCTGCTAGATTGGAGAGCCATTTGCAACCTTTAAGGAGTGCCTATATGCTACCAATTTGGAAATCATGATTGTATGTGAAGCTATGGAGGTTTCAAGAACTTGAAGAAGATCAATCATCCTAATTGAGCCACTTCCATCACAAATTCAAAGAATCTACACTACCAATTCATCTTGGGACACAAAGGTGACCCTTGGTCATCAATTCCATAGAGTAAATTAGAGATTCAAGCCCTGATTACAAGAGCAAGAAATCTCCTCAGTCACGGCTAACAGTGCCAACTACGCTTCAGACCCGCGATGAGGCTTTAATTCTCATTACCTTTGTTTTAGCTGTAGTATTTTCATTACAAGCATGTATTTAGATCTGACATATATTAGCTTTCCTTTATGCATTTGTATGGTTAAATCTAGGAATTGAAAGTAGATTTGCTCTTCTTTCCTTTCATTTATCAATTTAGACTAGTTTCATTTGATTTGATGCATTTCAAGTTTTAATGGCTAATTAGGTTGCATAATAGCTAGATTTCTTGCTTTCTTTACAATATTTATAATAATTTAGAGATTTCTTGCAAATATTTATAAGTTTACATGCTTTCTTGCTAACTTTGTCATAACTTATGCAATTTCCCATAAAGAGCCTCATCAAGAGAGGTCTCCTTTGCTATTAACCCCTTTTATGTTGTTTCTTGAATGTAGGTTTACAGGATCTAAGCATTTCAAAGCATTCTTGGCAACATATTCCTCCAACCAAGGGAGAAGAAGGCTATCTTTGGCCTTAAGTAGTTTGTGTCTATCATGAAGAGCCTGTGAATTGTACCATCCCCATTGAGGGGCATCATAATTGTATCAATTGTATCATGAATTCGGTATCCCTAAGAGGGACGTAATTGTAAAGGATTTTCATGAAGTTAATATAAATAAATTGCTATTTTCTTGTCAATCCATTGTTCATGTGCTTTCTTGCTTTAATGCTTTACATAATTGATGCAATAGCTTAGGTATATACTTTTTACAATAGTACAAATGGCGATCACGATGGAAACCCCATAAATTGCGTGATAACTGATGGATTTATTGATGCTTTTTTATAGGTGTTAGTCGTTCTTGATAGATGCAGTGCATAGTCTCAATCACACATTACAACCATATCTAGCAGTAGAGTAAAAAGTTGATAATAAGTAGATTGTCTCTCCATTAAATGAGGATTTTAGGTAACCCTGATCTTTTGCTTTTTTAATTTTTTTTATTGTTTCTACTTGTCATTAGGTAATTAATTCATCTATAAAAATAGTAAGGGTGAAATTTTATAAAAGTTTTATATTGTATGTCAGTCGCATCTGACAGTCACAACTAGCACTGTTCGCTACTGCTATTAAACATGACTAAGTTCTTGTCCTGCGGTTCTATCCTACGGTTAGCATTGTTGCCTGTTGCACAAAATAGTGACCAATAGTCATAATTTGTGCGTAGAATTTACTTTTTGGAACCCAATCACAGGCCAATTTGATCATTTAAGTGCATTCTCTAAACTTCATTTAGCTAATTACATGTATTTTTCTGAATTTTAAATGCTTTTACTCTAGGCATGTAGGAAAAATCATGTTTGCTTGGTGATGCATTTTCCCTTTTCATGCAAGGTTAAAATTAACACACACACACCATGTAACACTTAAATGCTAGTGATATGGAATTCACATCCATCCACTAGTAGAGTACAACGACGATGGTAGTCATTTCCAATTGTTGGCTCAACTCTTATGAACCCCATTATTTTGCCAATACCGACTCCAAGATCCATCCTATCCATGCAAAATAGCCTGCATTCCTCTTCAAAGGTGTGTATCACTGCACACGGTGTGTTGGGTGAGGATCGACAGGTTTTGTTCTCCTTGCTCGGGTGTGGATTTCATCTCCACACTTTAGGAGGTTTACATGATTGTGACTTTCATTACCAATTGTTGAGTTGTGAGCATACAGGTGAAAACATTAAACTATTTGAGCATTACATCAATAATTTCAAACATGATGAGAATAGTTTAGATTTTCAACACATTTCAAACACAACAAACCAATTTAGGGTCACAAGAAATCCTTAAAAGAGATAACCATAATTGTATACATTGTTTGCTATAAAATCTACACAAGAGATAATACACATTATGGTTCACACACGGAGAGGCCGACCTAGGATCATATTCAAAGTTAATTTTGAAGCTCCACTAAATGCACAATAAAATGGGTTACAACCTCAACCATAGGAGGATGCTGAATGACATTCAACTAGCCTCAGAGGTGATAACTCGATGCATGGAGGTTCTTATCAGAATACCCCAGATAGAGAAGGTAATACATACTTCTCAAGGGATAGAGCAGAGAGAGGATCAATACCCCTATCATCCCATTAAATACAATAAAAAATATTCCCAATAAAGGGTAGGAAGACAGGGTCATTTCAGAGCATGCAACCACTCAAACTCCAAACAACAATGAACTTGATAAGTTCATAATTTATATGTCTAAATTTGGAGTTAATGGCATGCCATCACATGATCCATGGTGCAATAGGTAGATCGACAAACTTGATAGGTTCCTAGGGCAATTAGGGCACAAACCCCAATTTGTGCATTCTTGTTCTATGAGTTCATGCAGTGGGGCTACACACAGGCCTATTAGAGAACAGCATTATCATAGTATGTGTGCTTCTTCCACCCATGATGGTATGGTTAATAGATTACAGGTCAAAACCAATGTTATCTACACAAAAAAAGTTAAAATTGTGGTAGATAAATCTATTGGGGCTTACACAAACAAGTCCCTTAGAACAGAGATTCATAGCCAGAGGTCCTGCACGGCCGATCTTATCGATTGCTCATAAATACTAGCATCTCAACAAAAATAGTGTATCTTTCAAGACCAATTAAAATATGTACATGCAGGATATGAGCATCTCGAAAAGGAGGACACTCAATGACAAAAATTGCTAAGGTAATGCTTGTATGAACAACACATGCACGAGCAACACATACTTGATCAAAAGGAGCTTGCATAGAGAGATGATAGATTGGATCATACCAATTTTCCTCCATAAAGTGAGTACAAGGAGCATCAAAAAAGATGTGTTGCATCACATCCAGACATGCACCCTAAACATCCTAAAAATCTTACTCATTACACGGCCCAAAACACATTGCAGTACTTAGCGCTCGAATGACATGGGTGTAATCAGTGCATGGAGGTGATCGATAATGATCAAGAGAAAAAATATCTAGAGATATACTTGGTCAAGGAGGAGGATTAACCATTGCCTCTACCTCCATCAAAGATAAACTTGCTTCCCAAAGGTCCTTAGAGACCCGTTAGAGAGGAAGATATTTTTTCCTCATAAGCTTACAAATCCTTAGTAGAAAAGGTGAGGGCAATTGAAAAGTAAGGAACATGTTATCATAAGCTAACCTTGAGCAAGATCCATAATGCACCTTTATGCCAATCAGTGCCAAGTTTGGCATATCCTGATCACTTCGAGATGCCAAAGCTGGACAAGTTTCAAGGTGATGAAGATGCACAAGAGCATGTGATGTATTTTATGAATATGTGCTTTCATATTCAAAGCAATTGCATTTTCCTTTTGAGAACGTTCATCATGACTCTCTCAGGACCCACCCTGGAGTGGTTCAACCAACTCAGAAGGCACAACATAACTAGCATTGAGCAGTTGGCTAATATCCTTATTGAATGCTTCTCCTTCGATGTCAATAAGAAGATAAACCTTTCTGATTTGACCAGCTTAAAATAGTATGATGATGAGCTAATTTTGAATTATGGAAACAGATGGAGGAAGTTAATGGCCAAGTTGCCATTTTTCATTATAATAGTAGAACTTACTCAGATATTTACGAAGATTTGTGCCAAGCATATATCATTATTTTTGTAGCTGCAACAATATCAAACACTCGAGGAAGCCTTATCCCAAGCTAAGTTAATTGAAGAGGTCAATTTATAGGAGGGTGACTTGAAGCTTAAGAATAGAAAGGAATGGAAAAATAAGAACACCAAAAACCAAAATCACCAAGCCAAACCGACCCATGTGAACCAAGAAAAACTTTTGTGTTAAACCTCCAAAAAAAGGACAAGCATAAAAAAAATATAACTATCAGGCCCAACCTCCCCTTAGGCAATACAACTAGTGCAACAATAAGAAAATTGATAAGAATAAGGAGAAACACCCTTCTCGCTAGTTTACACCACTATCAGAGACTATGGAGTCTATCCTACATCAACTGTGTGAGGCTAAGGCCATCAATTACCTAAGATCAAGATGCAAGATCCCAATCAACCCAAACCAAAGGGGTATAGGGAAGACCAATATTGTTCTTACCATAGAATGAAAGGACATGACATCGAAGGATGTTATAGTTTCAAACACTTTGTTTAGAACATGATAAAAAAATATGAGATAATTGTGGACAACCCTTATGCTCTAGATAACAAAAACATGGGGATATTCAAGAACCCCTTACCAAATCATGAGCCACCGAGGAACAATGCTAGCCATGTGAATCAAGTGCGGGTTGAACCGCCAACTCAAGGATTCATCGATATAGTAAATGTTGTCATAAGACAAGTTAGATGTGAGCAACCAAATATGCCTTCAGCTCCAATAAGGGTCCAAGTTGCACCCCCTAAAATACCAGTGCAAAACATGCATGGACCATTGACTAGACTGGTGGTGACCATCAAGAATAGGCTTGTGCAAAGTCTACAGATAACTTCAACAAACTTATCAATATATGAACTGATTTAGTAGTCTCCTAAGCATAGGGAGATGCTCATGGATATTCTAAGGTCAATTGAAGTTTAGTATTAGGACCTAGAAGTTTTCACGTATTTCATGGGACATGTACAGTAGTGCTGAGAGTCGATGATTCAATTTCATGATCATAAGATTAAAATAGTCTCTATTGCTACAGCAGACCCATCACTGTATATAATTACTTGTGTTAACCACACACCATTTAAATGGATATTGATTGATACAGGGTTATCAATCAATATTATTACTACCAAGGCATTGGCATACTTGAAGTTGCAAAAATCACACATTGTACCTTCAACCTTCACCTTGAGAGCATTTAACGATGCACTATGCTCAATGGTAGGTACTATAGTTCTTCCAATTTAGGTTGGACTAAAGACCATCCCTATGATGTTTTATGTACTCAAAGTTGCAATGCAATATAACATCCTCTTAGAGAGGCCTTGGATCAGAGAGATGCATTGTGTTCCCTTAATTTTACATCAATGTATTAAGTATATACATGAGGGACAAGTTCATGTGGTTCCTTCTAATGAGGAACCATTTAAATACATGAACCAAGTAGATTTGCCTGGAGACTTCATTCTCTTGTCAATGCACCTGGATATACAACTGACATTACCCATAAAACATCTAGAAGGAAAATAAAAATAAGTATGTGCAGGACCTTCAACATCAGCATCGTAGCTCACAGAGCACACAACAATAGCTTCAAAAAAATCTACGACATCCACGGTGCTTAGGGATGACAAGAAGCTTAAGGGAGTTATGGGCAAAAAAGGACCAAAGCAAACGCCCAAAGTAGAAACTATCAAGGTTCCTAGTCCCATGTATGAAGGGGAAGTTCAAAATAAAGTCAAGGAGGCACCTCAACCTGCCTCACCTACTTATTCAACAGGGTCATCTGAACCGCAGATGACCATACATTTGGTTAATCCTGGGCTAGCGGAGTATATAGTGTAGAATGTGACATTCACACCATTTATCAAGACTACACAAGACATGGGCAGACCTCAAGCCCATAAATTTCCTGTAGGAATGGTGGTACCACTAGGGGTGCCACCCAACCAAACAAATTTCATCTATGGAGGTCTTGACCAACTTGCTAATCGTACACCCATAGATGAGGATGATGATGAACCATTCATGGTGAATTTTCATTATTTATCCAACCCCGAGTATGCCTTGCATTATTTTGAATGTTACCATTGACATGATTATGGTTTAGGATTATTTGAGCAAGGGTACTATTGGAGCCAAATTTGACTCAACTTTGAAACCCCCAAATTTAAATTTTTTAGTTTTAATCAAATTGTTAATAATGTTGGTCACTGTTTGAGTTGTGGTGAGTAAATTAATTTTTCATTGGTTAAATGATGTCTAAACCTTGGTTGTTTATAAGGTATTCCTCTTTCTATTAATATAATATCCCAAAAGAGAAGGGACAAAGTTTCATTAATAAAAAATTATAAAGCCGAAGTTCAACCTTCATAAACAATAAGTTCCCTTGGGCCTAAACTAACTTATAAAATCATAAAGTCCTAAGGTATGCTAAAGATAAGGGAATAATTAATCATCGTGGTCTAAAAACCCAAAAAGCTAAAAGTTCAAAACAAAAATCTTAAGTTAGACTTGAGGGTATGTGCCCCGTTAATTAACAAATGAGCACCTTAGATTTGATCCAAGGGCTACGCTCGATCCAAAAGTAATCAGACTATTGTGCTCTAATAAGCCAAAAAAAGGTTCAAAAAATGTAATCGAAATTCTAAAAAAGGTTATAACCTAAGTTCATGTGGATTAAAATCGAACAAAATATCTCTGATCCGACGACAATGCTTCACCAAGAAGAAATCCAATGAATGCACTTTTGCATAGTAGTCCAAAGGTTAATTCAAAGATAAATAATAATTAAAGGGATTAAAACCATGTTGCTTTCATAATATCTGACGGATGCGCTTGATCCAAGCCAAATACGATGGCTGCATAATCTCCAAAAATTCAAAACTTTAAAGCAAAGTCAACACAGGTCAAGCTTTGAGTTAAACCCTGAGCAACTCCGACGGATCGGATGACAGCATTTGATCGAGATTCAATCCGATGATGGTGCTCCCATAAAAGATGCTTTTAAAAGGTAAAAGTCATCATATGATTAATTAAAACATTAAACATGATTAATAAGGGTATAACACATTGAATAATCTCCCCCCTTTCGGCTTAATCAAGGTTAACATTATTTGCCCCAAAGTAACTAACCCATAGGTTGAAGAAAATCGACGATCGCGCAAACATCTATCAAGATCCAACGATTGCGCAAAAACTAAAAGATGGTAAGATCTTCGAAGGCAAAGGTAAAACATTAAGCATGATTAGAAAGGGTCTAATACATTGGATAATTACCCCCTTTCGGCTTAATCACGATTAATCAAAATCAAAGGTTTTTGGTTTTTAGATATATAGCATGCATCTACAGGAGATCTAATGACGACGCTCATCTATCCCTAGATCCAACGGTGCACGTGCATAGAGATGATCGGAGGTTAGTCTAAACATGATTATTTCAAACGATTGATTAATTAATCCAAGGTACGTATGGTTTTCCCCTTTTATTAAAAACTATGTGCATATATATAATCCAATAATCGTGCCTCCACTGTGGAATGATCTAACAGTTGTTGCATAGAAAGTTAAATGTATTATATAATGTCTATGCATGATATAACGATGTTAAAATGGTAATCATTATATTAACTTCGGTTAAACTATATAAACAATTAATACACCATATTATTGAAGGACCAAACAAATAAGGTACATATAGACTAACGTTTGCGTAGGTTCCATGATATCAACGATTGCGTTGACTTTACTGAGGAAATATGATGATAGCGCATAAACCAAAAGAGTGAGTGATCAATCAATTATTGAGATCTAACGACAGCGCTTCATTGAGATAAAAGACATCCAACGACTGTGCTTATGTTTGAATTAAGGAAAAAGGGAAACCTTGAGGCAATAAAAGTCGTCACTCACACCAAGAACCATATCTTGTAGAAATCTTGAGGGAGATCGCTGCCTAAATGAAATATAATCAATCCCAAGGATTTAGTTACAATTCAAATGGAAGGTGGCATAATATTTAAAAATAAAGTCATCCCAGTGGCACCTATCAGTTCCACGTCCGATAAAAAGGTTCCCAGTGACCAATAGCAGAGATTTATAAATGATTACAGGCACATAAATAAAAAATGCCTGGGGCACGTAAGATAAAGACATTACTCACCATAAAATCTCAAATCCAAGAAAAAGATGTGGTGGCATATTTCTGTTGGTCTATTTTGAACAACAGTTGGTGACATCAGGTTGGTGACAAAACGTGCGAATTTATCAGACTCATTCCACCACCCTGTATATGAACCCACAAAAATAGTCGAGGCTACTACCTTGGTAATCTAAGAGCGAATGTTGATACATAGGAGATACAGGGTGAAGAAAGTTTTCAAGTATCATAAAAAGACCTTACCTACTACAATAAGAACAATGGAATCATGATTATTTCAAACGATTGATTAATTAATCCAAGGTACGTATGGTTTTCCCCTTTTATTAAAAACTATGTGCATATATATAATCCAACGATCGTGCCTCCACTATGGTATGATCTAACGGCTATTGCATAGAAAGTTAAATGTATTATATAATGTCTATGCATGATATAACGATGTTAAAATGGTAATAATTAGGTTAACTTCGGTTAAACTATGATTAATAAATGATTAATACACCACATTATCGAAGGACCAAACAAATAAGGTACATGTAGACTAACGATTGTGCAGGTTCCATGATATCAACGATTGCGTTGACTTTACTGAGGAAATCCAATGATAGTGCATAAATCAAAAGAGTGAGTGATGAATCAACTATCGAGATCTAACGACAACGCTTCATTGAGATAAAAGACATCCAACGGTTGCGCTTGATCACATTTGACTTAAGGAAAAAGGGAAACCTTCGAGGCAATAAAAGTTATCACTCACACCAAGGACCAGATCTTGTAGAAATCTCGAGGGAGATCATTACCTAAATGAAATATAATCAATCCCAAGGATTTAGTTACCATTCGAACCTAAGGTGGCATAAGATTTAAAAATAAAGTCATCCCAGTGGCACATATCAGTTCCACATCCAATAAAAAGGTTCCTAATGACCAATAGCAGAGTTTTATAAATGATTACAGGCACACAAATAAAAAAGGCCCAGGGCATGTAAGATAAAAGATATTACTCACCATAAACTCTCAACTCCAAGAAAAATATGCAATGGTAGATTTTCATTGGTCAATTTTGAACAGTTGGTGACATCGGGTTGATGACAAAACGTGTGAATTTATCAGACTCATTCCACCACCCTGTATATGAACCCACAAAAATAGTCGAGGCTACTACCCTGGTAATCTAAGAGCGAAGGTTGATACACAGGAGGTACAGGGAGAAGAAAGTTTTCAAGTATCATAGAAAGACCTTACCTACTACATTAAGAACAATGGCATCATGGGGAGATGTTTTCATACCCGCAGACACTAGAGAAGCCATGCAATTCATCACAAATAGATCCCCATACTCAGTGATCTCTGGACCACCTATTCTCGGTACCACCATGTATGAGTTTGCTCAAAAATGTGGGGTAGATAAAAAACCAAACCCAGCTCAACTATACGAGATTGACAATGCATGTATCAAGAGTTTCTCCCAAGTGATGGAAGGTGATAACAGGACCCCATGGATAATGGCGGATTTATTTCATAAAGCTCATAGGTTACAATACAAGGGTTTCCCTAGAAATAATAGATGGAACAGTAACCTTGGGAAACTGATATGCCCGAAAGTGCACTTCTCCTCAGATTTGATGGCTTGGTTGGTAGTAGCATATGATGAAAGAACGAAGACCTTTCGAGACCACAAGAATCGGTGGGTGTTCAACATCAAAGTCGAGCATATCCAGGAGGTGTTCAACTTAACGAATTATACCACTTTTCTGGTAGACCAGGTAATCGAACACCAATCTCGTATGTTTACAGATATGGAAGTCTTTAAAAGTTTGTTTGATACATATGCAACAATAGATAAAGAATTCCCAATCAACAAAAATGCTTTAAAACCCTGGGTACAAGATTTTTGTGATATGATAAACATAGTTTTGGGAGTACAGGATCTGAATAGAATAACAAAAAGGGTTTTATATTTAGCTGCACAATGCAATAGAGCATATAACACTCCAATTTATGCCTGGGAACTGGAATTGAGTACCCAAATACATAAAGAAATGATAGAATTAAGAAGAGCAATTTTTGAACAGAGGTAGGAGATGCCTCATTTTTCATAGTATTCATTTCTCATTCACCTAATAGCGGGCCAATTGGGAGAAGAAGCCCGTAAAAGAGTAAAATCCATCGACAACCCCTATGTTCAGAATAGCTTCTAGAGACTTCATGAAGGACGAACTCACATGGGCTGGTTCTGTGATCGTTTCATGGTAGAAATCCATTGGGCCTTAACTGGGTTAGTTCTAGAGAGATTAGGGCCAGGGGTAAAAGCCTTCATTAAAGAAAAGGAAATTGGAGATTTCTTCTTCATAGAGGGTTTTACTTATATCAGATTGTATGGAGCTAAGATCCCTCCTAAGGTGCTACCACAGTACTGCCCATTATCCATAGCAGCTTTAGAATTATGTAGGCAGGTGGCAGAAGAGGCTAAGATGAGACTAGTAAAGAAACATGGTAAGGTCCCATGGCTCGATGTTCCCTATCATTTTGGAGATTTTGTATTTGTTGGATATCCTTCCTTGCTCAAAGGAATGTTTGAATTGGACAACATGGGATTCGATGAAATATCATGGAGATTCTATGACCCAAAAGGAACATACAACAGAATGATGGAAAAGAGAGAATATGCTCGAATAAAACACCGGGAAGATGCTTTTGAAGAAAGCTTATTAGAAGCTATGGAAAAAGGATTAGATTTGCAAAAGGTATGGGATGATTTCCCTCCCAAAATGAGGGGCAGCACACAAGTTTGTGAAGCCTATGATTACCCCACAGAGTTAAGAAGGCTTCGAGAAGGTTCAGTAGATGTTGTGGCACCAATTATACCAATAACAGGCCGAGCGATCAAAGAAGACCCCCTGTTAGAGTTAATAGAGGAACAAGGTATTGATTTAATGGAAGTCACTGTCAAAACTGTAGATATAGTAGAGCAACAGGTTGGGCCTTCTGAAAGTACTCACCTCAGGATAGAAGCAGCACCAAGCACTTCCTAGGAAGCTTCCCAAACACAAAATATAGATAAAGGGAAGGAGATTGCAACAACACCAACTCAGGAGTCCCCCTCTTAGAACAAGCCATAGTTCCTATTTCTGTCAGGGTTCTAACTGTAACAAGTGTAAAGAAATTAGCACCCATGGCTATCCCTACCACTATAACAATAAAGGGACAGGAGATTAAAATTCCATCAGTAATACAAATGAATCCTAGGAGAACTGGTGGATTGGGTGGCCTCTTTCGAAGTCACTCAGTGAAGAAACAAGAAGATGTAACTCATGTGGAAAAGAAGAAACCCAGATTGTCTTTACCCTCTACAAAGGTTGTCCTGGAAAGAACAGATGAACAAACTACCTTCACTACTGTAGATGAGCAAGAATTGCAGTTAGTAGCAGAGATGGGGAATATAGAAGGACAATTCATAGAAGAATATAAATCAGAGGCACCTATATCAGATATTGCGGAGATAAATCTTCCTATTCTACAAGACCCACTAGTCTTCAGAGTAAATAAAGAAACTGGGGGCTCATCGATACTAGGGAAAGAAGGTGAAATGGCCAAAGTTGTCAAAGCAATGCAAAATCAAGCCATAGATCAATTCATGGGAACAATTACAAAGCTAAGGAAACAATTGGAGAAAGAGGGAAAGGAAAAGGTAGAGCTAAAAGCATTAATAAATAAGCAACAGGAAGAATTGGCAAGAAAAGATATTTCAAGTGCACAACCCCCTCCAATGGTGAAAATTCAGGATCATGTATATTATCTTAATGCTATGAAGAAAAATATGTCAATAAGGATAAGAGCTCATGCCAGGGGCTTTACTAAAATGTTCAGACAAATAAGGGTGATTCAAATAAATTCTTAAGAGATTCTGACCTTGATACAAGAAAGAGAAGAGGATTTTGGAATCATTCACCCTACCCTAGATTTTATAGGAGACCATTTTGAAGAGTTACAAGGGCAAGAAATAATAACACCTAATGGTATCAAGATTCAGATCAATTTTGAGTTCTTCAAAGTAGCCCTATTTGGAGAAAACCTAGAGAGATGGATAAATTTGGTAACTAAAATAAATGACCTAATAAAATATGCTACAGGGAAATTAGTAGACATTGGCCTATCCTTAGATCAATGCTTAGAAGCCTCAGATATAGAAGAGGTATTCAAAGATACCATTGAAATATTTGAGTGTGAACCGGGTGATGAAGGAGAAATGATTAGGCAAACTACATCTATGGTAAATACTATGGAGATATTACTATTTCTAATATGAAAGGAACATGCCTGATATTGTTATTCAGAAGAATAGAATTTTGCAAGAAATGAACATGCTAAGGATTGCAGCCACATTTGATACAAGAGTTTGGAGATTAATTGATGAACATATTAGATGGCTGCAACAAAGCCAAAAGGGGAAAAAGGTTAATACCTACAGTCAACAATAGGAAGTAGGTTCATCACAATAGAAACCTGCACCTACAGAAGGAGTTCCTATGATAGTAGAAGAAGTTGTTCAAGAGAAAGAGGCCCAAAGGGAAACAATTGAAGAGAAGACAATTGAAGAAGAAAAAGTGGGTTCACCTAACACCACCATCACCGGTTGAATTGAATCTATGTTCTAAAAAAGGCTAAAACCAAGACAATAAAGGCAGTGGAAGCCAATTGTACCAATTTTTGGAGTCTGATCAGATGCTAATAGGTGTAAGGCTAGAAATCAACCAGAAATAATAGAATCAAGAACCAGAGGCTATAAGAAGAGGCAGCTGAGGATAGATTCTGCATCAAGCAATTAGAGAATAGCATTTTTTCTAAGAGGTATACTTGAGTGCCCGGTAGTTGTGTTGTTGTATTTCCTTTTTGTGTCTATTTTATTTTATTCATTCTTTCTTCCTCCCCTTGTTGTGCAGGATCGTATGATAGGAAAGCGTTCAAGAAGCTGAGAATATTTCTAGTCTTATTGAGCCTAGGATTCAGAGACTCTTCTATTATCATATTGAAATAAGGAGAGTAGGAGAGACCTATTACATCATTTGAACAGAGTCTTCTTCATTGTATTGATGTATTCTATTGAGAAAAATAGAGTTTAAAGGCATCCTGCCCACTCTGCATGTAATATTTCATAAATCAATACAATTCTGAGTTTTATTCCTATCATTTCTTTGTCTTGGTATTGTGTGTCACTGTATAATGGGTTACATTATTTGAATGCATTATATACATTTCTCTCATTGGTTAACTCTTGGTTTTATTACGATATTCAAATAAGATTAAGAACGCCAATTTTTCTCTTCCCCTTCTTTCTGTTCATGATAGTATTGTTGTTAAATTGCTATAACAACCCAATGAATCTAGGCACCGGTCTACATAAGGCATAACAAATGGTTGTTTTCATGCTTGGTCATTTTAATACATATAGTATAATATAAATATGGAGCGTGTAATTAGAGTTTTAATCATAGAATTACCACTGGGGTTTCCTTACCCATTCTATAGTTTTCCCTTAGCAATATTTGTGTTTAACAGAACATGAGGTAGGTCGACCAGAGCCTGTAATAGCTCATTGGTTTCAAACGGATTCTTGTAGCATGACAATCGAAATCCTACGGATGCAAGAATCGGTTCCAATAGTTTTTTGGCACCATTGTCGAGGAGAATTTTTACATTCTAAACCTGGATTTTACGACATTATTTTTTAATCAACGGGTGGCCAGTTAGAATAAAGAAACGTTTGTTTTAAATTTTTACATTTTCTACGTTCTTTATTACCCATGTTTTTTAATATTATTTTCTTTATGTTTCTTGATCTTCTTGAAATTTTGGTTTCTTGAATTTTCCCAAGAACTGACTCCTATGAGGATGAGTGATAATATCAAGCATTCTTGATAAAAGTGTATGTTGTTCTTTTTGCACCTCGATGTTGGTGACTCTACTGGACAAACCCAGAAGAAAAATATAAAAAAGGAGAGAACAGAACGTGTTGGCTAACACTAGGAGAAGTGGTAAGGAGCTATTTCTAGAACTCGAGAATCCAGAGGTATTTATACATACCCAGAAAACTCCACTTTTTAAGAATACTGTTTATAATAGTAGATTAAATTCTAGTGGTAAAAGGTACGTGAAGAAAATTTAGAATACTATTACTATTGATATTACTGTAGATGAACATTTAAAATCAGTAGTAGAAGATATATGTGATTATTCTCATTCAAAGGTAGATAATCCATCAGTTTACATTCAAGCTACCTAGACCCATACCACCGTAGGTACTACATCTATGAAATTAAATTCTATAGTAGCAATGGCTTAGGGTAATGTTCATTTATGGAGAACTAACAGATATAGGCCTTTTGTATTACCAATAAATTTAAATGCCTTACCCAAGTAAAGCTCACAAATACCTCCCTAAGTTTTTAGGAAATAGTGCAATGAATCGGAGAGGATCATATCAAAAGTTTCTTATATGCAATGGATAGTCTGGAAGTTGAACATGAAGATGTAGTATTAAGATTGTTTCTACAGACTTTAGAAAAATATGCTAGATAATGGTTTAATTCCCTTCCTAACAATGATATCCCGGACTTCACCAAAATGGAAGAGGTGTTCCTAAAGAAGTATGGTGAAAGGAAAAATGAACAATCATTGTTAACTGAGCTAGCCACTATGAAGAAGAAAGAAAATGAGGTTGTTAGTGATTTTAATAGAAGATTTTCAAAAACAAGAAACAAAATCCCTGCCAACCTCAAGCCTAGTGATATTCAGTCTATTTGTTTTTATAAGAATGCTTTTCAAGGAGAGTTTAACTATGAATTAAGGCAAGAACAAGCCACTACCATTGATGGTTGTATGGAAAAAGCAATGGATATAGAAATAAATATGCTTGACAGTGGTAATATGAAGCCTTATTCTTTAGAGGTTAACATGCCTGAGAGAAAACCTAAGAGAGTGGCTTTTGATATACAAAGAAGAACTGAAATTGATCCTGTGGAGAAGTTGACTAGTCAGATGATAGAAATGTTCAACAACATGAGTAACAAGTTAGCAAGAATTGAAAGAAATGGAAATAACGGTGAATCTTCACAGATAGAGTGACCACATATTGACAACCATCCCCCCTTTAAGAAAAATTACAATAAGAATTGGGGAAACAACAATGGTTTTGAAGAAGGGAATAGGAATAGGGGTAATGGGAATAACAACTAGAAAAATAGAGATTTTGATAGGGATCAGAACAATGTCCCTAACCCAATGCCATCTGCCAATGTAGCTGAAGGTTTTCCTTATTTTTGCTCTACTTGTGATGCACCCCATAACCCTGATGCATGTGGAATACACCTAAGTGATCAACGTAATGTAGATATGCATGCAGAATCAGAAGAGGATATAAGAATCAATGCATGTTGGTCCATTGAAGATGAATCCAGAGAAAGGTTGTTTGAAGAAGACATGGATAAATATGCTTCAAATCATCATCCTCAGATCTTAGTAACTGAAGGAACTAAAATCTTGCAGAAATCACATGAGTCAAGATATGATAAGATGAAGCAAGGGAAATTGATCCCCACTGCTCAAGAGGTTGAAGAATTAGAGGCAACCCATGTTTTAAATTTAAGGAATAGAACAGTCCCTGAAAGAACAGAGAAATTATCTACAAATGAAACAAGAAGATAAACTTTCACCAATAAAAATATTAGTAAAGAGAAAACTGATAGGAACCCTAACAAGATTACTCCTGAGGTAATAGAATCAATGGAAGAAGTTCCCAAAGAAGAAAGTAATAAACCATTGGATATAAAGAAGATAGAATTTGATGTTGGGTCAGAACTCAGTAAGCAAAAAGTTAATATCACATTTGGTGAACTTATGAAAGTTCAAACATACAGAGAACAAGTATGCAGAGCTTTTGGATTAGTAGAGCAGAAAGAAGACCCTACTTGTCATGTTGCTAGACAAAATCAACATGATACAAGATCACCATCTTCTATCAAACCCTTCTACGTGTCATTAAGATATAATTCAGATGAAGGGGAAAGATATGTGATTCATAATTGCATGCTCGATAGTGGAGCTTCACATAATATCATGCCTAAGCTAATAGCTGACCAAATGGGATTAATCTGTACTAGAGATTCTGCTCCTATTTTTGTAATGGATAGTAGACAAATTCCCTATGTAGGGGTGATAATTGGATTATTAGTTTTCCTAGACCAACACCCCAAAAAGGGCATTGTCATGGATGTAGCAATAGTTGATGTTGACCCATTCTTCTCACTTTTACTCAGTAGGCATTGGGCAGAACAACTAGGGGGATCAATACAACTAGACTGGTCTTATGCTACCATCCCCATATCAGATAAGGAGAATATAATTTTGAGAAGGGAACCATTCAAAAAACATTCTGTAGAGTTAATTCAAATAGATGAAACCATGATTAACTTAGTTAACTCTATGGAAGAAAAAGGGATGGGAGTCTATTCAATATGGCACAACCCATTCCTGGTGGAAGTACCAGATGCAAAGAACATGGATCCAGAAGATATGAGAATAACTGATGCTGAATCAAACCGAGTATTAACCCAAGAAATGTGGACCATGTCATTTGATGGGGCTAAATCCCAATCTGGAGCAGGTGCAGGTGTAAATTTGACTGATATTAAAGGAAACTACCTTAGCATCCCTTACAGATTACAATTTCCTTGCACAAACAATGTAGCTGAGTACGAAGCTTTACTATTAGGGCTAAGGAAAGCAAAAGAGTTAGGTATTAACTACTTAACTATAACAGGGGATGCAAAACTTATTATACTACAAATCAAAGGTAAATATCAGACCAAGCATCCTAGACTTAAGCAATATAGAAATGCAAAACTGGAAGAAATTGATAAATTTTTGGCTTTCAATATTTCATATATTCCTAGAGAACAAAATCATGTTGCAGATATTTTAGCTATAAATGCCTCAAGTCTAGATCACCCAGAGATAACTACAGAATATATGGATAGATTCCCAACTATTTCAGTCTACAAACCTTCTATGCCAGATAACATAGTCTATCTTCAGGTCTTTCAAGATGATATAGATATTAAGGATTTTATGACTTTGCAAAATCAGTATGCAGATGTAATCTATGATGAAAAAGATGAAGAAAAGCTAAAAGATCAAATAGGAGAGCCAGTAGAAGTAATCCAATTGAAAACTAATAGAATACCCAAAGGATTGGTGTCTCTTGAAAGCCTATTTGATGACTTTGACAAAGCTTATAAACCTATACGCAGAGAAGTGATATCTGAGGATATTAATATTGGCTCAATGAAAGAACCCAGAATAGTGAAAGTAGACATGGCCTTACCTGCTAAAGAAAAGGCTGGATATATCAGTTTCTTAAAAAGAACAAAGAACATTTTGCTTGGACTTATGAAGACCTCAAAACCTTCAAGATAGATGTAATGACTCATATAATACCTTTGAAGGAAGATTCCAAGCCATTCGAGACAGAAACAAAGGAAATACAATCCAACTCTGCACCCAAGTAATGCAAAAAGAGGTACAAAAATTGTTGGACTCCAAGATAATAAGAAAAGTAAGATTTTCCTCCTGGATATCCAACTTAGTACCAGTTAGGAAAAAGAATGGGGACATTAGACTATGCGTGGATTTTAGAAATTTAAACAAGAGCTCACTAAAAGACAATTACCCATTGCCTAACATGGAACAACTGCTGCAAGCAGTAGTAGGTTCAACTAGATTGTCCCTGTTAGATGGATTTTTAGGGTACAATCAAATTCTGATAAATCTAGAAGATAGACACAAGGCAACATTCACCACACCCTAGGGCACATTTGAATATTTAAGAATACCTTTTGGATTGATGAATGCAGGTGCTACTTTCCAGAGAGCGATGGACTTTGCTTTCAAAGGATTAATGTTCAAAATTGTAGTAGTGTACTTAGATGATATCACAGTTTTTTCTAAAAATCTAGAAGATCATCTAGAACATTTGACTATAGTTTTTGCCCGGTGCAAGGAATTTGGAATCTCTCTAAATCCAAAAAAATGCATATTCGGAACTACACAAGGAAAATTGCTAGGTCATATAGTTTCAGAAAAGGGGATAAGCATTGATCCAGAAAGGATAGAAGCCATTTCTAAAATTCCCCCACCCAAGAATCTAAAAGGAGTAAGGTCATTCTTTGGAAAAATAAATTTTATCAGAATATTTGTCCCAAATTTTGTAGAAATGACCAAACCCATAAATGATATGGTGAAGAAAACTGGAGAAATAAAATGGACAATAGAAAATATGGAAACATTTAACAAGATCAAAGAAGCCATATCAACCACTCCAGCTTTAAGTTGCCCTGATTATGCAAAGGATTTTAATATCTATTCATATGCGTCTGAACACTCTATTGCTGCAGTTCTTTCACAGAAAGATAATGAAAATAATGAAAGGCCAATAGCCTTTATGAGCTCAAGACTAAAAGGAGCAAATCTTAAATACACCCTACTAGAAAAACATGCCTATGCAGTCATCCAATATTTAGAACACTTCAAAGGTATATTTGGCTCAAACAAAGTTTACTATTGTATTCCCTTTATAGCAATAAAAGATATCTTTTCTCAATCAGAGCCATTAGGAAGACCAACAAGATGGATGGTAAAACTTTTGCAATACGATGTTGAATTCAAAATAGTTAAAATAGTCAAAGGGTAGGGTTTAGCTAAACTGTTGGCTAACAAAGAAGAAGCAGGATCTGAAAATATTCTCACCATAGATCAGACATATGATGATAGAAGAATAAAAAATGAAGAATGTAAATGGTATGAAGAAATATTGTCATACTTACAAACGTTGTCTTTTCCCAGAGATATGTCAATAAACAGAATGAGGTCAGTCAAACTTCAAGCTCAGAAGTATTATATACAAAATGGAGTATTATATTGGAAACATCCTGATGGAGTATTATTAGTCTGCTTATATGAAAGAGAAGTCCCATAAATAATTAATGAATTTCATAATGGTTTCTATGGAGGACACTTTGCTCCAAGAGCTACAACTAATAAAATCATGAGAGCAGGATATTATTGGCCATCCCTTTTTAAGGATGTATATAAATATGTTAGGAATTGTCATAACTGCCAAGTTTTTACAGGGAAAAAGCATCTACCAACCATGCCCCTCAAGCCAGTAATTATTGAAGCACCTTTTGCTCAATGGGGTATTGACCTGATTGGAGAGATCAAGCCTAATTCATCTGGCCAGCATAAGTGGATCATAACTGCAATAGATTACTTCACAAAGTGGGTGGAAGTTGCACCTTTGAGAACATCTACAACTGCAGTAGTCATCAGATTCATAGAAGAAAACATCTTGACCAGGTATGGAGTTCCTAAAAAGCTTGTAACTGATAATGCTCAATATTTTGTGTCATATGAAATGGTAGAATTTTGTGTTGAATATGGAATTGAATTATCTCATTCTGCCAATTATTACCCCCAAGGAAATGGTTTAGCTGAGTCATCAAATAAAAATGTAATAACAAGAATAAAAAGGTCATTAGGCAAAAACAAAAGGGGATGGGACAATGAACTTAAATTTGCTTTATGGGCTGATAGGTTGTCTATTAAAAGAAATACAAGAAGAACCCCCTATGAGATGGTTTATGGAGAAAAAGCCCTACTACCCCCAAAAATGGAAAAAATGGCACTTTCCCTTTTATTGCAAGATCATGAAAACCCTGATCCCATTCAGAGAAGGCTTGACCAAATTGTCTTATTAGAAGAACAAAGAAGAGAGACCCTCAATAGAATGATGGAACAAACCCAAAAAACTATAAAATTGTTTAATAAGAAAGCCAAGGGTACTCCTTTTTCTCAAGGAGATATAGTCATCTATTGGGATCCTAAAAATGATAAGCATGGTGAAAAGGGTAAGTTTGAACCTAAATGGATTGGCCCATACCAAATTGCCCATGTTATCAGTTAGAATACTTACAAGCTACAGAATTTGCAAGGAGAAATAATGGCTATCCCTATTAATGGCCAACACCTCAAAATGTACAATCCCTATTGAAGGTGTACTTTAAAAAAAAATAGAAAAACAAAAATCCAAAAATAGAGTGGTGTATTTTGTTTAGTAGTTAAGCTTCCCTTTTGTTCTTGAATAATTTTGAGTTTACTGTACACATGATATCTTAGTTTGATGAGTATATCTAACTATTTATTCCACCAAAGACAATAAGAAAAAAGGGGATTTATTTTAGATGTTGATGAGGTTTACAATTCTGTCAAATATGAGTGTTTATGTAATAGTTGTTTGATATGAGATAAAATAGATAGAAAAAAAAGTTGATTGAAACATCATGTCAAGCCTCACATTACAAATGATACTTAAGGTGACTTCAAAGGTCCAAAGAACTGAGTTATCTTTGAGAGGGTAGTTGAGCCAAAAATCATTACACTCATATTTTATAGCCAGAAACTAATCCTCAACTCAGGCATACTTATTGCACAATTTGCTTATATATCCAAACACTTCTCTCACGAGAAAGAAAAATAAAAAATAAAGTAAAACTGAGTCACTGCCTGAGATATCTTGGAAAACCTCTACCGGAGCTATAGACGCTTGACTAGCAGTAGGGTAAAACTAATATGGGATTAGAAGCAACTCCACCGAGGCTATAGACGCCTGACTAGCAGTGGAGCCCTGCAGAATGGTGAAAATTTTTAAAGAGTGAAATCACATATTAGGCTTGGCTATTTTGCTCAGATATGGTAAAGTTCTGAAAGATTTAGAAATCCAAAAAAGAATGCACAAACACACACATGGGCAAAAATATGATGAAACAAACGATTGTGACAAAATCTGTGTAATCATATCTTATGACTTAGCTAAAACAAGCATTACAATATTTCAAAATAAAACTCATTGATTTCTAAAATTTCTAACCTTTGTTTCCAAATTGAATGAAAAGGGATCTACAGTTTTTCATACTCTACTTGCTTTGATATCATGTTGTTCATACAGTTTTTCAGTATATATAAAAAAAATGAAGAAAAGAAAGAAAAGAGGAAGAAAAAGTTTTCTTTTATACAATTCAAGCTTTACTTAGCAGTTCAAAGTTTTATTCTTGTTTAATTTATTTTGCAAATAAAACCGAGAGATTCTGGAATTCTCAAGAGCCTCAAGTTTTCAGCACCTTGTCCCAGTCAGAGCCTATGTTGGAGCCAAATTTGACTCAACTTTGAAACCCCCAAATTTAAATTTTTGGTTTTAATCAAATTGTTAATAATGTTGGTCACTGTTTGAGTTGTGGTGAGTAATTTAATTTTTCATTGGTTAAATGATGTCTAAACCTTGGTTGTTTATAAGGTATACCTCTTTCGATTAATCGAATATCCCAAAAGAGAAAGGACAAAGTTTCATTAATAAAAAATTCTAAAGTCGAAGTTCGACCTTCATAAACAATAAGTTCCCTTGGGCCTAAACTAACTTATAAAATCATAAAGTCCTAAGGTATGCTAAAGATAAGGGAATAATTAATCATCGTGGTCTAAAAACCTGAAAAGCTAAAAGTCCAAAACAAAAATCTTAATTAAAACTTAAGGGTATGTACCCCACTAAGCTAACAAACGAGCACCTTAGATTTAATCCAAGGGCCACGCTTGATCCAAAGGTAATCGATAGGCGATAAGTCAACAAAGGTTAAACCAAATCAAATTCTAAAAGTTATAACCTAAGGTATTTTTAAATAAATCTAATCAATGAAGCTTCACCAAAAGAAATCCAACAATTTAAAGTCAAAGGTAAGTCAAAGATAAATAATAATTAAAATTAAAACCATGTTGCTTTATAAGATCTGATGGATGCGGACTCCAAGCTATAATCAATTGTACAATTCAAAAATCAAAATTTAAAAAGTAAAGGTCAACTTTGAATTAAACCCGAGCAAGTTAGACGGATCGGACAACAGCGTTTGATCAAGATTCAATCCGATGGTACGCTCCCATAAAGATGCTTTTAAAAGGTAAAAGTCCTCATATGATTAATTAAAACATTAAACAAGATTAATAAGGGTATAACACATTGAATAATCTCCCCTTTCGGCTTAATCAAGATTAACATTATTTACCCCAAAGTAACTAACCCGTAGGTTGAAGAAAATCGATGGTCACACAAACATCTATCAAGATCCAACGGCTACAAAAACTAAAAGATGGTAAGATCTTCAAAGGCAAAGGTAAAATATTAAGTGTGATTAGCAAGGGTCTAATACATTGGATAATTACCCCTTTTAGCTTAATCATGATTAATCAAAATCAAAGGTTTTTTGTTTTTAGATATATAGCATGCATCTTACAAGAGATCTAATGGCGATGCTCATCTATCCCCAGATCCAATGGTGCGCATGCGTAGAGATGATCAGAGGTTAGTCTAAACATGATTATTTCAAATGATTGATTAATTAATCCAAGGTACGTATGGTTTTCCCCCTTTGTTAAAAACTATGTGCATATATATGATCCAACGATAGTGCTCTCATCGTGAGATGATCCTAATGGATGCATAGAAAGTAAATGTATTATATAATTCTATGATGATAAACAATGTTAAGGATGGTAATCATTAGATTAACTTTAATTAACTATGATTAATAAATATTAATACACCACATTATCATAAACCAAACAAATAAGGTACATATAGACTAACTATTAGTCCCATGATATCAACGCTACTCTAAAATTGATGATAGCGCACAAGACAAAGAGTTAAGCGATGAATCAACTATCGAGATCTAATGACAGCACTTCATTGAGATAAAAGACATCCAACGGTTGTGCTTGATCACATTTGACTTAAGGAAAAAGGGAGACCTTCGAGGCAATAAAAGTTGTCACTCACACCAAGGACCAGATCTTGTAGAAATCTTGAGGGAGATCACTGCCTAAATGAAATATAATCAATCCCAAGGATTTAGTTACCATTCGAACCTGAGGTGGCATAAGATTTAAAAATAAAGTCATCCTAGTGGCACATATCAGTTCCACATCCGATAAAAAGGTTCCCAATGACCAATAGCAGAGGTTTATAAATGATTATAGGCACACAAATCAAAAAGGCCTAAGGCACGTAAGATAAAAGACATTACTCACCATAAACTCTCAACTCCAGGAAAAAGATGCGATGGTAGATTTTCGTTGGTCAATTTTGAATAGCAGTTGGTGACATCGGGTTGATGACAAAACGTGTAAATTTATCAGACTCATTCCACCACCCTGTATATGAACCCACAAAAATAGTCGAGGCTACTACCCTGGTAATCTAAGAGTGAAGGTTGATACACAAGAGGTACAGGGAGAAGAAAGTTTTCAAGTATCACAGAAAGACCTTACCTACTACATTAAGAACAATGGCATCATGGGGAGATGTTTTCATACCCACAGACACTAGAGAAGCCATGCAATTCATCACAAATAGATCCCCATACTCTGTGATCTCTAGACCGCCTGTTCTCGGTACCACCATGTATGAGTTTGCTCAAAAATGTGGGGCAGATAAAAAACCAAACCCAGCTCAACTATACGAGATTGACAATGCCTGTATCAAGAGTTTCTCCCAAGTGATGGAAGGTGATAACAGGACCCCATGGATAATGGCGGATTTATTTCATAAAGCTCATAGGTTACAATACAAGGGTTTCCCTAGAAATAATAGATGGAATAGTAACCTTGGGAAACTGATATGCCCGAAAGTGCACTTCTCCTCAGACTTGATGGCTTGGCTGGTAGTAGCATATGATGAAAGAACGAGGACCTTTCGAGACCACAAGAATCGATGGGTGTTCAACATCAAAGTCGAGCATATCCAGGAGGTGTTCAACTTAACGAATTATACCACTTTTTTGGTAGACCAGGTAATCGAACACCAATCTCGTATGTTTATAGATATGGAAGTCTTTAAAAGTTTTTTTGATACATATGCAACAATAGATAAAGAATTCCCAATCAACAAAAATGCTTTTAAACCCTGGGTACAAGATTTTTGTGATATGATAAACATAGTTTTGGGAGTACAAGATCTGAATAGAATAACAAAAAGGGTTTTATATTTAGTTGCACAATGCAATAGGGCATATAACACTCCAATTTATGCCTAGGAACTGGAATTGAGTACCCAAATACATAAAGAAATGATAGAATTAAGAAGAGCAATTTTTGAACAGAGGCAGGAGATGCCTCATTTTTCACAGTATTCATTTCTCATTCACCTAATAGTGGGCCAATTGGGAGAAGAAGCCCGTAAAAGAGTAAAATCCATCGACAACCCCTATGTTCAGAATAGCTTCTAGAGACTTCATGAAGGATGAACTCACATGGGCTGGTTCTGTGATCATTTCATGGTAGAAATCCATTGGGCCTTAACTAGGTTAGTTCTAGAGAGATTAGGGCCAAGGGTAAAAGCCTTCATTAAAGAAAAGGAAATTGGAGATTTCTTCTTCATAGAGGGTTTTACTTATATCAGATTGTATGGAGCTAAGATCCCTCCTAAGGTGCTACCACAGTACTACCCATTATCCATAGCAGCTTTAGAATTATGCAGACAGGTGGCAGAAGAGGCTAAGATGAGACTAGTAAAGAAACATGGTAAGGTCCCCTGGCTCGATGTTCCCTATCATTTTGGAGATTTTGTATTTGTTGGATATCCTTCCCTGCTCAAAGGAATGTTTGAATTGGACAACATGGGATTAGATGAAATATCATGGAGATTCTATGACCCAAAAGGAACATACAATAGAATGATGGAAAAGAGAGAATATGCTCGAATAAAACACCGGGAAGATGCTTTTGAAGAAAGCTTATTAGAAGCTATGGAAAAAGGATTAGATTTGCAAAAGGTATGGGATGATTTCCCTCCCAAAATGAGGGGCAGCACACAAGTTTGTGAAGCCTATGATTACCCCACAGAGTTAAGAAGGCTTCGAGAAGGTTCAGTAGATGTTGTAGCACCAATTATACCAATAACAGGCCGAGCGATCAAAGAAGACCCCTTATTAGAATTAATAGAGGAACAGGGTATTGATTTAATGGAAGTCACTATAAAAACTATAGATATAGTAGAGCAACAGGTTGGGCCTTCTAAAAGTACTCACCTCAGGATAGAAGCAGCACCAAGCACTTCCCAGGAAGCTTCCCAAACATAGAATATAAATAAAGGGAAGGAGATTGCAACAACACCAACTCAGGAGTCTCCCCTCTCAGAACAAGCCATAGTTCCTATTTTTGATAGGGTTCTAACTGTAACAAGTGTAAAGAAATTAGCACCCATGGCTATCCCTACCACTATAAAAATAAAGGGATAGGAGATTAAAATTCCATCAGTAATACAAATGAATCCTAGGAGAACTGGTGGATTAGGTGGCCTCTTCCGAAGTCACTCAGTGAAGAACCAAGAAAATGTAACTCATGTGGAAAAGAAGAAACCCAGATTGTCTTTACCCTCTACAAAGGTTGTCCTGGAAAGAACAGATGAACAAACTACCTTCACTATTGCAGATGAGCAAGAATTGCAGTTAGTAGCAGAGATGGGGAATATAGAAGGAAAATTCATAGAAGAATATAAATTAGAGGCACCTATATCAGATATTATAGAGATAAATCTTCCTATTCTACAAGACCCACTAGTCTTCAGAGTAAATAAAGAAACTAGGGGCTCATCAGTACTAGGGAAAGAAGGTGAAATGGCCAAAGTTGTCAAAGCAATGCAAAATCAAGTCATAGATAAATTCATTGGAACAATTATAGAGCTAAGGAAACAATTGGAGAAAGAGAGAAAGGAAAAGGTAGAGCTAAAAGCATTAATAAATAAGCAATAGGAAGAATTGGCAAGAAAAGATATTTCAAGTGCACAACCCCCTCCAATGGTGAAAATTCAGGATCATGTATATTATCTTAATGCTATGAAGAAAAATATGTCAATAAGGATAAGAGCTCATGCCAAGGGATTTACTAAAATGTTCAGACAAATAAGGGTGATTCAAATAACTGCTCAAGAAATTCTGACCTTGATACAAGAAAGAGAAGAGGATTTTGGAATCATTCACCCTACCCTAGATTTTATAGGAGACCATTTTGAAGAGTTACAAGGGCAAGAAATAATAACACCTGATGGTATCAAGATTCAGATCAATTTTGAGTTCTTCAAAGCAGCCCTGTTTGGAGCAAATAGGGGAAGATGGATCAATTTGGTGAATGAAACAAATAACATGATAAAATATGCTATAGGGAAATTGGCAGATATTGGCCTATCCTTAGGTCAATGCTTAGAAGCCTCAGACATAGAAGAGGTATTCAAATATACCATTGACATATTTGAGTGTGAACCGGGTGATGAAGGAGAAATGATTAGGCAAACTACATCTATGGTAAATACTGTGGAGATGTTACTTTTCCAGTATGAAAGGAACATGCCTGATATTGTTGTTCAGAAGAATAGAATTTTGCAAGAAATGAACATGCTGAGGATTGCAGCCACATTTGATACAAGAGTTTGGAGATTAATTGATGAACATATTAGATGGTTGCAACAAAACCAAAAGGGGAAAAAGGTTAATACCTACAGTCAACAACAGGAAGCAAGTTCATCACAACAGAAACCTGCACCTACAGAAGGAGTTCCTGTGATAGTAGAAGAAGTTGTTCAAGAGAAAGAGGCCCAAAGGGAAACAATTGAAGAGAAGACAATTGAAGAAGAAAAAGTGGGTTCACCTAACACCACCATCACCGGTTGAATTGAATCTCTGTTCTAAAAAAGGCTAAAACCAAGACAGTAAAGGTAGTGGAAGCTAGTTGTACCAATTTTTGGAGTCTGACCAGATGCTGACAGGTGTAAGGCTAGAAATCAACCAAAAATAATAGAATCAAGAACCAGAGGCTATAAGAAGAGGCAGCTGAGGATAGATTCTGCATCAAGCAATTAGAGAATAGCATTTTTGCTAAGAGGTATACTTGAGTGCCCGGTAGTTGTGTTGTTGTATTTCCTTTTTGTGTCTATTTTATTTTATTCATTCTTTCTTCCTCCCCTTGCTGTGCAGGATCCTATGATAGGAAAGCGTTCAAGAAGCTGAGAATATTTCCAGTCTTATTGAGCCTAGGATTCAGAGACTCTTCTGTTATCAGATTGAAATAAGGAGAGTAGGAGAGACCTGTTACATCATTTGAACAGAGTCTTCTTCATTGTATTGATGTATTCTATTGAGAAAAATAGAGTTTAAAGGCATCCTGCCCACTTTGCATGTAATATTTCATAAATCAATACAATTCTGAGTTTTATTCCTATCATTTCTTTGTCTTGGTATTGTGTGTCACTGTATAATGGGTTACATTATTTGAATGCATTATATACGTTTCTCTCATTGGTTAACTCTTGGTTTTATTACGATATTCGAATAAGATTAAGAACGCCAATTTTTCTCTTCCCCTTCTTTCTGTTCATGATAGTATTGTTGTTAAATTGCTATAACAACCCAATGAATCTAGGCATCGGTCTACATAAGGCATAACAAATGGTTGTTTTCATGCTTGGTCATTTTAATACATATAGTATAATATAAATCTGGAGCGTGTAATTAGAGTTTTAATCATAGAATTACCATTGGGGTTTCCTTACCCATTCTGTAGTTTTCCCTTAGCAATATTTGTGTTTAATAGAACATGAGGTAGGTCGACCAGAGCCTGTAATAGCTCGTTGGTTTCAAATGGATTCTTGTAGCATGACAATCAAAATCCTACGGATGCAAGAATCGGTTCCAACAGGTACCGAACTCCTATCGAACAATAGTATCAGTTACTAACTGATAGGTTCAAGTTGGGCTACCATATAAGAGGACAAGATGAGCTTTAAGCTACATCTCTCGACTATCTAAACCTCATTTTAGGGGATAACATGGATTGGAATCCATATCACCTTAACCCTTCTTACTATCGAAGGGGTAACCAGCTAGTAACTATGGTTTCTATCGAGCCACCTGCAATTTATCATGATGACATCTTGATGGAAGCCGGTCCAAAAAACATGCCAAGATCTAACGTAGACATTCAAAGCCATGAAGTTGTTGATGACATAGGCATACAAATCCAAAATGATAATCTAATGATAGATGTTGAATCAAAAATTACTTCTAACAAGGATAAAGTAGAGTCCATTTCTAAAGGAGATGGACCAGAGTAAGATTTTGGAAGCGATGATGACTTACAATCCTCAAATGATCAATATTTCATATATGACAATGATTATGAGGATGAAACAGAATTGGCCTACCTAGGGATCCAAAACTTAGTTCATCATCCAATTATAGTATGTAGAAATGAGGGATTTTTCATAGATGATAGTCACTATGAAGACGATACCGAGATGGACTATATTGGGCCACGTCACTTACATCATCTTGCGGAGCTAGTTGACATGGAAGAATTGTATCGAATAATATTTCTTGGCCCTCGCATCTCAATAATACTGGCTAATATAAATGAGATTTATCATAGGGTCTTCCCTTTAGCACCTACATATAGAGAGTTCCTTGAGCCAAATGATCCCATCTTCCAGTTTGTCCACATACCAAATCTTAAGATCCCCATACCCCTAGAGCCATATATTGGGTATGGAAGTTATATCATTGACGAGTCACACACATGTGGTCCTGGAGATATAATACATTTCATAAATATGATTTTCATTGATTTGACCACTCCATTCCACAACCCAACTGATCCTTCCAAACCATTGTATCTTAATGTAGACATTATTGATTGAGATTGCGCTTACTCACCATTAGAGCCTAAAGATTTCTTCCCTAATGAAGAAATATTACAACCTTTCCATTTTGTGCTAGGCTGTACACATGATGTTTATCATGCTAAGGATAATTCCAATGTGGAACCCTTAAATCCAATGGATGAAATCCACTTAATTCTTATACCTCACCAATTGAAGGAAGGATCACACATGTCGGTAGAGGAAACCTTTGACGTGGATATTAGTAATGATCCCACCAATCCTAAAAAGGTTAAATTCAAAGATAGTCTATCTCATGAGGAATGCACCAACCTCATTCCTCTACTGAAAGAGAGACTTGATATCTTTTCTTGGACTTATAAGGACATGCTGGGTCTAGATCATAAATTGGTTACACATAACCTGTCACTATATTCTTCTAAAAAGCTAGTCAAGTAGAAACTTAGGAAAATGCATCCAAAAGTCACTTTAATGGCTAAATATGAATTGCAAAAATTGTAGGATGTGGAGTTTATTATTTCCATCGACTATCCAGAATGGGTATCAAACATGGCACCCATAGGAAAACCAGATGGAATATTTTGTATCTGTACGGCTTTTAAAAACCTCAACAAGGTAAAACCAAATGATTCATTTTCATTGCCAAACATAGATGCTCTTGTAGATGCAACTGCAGGTCATGAGATGATCTCATTAATGGATGATTTTTTTGGTTATAATCAAATTCAGATTAAACCTGAAGACCAACACAAAACCACATTCACAACACCATGGGGAACATTCTGTTATAAGGTTATGTCATTCAGTCTTAAAAATATTGGTACCACATATCAACGGGCCATGACATACATCTTTCATGACTACATGCACAAAATCCTAGAGGATTATATCGATGACTTATTGGTGAAGTCATTGTTGTGTGAAGAGCATGTGAAGGTCCTGAGGAAGGTCTTAAATTGCCTGATAGAGCATAATGTCAGGTTGAATCCCAAGAAATGCATCTTTAGTATAACTTCAGTAAAACTCTTGGGATTCATCATTTCAAAATGAGAGATCTAAGTTTCGTCGGACTGAACACTTGTCCCTTTCCTGGTGCTTTTAGCGACGTAAAAGGTTTTAAATGATTATGGCATGGTGGTTATAGGTGCGAACTGTGTGAAGATCTGTGTGGCGACTTTCGGGGCGGACAACACAGAATACTGTGGCGGCCATAAAATCTGGATAGCCTGCCCGGATTCGTGGCGGCTACCGATTCCACCATGTAAATACAAAAAAAAAATGAGAGATCTAAGTTGACCCAAAAAATGTCAAGGCCATTCTTGAAATGCATCCTCCCATCAACATCAAAGATCTAAGAATCTTGCAAGGCAAAGTAGCATCCATAAAGTGATTTATCATGAAATTATAGAATAAATGTCGATCCATGAATTAGTAGATACACAAGGGGTATCATTTAATTGGGACAAGGAATGTCAAAAGGCCTTTGCTAAAATCAAGCAATACTTGGCAACGTTGCCAATACTAGCTCCACCAAGGCCAGATGTGCCTTTCCTTCTACATATATTGACTACTGACTTTGCATTGGGAACCATGTTAGCCCAAAAGAACGTGCAAGACAAATAGCAAACCATATATAATTTTAATCGCACCTTGGTGAGTTATGAGCTAGGGTATGCATACATAGAAAAGCTATACTTGGCAGTGGTGTTTACAATGAATAAGTTGTGTCATTATAGGTTAATTCATACGATATATGTGATATCCAAACAAAATCGTTTGTAGTACATGATGAGAAAGACTTATCACAATACACATACCGCAAAGTGCATCATGCTACTAACAAAATTTAATTTGGAATTCATAAGCCAAAAGTCCATCAAGGGACAAGTCATAGCTGATCAACTAGTAGAGGTACCTCTTGAAGCTGGTAGGCCTCTTATCATAGAGCTTCTTGATGATGCAATTTTTGCTTTATCGAAGTCACCCAAACCCAAAGAACCAGACAACAACATTGATATGATGTTTTATTTGATGGTTTGAAGTGTGAGCAAGGGGGTGGTGTAGAAATTGTCTTTTTCGTGCCACAAGGTGCTCCAATGCCCTTGTCATTTAAGCTAGACTTTCCTTGTACCAACAACAATGTTGAATACGAGGCCCTAATATTGGGTCTCCAAATAGCCATTGCCATGAAGATTAAATGATTAAACATATTTGGTTATTCCCTTCTCATTTTCAAGTAGGTTAAGGGACCGTTTCAATGTAGGTGTCCTATCCTGAAAGCTTATAAGGATCTTGCTGACACTTATCTAGTCGTGCTAGAGTGGTATGACATTGAGGCAATCCCTTGTACATTGAATATATTTGTAGATACTATGGCATATTTAATCCCTCAAAATACATCTGCCCATTTTACTATCATTCATGTCAAGATGCTTTCGCACTCTATAATGTAGTGTGAGGCTTTATATAACAAGGAATCAGTCAACATGATTCATATGGAAACAAACCATGAATGGTTCTATAAATCTAGATACTTTCTCAAGAAGGCACCTTGAGGATCTTTGATCTCATAGGATCCTACGGGGAATGGAACCACCATTCACCATAAGGTTGTGTCCCAGTTTGTATTCGTGCATAGTGAACCACAAGGGGAACAAGTCATCTTGTTAGTCGAGGAAGAAGCTTATCATAATTGGATGTCACAATTACATGACTTCCTTAAGCTTGGAATGATATCTCAGGTATTGTCATGTGTCGTAAAACTACATTCAGATATAAAGTGATAAAATATGTCTTTCTAGGAGACATTTTGTATCGTCGAAGCTATGATGGAGTCCTCCTTCGTTGTCTTGAGCCCTGTTGTGGCTTCTCCACAACGTACTCCAAAAAATTGGGGACCCACATTTTTACTTTGATTTTGATCAGTGATTTTGGTTTGATTGATGGTTTATAGGTGTCCTCCATAAATCTCACGTGGGCTTCTTGATTGATATACTTTGTATGCAAACCTTACTATTTCCTCAAATCATTGTTTGGTGATAATAGTTGTGGATTAGGTCACCTTAGTGAATCCTTGCTTTCATTTGTTTCTTTTAGTTTTCTTATTTGGGTTTAAATAATGAGTTACAGTCTATCATCCGAAACAAATTTGAGCTCATTTCGAAGTCATTTCGATTTTATAAAAATTGTTGAAAATGATTGTTTTATGCATATTTTTATAATTTCGAAATTTTATTTTTTCACATTTTGAAGGTAAATCAGATTTTTTCAGATTTATATTTTTATTTGCAAGCATAAATGAACTTCCCTTTATGAAAATTTCAATTTCATTAAAGGGGGGTAAATTTTAATGGCATTTCATAAGCTACCATTTTTAGAGCATTAAATTACCTCCTCTTTATGAAAATTTTGATTTCATCAAAGAGAGGTAATTCATACATTACATCAAAGGCTATTATTTTAAAGCATTACATTATTTCTTATTTATGAAAATCAATTTTATTAAAGAGGGATGATTAATAATAAAATTTTAAGGCCCTTATTTTAAGATAATAAATTATTGTCTCTTTGTGAAAATTAATTTCATCAAAGAGGGATAATTTATTTATTACATCAAAGGCTAATATAGCTACAAATTTGGTCATCCAAAGTATTCCATATTGAGGGTTAAAAAAAATTCTTTCATAATTTGAAATTCATGCTTAGAGATAGACTTTAGTCTTCTATTTCATGCTTAAAGTAGGATTTAATGCAAGATAAAAAAAAAATTGTTTAAAAATCTACTTAATCTAAAGAAGATAAAAGCTATCTAAAATTATTCAAGATAAAAGGAATTAAATCTTTACAACGTGGTCATATGAGGGTCAATTCACATTTTCTTTTCTTAAGTTTTATGAACACTCATTAATATAGCATGGTAAAATAAACCAACACATGCCCCTTGTTAATAATTACTCGCAATCATTGAGGTGTTCCTAGCATTCATTTGATATATCTTTATTGAAATTACTAATACACATGTGCAATGCTAATATAGCGGAACCTTGGAGAAGTTGTTTTGTTTTAACTTCTTTGCAAGAGAGGGTTTTGGGATCAAAATCCTAAGGGAGAGTGTGATTTTACAATTGGGTAAAATTACCACTCAACATTTTGGCGCTAGAAGGAGGGCATGAATTGGTGTTATTTTATTTATGCTAAATTTTTTATTGTTGTTCTAAATGCTTTTGAATTGTTCATGCAATGAATAATATGATTTTTGGTGTAACCTTGAGAGCTCTAAATTTCTAAATATTTCAATTCCATTTGATTAGCATCTTTGGCCTCTTTTAAAACTCAACACATTAGGAGCTAAGAGGACCTAAATTCCTTTATTTTATTGCTATCTAGATGCCAATTTTTTCATGTTACTTGAAATATTTATTCATAGACATTGGTCTTGATTAATGAGGTTTTGTTTCCATACGATCACTTTCATTGATTCTAACATCCTCCATTTTGATGATGCATTGATGCTAACCTTTTTTGAAAATTTAAGAATGTTATTTAATGTCATGGTTTAATTGATGCATATCTTTTGGATGATGCTAACATGATGATTCATATGTTAAACATTTGATATTGGTTAGTGATTTCATCCTTCTTTGTAAGAAATATGTATTTGACTAACAAATTGGTTTGGAGGTTATTCTTTGAATTTCACTAATGGCACTGGTTTTTACAACCAGTTCAAGAATTTCACTGTGGATAGCTGGCTATTATAGTCATTTAGACATGCCTACTCATCAAATTCATCAAGGTGTATAAAATAATTTACCCATGTTTAAGCATGATGTGACCTCGGCTAAGGAACATATTCAAAGATACAAGGACATCTTAAGGCATTTTCAAATATGGAATGGAGATGTTCCTTTTAGATTATTTTCATACACATTGGATGAGTTTGCGTATGAGTGGTACTTATACCTAACTGTAGGTTCCATCACTTCTTAGGCTCAACTAGAAGCAACATTTAATAGCCATTTTGGAAAACAAGTTGATCCTGTTTTGATGTTAAATCAATTTGTCTCTATCTGTAAGGAACCTAATGAGTCCATGAGTGAATTAAATGATAGGTTTAATAAATTGTATATCGAAGTAGTTCTCCATTTCATCATTTCTAAAGAGAGAGCTATTTAAATATACATGGGAGCCATACACCCCATAGTTGCTTCATTTTTAAGGGAAAATCTTGATGACTCATCTTTTCATGGAGTCTATGAGACCATGATAAAATTAGAATAATGGGCTATTTTGAAAAGAGAAAAGGTGGATCAACTATCATTGCTTGAGCCTAGGGTGAACAATCAATGGGACGAAGTTGAATATCCAAATATTACAACCACATTAGATTTCATCCAAGAGGATATGCGAGTCTCAAAGATAAGGTCCATTAATGAGAAGTGGGATGAACAAACCCATCAAGATATGGAAATTGTTGCATGTTTACCCATAAAGGAAGATTGTGAGCAAAATACAAGAATTGATCTTATGGAAGAAACCATTGACTCAAAAAGGACGATTGAGAGTGAATTTGAGGATTCAAGAGATGAATCTAAAGACATGGTGGAATCTCATCAATTATTTTTAGAAGATGATCATTGTAAATATCAAGAAATACAACATGAGTCTGGTTGTGATGAGCTTGAGATGAATGGCTCAAATTTTTTATTTACAAGTGAGGATTGGGATGATCATAGAAAGTAAAATATAAAAATTGATCCCATTATAGAGACCCCTAAGCCTTCAAAAGTGGTTGAAAATGAGTTTGAAAGAAAATCAATAAATGAATCTAAAGATTTAATAGAATTTCAGCACTTGTTCTCGGAATATACTTTGGATGATATTGTTGAAACTGATGGACAAGAAAACCCACACCTTCCAAATTGTGATAAAATTGAATTTTAGGTTACAAATGTGGATTGTGATATTGCAAATTTGAATACAAAGAGTAACCCACTTTTGGAAATAATTGAACCATCTACGGAAGGTGAAGGTGAGTTTGAGCATCAATCCATTGATGAATTGGAAAAATGTAAAGGTTTGGTTGAACATCACATCCCAATTCTAGAAGATGATAATTGTTGGTGGAATAAATGGGAGAATTTTGTTGCTCTTTCTAATGAAGCAC
Source organism: Wollemia nobilis (assembly GCA_028583015.1). Taxonomy (NCBI): domain Eukaryota; kingdom Viridiplantae; phylum Streptophyta; class Pinopsida; order Araucariales; family Araucariaceae; genus Wollemia; species Wollemia nobilis. The sequence goes on from JAQPPZ010003223.1 coordinate 5,714,307, forward strand.
TCGCTTCACCTGATATGTTGGACAAGTTGCAAATGCTAGTTCTATAGCTTAAAGAAAACATCTCTCAACTGCAAGAACAAAGGCCTCAAGATGTGTATCTTGATGATGCTTCAAATTATCCTCATGAGACAAAGCTCAAAGATACCAAAAGTGACATTATTATAGAAAATTGAGGGATCCTAGAGTGGACTGGTTTTGAAACATGTGATGAATCAGGACCTTCCATAAATTTGTATGAGGTGATTAAATTTGATGATCAATGCCTTCAATACCCTCAAGATGATGATAAGGAATATTTTGAAGAAGAATTTCTTGAAGATTTTGAGGAATAAATAGTATGGCTGGTTAACAAGAAATGGGAAGAATATGCTCAATCCAAACCTTCTAATGAACTTTTTATGTCAATTGATATATAGGATACTATAATTTCTTCCTCACATGAGGATATTACAAGTCTTGTACAATCTAAATTTTTTTTATAAGAGGGGTTTGAATCTCATCAAGTATTGGAAATTGAGAATGATTCTACTACCATGGATAAACAAGGAGAATCACTTAATTTTATCCCCTTTAAGGCATGGAATTAAAAATCTTAATTCACCTATTGGCTCTACAATATCGATGCCATCTCAAAATGAGGAAATTTTATATCCTGAATGGTTTAGGTTTGATATAACCGATGATCCAATTAAAAATGTTACGTTATCTAAAACAACTCAAGTGATTGATCATGAAGAGGTGTTAGTTGACCCATCCCTAGATAGACAAGACTTATGGTTTGAAAAGGATGGACATGTTTTTAATTGGGTGCCTAATTTTGGTGTCTTTGATAAAAAGGTTCATGGACAAAGAAGAAGTGCTAAATTATGATGATAATGAATACTATGAAGAAAAGAAAGAATTAATGAATCTTCTCCAAGTAATTGTAAATGGAAATGTGCCAAAGGTAAAATCTCACCTTTTGGTTTCCACCATTCGAAATCCAGGTGAAGATTTATCTAATGGTTTTTTGGATTCAAATGCTATCAATGATGAAATGTTATTTGTGGTTAATAAATAATTTGAATTAATTACTCCTCATACCACTGATGATATTGCTTTGGTGAATGAAATTTATATGATTAAATAGTTGAATCAAGTTCATCAACAATTAATAATCGAATCTAAGATAAAAACTTATGATAATTCTCACTTAGTAAATATCCTAGATGCTTGCAAGGGGTTGCATAAATGTGATTGGCCTACAAATTTGAAAGATAATTTGATTTTGAAATTTGTAGAAATAGGCTCCTATTTGCAAGATCTCATATTTAAAAAGGAAAGCTTATTTCTAAGTCATGAATGGAATTGTGAAATTTACTTGTTAAGGAATAGACAAGAAGTAATTGAAAATCACTTATTGTCTAATAAATTTAATGATTTAAAGCTCACCCATGGGATGGTTAATGGAACTAAATCAAATTGGTGGGGTGAGAGAGGCAAGAGGAAAATGGTTGTATTGTTTGGCCTAATCTTGTTTCCATGGGATTTATGTAAAACTTGGCATGTGTACCATGTTATATGTCTTCTCAAATGCACTAATCATGTTTGGGATATAGGGAAGTGATAGCTCAAATATTTGCACCATATTGTACCATATTGTACATTTGTATATAGTTTTGATTTTTGCTTTCTATTTTTGTGCTTTGTCCTTGATTTTGTTGGTTGTATGTAGTTTTGGTTTGTGTTTTTAGTTTTGTGTTTTAGGGTTTTCCCTTGTTTTGATGTGATGTTTCATAGTTGTTAACTCATGGTCTCTGGCCTGTTTTGTTGTGTTCCTTTGTTAAGTAGGATGGAATATCTAATTTGAAAGCAGGTGAACCTGAGAAAAGAGAGATAAATTATTTTGTGATCATGCTCATATTTTAGGACTAAAATGATGGAGAGTAGAACAACAAAATATTTTTCTAAAGCTCCACATGAAAATCACATATTAAAGGGTATTTCTGGAAGTCCTGAAGGATGAAGTTATCTTGATTTGCAAATTAAGGTGAAAATTCAACACGCTCTATCTCTATGCTTCCTAACCCTAGTGATACATAAATATTTGCAAAGCTATAAAAAAAAAAGAGAAAAAAGGAAGAATAAAGAAAATGAGCATTGAAAAGCTTGATCAAATCAGTCACAAAATCTAGATAAACCCTACTGGGGCTATGGACACCTGACTAGCAGTAGGGCTCTATCTATACATAGCTCAATTATAAGAAAGGCTTTGCAAAGTATTAAGAAATACATAAGGGTGAGTTAGATAAACCCTACTAAGGCTATAGACACCTGACTAGCAATAGGGCCCTATCTATAAAAGCTTTCTTTTATGAGTTGTGCTTCATAGCCTAAATGTGAATCAGATGATGGAATACGTAAGGTTTTCAAAGGTGCAAAATGAATCACTTTTTCACACACTAAGCAAAGGTATATGGATTAGTTGTTTTGATTTGAATTTGTTTACCCCCATCTTCTTGAGACATCGCTTGATAATTTTATTTTTCTAATATTTTGCGTTCTCATTTCAGATTGGGTTCTTCACCCGAAATGCTCAGGAGCATTTTCTAGTAGAGTCACCATTTGTTGTGGCTGCTCCATAACGTAACCCAAAAAATTGGGGACCCACATTTTTACTTTGATTTTTGTCAGTGATTTTGGTTTGATTGACGATTTATAGGTGTCCTCCACAAATCTCATATGGGCTTCTTGATTGATATCCTTTGCATGCGAACCTTACCATTTTCTCAAATCATTGTTTTGTGATGATAGTTGTGAGTTGGGTCACCTTAGTCATTTGAATCCTTGCTTTTATTTTTTTCTTTTAGTTTTCTTATTTGGGTGTAAATAATGAGATACAGTCTATCATCCGAAACAAATTCAAGCTCATTCCAAAGTCATTTTGATTTTATAAAAATTGTTGAAAATGACCGTTTTATGCAGATTTTTTATAATTTTGAAATTTTATGTTTCACATTTTGAAGGTAAATCAGATTTTTTCAGATTTATAGTTTTATTTGCAAACTTAAATGAACTTCCCTTTATGAAAATTTCAATTTCATTAAAGGGGGTAAATTTTAATGGCATTTCATAAGCTACCATTTTTAGAGCATTAAATTGTCTTCTCTTTATGAAAATTCTGATTTCATCAAAGAGAGGTAATTTATACATTACATCAAAGGCTATTGTTTTAAAGCATTAAATTATTTCTTCTTTATGAAAATCAATTTCATTAAAGAGGGATAATTAATAATGACATTTTAAGGCCCTTATTTTAAGGCAATAAATTGTTGTCTCTTTGTGAAAAATAATTTCATCAAAGAGAGATAATTTATTTATTACATCAAAGGCTAATATAGCTACAAAGTTGGTCATCCAAAGTATTCCAACTTGAGGGTTAAAAATAATTATTTCATCATTTTAAATTCATGCTTAGATATATACTTTAGTCTTTTATTTCATGCTTAAAGTAGGATTTAATGCAAGATAAAAAAAACTTTTTTAAAATATACTTAATCTAAAGAAGATAAAAGCTATCTAAAATCATTCAAGATAAAAGGAATTAAATCTTTACATTGTGGTCATACGAGGGCCAATTCACATTTATTTTCTTAAGTTTTATGAACAATCATTAATATAGCATGGTAAAATAAACCAATACATGCCCCTTTTTAACAGTTACTTACAATCACTAAGGTGTTCCTAGAATTTATTTGATATATCTTTATTGAGATTATTAATACACTTGTGCAATGCTAATATAGTGGAACCTTGGATAAGTTTTTTTGTTTTAACTTCTTTGCAAGAGAGGGTGATGCAGGAGCATCCGGAGGCGAAGAAGCAATCTTGCATCACCCAAAAATGCTTTTTTTCTCTAAGTGCCAAAACTGTCACGATATCGCGACGCTTTTTGATGAAAAGGGCCAAGGTGCGAAACTGTTGCGAAATCGTGACATCTTTGAAGCAAAGGGGCCAAAGTGTGAAACTGTCACGAAATTGTGACATTTTTGAAGCAACGCGGTCTGGGCGCAAAATGGTCGCGAAATCGTGACAGTTTCGAAGAAAAGCAGCTTCAGTGCCAAAATGGTCACGAAATCGCGACAGTTCCGGGGAAAAGCAGCTTCAGCGCCAAATGGTCATGAAATCATGAAAGTTCTAGAGAAAAGCAGCTTCAGTGCCAAACGATCATGAAATCGTGACAGTTCCAGGGAAAAGCAATTCGAGCGCCAGTTGGTCGTGAAATCACGACAGCCCTGAGGCAAAGTCACTTGAGTGCCAAAATGGTTGCGAAATCGTGACACTTTCGGGAAGCCAGAATTGAAAGCACAGGGACATCTTCGGCAAAAATGTTCTAAGGCACAAGAATGGTCACAAAATCGTGACACCTTCGAAGGCAAGCTTAAAGGACATCGCGAAATCGTGACACCTTCAAAGACAAGGCTTAAAAGACGTCGCGAAATCGTGACACTTTCGGGGGGCAAGACTTGAAAGCATAAAGACATCGCGACACCTTCGAAGGCAAAGCTCAAAGACATCGCGAAATCACGACACTTCCGGAGGAAGGGGTCTAAAACGCAAAGTGGTCGCGAAATCGTGACGTTTTCGACGTGAAGGCTCAACAGCACAAAGTGGTCACGAAATCGTGACACTTTCGGGCCGAAGACTCAAGGGCATTAAATGGTCATGAAATCGTGACACTTCTAGAGCAAGGGCTTCAAGGCGCAAGGTGGTCACAAAATCGTGACACCTTTGGAGGAAAGGTGACAGGGTGCAATATGGTCACGAAATCACGATGCTTTTGGGACCAAGGCACCCAAAGGTAGAATGGTCATGATATCGCGATCGAAAGGGAGAAAGAGCGCAAAGAGGCAAACACACCGTGATATCGTGACAGAGCACTCATGACGTTTGACCAGCCGGCGACCGTAGAGACCATTGCAAGGACATGTGGCGTCAAGTTACAGGTGGCCCGGGGGTATGGAGCGGTTACTGGGACTCTGGCAAGGGGACACATGGCAACAAATTACAAGTGACTTAGCACACTCCTATGAATGATGATATGGCGGAAGGATTGACAGGCGACCGCAGCGCACTCCGCCACCCCAGACCATGATAATACGAGGCACCTGGCAGCATCTTGCAGGCGGCTGCAGAACATTTTTGTGGGTGGTTAGAGGGAAGCCCGCACTTAGTGTAATGATGGGAATGAAGTTGGGGCCAAGGATAAAAGGGTCGCGCATGCATTGTATTTGAGGCTGGGCCATTTAAAATGTAACAGTTGTATTCTTGAATTAAAAAAAAGACCTATGTTAATGAAATTTGTTGGAATTTGCCTGTGTGTTGTTTAGCCTTGCATTATTGCTGTGTGTTGCTTTAGCTCTATATCAAGTGGTATCAGAGCCAGTGGGTTCTGAGTGTGCAAACCGATCACCGACAGTGAGGCAGTTTGCACTAGGATTGTGGTTGTGGGTGCAAGGAAGCGAACAAGATGCCTCTACGTAGAGACCGTGGTGGTATGAGGCACAGGTGAGCAAGAAGGGAGGAGGTCGATCTGAGAGCCCTGCAGAGGCAAGTTGAGGCCCTACAAGAGGAAATTAGAAGAGGAGTCAAGCCGAGAAGGGAGGAACCCAGCGAAGATGAAGTGTGGGAAGAAGAGGTTCCATCCGATGAGGAAGAGGCCTTGGATCTAGCAGAGGCTAGGCTGTATAGGGCCATCTCCCAGATCGGGAAGAAGCCAAAATTTGACGTTTCCACTTACTCCGGGAACCTCAACCCTGAGGAGTTAATAGACTGGGTCAACGACATGGAGGAGTATTTTGAGTACGAAGAGATCTCAGATCCAAATCGGATCAGGTTCATGAAAACCAAGCTGAAGGGACATGCCAGCATCTGGTGGAAAGGAGTGCAGTTGGAAAGGAATAGGAGGGGAAAGGAAAGGATCACCAAGTGGGATAGGATGGTAGAGAAATTAAAGAGGCATTTCATCCCTGTAGATTATGAGTTGGATTTATTAAGAAATATGTAGAGTCTTCGACAGGCTAGTAAGTCTATCAAGGAATATACAGAAGAGTTCTATCAAATTTCAATCAGAACTGGCCATTCGAAGGTGAATAAGGAGAAGGTCGCACGTTACATCAATGGATTGCGAACCAGCATTCAAGAAGAGCTGGGGCTAGTTAGAATGGGCACAGTGGAGGATGCATATCAGTTTGCATTAAAAGTGGAGGAGAAACTAAATAGAAGGTTTGATGGTAAGCAGAGAGGGAAGGACAGGGGTGGAAGAGCTAGTGGAAGAGGCAATTGTGGAAGGTACAGAGATGTGGGGAAAACTGGTGAAGCTAGCAGTAGCCAAAAATAGAAAGAAGTGAAGGAGGAGGATGATCAACGCCCACGCAATTAGAACAACAACTACCCGAGAGGAAGAGGTAGGCCTGGGCGGGGATTTGGAAGAGGTGTCTTTCAAGGAACCTGCTTCAATTACGGAGAAGAAGGACACAGGGCATACAACTGCCCACAGCATCAAGAGAGGCCAAATAAAATACCTAAGGGTTAAGCCTGAGCTGCTGTAGCAGACGAAGGTGTAGAGTCTGAGAACTCAGAGGAGGCAAAAATATGGGAAGCAATGATCATTAGAAGGGTCTTGTTAAATGAAGAGGAAAAGACAGACCAGAGGAACAGCCTATTTCGAACAAGATGCAAGTGCGTAGGCAAGGTCTGTAACATCATCATAGATAATGGAAGCACTAACAATTTGGTTTTTGAGGAAATGGTTGCCAAGCTACGGTTGGAAAGGAGAAAAAACCCACACCCTTATCGGATTGCATGGCTGCAAAAGGACCATCGGGCACTAGTAAGTGAACAATGCCTGGTGAAGTTCAATATTGGAACTTACCAAGATGAAGTCTTATGTGACATCTTTCCTATGGATGCATGTCACCTGTTGCTTGGGAGACCATGGTAGTTTGACCGAAGTGCTGTCCATGATGGTCGAGCCAACACATATTCTTTGTCAAAGAATGGAGTTCGCCATAAGTTAAAACCCCTGAAGGAGGCGGATGAGAAAGTATGCAGCAGTGCATGAGTCTGTCTAGTTGATGGCAAAATATTTTTGGAAGGCCTGAAGCCGGATCATATGTGCTATGCCATAATCCCTAGGGTTAGGGAGGAAGGATGCAAGGAAATTCCAGTGGAGGTCATGGGACTATTAGAGGAATTCCTAGATATCATTTCTGATAATGTTCCTGAAGGTTTACCACCTGTTAGGAAGATCAGTCACCACATAGATTTGGTGCTTGGATCGAGCTTGCCAAACAAGGCTGCACATCGAATGACACCTATGGAAACTGAAGAGTTGAATCGACAAGTTCAAGATTTGTTGAAGAAAGGCCTGATTAGGGAGAGTCTTAGTCCATGTGCAGTACCAGCAGTACTAGCACCCAAGAAGGATGGAGAATGGAGGATGTGCACAGACTCTCGGGCAATTAACAAGATCACCATCAAATACAGATTCCCACTGCCAAGGATGGATGATATCATGGACTACTTAAGTGGAGCTAAATACTTCACAAAGATCGACTTGAAAAGTGGTTACCATCAGATCCGCATTAGAGAAGGGGATGAGTGGAAGATAGCTTTTAAAACTAGAGAGGGGCTGTATGAGTGGTTGGTTATGCCATTTGGGCTAACCAATGCACCGAGTACCTTCATGCGGTTAATGAATGAAGTTCTGAAGGAATTTTTGGGCAAATTTGTTATTGTTTACCTGGATGATATACTGATTTTTAGCAGAACATTGAGAGAGCACCTGATGCACATCAGGAAGGTTTTTGAGAAACTGCGGGAGGAGCAGTTACTGATCAATCTGAAGAAGTGCAACTTCGTGAAGAAGGAGCTGGTATACCTAGGATTTGTTATATCAGCAAATGGTCTCAAAATGGACCCCGAAAAGGTGAGGGCTATCCTAGAATGGCTTGTCCCAAGAAGTGTGACCGAGGTTAGATCATTTCATGGTCTGGCCAGTTTCTACAAAAAATTCATTAGAAACTTCAGCAGTATCTGCGCATCTCTTACGGAGACAATGAAGGGGAACAAGAAGGAATTCCAGTGGACAGTTGGAGTAGACAAAAGCTTTGCTATGCTGAAGAAGGTCACTAAGCAACCCGTATTAGCACTTCCAAATTTCAATAAAGTGTTTCAGGTAGACTACTATGCAAGTGGCAGTGCCATAGGAGCTGTATTGAGCCAAGAGGGTAGGCCTGTTATTTATTTCAGCGAAAAGCTCAATGATGCCAGGAGGAAGTATTCGGTGTATGATCAGGAGTTCTATGCCATAGTTCAAGCACTCAAGAAATGGAGGCATTATTTGTTGCCGAAGGAGTTTGTTCTTTATACCGACCATCAAGCGCTGCAGTATATTAACAGTCAAGGAAAATTGAATCAGAGGCACCTAAAATGGGTAGAGTTCCTGTAGAGCTATACCTTTGTGCTAAAGCATCGGAGCGAAAGATCCAATAGGGTGGTAGATGCATTGAGTAGGAGGCAATTTCTGATGATAGAAATGAAAGTGGAGGTTGTAGGGTTTGCTGAGCTCAAGAACTTATACCCTGCAGACCCCGATTTCGTAGAAGCTTGGAAAGCCTGCACTGTGCCTGTTACGTTGGACAGGACTAAGTGGTTGAATTACCTGGTTCAAGAGGGAATGCTGTTTAGAGGGAACCATTTATGCATCCCAAGGAGCTCAATGAGAGAGAATCTCATCAAAGAAAAGCACAGTGGGGGTCTAGCTAGACATTTTGGTCATGACAAAACCATCTCACTTGTTAGTGAAAACTATTACTGGCCGCAATTGCAACAGGATGTAGCAAATTTTGTGTAGATTTACAGGATATGCCAGATGGCAAAAGGTGTGAGGTAGCCTACTGGTTTATATCAACCGCTACCTATACCCGAAATGCCGTGGGAAGATATTAGTATGGATTTTGTGCTTGGTTTGCCCAGGACGCAGAGGGGACACGATTCCATATTTGTGGTGGTGGACAGATTTTTGAAAATGGCTCACTTTATCCCATGTCATAAGACTAGAGATGCGGTCCATGTAGCTGGTTTGTTCTTTAAGGAAGTGGTACGCCTTCATGGGCTGCCAAGAAGCATTGTGTCGGACAGGGATACCAAGTTTGTAGGTTATTTTTGGAAGACCCTGTGGAAGAAGCTAAAGATGGAGTTAAAGTTCAGTTTTGCCTACCACCCCCAAACAGATGGCCAAACAGAGGTGGTTAATAGGAGTTTGGGCAACCTACTACGATGCTTGGTAGGGGACAAGCCCAAGGGATGGGATCTAGTTCTGCCGCAAGCTGAGTTCGCATATAAAAACTCGGTCAATAGGAGTACAAATAAATTGCCATTCTAGATCATCTATGGGAGCAGCCCAAGAAACACTTCAGAGTTGAGAAGGTTAGATACGAGGGAGAAATGCAGTGCTGAAGTAGAAGACTTTTCCGAACACCTGAAGGGAGTGCATGAGGAAGTGACAAAACACATTGCCAAGATGAATGATCAGTACAAGACAAGGGCGGATCAAAAACGCAGAGCTAAAGAGTTCCAAGTAGGAGATTCTGTCATGGTCCATCTGAGGAAGGAACGGTTTCCTGCCAAGACCTACAACAAACTGAAAATGAAGAAATTTGGGCCATGTAAGATCATTGGCAAATGGGATTCGGGCAATGCATACGAGGTGGAGTTACCAAGCGAACTCAACATCTCCCCCGTGTTTAACATCTCAAATTTGGTCGAGTATCATGAAGGAGAAAGCAGTGAGATACCCAGTCCAGATTTGTGGAGCATTCCACCAGTCATCCCAGTTGTGGATGAGATAGAAGAAGTTCTGGATACGCGTGAGGGCCGAAGTACTAGGAACAGGAGTTACTCGGAGTATTTAGTTAAATGGAAAGGCAGACCCATAGAAGATGTGACATGGTTATCAAAGGCTGAGGTTGATCGCCTGGGTCTACCTCGACAAGATCAAAAGTGAAGGTCACTTCTCAAACTCACCCCAGGTGTCTGATGCAGGAGCATTCGGAGGCAAAGAAGCAATCTTGCATCACCCAAAAATGTTTTTTTTCTCTAAGTGCCAAAACTGTCGCGATATCGCGATGCTTTTTGATGAAAAGGGCCAAGGTGCGAAACGGTCGTGAAATCGTGACATCTTTGAAGCAAAGGGGCCAAAGTGTGAAACTGTCGCGAAATCGTGACATTTTTGAAGCAACGCGGTCTGGGCACAAAATGGTCGTGAAATCATGACAGTTCCGAAGAAAAGTAGCTTCAACGCCAAAATGGTCACAAAATCACGACAGTTCTGAGGAAAAGCAGCTTCAGCGCCAAACGGTCACGAAATCACGATAGTTTCGGATAAAAGCAGCTTCAGCGCCAAACGGTCATGAAATTGTGACAGTTCCGAGGAAAAGCAGTTCGAGCACCAGTTGGTCGCGAAATCGCGACAGCCTTGAGGCAAAGTCACTTGAGTGCCAAAATGGTCATGAAATCGTGACACTTCTGGGAAGCCAGAATTGAAAGCACAGGGACATCTTCGGCAAAAAAGTTCTAAGGCACAAGAATGGTCATGAAATCGTGACACCTTCGAAGGCAAGCTTAAAGGACATCACGAAATCGTGACACCTTCAAAGACAAGGCTTAAAAGACATCGTGAAATCATGACACTTTCGAGGGGCAAGACTTGAAAGCATAAAGACATCGTGACACCTTCGAAGGCAGAGCTCAAAGACGTCGTGAAATCACGACACTTCCAGGGGAAGGGGTCTAAAATGCAAAGTGGTCGCGAAATCGTGACGTTTTCGACGTGAAGGCTCAACAGCACAAAGTGGTCACGAAATCACGACACTTTCGAGCCGAAGACTCAAGGGCATTAAATGGTCATGAAATCGTGACACTTCCAGAGTAAGGGCTTCAAGGCGCAAGGTGGTCACGAAATCGCGACACCTTCGGAGGAAAGGTGAACAAGGTGCCAAATGGTCGCAAAATCATGACGCTTTTGGGACCAAGGCACCCAGAGGTAGAATGGTCACGATATCATGACCGAAAGGGAGAAAGAGCGCAAAGAGGCAAACACACCGCGATATCGTGATAGAGCACTCACGACGTTTGACCAGTCGACGATTGCAGAGACCATTGCAAGGACACGTGGTGTCAAGTTACAGGTGGCCCGAGGGTATGGAGTGGTTACTGGGACTCTGGCAAGGGGACACATGGCAAAAAAATACAAGTGACTTGGCGCACTCCTATGAATGATGATATGGCGAAAGGATTGACAGGCGACCGCAGCGCACTTTGCCACCCTAGACCATGATAATACGAGGCACCTGGCAGCATCTTGTAGGCGGCTGTAGAACATTCGTGTGGGTGGTTAGAGGGAAGCCCGCACTTAGTGTAATTATGGGAATGAAGTTGGGGCCGAGGATAAAAAGGCCGCGCATGCATTGTATTCGAGGCTGGGCCATTTCAAATGTAACAGTTGTATTCTTGAATTAAAAAAAAAGACCTCTGTTAATGAAATTTGTTGGAATTCGCCTGTGTGTTGTTTAGCATTGCATTCTTGCTGTGTGTTTCTTTAGCTCTATATCAGAGGGTTTTGGGATCAAAATCCTATGGAGAGTGTGATTTTGCGATTGGGAAAAATTACCACTCAACAGGCCCCAAGAATCAACTTAGGCAATTTGGCAGGCTCATGATGGTACATGTGGTGGCCATTTCAGCAACATGGCCATCGTCAAATATATCCTTTGCATGGGCTATTACTGGACCACTATGGAGAAGGATTGTACAGTGTATGTCAAGAAATATGTTAAATATCGACATCATGCTAATATTATGCACTTGCCATCATAGGCCTTACAACCCATTCAAGTGGCTTGGCCATTTGCTTAGTGGGACCTTGATCTAATTGAAAATATCTCTCCCCCATAATCGGGATGACATACATTTATTAAAATGGCTACTGAGTATTTTACTGAATGGGTGGAAGCAATCCCACTAACAATGACAACTAGAGCATGTATTGCAGAGTTCATACTTCACAATATCATTAGTCATTTTGGGATACCATCCAAAATAATTTTGAATAATGGAATTTAATTCAAGAATAAAATCGTGAGGGCTTTAACGTCCAAGTACAATATACAACATAGTTTTGTGACTCCATATTATTCACAGGTAAATGGGCAAGCTGAGTCTTCAAATAATATAGTGGTGCCATCTTTAAAAAAGATTCAAGATGGTGCAATAAAACCACTAAGATTGGCACATCCAGCTACCTCTTGTATTATGGGCTTACAGGAATAGCATACGGACGCCCATTGGGACAACATAGTTTTTGTTGATATATGGCACTGAGGCCATTATACCCTTACAGTTGGAAATTCTAACCTTACGTGTCGCATTGAAAGATTTCATCAATGAAGACACCACACAGTAAGATCGCTTTGATCAACTAATACTTCTTGATGAACATCATGTGAATGCCCTTGAGCATCTTTGCTTTTATCAAGGACACTTAAAATGAGCTTATAATAATAATATCCATCTACGAGACTTTAAATTTGATGATCTTGTGCTGAAAGAGAACCAACAAAACTCAAACCTATCGTTGCACTTGTGAGAAAAATTTGTGGTCAACTGGTTAGGTTCGTATATCATCTCCGAGAAGATTGGACCAGGAATGTATCGCTTGACATCACTCATAGGTGTTGAATATCTTGAGCCTCTCAAAATTCTTCATATTAAGGTATTCCATACATAATAATTTCAAAATTAAAAAAAAAATGGAAAACATCAAAATCCATAAAAATCAAAAAGCAATAAAATTCAAAAATATTGAAAAACATCAAAAATTCGAAAACATTTGCATTATGCATTTCATTTTGCACATGAATTCAGTTAATTGCATTGCATTTAGATATGTCCATCCACTATACTTGCATTAGGATAGGTTGTATTTGCAATCTACAAATGATACCATGTTTGTATTTCAATCATGCATCTATACATCATCATCTTCCATCACCCTTGTGAGTAATTATGTTTTTCAACACAACCCCTCATGTTGCTATAAGGAATATACTATGGTTTTTGGGTCATTCAGCCATACCTAGTAGTCCTCTCAGATTTTATAGAAATCTATCTTTTCTTTTGTAGATGAGATCTAGTTTTGATAACACTTAGCATATCAGAATCCCATCACTACTCAACACATTAACAATCTTACTTAGGGCAAGGAAGGATGAAAACTATGAAGTGGTCATGGTTGCCTTAAGTGAAAGGTTTATACTTGCCCATCTTGTGAGGTGCATGGTCTAGGGTGTTTATCATTGGCAAAAGGACAAGCTCCCCCCTACCTAGAAATTCCTTGCTTATAAAAAAGAGCAAAATCCCAAAAATAAAATAAAATCCCTTGATCAAAACAAAAATAAAAAATAAATAGTTATTTTCATCGCTATATATATGAGCAAGTATCCCAATAAAATTGAAGAAAATAAGGGGGTTAAGAGCTTGAATCTTTGGAATGTTCAATACTCAAAGCCATTGAGTGATCCCCAATAAAATAATGGGATGAATGAATCCCACCTAGAATTGGGGTAGGTCAAAGCAATTTACAAAGTGAGCTAGCTTTAGGTAGCTTGTATTACCTAGTAGTCTAGTTTGACTGAGTCCAAACCTAGGATCAAGGTGAACATTTGGTGATCCTCATTACAGTAATGGGTTGAATGAATCCTACTTAGAAATGAGATAGTCTTATATCGCATCTAACTTATTCATTTGCACACACAAGGATAATAAATAGATTGGTCTTCATAACAAAAATTTCATTTTTCAAAAGTCTAGTATAGTGAGTATACAAATTTTTACAAGTCAACTAGGGTGTTTGAGTCTCATGGAAAACCTCAAAAATTCCTAAATAGCAACAAATCGATTCAATAAATCAATCATCAAATTATTTTTATGATATTTTGTTTATTAAGGGGTGTTCACAACATAGGTTAGATACTAGATGGATATCAGCAATGATATTTAAATGACCACTAACTATTTTGTGCATATATTTTAACTTACAAAAGCTTATAAAAAGAAACAATACATCATCTTGCATCTCACATATGGATGCCTAATTGGTTAATTCTTATGATAATATTTACCAGTTACATTCATGATTTTTATACATTCTATGGTGTCACCCATTAGATTGTTAAACTCATATTGCATTCATTCCTTATATTTTAAGTGATTAAAGAATACAAGTTCATTTACATTAGATCATCATCATGTAAATAATGCATTACATACATTACATTCAACATAGCACAACATCATAAATTAAATGCATACAATTAAATCAAATTAAACATGCATTTAACATAAACATTGCATCCATATGCATACGTCATAGTAGTCCATCTACGCATCTAAATCACAATATCTAGTCATACATCCATCATCTAGCTAGTGCATGTTATCAATACATCACATCATATAGCATAAAATAAACATCACATATAAGCATTGCATCCATATGCATACCATAACATAAAATAATAAAATGTACACATATAATGAGTCACAATAAATATCATATCATATATATGTGTGTGTGTGTGTGTCAAAAAATTTACATAGGAGGGTACATCAAAAATGCTCGTAGGCTACAACTATGTAGGTCCCCGAACCTTACACCCAAAAATGGTATGTATCTCAAAATATACTAAGCATGGCCTGTACTGCCACTATCACCTCCACCCTCAACCCCATCCCTAGGAGTCTACTTGGAGCCTATCCCTGTAAACCTCTCTGGTCACGTAGCTATACTATGGCTGGAGCATGCTATAGACTACCCAATCTCTTGGGTCCTGGTCCTCTGTGACCCTACAACACATGATCTCTCAAGGACTACACTGTTGCATAGTATGACCTCACCCTCTAGGAGAATAATGTATGCTACATAAAAAGCACACTACCTAACGCCATTCTAAATGAGAGCCTACACTCTCCTAATATATGCAACCATGTCTAAACATGTTGGTCTTGATATAGGTAGAGCTATAGGAGTAGCCTAAGAAGTTGAGGTATCACCTCATATGGACCAAATCAAGTCTTGCTCTGCAGTCCTAAAATTTAGTCGAGCCTTGAGAAGATCATGCGTAGTGGTGATCTTCTCTATATCAACAGTTATAGTGTCTATCTAAGTCTAGAGAGTTGATATTTCCTCCTAATATCCATGCCACTACATCTACCCTATTGCCAACTAAGCTTGTAATGCTCCCATCTGTGCTTGTAAGGTAGAAATGGAGGTATCCCTCCTCAAAATCTACATATGTTTAGTCTGTAGCTATGTTTGTAAGCTAGTAACATGGGCTCTGACCTGAGACACCTCATTGTCTAGCTCCTCCTCACCCTACTCCTTAGTCTCAAGCTCCTTATCTACTACTAGAGCCTCTACCCATCCACCCTCAATCCTATGGTGAACTCATCGCCCCCTAGGATCTGATACCTCTACTTTTGCTCCATTCCCATAGCTACCTAGTGAGCCACCACCCTACCATAACTTGGTAGTCCACCAAGCATCATAATCCACTATGGTCCTTGCATCTGCCAGCCCTGAATCTTAGTAGACATCATCCTCATTGCCTAGTGGAGTCACCTAAGGACAGGTCAAGTCTCTCTGCATCTTAAGGCGATGATAGATAATGGACACTATTGGGATGTCCTGGTAGATCACAAACTACTTGACGATGCGTGATAAGTGGAAGAACTCACGTATCTCAGGCTTGCACTCGAGAAGACATATAATGCTGCGTCCACATCAAGTAGCGATCTACCTCCTCCCATGTAGGACAATTCATGTAAGGATGTCATAGTACCTACCCTACCTATAGCCCTATCAATCGGTCCATATAGTACTATAGATCCCCTACACAAGACCTACTTTTGAAGCCCTTGACCTCTCTAGGCCAGCCTGAGGTATAGCACTGGCATTCTATGGAAACTTTGGCAGTACATAACGGTAGTACCCAAAGGTGATTAATAGTAATATGCTCCTAGGCCCAAACCTAGAGCATCAAGCTGCATCCTACTCCCAAGCAGCCCTGACGTGTAATGTGGTACAACTTGTCGTAGAGCTACACAAGGAGAGCATTCCCCCAAGAAAGAATCAGTGGCTCCTAGGTTGTGCAAGCAAGTAAGTTCTACATCTTGGTAAGAATATTCCAAGGTAACATCACTCCTAATATATATGGAATTAGCACATGTATGGTGATATACATCAGCAGGGCCTACCATCGTGTGAAGACCTGCACCCTATACCAGCACTCAATAGGCACACCCTCGTAATCTATGTCATACTCATCGCTCTAGGTGCCAAATATCCTCTAGAAAACTGTATTCTTTATCATTGTGGGCAAAGAGGTGATGGCCTCACCATCTATGGGGATGCATAATATGCAGTAGACATCCTCTAGAGTGATAATGATCTCACCTATCGATAAGTGAAAGGTGTTGTTCTATATATCCCAACGGTGGACCAAAGCAATCATGTAGGCGTGGTTAGCCCTAATAGAAGGTAGTCGAAGGATGTAACCAAGGCCTATAGTCATGAACCAATATCGATCAACATTGTATAGATCACCTAGAATATCATAGAATATTTTAGACTCCCATGCTCTAGCAGTCAGCTAAAGGGCAGATAATAACACAAAAATTACAAAAACATTCATAAATGCATTCAAAACATTCAAAAAAATTAAAATTTCACTTGGAAAATAAAAAAATAATAATTAAATAAATCAAAAATTAAATATTTTTTTTCTAAAGTTACTCAATCACAGCTTTCATCCATGACCGACGGCTTCCATCCATGGTCGATGGCAATGATTAATTTTATGACCATTGTGATTTGAAGTCAGTCATGGATGACAGTTGCGGCCCCTAATTTTCTAATTGGGAGTCGTGACTACCACCTACGACTATGAGAAAGACCTCTATTGAGCTCATTTCCTGCCCCGAGCAACCCAAAAAATTAAACCCTCCCCATATAACTAGCCTAGTCTAAATCCTAACTAGGGTGAGGTTCATTACCAATAGTTTAATGTGTTCATTTAGCCCATTAATTAATGTGGTTAATTTTAAGGTTGGTAAATGCAATAAGTGAGGCTTGCGATGCTACCTTCATAGCACCAACTCCTCCACTCGTGGATGCTTCCAGTTTTTCAGCCATCAGTAGGGGTAAGTGTGAGGTTTGCGATAGTGTTCTGTATCAAATATTCCACCTCACCTCTCAAAGCCCTCTTGCAATTTGTAGCAAAATAGAAATAATGAATTTGAAAATGACAAGTTTTCTTTTATATTTCCAATTTTACCCATCACCGTGGTTGGCATCCATGGGCATTAAATTAGGGTTTCCCGATCGCGTGTCAGATTCATAGCTAAGAAATTTACCTAAACTAGCTATGATTGACAATCGTGGCTAGCAGCTAGCAATAAATACTCTCAAAATACAACCATGAGGAGATTTAAAATGCAAAATAATAAATATTCAACCATATAAAAATCTCAAAATTTTCAAAAATAACAAAAAAATTCAAATAATTCAAAATTCAAATGCACCTTGTATCCAGTTATTTACCATACACACTTGGCAGTTGCAGCGACTTGCGATCCATGCAATCTAGCAAAATGAGTAAATTACCATAAGGTCATTTGGGGAAAATTAATCATCGTTGAATTGAAATGCTTCACTTCAATCCTGAAGAAGGCCATGACGATCAGATTGCCCCATGAGAATGAGGATTTATCTTGATTATTTAATGATATTTTCAGTATATCATGAAAGTGATTCAAAAGAAGTATAATTGGAATTGCTATAATCTTGATTCCCTAAGAAGGCCATTACGGCCAGACTGCTCCACAGGAGAGGGATCTACAATTACTATTAATAGTTGCAATCATGGCTAAAATATGCCTTATCAAATAACAAAAATGCTAAAGTCTTATATCATCCAAATCAATCATCTTGGTCAAGTGACTCGTTGCTTTATTTAGTGTCCTACCATCATCGACTCGTCACTTGAGGGGGTAGTCATAATATCAACAATCATAATAAAAATCATAAAAAAAATCACTCAATCTTATCAAATTATTTTTGCCTTATGAATCATTGCCAATAACTATCATAAGCTTACCCTTTGCTAGGGCAAAAAGCAAATATGATAGTTAATCTAGTAGCTTTCCACCTATCGAAATGATTGTAGCACCAACTATCCGATCATCATGGATACATGAAATATTTGTAAATTTAAGTCTTCCCTTAGTTGGAAGCAATGATTCTAAGATGCACATCCTTTTGTAGGACAAGGGCATATAATGTTGATCAGATCAATGATCATTCAACCTACAACATTGCTTTATGCGGTCTATTTTTTCTTAGCGTTGTGTCTTCCCATAATGCATCACAAAATGGGCATCTAGAGACACCTAAAATGTATCATGTTGATGGGACTACTAATATGGGTATTCTAACAGACCATATGAATGATCTTGGATCATGCCAAGACAAAGTAGTGGTTCTAACCACTCAATTTAGGCAACATTGCCCTAATAATTCCTAGCCGCTACTAACACTCGTGGCTAAGATCCTAGCTACACCTTAGAGCTACAGTTAACTCTAAAACTATTTTGAAGTCCCAAGCCAAGCCAAATTTAGTTACAATAGCTTTTGCAATGCATTTAAAGTGGTTTCAAGTGAGGAAGCATCCATAATATTCTTCCCAATTGCTCCAACCTTTTGGTTCTTGATCTTGGCTTCTTCATAAAGAATTGATGAGGCTATAAGACCCCCATTAAAATTAAGGATATTATCTCGAGAGTTTGTCAATTTGCATGCAGTGAAGCCCTATCGGATTGGAGAGCCATTTGCAACCTTTAAGGAGTGCCTATATGCTACCAATTTGGAAATCATGACTGTATGTGAAGCTATGGAGGTTTCAAGAACTTGAAGAAGATCAATCATCCTAATTGAGCCACTTCCATCACAAATTAAAATAATCTACACTGCTAATTCATCTTGGGACACAAAGGTAACTCTTGATCATCAATTCCATGGAGGAAATTGGAGATTCAAGCCCTGAGGGTTTGATTCTCAATTACCTTTGTTTTAATTGTAGGATTTTCATTACAAACATGTATTTAGATAGATCTGACATATATTAGATTTCATTTATGTATTTGTATGGTTAAATATAGGAATTAGAAGTAGATTTACTCTCCTTTCCTTGCATTTATCAATTTAGACTAGTTTCATTTGATTTGATGCATTTCAAGTTTTAATGGCTAATTAGGTTGCATAATAGCTAGATTTATTGCTTTCTTTACAATATTTATAGTAATTTAGATATTTCTTGCATATCTTCATAATTTTACATGCTTTCTTACTAACTTTGTCATCATTTATGCAATTGCCCATCAAGAGCCTCATCAAGATATGCCTCATTTTCTAGTAACTCCTTTTATGTTGTTTCTTGAATGTAGGTTTACATGATCTGGGTATTTCAAAGAATTATTGGCAGCATATTCCTCCAACCAAGGGAGAAGAAGGCTATCTTGATCCTTAAGAAGTTCGTGTCTATCATGAAGAGCCTACAAATTGTACCATTTCCATTGAGGGGCATCATAATTGTATCATGAATTCGATATCCCTAAGAGGAACATATTTGTAAAGGATGTTAATATAAAGAAATTGCTATTTTCTTGTCAATCCATTGTTTATGTATTTTCTTGCTTTAATTATTTACATAATTGATGCAATAGCTTAGGTATATGCTTTTTACAATAGTAAAGGGAGTCATGAGCATTGAGGATTCCCAAGATACCATTATATTTGATGGTAAATACTAGTATAGAAAAAAATATTCCGTCAAATTATTCAACCATAGGGTAGAGCACATAAACTCCCAAAAGGTGCTTTCTTTAAGAAAAACATTTCTACATTGACATAATGGCATATGCCTAGATTTGCAACCTTGCCTAGTGCAGCAGCCAAGGAGGTAGATACA
This sequence comes from Wollemia nobilis, assembly GCA_028583015.1. Classification (NCBI taxonomy): domain Eukaryota; kingdom Viridiplantae; phylum Streptophyta; class Pinopsida; order Araucariales; family Araucariaceae; genus Wollemia; species Wollemia nobilis. The sequence continues at coordinate 5,734,433 of JAQPPZ010003223.1, forward strand.
CAAGTTTTCCTCTACTGTAACAAGAATGTGGTCCTTTATCCACCACCTTAAGCTCTATCACTTCCCTATATGAAATAAATATGACCTATAAAGATATTTTTATGTGAAACAAGAAACTTCTAGGTTTAGATTTAATTTTATATTCTCTTGATTCACCCCTAGAAGGGTACCTCTTGGAAATGTGGGAATGGAATTTTGTAGATGGAACTTTTACAGATACGCATCAATGTGATAGTTCTATTTTTCTTGTGTTGTTCATAGTTGGTACCCATTTGAATGAAGATAAAATTTATGTGTTGCCAAACTAAATTATGGCCTATGCCTACAATTTTTTCATGGATGATCATTTCCTCCAACACATCTATGCTTGTCATAAAAATAAGTGGAAGTTTGATCCCCTTCACAATGTAAGGGTGGTCATCAATTCCTAGCCTAAAAAGGCTGGAGTTATCATCTTTGATAGTTGGCTTGGGGTCCTCAACACCAAGGATCTAGGTTTATGTTATCTAATACAATCAAAATAATCTCTCTACTAAGCTATTTGGCCAATTGCATTAAATATTTTATAGAAAAATTCTTAAGGTGCTTTTGGTTTAAGAACCATATTTTGATTGACTTCATAAATATAATGAGAAGGATGAATCAGAGATTAAATATATCCATTCAAAATTCTAAATATGAGCATTCTATGAGTGAAGACAATACCAATCTATAGACATTGAAATGTTTTGATACCAACTAATGAGGATAAAATAAAATTGCTTTGTATTTCATTAATATTCAAAGGTTTATATAGGAAATTATAGGCCTTTACAATATTATATCAAAGCTTACAAGATAAGATTATGTCAAACACCTTTTACGATAAGGCCATATGGAATGGATCTATCAAATGCTTTTCAAAAGTGGAATAAAGTAACCTATTAAAAAATTATATTAAACTTGTAGAAACCAAATCCTAGCCACTTATCATCCACTCATCATCAAATCATAGCCATTCATCATTTATTTATATATATGTATTTTTGTCATAAAAATAAGTGGAAGTTTGATCCCCTTCACAATGTAAGGGTGGTCATCAATTCCCAGCCTAAAAAGGTTGGAGTTATCATCTTTGATAGTTGGCTTGGGGTTCTCAACACCAAGGATCTAGGTTTCTGTTATCTAATACAATCAAAATAATCTCTCTACTAAGCTATTTGGCCAGTTGCAATAACTCTTGTATAGAAAAATTCTTAAGGTGCTTTTGGTTTAAGAACCATATTTTGATTGACTTCATAAATATAATGAGAAGGATGAATTAGAGATTAAATATCTCCATTCAAAATTCTAAATATGAACATTCTATGAGTGAAGACAATACCAATCTATAGACATATTGAAATATTCTGATACGAACTAATGAGGATAAAACAAGCTTGCTTGGTATTTCATTAATATTCAAAGGTTTATATAGGAAATTATAGGCCTTTACAAGATTAGATCAAAGCTTACAAGATAATATTATGTCAAACACCTTTTACGATAAGGCCATATGGAATGGATCTATCAAATGCTTTTCAAAAGTGGAATAAAGTAACCTATTAAAAAATTATATTAAACTTGTAGAAACCAAATCCTAGCCACTTATCATCCACTCATCATCAAATCATAGCCATTCATCATTTATTTATATATATGTATTTTTTTCATAAAAATAAGTGGAAGTTTGATCCCCTTCACAATGTAAGGGTGGTCATCAATTCCCAACCTAAAAAGGTTGGAGTTATCATCTTTGATAGTTGGCTTGGGGTCCTCAACACCAAGGATATAGGTCTATGTTATCTAATACAATAAAAATAATATATCTACTAAGCTATTTTGCGAGTTGCAATAACTCTTGTATAGAAACATTCTTAAGGTGCTTTTGGTTTAAGAACCATATTTTGATTGACTTCATAAATATAATGAGAAGGATGAATCAGAGATTAAATATCTCCATTCAAAATGCTAAATATGAGCATTCTATGAGTGAAGAAAATACCAATCTATAGACATATTGAAATGTTCTAATACCAACTAATGAGGATAAAACAAACTTGCTTGGTATTTCCTTAATATTCAAAGGTTTATATAGGAAATTATAGGCCTTTACAAGATTAAATCAAAGCTTACAAGATAATATTATGTCAAACACCTTTTACGATAAGGTCATATGGAATGGATCTATCAAATGCTTTTCAAAAGTGGAAAAAAGTAACCTATTAAAAAATTATATTAAACTTGTAGAAACCAAATCCTAGCCACTTATCATCCACTCATCATCAAATCATAGCCATTCATCATTTATTTATATATATGTATTTTTTTCATAAAAATAAGTGGAAGTTTGATCCCCTTCACAATGTAAGGGTGGTCATCAATTCCTAGCCTAAAAATGCTGGAGTTATCATCTTTGATAGTTGGCTTGGGGTCCTCAACACCAAGGATATAGGTTTCTGTTATCTAATACAATCAAAATAATCTCTCTACTAAGCTATTTGGCCAGTTGCAATAACTCTTGTATAGAAAAATTCTTAAGGTGCTTTTGGTTTAAGAACCATATTTTGATTGAATTCATAAATATAATGAGAAGGATGAATAAGAGATTAAATATCTCCATTCAAAATGCTAAATATGAGCATTCTATGAGTGAAGACAATACCAATCTATAGACATATTGAAATGTTTTGATACCAACTAATGAGGATAAAACAAACTTGCTTGGTATTTCATTAATATTCAAAGGTTTATATAGTAAATTATAGGCCTTTACAAGATTATATCAAAGGTTACAAGATAAGATTATGTCAAACACCTTTTACGATAAGGCCATATGGAATGGATCTATCAAATGCTTTTCAAAAGTGGAAAAAAGTGACCTATTAAAAAATTATATTAAACTTGTAGAAACCAAATCCTAGCCACTTATCATCCACTCATCATCAAATCATAGCCATTCATCATTTATTTATATATATGTATTTTTGTCATAAAAATAAGTTGAAGTTTGATCCCCTTCACAATGTAAGGGTGGTCATCAATTCCCAGCCTAAAAAGGTTGGAGTTATCATCTTTGATAGTTGGCTTGGGGTCCTCAACACCAAGGATCTAGGTTTCTGTTATCTAATACAATCAAAATAATATCTCTACTAAGTTATTTGGCCAGTTGCAATAAATCTTGTATAGAAAAATTCTTAAGGTACTTTTGGTTTAAGAACCATATTTTGATTGACTTCATAAATATAATGAGAAGGATGAATCAGAGATTAAATATCTCCATTCAAAATGCTAAATATGAGCATTCTATGAGTGAAGACAATACCAATCTATAGACATATTGAAATATTCTGATACCAACTAATGAGGATAAAACAAGCTTGCTTGGTATTTCATTAATATTCAAAGGTTTATATAGGAAATTATAGGCCTTTACAAGATTAGATCAAATCTTACAAGATAAGATTATGTCAAACACCTTTTACGATAAGGCCATATGGAATGGATCTATCAAATGCTTTTCAAAAGTGGAATAAAGTAACCTATTAAAAAATTATATTAAACTTGTAGAAACCAAATCCTAGCCACTTATCATCCACTCATCATCAAATCATAGCCATTCATCATTTATTTATATATATGTATTTTTTTCAGAAAAATAAGTGGAAGTTTGATCCCCTTCACATTGTAAGGGTGGTCATCAATTCCCAACCTAAAAATGCTGGAGTTATCATCTTTGATAGTTGGCTTGGGGTCCTCAACACCAAGGATCTAGGTTTTTGTTATCTAATACAATCAAAATAATCTCTCTACTAAGCTATTTTGCCAGTTGCAATAAATCTTGTATAGAAAAATTCTTAAGGTGCTTTTGGTTTAAGAACCATATTTTGATTGACTTCATAAATATAATGAGAAGGATGAATCAGAGATTAAATATCTCCATTCAAAATTCTAAATATGAGCTTTCTATGAGTGAAGACAATACCAATCTATAGACATATTGAAACACTTGCATACATGAAGTGAACACTTGCAATAAAAAGAATGCTTCTCTTGTATTAAAACAAAGGAGCCTTAGTCTCCCAGTTTACAATGTTGAGGCCCTAATATTTGGGGATGGATATTACAATGCTTTCTTTTTATAAAGTACAACTCAAATGATAGTTTCTAGTTCTCCAAGCAAGTCAAATTGGTGTCTTTCATTATTTTGCTACAACTCCAAGGGTGAGTGGGTTTTTTTTTATCTAGCAAGGGGATCACTCTAGCTTCAACATCTTTGTAAGCACCTACTTATTGCACACATAAAACACAAATGAGGGTTTAGTAGCACCTTTTTATCAAGATATAAGATATTACTACATAACCCTAGTTGCGAAAACATGAAATACAATGCAAAAAACAAAGAAATGAAACTTTAAATGCCTTGCTAAAAATCAAGTTACCAATCTATGTTGGTTGTGCTAATGCTTTTTCTAAGGAACCACAGGTGTGTGGTTGGGACTGGTTAAGCGTGGGAGTGTTGTTGAGAAACTACAGGAGGGCGGTTATGACTGTGTAACCACGAGTAAACAGTTGGACCTAAAATACAGAAATACTCAAGATAATGATCCAGGGCTTCGAATAGTTGGTCTATGCAACTTTTGATGATCTCCTAAAATAATTTTGATAAAGTGTCAACGTAATTTTACAACTTAATGGAGTAAATGTGCCTTTATAGGTCCCTTAGAATTTTGGATGGAAATAGAAGTGGCAAGCTAGGATTACCAAATGGCACTTCAAGACTATCAAATGGCAAGGGTAGTTACAGTGAGTCACCTAGGGTGTCTCACTTAATTGGGATGATGTGGCTAATGAATAGGTGTAATTGGAGTGAGGTGTGAGGGATATCCCATGTGAAGGGACAAGGGTGACATGGGTGTGGGTGATGTGGCTAGGACACATGTCTAGTGATTAGGTAGGGTATCCTAGGCAGATTTTCCAAATTTATAAAATCTAGAAAATACTTTTAATGTGTAGGATTTTATATGCCTAAGTTTGGACTTAGACATATATTTTATTGTGCTGATTTGGAATGTGCAATGTGAATGGGGTTTTGCAAGTGCCTAGGTTTTGGTGTCTACAAATGCCTCTTTTGTATCGTATTGTGTAAAACATAATGTGATGCAAAAACAAGAGACACCTATCCTTATTGGATGGATAAATGGACTCAAATCTTCTCGACACACAAGAATGAATAAATTTTAAATTTTTTGATTTTTTTGCTTACCCCCTCAATTAGCAAATGGGTAAAGAATGAAACCCACAAGCCAATTGACCAAATGTGGATTATGAAAGGAGGTGGATGTGATGTATGCAAATGTATGACATTGAATATCAACTTGATACCCCAAGTTTGGGATGGTTGTTGTAAATTTACCTTTGGTTTTGATGATGCACAAAATATCGTGGTAAAATAATGAACCACTTTGGGAGTTCGGGTGCCCATGTGACTGTAACAATTCCTACCAAATGATATGGCATTAGGAACCAAGCACTCTAGGAGCTCAAAACTCGTAGTGATTTCAAAAATTATTACCAAATTGTGAGTGAATATTTTTTGCTTTTGTAACCCAATGGAAAGGGCTTAATGATGCCAATTAGCTCGAATAGAGCCATACTCAAAGATTGAGGAATCCAGTTGATTTAATGCCAAATGTGATGATGTTGAATGATTTTGAATAAGTGTCCTTATGGTGAGCTACCCATTCTACCAGATTGCATGGATTTCCAGTTGTTGCAACTGCCAGGTATGTAGGGTAATTCACTAGATATGAGGGTCACTCAATGATGATGATGTTTGAATGCATTGTTTCTTTGAGGGTGGGGGGTTTTGTTTTTTGTTTTTACTTTTCAACCACATGGGTGTGTTTTGTTGCACCCAAAAACCATGCATCCATGGTTGGCACGACCAAATGCGGGTGGGCGATTTCATGTACCCACCAAACACGTATGTGTAGTTGTGTGCATCCACAAAACATGGATGTGAGGTTACCTCTGCATAGTTTGGTTATAAATATGCAGATTGAGCATTTTGGATTCATTTTTGTAGTTCAAGTTATTCATAACGGTTTAGAAGTGATAATGATGGATATTGTTGGTGAGGCTACAAGAGTGGGTAGTGGGGCGAAGGCTGGCATCTCAGCTGGAGCAGAAATTGGTATGTGGGTTGCGAAGGTAGGTTTTCAAGGCCCTTCACTTTTATTATGTTTTTATTTGTTTTATTTTGCATGTTTTTGTTGTTTTTATTTTTATAATGATAAATGGGGAGGTGAATTTTTTTTTTCTGTATGATAAAAAAATGCATTAAAATGTTTTTGGTGTTTTATGTTTTTGAAAATGAAAAGAATACATGCATTGTTTTTTTGTTTGTTTTTTAAAGAAAAAAATGCATGAAAATATTTTTGGTGTTTTATGTTTTTGAAAATGAAAAGAATGCATGAATTGTTTTTGTGTTTTTGTTTGTTTTTTAATGATAAAAAATGAATGAAAATGTTTTTGGTGTTTTACGTTTTTAAAAATGAAAAGAATGCATGAATTGTTTTTGTTTTTTGTTTGTTAATTAATGATAAAAAATACATGAAAATATTTTTGGTGTTTTATGTTTTTGAAAATGAAAAGAATGCAAAAATATTTTTGTGTTTTTGTTTGTTTTTTAAAGATAAAAAATACATGAAAATGTTTTTGGTGTTTTATTTTTTGAAAATGAAAAGAATGCAAATATGTTTGTGTTTTTTGTTTGTTTTTTGAAGATAAAAAATAAATAAAAATTATTTTTTTTGTTTTTTTTACATGATGTATGCACTGATGTGGATTTTGTTTGTGCTTTTTGTAGGTTAAGTTTATTGAGGCTCGACATTGATGGCCTCACATTATATCTTGGGTGCGAAAGGTACTGGCAGACAATGATTGGAATTGGTTGGTGGTGGTTGGGTTGGATGGTTGTGGGTGGGTGGAGACTGTGAGGTTGGATGATGAGTACTTGTCTACTCTGGTGGAGAGATGGGACCCTGATAGGGGGTCATTTTAGCTTCTGATAGGAGAGCTTACAATCACCTTGGAAGATGTTTACCCCATCTTCTGTGTTCCTATCGAGGGTTCACCAGTCTAGGTTGGGCATGATAAGGAGCATGAGTTGAGGCTGATCAATGGAGATGACTGGGATGTGAATTGCAGTAAGGGAGGTATTCCATTTATTCAATTATTTAAGGATGGAAGGTTGGATGCACGTCTGACTTTTGTTATGTATTTTATAGGTAACATGTTGTTTCCTAACAACATGGGCTTTAGGTTCCCTTGGAACCAGGTGAGGTTTGTTATGGATCTAATTGGTGAGCCTCAAGTTTATGCATGGTCCCATGTTCTACTATGTCAGTTGTATGTGGAGTTGTATGAGGTGAAGAGGTGGGAGCGAAAGAGACTTGGATGCAATTTGCTTCTTTAGTTGTGGTCTTGGGAGCATATTGAGTTTGCTCAGCCAAAGAGTCTACCTTGCGAGTGGGATCACTCATTACCTTAAACTTTTCATTGGTAAACCAATGAGGAGGCTATACCAAGTTACCCTATCTACAGTGAATAAACGTATCAAGATATATTCAGTGCTCTTACTAGTGATGATATCTTTTGATGACCATGGTGAGATATAGCTTAGGATGGTGATGTAGCACAACTTTAATGGATCAGGTGAGGGAGGTGGATGGTTGGATGACATGGGTAGGATATGGAGTTCATCTTGTTCTCTTGAGTTATGTAGTAGTTTGGTTTGGTACAAAGAGTCCTTGATTATCCAATGGTGTATAGGCATCAAGGTGATGAGCTTAGTCTCCTTGTGACTCCTAATTTTTTGACTATGGATGACAATCAAAATGATGAGATGGCAAGTATCCCAAATGTAGATGATGTTGGTACTATAGCTAAGTATGATGTCTAGTTTACTTTGAATCCTTCATGGGCACCTAATGAGGCTATGGATGATATGGCTAATGGTGATGAGCAATATGCTAGTGAGAAGGCTTATCGATGGTGGAAACATCATCAAGGTAGTGATAATAGGGGGCGAGCTAAGTTTGATGTTCAGCCCACAAACACTAGGGTTAGGGTTGGTAGAGATGCAGATAGTGGAGGGCAGGGTCTACCCCCATGGTGCATGGAAGATGATTGGGGGGTTCTATAGGTTGAGTGAGATAGCTTGGGATAGACTATAGAGGCTCATGGTGTAGATATCATGAGGTTATAAGGTGTGTTAGTTGCTCAGGATGTCGATATAGCTGAACTACAAAGTAAGGTGGAAGGGCTATAGAGTGGACCTAGTGGAGGTGGGGAATGCTATCATTATGTTGCTCAAATCATGACTCATGTATGTAATATTCATTGTTTATATTCTATTTGTATTAGTCATTTCATTAGATTCATTGTGATAGGTGCTACTAAATCCTTTGTCTCTTTTCATGTGTGTAGGTTCCAGATTTGAGATCTCACAAATCCAACATGGTGGTCATGACAAACCCATATCCAACATCGATTGTAACATGAAGAAGATTCAAACACTTTTTTTTAAAGTTTCATTTCTTTATTTTTTGTACCATATTTCATGTTTTTGCAACTAGGGTTATGCAGTAATATCTTATATCTTGATCAATAGGTGCTACTAAACCCTCATTTGTGTTTGATGTGTGTAGGAAGTAGGTGCTTGCAAAGCTATTGAAGCTAGAGTGGTCCCATTGTTGGATACCAAAAAGCCCACTCACCCTTGGAGTTGTAGCAAAAGAATGAAAGACACCAGTTTGACTTGCTTGGAGAACCAAAAACTATCATTTGAGCATTTTTACTTTATAAAAATAAAGCATTGTAATATCCATCCCCAAACATTGGGGCATCAAGCATTGTAAATTGGGAGACTAAGGCTCCCATTTTTTAATACAAGAGAAGCATTCTTTTTATTGCAATTGTTCACTTTCATGTATGTGCTTTGGTGTTGAATATTTTGCTACAAAAATGGTGATCATGGTGGGACCCCTTAAGGGTTCTATTTGTCATCACTTTACTGGTTTCTATTTTGATATGTGTCTGTCTATAATTGTAGGTTTCTAAAGCTCGATCACGCAAAGATTAAGGATCAAAATTGATAACTCCATACCCCTTTTTGGCTTGGACCTATGCTTCAGGAATTGCAAGTGTATGATTACCAACTTGAGAAACCATGAGAGGGTAGTTGAAACTGTGTAACTGTGGATGGGCAATTGAACCTAAAATACAAAAACCCTTAAGACGATGATCTGGGACTCAAAATGGTTGATCTCTACAACTAATTATGATCTCCTAAAATTATTTTGGTAGAGTATCTATGTATTTTTCTAGCCTCCCTTGGTTAATGGGGTTAAGGTGCCTTTATAGACCCCTTGGGATTTTGGAGGGAAATGGAAGTGGTAAGCTAGGATTACCAAATGGTACTCTAGGGATGCCAAATGGCAAGGGTAATTATAGTGAGTCACCTAGGGTATCTCACTTAACTGGGGTGATGTGGCTAATGGGTAGGTGTAAGTGGAGTGAGGTGTGAGAGATATCCCATGTAAAGGAACAAGGGTGACATGGGTGTGGATGATGTGGCTAGGATACATTTCTAGTTATTAGGTAGGGTATCCTATGTATATTTTTTAAATTTATAAAATCTAGAAAATACTTTTAATGTGTAGGATTTTATATGCCTAAGTTTGGACTTAGGCATATATTATATATATATAGATATGAATAAATATTAGTCATCCATCATATCTTAATATTGGCCACTCATTTAAAATGATTCATGTCACTTATCAAATCACAATCACAACCCTTCATCATGTTTTAATCTTGGTCATTAGTTGGTGTCATCAAAACCCTAGCATGAATCAAGGGGAATCATAAAAGATCATTCACTTGTCTTGAATGAAGGTCGATCATCCATCATATCGTGATCCTTAACATTATATTACCACATTTCCTCCTTATATTTATATGAACTCCAGCCATCATCGTATTTGTCGTTCAACCTTCACAACATTTGCAAACCAGATCTGGATTCCATAAAGCATCCCCCATAGCCCACAAATGCTCCAAGGCATTCCTTGAAAACTCTGAAGTATTTTTGAAATAATGTAGCGCATCCAAAATCATCCCTAAATGTTGCAAGGTGTTCACCACTTGTTTCATTGTATTCACCAAATCCTTGAACTCTTACGGGTGTTCGCACATAATCATATCAAACCAATAGAAACGTAGATCCAACCACTCAAGTATTGATAAGGTTGTTATTCGTTCTTACATTTTCCTATATTTATTTTATATTTCATTAGTTTTACACTTAGCCTTTGTAGATATTTATAGAGGGCCTCACATAGTGGAGCCTTCACATGTACTCTTAATCTATTTTGTGTTGTGATTTGTATGCAGGTATAAGAGATACTTCTATTGATATTTGTTGTAGATTAGAGTGGCCTTGTAGGGATACACAAACCCACTCATCCTTTATTTGGAGTAAAAATATCCAAAAATACCACCATTTTTTATCGAGGGTTTTACCCCTCCCATTGTAAATCATTGTATCAAAACAAGTTGTATTTTATGACCCTTGATTTTGGGGCATATCCATGTTGTATTAGTGGAGATCTAGGCTCCCTAAAATAGTATTCTTTCATGGTGTAATACTGCTTATTTTTTATTAGTTGTTATTATCTTGGTGTTGATCATTTTTTCTTTACAAAATGGTGATCACGGTGGGACACTTAAAGGGTTTCGTATTTTGATTTTCCTTGTCAATATTGAGTTTTTGATCTACATTTTTATGTTTTATTTTTACTATAGATTTTTAGAAATCTGATCGTGCAAAAATTTTGAAGTTTGAGGGATGCCATACCACATCTAGTGGATGCCATAGTGTATTCAGGAGATGCCACATAGTATCTAAGAGATTCGACTCAATGTCTGGAAGATTCGACACCACATTTGTGAAGATAGGGAAGAAATAGATAAGGCTTCCTAGTGAGTTATTTTCAAACCCCATCTATATTTTTTACTTTTTAAAATGAAAAAGAAAAATAGATATTCATATTTACATTTTTAAAAAACAATACATTATGCATTGTTAGGCATTCTAGGTATTTGTAGGCATTTTTCTTTATAATAAATCAATAAAAAAAGAAAAATAAAAGGAAGTGCATTTTAGAGTAGCAATTCATTTGTCATATAGATTGCATATAGGGGTAGATATACACTTATATTTCCATATTTAGTTGCATTAGGGCTTTTAGATTTATTTTATGTTATTTCTAAATTTGTATGTTAGAAATAGTTTAAGGTTTATCTAAAATACACTCACTACATTTGGTTCAAGTTTTTTTATTATTTATGATGAAAACACCATAGAGAACAAAAACTTAAAAGGAATCACATACATTGCACATTCCACTTTTAACATCAATGAGTTGGATTTCATCACCAACCGTCCATCGAGATCGATGATGGTGGGCTTCATCTCCATCCATTGGCTCGCTCCCTAGCTACTATAGTAGCCCATACGAGTGATTTTTCATATTTCATCACTAGAAGGTCTCCTACTCTTAGGTGCACTATAGTAGGAAGCACTAGTAATGCCCTTTTACCATAGGGCTTAATTATTAGTGGAACATAGTTTTTTTCTTGTCTAAGCTCACCCGAGAGTGAAGTGAAAGCCTATGGGGCCTTTCCCTAGGTATAGCAAGACATAGATAGTGTGACCTCCCTCGAGGGATAATTTTGATTCCTTAGGTTTTACCTTGAGCCAATAAACCCTTAGGAAGCCACTTTTAAGTTGTTCATAATTCATTCTTTGTCATAAGGGTGGGTTTGAACATACCCTTTTAGTTGCATTTCATCATTCACCCTACATAGTTTTTTTAGGCTTAGGGAGTCTTAACATAAAACACACAAAAAAAAAATATATATATATATATATATATATATATATATATATATATATATATATATATATCAAATAAATCGTTGCAAAGATATAGTATACATTTTTTTGCTTTATTTGTGTGTTTTTTTCACTACGATTACCCTTTTCACATGCATCCTGCACATTCGTGATCACAAACTACTTATATCTTATGGTATTGACCTGAAACCAAGTTAGAGTTATGAGTCAAGTATCTAATAACCAATAAAATCCATCCATAGAGTGCTCCACTTCTTCCCCAACCACTTTTGTGGCTAACCCATCCAACATGGCACAAATAAGCTATTTTGGCTTATCTACTAAACCTTCTCACACAATATTCACTTTGAATGCAGATGTGATACAAAGGGCTATCCACACTGTCATTCTAGAAATTGAACCATCCACATCAACCGACCACCACACCATCTACATAGACACAGATAAAGTTAGAGCTTATTTAATACCAACTAATCCAGTTCTAGAACCACTTAACATCCCACCCAGACATATTCCTTCTTCTCAATAGGAACTTGCTCACTCACACCCCAATAGTTTTAACCAAGTCCTCACCAACCCTCTTTTTGAGGCCACATCTGCCCTCCCACACCAAATTCCTCCATAACCATTTAGCCAAAGCACCTCCATTTTTCTTACCTATACCACTACCCACTCCAACCCACTCTATGAAGCACAAGTTAATGCTGCTTCTAATGGGTGCTGATGAGCACCAGAAATGCTCATATTTTGTACATAATTCTTGGATCAATATGTGGCTGTATAATAAGGATTGTATACTTTTATGAATGATTATATAGATATTTGATATAATTATGCGTGTTGTCTAATTTGTGTGCTTTCAGTATGTTTTGTGGAATTGCAGTTGATTTAGTTAGATTTGGAATGGTCGAGGTCTTTTGATGGACCTGGCACTTTATTTCACCGGGGGTCAATGTAGATAACATAGGCACCTCCCTGCAACCGGAAGGCACCAAGGGAACAAGCACCTCCCTGCAATCGGAATACACCAAACCAAATACGAGCGCCTCCCTGCAGGTAGAAGGCACCAACTGAATACGAGCGCCTCCCTGTAGTCGAAAGGTGCCAACTGAATCCAAGCGCCTCCCTGTAGTCAAAAGGCACCAACTGAATACGAGTGCCTCCCTATAGTCGGAAGGCACCAACTAAATCCAAGCACCTCCCTACAGTCGGAAGGTGCCAACTGAATGCGAGCACCTCCCTGCAACTGGAAGGCACCAACCAAAGACAAGTGCCTCCCTACAACCGGAAGGCACCAACCAAAGACAAGCGCCTCCCTACAACCGAAAGGCACCAACAGAAGGCAAGCGCCTCCCCACAGTCGAAAGGCACTAATAGAAGGAAAGTGCCTCCCCACAACCAAAAGGCACTAATAGAAGGCAGGCGCCTCCCTACAACCAGAAGGTGCCGTGATAACAAGGTACCTTTCTCATAAGGAAGGTGCCACTGATTCTTTGCCCGTTGACCAAATTTGAACGATGTGGACGGCAGCGGTTGGTGCAGTTCCAGCTTCGCGTCATGTAGAGCTAAATTGGAGATAGCACCAACGTATCCAAACATCTTACTGATTCCAGGAAAAGCATGAACCGAAACAAACATGCTGCCATTAGAACAGAATGCCAGACGTTGATTGCATTCACCAGAATGTTCTAATTTAGTCTGGGAAGAATCGACTGTTGTAACCACTTCTATAACAGAAGTTCTATGGGTGTGTAATATAAACACACATAGATTGTTCTGAGGAATATATAGAAATAATTAATAAAGATCCAATTAGAGTTGCAAAAGGTAGATTGTAATACGTTGATAAATATATTACAGTTCCAGAAGTTCTAAAGCACGTGTTCGATCGAGAAGAAGCTTTTGGAGCCTGGGTCCACTCCACGCCAGTATTTCTTCCCCATTTCTTTTTTTTGTTCATTTATTTTAATTAGTTTATTGCTTTCATAGGAACGTTCATTAGTTTTCTAGCTCTAGTATTTGCAGTAGGTTTATTTTCAGGAATGTGTACATAGTTTATTTTTGTAGATTTAATTCTGTTCTTCTTATGTAATTTATTGAGGAGTGCGGGAATGATTGACAACCATTTCAAGAACACCCCCTAAATGTAGGATTAGAATATTCACCTCTAGTGGTATTGTAGTAACCTAATTATGAATCTTCACAAGTTTAAGAAGCTCCTTGGGTTGATAATTAAATGCACGGGCATGTGACAAAAATAGGAACCCATTCACCTTGTTTGGCCCACAACATTTTTGTGTCGTTGCCAGGGAAGCGTCTTAATTAGATTACTTACAATACACTAAAACATTCATCTGACCTTGTATGAGTTCTTAGAGAAGAATATTACCTGATGGTCGCTTTATAAGAACTAATCCATCAGAACCTGAGTCAGCTGAGCATTTTGGATTTGAGGTAGACTCGCTCGACCTACCAGCAGTCCATTGGAGTGAGGAACCGCACTTTGTGCAAAGTGCTGCCTCATCCCATCAACAAGGGGACGAACGAATCATCATAAATTCCCTGTTTAATAGGACTCCTCTAGAGGAAGCCCTATTGTGGAAGGCTGTGGAGGATCAGACGATCTCGCCAGACAACCTTAGAGCATTGACTCAAAAAGTTTTAAACGATCGAAAGGCCATAAATGCTGCATTAGAAACCACATTTCCCAAAAAAATGGATAACGATGAAGTCTCATCTAGCTTTAGTTTCCAAATAGAGGAGGGAGTAGGAGATACCAAAATGAAAAACATATCCCTTGCTCACCTTTCGTCATTCAGAGGTCACCCGACTGAGGACCCTGACCTATTTTTATTCAAGTTTGATGTTTTGTGCAGGTCTGTGGATTACAAATCAAACACACAGGAGTTGAAATTATTTCCTTCTACATTAGATGATGTAGCTCTATGATGGTTCATCGGTCTGGGAGAGAAACACATCACCACTTGGGACCAGATGAAGACGCTCTTTGTAGAGCAATATCAAGATTTCGAGAGAGCAAGAGACTCTAGGGAGGAGGTCCTGAGCATGACACAAAGAGAATATGAGTCTCTCGAGGAGTATTGGGAGAGATTCAGCTTTAATATTCAATGGTCCCCTCACTCGAAGCTATCTGATAAGTCCCTCAAAAGCATCTTCTTGAGGGGACTTACCAATGAGTCACTGGAGGCTCTCAACATGATCTCTGGAGGTGATGTCTATCAGCATGCTATGGACGACATCCGAAAATTATGTCGAAACTACTCAAGAAGGTGAGGCAAAATCACCGCCAGGACCATGAAGGTGACTGCTTCAGTCACCAAAACAAAAATAGGCAACATGTTGGAGGATTTGAAGAGCGAAATGCTCTCATCTCTAGCACTGCAGATGGATACGCTGTTGTTAGAAAATAAGAAACAAGAAAATGATGCAACATTAGCCTATTTCTACCCAAAATGTAGAGGAAGGCACACAAAGAATGCATGCCTAGAAAACAAGGTCATAGTATGCGTAGTTTGTAGGCTAAATCATAAAACTTGATTGTGCCCACAACTGCCCAGTAACCAGGAAGCGGCTGAGAGCACGGAGGCCTACTTCATAGACAATAGGAAGAGTTGGCCACAGCCCCCCATGGGGAATATACCAACCGGAATGATATCATATTGGGGATGGTCATACATGCACCAAGGACCCCCTCAACCACCTAATATGGGGTGGTGGGGATCGTCACCCTGGACGAACGCACCCCCAATAGCATTCTCGAATCAATAGCCATGGATGCCATATCCATATCCTGGGCAACAATGGAGAGGCCACAATGCATGGAATTAGAATCCACAGAGTGTAGCTCCTACTCACATCCAAAATAACTTACCAGTATTGCTAGCAGTGAGACCTACGCAGCTACCAGCATAACTGACAGCAAACCTAAACAATAGAGGAAATCATTCGGCATACAACGTAGAAGGTGAGATGTATCATATGTACAATATTTAGCTTAGATCAGGTAGGCAACTAGGAGTAGAGACACCGCCTCTGGTAGAAGAGGAGGAAGAAATAGTAGAGACACCTCCACTGGTAGAAGAGGAGGCAGAAATAGAGGAGACACCTTTGGTAGAAGAGGTAAAAGCACTTGAGAGAGCGGAGGCTCCATTTCCTAGCCGACTGCAGGAACAAAGAAAAACAACATAGCCAAAATTTGACATCTTGTCGAGCTTGAAGAATCTCACGGTGACAATCCCATTATTTCAAGAAATTTTAGATGTCCCCATTTACACCAAGGCAATTAGAGAAATGTGTCTAAGGAGACCGAGATGAAAATCTACCTAGACTATCAACATCATGGGTAAACTGGCAGATCTAATGATGGGTAGAACACATCATCCGAAGTATGCAGATCCAGGTAGCCCAGTGCTGACCATAAAATTTGGAGGACATTCCCTGTCCAACACATTGGTTGACCTCGGGGCAGCCATCAATGTGATGCCTCAAGAGACCATGCAGAGGCTGCAGATCACAAACCTGAAGCCAACCATGATAGTGCTACAGTTAGCTGATCGATCAACTGTGTCGTCAAAAGGGATGCTGGAAGATGTGATCATAACAGTCAGTGCATGGGAATATCCAATCTATTTTTTAGTTTTGCAAACCAAGACCAGGCTGGGCGGTTACCTGCTCATTTTGGGGAGGCCATGGTTGGCAACAGTTGATGCTTACATAAGCTATCAGGATGGGCTAATGACCATCTCCAACGGGCAAAATTTCAAAAGGCTGACCATTTCACCGCCAGCTCAGTCTATGGACTCGACAGAAGAACCCAGGATCATCGAGCATGGAACTACGGAGTTGTCCATAATCCAACTGGTGATGACCTTGGAGGAGGTGGCAGAAGAGGACGAGGATGGTGCTATCATGGAGTTTCTCCATGGAGAATCGTCCACCCCCACACTTGGATCGCCGTTGACTAGCGCCCAAGATCAGCACATCCAAAAAATACATGTTGGGCTAGGGAGGACATTAAACGTCAACATCAGGTTGACGCCCACACAGCTAGAAAAATTTGAAGAGCTTCTGGTAAAACACCAGCAAGCATTTGCATGGGACTACGCAGACATGCATGACATCAGTCCAGAAATATGTACCCATTGAATTTATTTAGATGACCAGGAAACTCCTAGTCGACAGCCACAGAGAAGGATGAACCCAACAATGAAATACATTGTCAGAGAAGAACTGCACAAAATTTTGGCTGTCGAATTCATATATCCGATTTCTGATAGTGAATGGGTATCACCATTAGTGGTGGTCCCCAAAAATAATAATAAATGGTGGATCTGCGTGGACTACCGGGCATTGAACAAGGTGACTAAGAAAGACCACTTCCTGCTCCCGTTCATCGATCAGGTCTTGGACACACTCTCAAGAAGAAAATACTTCTCCTCTCTAAACGGTTTTAGCAGTTACAACCAGATCCACATAGGGGAAGAAGATCAAGATAAAACAACGTTCACCTGTCCATGGGGAACATTTGCCTATAAGGTATTGCCTTTTGGACTGTGCAACGCACCGACCACCTTTCAAAGGGTGGTGCTTAGCATATTCTCTGATATGATAGGAGACGGGGTGGAAGTATACATGGACGACTTCACCGCATATGGAGAAACCTTCAAGGAGGCAATGACAAATCTGGAAAGAGTGCTCGACAGGAGCAAGGAAAATCATTTGTCCCTAAGTAATGAAAAAGTATTTATGATGATGTAGGAAGGCATCGTGTTGGGACACCACCTCTCTGCTGAAGGAATAAAAGTAGACAAGAGGAAGATCGAGGTCATCAGAGACCTACCTAGTCCCAGAACGCAGAAGGAGGTAAGAAGTTTCCTTGGATCAGCTGGGTACTATCGACGATTTATTGCTGAATTTAGTAAGATTGCCAAACCACTGCACACCCTACTTTTTAAGTACGTAGAGTTCGATTGGACGAGAGATTGTGAAGAAGCGTTCCAATTGCTAAAAGAAAAATTGATATCTGCACCGGTCTTGAGAGGACCGAATTGGGCCATACCATTCCATATTTACTGCGATGCATCTAATGGTGCGATCGGAGAAGTCCTCGAGCAGAAATATGGCAAAGAATTCTACGCCATCTATTATGTCAATAAAAACTTGGCGGGAGCAGAGCTCAACTATACAGTGACAGAAAAAGAATTCCTCATAATTTTCCATGCAATAAACAAATTTCGCCACTATATAATGAGATACAAGGTCTTCGTCCATACAAACCACATGACTATCAGGTATCTGATGAGCAAGCCGATCATTGGTGGTAGAATTATTAGATGGTTGTTGCTATTACAGGAATTTGACATCACTATAGTCGATAAACTAGGCAAGGACAATGTCGTGGCGGATTTTCTGTCCAGATTGATACCAACAGATCATCAAGCAATGGAAGATCAGTTTCTGGATGAACATCTGTTTGCTATTAGTGAACAAACTCCATGGTATGCAGACATAGCCAATTACTTGGCCATCGGAAGGACCTCACCTACTCTCTCCTATCGATAAAAGCAGGCGGTCATAGAGAAGAGCGCATCATTCCTTTGGATGGATGGTATCCTATTTAAAATAGGACGAGACCAAATTATAAGAAGATGCATAGCAGAACAAGAGTTTTCAGAAGTGCTCAAGGCATGTCATGATGAGCCATGCAGAGGACACTTTTTAGGGAAACGAACTGCCTACAAAATCCTGTAGGCTGGGTATTTTTAGCCCACTCTGTTCAAGGACATGGTAGTGTATACCAGCAAGTGTGACGAGTGCCAGAGGATGGGTAGGCCAACCCATCGAGATGAAATGCCCCTACAGCCCCAGGTACACCTAGAACCTTTTGATAAATGGGGCATGGACTTTGTGGGACCATTTAATCCACCTTCGATGGGAAGGAGGTTTATTTTGGTCTGCACGGATTACGTCACCAAATGGGTGGAAGTGTAGGCATTAAGGGACTCAAAGGAAATAACGGTCACTAATTTCTTATTTGCCCATATTTTCACATGATTTGGGGTTCCTCAAGAGATAACAACAGACCAAGGGCCCCAATTCACCTCCAAATTGATTGAGGAGCTGATGGAGCAGTATAGATTTTGGCATAATAAAACCACGCCCTACCATCCACGAGCGAATGGGCAAGTAGAAGTGACAAACAAGGAGATAGAAAACATCCTGACCAAAATTGTGCAACAACACAAGAAATATTGAGCCACACAGTTGTCAGAGGAAGTTTGGGCATACAACACCACATGGAAATCCACCACAGGATGCACACATTTCCAACTGGTCTATGGAAACAATGTGATGATGCCCATCGAGTTCAAAATTAAAACTTTGAGGAAAGATTCAGAATTAAATTTGAGCTTGGATGAAGCTCAAAAATAGAGGATTCACCAGCTAGATCAGCTGGACGAAATTCGACTAGATGCTTTGCAGAGGACAGAGATTATACAAAAGCAGAGAAAGAAGTGGCATGATAACCACATCAAGCTAAAGAAGTTCTAGGTAGGGGAATGGGTACTATTGTATGATTCTCGGTTCTAAGAAAGGAAGGGTAAACTTATGCAGAGGTGGATGGGACCGTATGAGGTGGTAGAGCTCATTAGGAATGGGGCGGTGCGCGTTAAGACAATTGACGGTAGCAACACCATGTTCACAGTCAATGGCCACCGACTACGACTCTATAATACATTCAAAATGTTATAGGCAGAATCCAGAGTAGGCATGGGGGAGACCCCATCTTGCTAGATCTGGACCGAACTCTCACAGGTGAAATGGTGGGAATGATAGTGCTTACCCAAAATTTTTTAGTTAATATAGTTTTTTTTTAATGTGTGTTTTTTTTGCAGGGACGATGCCCCCATGCAAGCTACAAGCATCCTAATCCAGGGCCTAACAGGCATGAAATGCGTTTAACTACATTTATTTTCCTTTCTTTTTTCGTTGCTTTTTGTAGGTGGAGGACCTGATAGCATGAGGGATAGGTATCTAGGAAACCAAGCCTGATTCGACTCAGCATTCTAACACCAGCTCGTAGGTAGAATCTGGGCAGCGTAAAAAAATTGGGAAGGCTTGATCGCCCTTTTTCCAGTCAAATCGACAAGACCAAAAGAAGGCACCTTACAACACCTAGAAGGTGCCAAGTCCAGAAGAAGGTACCTTACTGCACCCAGAAGGTGCCAAGTCTAGAAGAAGGCACCTTACTACACCCAGAAGGTGCCAAGTCCAGAAGAAGGCACCTTACTGCACCTAGAAGGTGCCAAGACCAGAAGAAGGCACCTTACTACATCCGAAAGGTGCCAAGTCCACAAGAAGGTGCATTACTGCACCCAAAAGGTGCCAAGCCCAGAAGAAGGTGCCTTACTACATCCAAAAGGCACCCATACAGAAGGCACCCAAGTTCAAATAATAATAATAATAATAATAATAATAATAATATATATATAGGCACCTTCCATGGCAGGAAGGCACCAAGAAAAAAAAAAATGAAGCCAGCTGAATACGCCTTCCAACATCAAGAAGGCGCATTCATCTAGTCGAATACGCCTTCCAACATTAGGAAGGCACATTCATCAAGATGAACACCTTCCAACATCGGGAAGGCATGAACCAGAAGGAGGCACCCCCCACATTGGGAAGACACATGCAAGAAAAAGCACCTCCCACCAATCAGAGGCACCTCGTAGCATCGAAAGGCACATTCGTTCGAAGAAGAGCATCGACAACGTTGGAAAGGTGCTACAAGGGCACCATCCACATGGGGAAGGTACCAAAGAACGCCTCCCGTGTACAACATTTACATCTACCGGATGCCTCGAGCGAAACAAAGCATCGCACGAATAAGCGACATCAAATGACCATACCCCTCCCTCATGTCACAAGTTAGAAAATCAGCGGCTACCATGACAACTAGAACGTTGAATCAGGTACGCAGACTAAATCAAATATTTTATATAATTATTTATAAATATGCAGTACCAAAAAATACAGCTGTCATAGAGATCGTACCCCCCACCATAGCTGAAATCACGTGCCAATGATAGGGTGCCTTCCATAACTACTAGGGTTAGGCATATTTTCTATAAGAAGGCACCTTCTTGAAGAAGGAAGGACAAAAAACAATACAACAGCAGAATGTGCCATGGGAGGAAGGTCCAAGAACCACGTAATAAAGAAGAATGAACCCAGTGACACTGATGGGATCGGAGGGGCAGTGAAGACCCAATTCGAAGTCGAGGGGTGGCTCGAATACTGCACCCTGGTCAGTTAGGGCTAGGACATGGAGGCAGCTAGAGAATTTACCACCTCTTTGAGGGGCAATGTGGCCCAAGTACTAGGGATGGAAATTCCAGTTACCCCTGAGTTCATCTCACAGGTGACTGGATTGCCTCTCACAAGGGAATGTACATACAAGGGCGAAGTGTTAAAACTATACATCGAAATACTGCTGCCAAGAGGAAATGTGCAGATAGACAGGGAGGGGTTACTCAAAAATAGTCTCCCCATGAATATGCGAAAGATGTTCAAGCAGATTGCTCGATTCTTCACATGCACAGGGAAGTATACCCATCTACACCTTAATCATGTGCACTTCCTCAATCACATAGTGCATGGGAGGAAATTAAATATACCTTTCTACTTGGCGAGTGCTTTGAAAGATGAAGCGGCTCGGTACCAAAAAGGGGCACCATCCGCCTTAGCCCACCATGGGCTGATATCGGCATTGGTCCGCCACGCAGAAGCACAAGGATAGAACCATGACACAGAGGGAGATGGCAGCCAAATAGAGCAACACAATGCGGTTGTCGAATTAGGGCAAGACAAAGCATCCCCTATAGAGGAGATAACAAACATCGGGCAATTGGTGTTGCCCTATTTTATAGGAGGAGCAGAGCAGTCATCAATGCCCAAAGACATAGAGGACAGAGGGCATTCCCTAGTGCCCGAGTATGAGGAGGAAGGAGCGCCACTCGCTGGTGGTGAGGACGAACCAATTCCTAGGAGGAAACATCTATGACGATTCCTCTCGATAGAGGAAGGACAGAGTGACACAAAGATAGACGTTGCTGCCCAAACCCTTCGAGAATTAATGAACCAGAGCCCACGGAATGAAGGAACTTCCAAGAGTAACGACCAGATCGATGCGGCCTTGGATATGGACTTAGCATTTAACACAATCAGATGACACGATGTCATTGTATACGTGACTTAGCATTTTTTAAATCCATTATATTATTTGTTATTAAAAGTTGTAAAGTTAATTTATTATGTTGCTTAGATATGGACGTAAGCTTTATTTATCCCTTCACGTAAAATAGGACAAAAAATTATATTACTTTGTCAACAACTTATTTAAATTTAGGACTTTCGATTATGTTAGTTTGGAAATTACCACTTGGACAATTTCAATTGTACTAAGTCAAAGGTTAGTTGTTAGCATATCTTAAATTTAGATTACTTTTGTTATGTAAGTTAGCAACCAAATCTTCGAGTATTTGAGATGATAAAAAAGTATACATAGAAGACTTTTATTGAAAATGTCTAAGTGACATTATAAATACAATGTAAAGACCTTTGAAAAGATCTGCTAGTTATTGTCTACTATTGAATATATGGAATTCATTGTATCATTTGTCATCTAAGCATTGTACACATGAGGATTTGAATCTATCAATAAAGTAGAAGTATTTTCTTCATGAACTTGGTAATTTTATCTTATGGTTTCATTATGATTTATCTATTTGTAAATCTTTACTTTATTTCTTGCATCAATGAAATAAATGGTGTTAGAATAGTTTTTATGAAAATTACTTATTGAAAGTAAATTATATTAGGGGAGAAGAGAATTACACTATCCTCTAGGAGGCAGGGCCCACTCCGACAACCAGTCCCTACTCTCTTGCTCCTGAAATAGATTAGAATTAGTTAGTGCATAGGATTAATATTAGATTATAAGTTAAATTAAATTGCATCATTTTAAATTATAAAATAATTAATTATTTAATGCATTATTAGATTACACGTGGATCCACAACACATAAAACACACACACACAAACTTAGATTAAATCATAAATTGCATTTTATTTCCATTCAACACAATTTCATTTCCTGTAACTTTTATTTTCTACAACCCAAAACTAAGAAAATAGAATTAATTCAAATATTAATCATTGTGGTATAATCTATACTAGATTAATGTTCTTTAAATAATTTTACCTAGATTGACAATTTCAATGTTAGCTATCTCAACTAGACATTTTAGCATTTTCGTTGGGGAGAATAGTGTCATAATTTTTAATCAAAGACTGCTAGAGTGAGAAGGAGACTTACCTGCGTGACTGGCAAGGAGTTCCATATTCATGTAGCTTGAGGTTGGGACAATAGGGTTTCAGCAAGTGTCTTCATCTC
This sequence comes from Wollemia nobilis, assembly GCA_028583015.1. NCBI lineage: Eukaryota > Viridiplantae > Streptophyta > Pinopsida > Araucariales > Araucariaceae > Wollemia > Wollemia nobilis. The sequence goes on from JAQPPZ010003223.1 coordinate 5,757,917, forward strand.
AATACTTCTAGGTTCCATTTTCTTAGAATCAATTTTTACTACTTTCCTAGATTAGCATTTGATTTCTACAAGTTATTTTAATTTATGGTTGTTACATACTTTGTATGGGTACCTTGATGAAAAAGAAGAAGTGAGTAGGTGTGATTGAGTGACACAATCATAGTGAAATATTCCTAAAAATCAAGCAGTAACAACAACACTTTACTTTCCCTTACTATGCTAAAATTGGCTGGAAAATCAGACCTAGTTTTAGTGGCAGTAAGAACTATTTTAGAATAGTAATTTTACTTTCCCTTGCTATGTTAAGATTAGTTGAAAATTCAAACCTGATCTTAATTATAGTAAGACTATTTTGTTGAAATTTATTTTTTAAAAACTATATCTTGAAAACAAAAACAAAAACAAAAAAAATTAAAAAAAAGAGAAGAGAGAAGTAAAAGTTGCTAGATGGTAAAGAGTTATTTTTAGTCTACTTTAATAGACCTTAGAAAACTATTTCTAGAACAAGAAATCAACCTACTTTTTGAACAAAGACATAGGTCATATAAAAAATAGTGGGATTATATGTGGGAACACCTTGATCTCATTAGGAAAAGAACACAAGAACTAAGCAACATTGAGAGGATTGACATAGTTAAAGCCCTAGGACCATACTATCATTCACCTTATCTTGAACTTGTGAGGAGTTGTGAATGTTGGCTAGGAGATAGGAGAGCAAGTGTAAATTCAATTACATATCCTTGGGGGAAATACTTTGAGGACTCCCTTGTTATCCATAAATTCCTAGTAGACATAGAAAATAGAGAAGTGGATCTAGAATACAACAAAAGATATAACAAGGCTCCTAGAATCGTGCACTTCAGAGAATTGTGTCTTGATTTACATTATGAATTATAGTTTGAAAGTCCCATATCAAATAAAAATAAGCTTTTATTGTTCAACTGATTCTTCTTGTGAAAAAATATTTTGATTTTGAGGAGGAACATTACATGACTCCTAAACAACTAGACCCAATTAATGATATCCATAAGTTATTTAAGGAGGAATGAATGATTTTTTTTGCAAAAAATTTAAGATCTTTGAAAATTTATGAGTAGACCTAGATATTCAAGGGGAAGATTCATCAAAATATGTAAAGAAAACTCTAGTGAAAATTTTGATAATCCTAGATCAAAAGAAACTGAAATTGTGGTAACTAAGGATCCACTAGGAGAACAAGTTGAGCTACCATTGACTCTACTAGATCAAAATCCTGAATCATTTTTATTGCCAAAACCTAAATTCGATAATCATATCGATCCATCAACTATATTTTTTGAACCTATACCAAGTCCAATCCTAGAATTCATCCAATCAGTCATGGCTGACCAAGCTAGTGAACATGGGGAAGTAGATGGAAACCAAGGAGGGATAGGCAAAGGAGTAATGATCATGGAGAAATAGAAAATCAAAGAAGGGGTAGGCAAAGAAAGACTTTTGCCTTCCCAATTCCTTCTTCAAAAGATAGGCTAACAAGAGAACCAAAACCAATCTTCGTTGTTGTTTTGCCTACCTTCCATGGGAAACCACATGAAGATCCTAATGCTTTCCTCTTTGAGTTTGAAGTAGTGTGTCAAGCCTATTTTTATACCATAGATGAACAAAAATTAAGATTGTTTCCTTCTACCCTTAAGGATGCAACTTTAAGATGGTTTATGGGTTTAGGAGAAAGTGTTTGTAACCGATGGGATGGAGATCATGGATTAAAAGATATATTCCTTGAAAGATATCAAGATTACTATAGAGTTAGGGACAAGAAAGCTGAGCTCTTCCATATGAACCAACGAGAAGAAGAATCCCTTGAGGATTATCTTGAAATATTTTAGTTTGTAGGATCTAGAGTAAATATTGATTTAGATGAAGAAGTCCTAAAAGAACTCTTTCTAAAAGGGTTAAAAGAAGATGTCCTTGATGTCCTAAACCTTATGGCCAAAGGGGATATTCATCTAATGGAATTTGAAGAGATTGTGAATCTTTGCAGAAATTATTCAAGGAATAAACCTCTAAGGAACAACAAATACTCATCCACAAGTGGAGGAGTAACAAGAGCAGAAATTGGTAATATGTTGGAAAGTTTAAAAACTGATTTGCTAAGCACATTAACTACATCTCTTGACCTCATGGATAAGAAACCAAAAGAACAAGATATTGAGGAGATATACTGTCATAGATGTAGAAAAAGATATAACTTGAGGGAATGCCCTCTCAACATTACAAATATTTCCAACATTTTTGCTTGTTGTAAAATCTATGACAAGAATCATAACACTAAAAACTGTAAGTATATCTCAACTGTGAAATCTACTATAAAAGAGCCTGAAGTTGAGGAGGTAGAGGATGTTTATTTTGTAGCTCAAATAAGAAATGGCCCATTCAATGGTCCATCTAATTGGTCAAATTCCAACTATTCCAACCAACAAAGACCTAACCAGTGGTCAAATACATCAAATTGGATAAATTGGAACCCATATCCAAATAACCAAGATTGGAATATACCTCCATGGGCCCAATTTATGGCCAATGCATATGGAAGTCCACCTCCATGGACTCAAGGAATATCAGGTCAGAATATGCCTAGTTGGAACACGAATGGCCAATATAATCAAGGAGGACCTAGCTGGTCTCAAAATCCACCTCAACAACAGAATTTTCAAAACCAGTTTAGGGGACAAGCCCCTCAAAATCAACCTCAAAATAGACTTCTTCCACCTCCAATAAATATGAACAACCCTCCTAAGAAACCACCTTTTCCTAGCTCAACTAGTTTCTAATCCTAATAATAACAAGATTGTTCAACAAGTCTATGAAACAAATGAGACATGTTCAATATATGTGGTACCTTGCCAACAGATCCATTTAAGATCTAGAAAAGTGTTGGAAAATAATGTGACTCTCACAGAAGTTGAAGAACCTATCCAAGACTTGTTTGAAAAAGTAGACAAAAATAAAAAAGAAATAGAAATTTCACCAAAAAATATTCCATAAAAACAAAAAGAGATCCAAATTCCTCAAAGGAAAGAAATAGAAATTCCATTTCCTGAAATACTAGCAATACCTAAAGAACCCTCTAAACCAGCTTTCAATTTCCTTCAAGAGTTAGAGAATGTTACCATTAAAATTCCTTTATTACAAGCTATCAAGGATATTCCTATCTACTCTAAATTGATAAAGAATATTTGCACATCCAATTCAGGAAGGAAAAAGAAGAATGAACCTCAAACTATCCAAGTTATTGGACAACTATTAGAGATAATGATTGAAGGTAGGTTATTGCCAAAATATGCAGACCTTGGAATACCTATACTCACAGTCCATATTGGTGATACAACCTTGCATAATGTCTTAATATATTTAGGGGCTACCATCAACGTTATGACCAAAGAAATAATAGAATCTTTAGGAGAATACAAATTGCAACCAACCTCTATAGTGCTTCAACTTGCAGATAGATCTACCATCAAACCAGAAGGAAAATTAGAAGACATCATAGTTTCTGTAAGCTCATGGGAGTATCCTATAGACTTTGTGGTCTTACAACCTAAGAAGAAGCTAGGGGGACATCCCTTGATCCTAGGATACCTATGGCTTGCAACAACTGATGCTTACATTAGTTGTAGATCTAGGAATATGACTATTTCTAATGGGAAGCACACTAAATATCTAAGCCTATTTCCTGAGTCAACATTAGATAAAGGATTTTCAAAAAAACTATGGTATGATTTTCCTAATGACTTGGATGCTATTCAAACTTTATCAATTAATGTGTTAAGTGAATATTTGCAACAAGAAATTGAAGGACCATTAGGACCACTTTTTGATGAAGAACAAAGTATTAATTATTCAAATGAACTTATTATATCTAATGATGAAGCAAGTACAAGTCAATCTCATCAATTAGTACCCTATACCTATCAGTTAAATGTTCTTGAACATGAAATATTGGGAATAGATGCAAATATTGAAAATTACAAATAGATAGACATCACATCTAGGAAGACTTTGAATATTAATAATGAGCTTACAAGAATTCAAGAATCACAATTGATAGAAGTACTTAGAAAACATCAAACAACATTTGCATGGAATTATGAGGACATGAAAGGGATTCATCCAAATATTTGTACCCATCGAATCTTCATTCAAGAAGGTTTCCACCCAGTGAGACAACCTCAAAGAAGACTAAATCTAGCTATGAAAGACATAGTTCAAGAAGAAATCATTAAGCTTTTAAATGCAAGATTTATATATCCAATTTTTGATAGCCAATGGGTATCACCATTAGTAATAGTTCCTAAGAAGAATGGTAAATGGAGGATTTGTGTAGATTATAGAGAATTGAATAAAGTAACAAAGAAATATTATTTTCCTTTACCATTCATTGATCAAGTTCTTGATACCTTGGCTAGAAAGAAATATTTTTGCTTTTTGGATGGTTTTAGTGGGTACAATCAAGTCTCAATAGCAAAAGAAGATCAAGAAAAGACTACTTTCACATGTCCTGTAGGAACCTATGCTTATAAAGTCTTACCTTTCAGATTATGCAATGCACCTGCTACTTTTCAAAGGGTTATTTTAGCTATTTTTGTTGATTTGATTAATGAATGTGTAGAAGTCTATATGGACGACTTCATAGTCTATGGTAACACCTTTGAAGAAACTCTATCAAGTTTACAAAAAGTTTTGGTTAGATGCCAAGAACAAAACCTCTCTTTGAGTCATGAAAAGTGCTTCATGATGATGAGAGGAGGTATTATTTTAGGACATTACATATTTGAGGAAGGTGTTAAAGTAGATCCTACAAAAATCCAAGTTATCCAATCCCTCCAACCTCCAAAAACACAAACAGAGGTAAGGATATTTTTAGGACATGCAGGATACTATCGTAGATTCATTAAATATTTCAGCAAAGTTGCCTCTCCCATGCTTAAGCTCTTAACTAAAGAAAGTGAATTTAATTGGAATGAAGCATGTCAAGAAGCCTTTGAAGTTATAAAGAACAAATTGACTACTACTCCAATTTTAAGAGGACCAAATTGGAAATTGCCCTTTCATATACATTGTGATGCTTCAGGATATGCAATAGGGGGGCAGTACTACAATATATAGAGAATAAAATACCTTATGCTATCTATTATGTGAGTAAAAATTTGCATGGGGCTGAACTTAATTATACAATTATTGAAAATGAATTCTTAGTTGTAGTCCATACCATTAATAAATTCAAACATTACATAATAGGGTATGAAGTATTTGTTCACACTGATCACTCTACCATAAAATACTTAATGAATAAAGCTATAGTAGGAGGAAGAGTGGTTAGATGGCTTCTCTTATTGCAAGAATTTAATGTCATAATTATAGATAAAGTAGGTAAAGATAATGTCATTGTAGATCATTTATCTCGTATGCAAATATTTGATGATGATGAGTTAATTCCTGATAATTTTCTAGATGAACATTTGTTTGCTCTTTCTATTTTTACCCCTTGGTATGCTGACATTGTAAACTACTTGGTAACAAGAAAAATACCTCAAAATTTTACACCACATGAGCATAGAAAATTAATACATCAGAGTGCCCCTTATATGTGGATTAATGGAATCTTGTTTAAGTCTTGCCCTGACCAAGTAATTAGGAGATGTGTGCAAGAAGAGGATGTATATGACATCATTAGAGCAACACATGAAGAACCTTGTGGAGGTCATTATGCAACCCAAAGAACAACTAGTAAAATATTCCAAATAGGTTATTATTGGCCTACTATGAATAGGGATACCCATAAATTTGTTGATAGATGTGATGCTTGTCAAAGGGCTAGTAAACCTACACCTACAATGGAGATGCCTTTGGTCCCACAAATAATGTTTGAACCATTCAAGAAATGGGGGATTGATTTTGTTGGGCCAATAGATCCTCCAAGTGCAGGCAATAAACACATACTTGTGTGCACGAATTACGTCACCAAGTGGGCTAAAGTAAAATCCTTGCCATGAGCACAAGTTGAACCAATTGTTGATTTTCTATACTCACAAATTATGCAATGCTTTGGAGCACCTAGAGAACTAGTTTCAGACCATGGGTCTCAATTTCTCTCCAAAGTAATTGAACACTTTGTTAACATCTATCAAATAAAACACAGAAAAACTTCACCATATCACCCTCAAGCTAATGGATAGGTAGAAGTGACAAATAGGGAACTTGAAAAGATAATAACAAAGACTATAGCCATTAGTAGGGTTGATTGGGAAGAAATATTAAAAGAAGCTATATGGGCATATAATACAACTTGGAAAACTACCACAGTATTATCACCTTATGAAATGGTTTATGACAAGCAAGCTATTATGCCTATTGAATTTGAAATAGAGACTCTTCATACAATGGTACAACTTGATATGAATTTGGATCAAGCACAAAAAGCTAGATTGGAAAAATTAAACATTCTAGATGAAATAAGGTTAGAGGTATTACATAGGACTGAATTAACTCAACAACAAAGAAAGAAATGGCATGATAAACATATTGTACCATGAACATTTCAACCAGGAGATTGGGCCTTGTTATTTGACTCTTGCTACCAATATTTTCAAGGTAAGTTAAGGACAAGATGGCTAGGACCCTATGAGATTGAAGAAATATTTGGGAATGGTACAGTTAAAATTAAGCCTATAGATGATTCAACAAGAAGATTACTAGTTAATGGACATAGGCTTAAACTCTACAGGAAGCCATTATCTAAAGAAGAATTTATACACCATCTTAAGAAATAGGTTGATTTGCAGTGCATCTCTGAACTGCAATCAACTACTATTAAATAAAAAATTCTCTTTCCTATCCTAAGCAACAAAAATATTATCTACTAAATAAAATTGTTGCTATATATTTAGTAAATAAGTATAGTCATTAAAAATAATGTAGTATAATCAGTCCTCTTGTTTGGAAAAGCAAGGCACCAGTAAATAAGATGGATGGCAAAAATATTTACACTACTTGGCCAATGAAAGAAGATTATCATGGAATAGTAATATTTCTTGAAAATAAACTAGAAGATCACTCTATGTTATTTAAATGTGCTTCCTTTGTTTCATGATGGAGTTCTAATATCTACAATATTTTCATCTTATTATTCATCACTTTTCAGTCTCAATATCAGGTTTAAGAAAGAAGTCAGAATCGGTGTGTGAAGGCATGCTCTTACCTTACGGGAGGGAGGATAACTAGTCATGATGGTATCATTAATTTTAAAAGCAAGGTAGTGAAAAACCTTGTAGCCCATAAATAATAAAAAGAGAAGAGAAAGAACCATAAGGATAGAATTATGTTTCCATCCAGATGGAGATGTGATTCGAATCCCCAAAGTTCCACTTTCTTCTTCAAATAATAATAATAACCGTAAGGATAGAATTATGTTTCCATCCATATGGAGATGTGATCCGAATCCCCAAATTTCTAAAATAAAATGGTAGTAAGGATAGGACTACATTTCCATGTGGATGGTTATGTGGCCTGAATCCCCAAAGCCTTAATATTTACTTGTAGGGACAAAGCAGTAAGGATAGGGTGACAATTCCCATTAGGACTTTGATAGAGTGGTTGGGAATCCGATTCCCAAAAGCTTTGCACCCCTATAAGGTTAATAAATAAATGCACATTTCTATAAAAAGGGCCATCAAGATGATACCATAATGACTATCTTATTTCTCCCCTTCCAAAATGGGTTTCGAGTGTGTCCAAACCTTAGATGAAGATATATTTTGCAAACCAAAGTATTGATGATTGATATTAGGTTTAAATTCATTATTTTTCTCTCACATGGAACTCCTTAATGAAGCTAAAGGAAGTAGAACAATAAAATGATCTTTCTAGGGCATTGGAAGGATTTGTTAGTAGACCATGGAATATTTTATTCAGAGGCCAAGGAGGTAGTAACATTTTGCATAATATCTTTGCTATTGGTAACAAGCAATTCCATTCTAAGAAGATTTATTATCCTACAAACTTATTTGATGGCTTGACATGCATAAATAATATATAAGTAAAAACTCCCATATCCTTAATTAAATAAATAAAATAATATTAAAAATTATTATATATATATATAAGATTTTTCATAATATAAACTTTTACAAAATAAGAATTTCTCTCCTTATCCTGTTTTGGCTATATAGCCAAAAATACAATTTGGGGGGGAAGTAAAGGCTTAATAAAATAAAATCCATGATATAGTTTGGGGGAGAAAAAAAGGGAAGAACAAATTGGGATGAAATAAGGTAAGTATTTCCATGTTCCTATAACTAGTTTTTGTAGCTAGTTTTCATAGCTAGTTTTCGTAACCAGTTTTCGTAGCTAGTTTTTGTAACTAGTTTTCGTAGCTAGTTTTCGTAGATATTTTTTGTAGATGTTTCAAGAGTTTTTGAATTCATAAAATTTTCCAAGTGATTGGTTGTTATATTTACACATGATTAAGGACACGTGGTAAGATGGAATTAAACGACATAAGATGATATTTTATTTTCTCATTTACAAAGGCCTTAACATGGTAAACTTGTGTGTGGATGTTCAAATTTCTACCACAAGTGATTTGTGCATAATTTAGAACACATTTCATGATAGCAAGAATGACTCAAAGAAAATATTATTTTTCATTTAAAAATGTTTTGACATGGAAAAGTAAACTTGTACAATATCCCTACTTCGAAAACCATGGCATGAATATTTGAATTTTTACCCTATGAAGTATGGCAAAACAATTTGCATGAGGAGTAACCATGGAAGTTGTGCATAACATATTTGGATGATCACAAGGCATGGATTAACAAGCTAACAATGAAAATTTAGAGATTTCTAATAAAACAACCTGGAGCATGTGAGCGATGAAGTGGATATTTACAAATAGCTTATGGATGGAAGTGTCACACAAACTACCAATCATGCACAATCATGACTCACAACATAGAGAGGAATGACACAAATATCCAAAGCTTGAAAAATACATATGCAAGTTTGGAATCAAATTTTGATGGAAATTTCGATTGAAATGCATGTGAGTTATACCTTTGAAGAAGCTAATACAAGCAACGTAGTGGTTTGAAGAATGAATCAAGGGTAAATCATAAGTTTTATTATATCTTATATACGCCAAAGAAGGAAATAATAACTAAAATATTTTATATACGCCAAATAAAAATTAAAATAAGAACTCTCCTTTTCGATGAACGACGCATTAAATTACCATCGTGCACCTAGGAAAATATGGCAAGATAACATTGTGCCAGTATAGCGTAACATGGTTTTTTCCAAGGGAGGACGAATTGCACATATAGCATTATCGATCATCAATATTTATCCATAAAAATGAATGAGGAAAACTGATGTGGATCAAATGTGGAAGTCTTCGATCAAAATTTTGATCGATGGATAGTCTTTTTGTAGTAAAATGAATAAACTAAATGCAAAGAAAATCTAATTTCATCGAAGCCTACTCTATGAAAGCAAAAAGTCATCCATGATCGAATATATGTGTAGCTTGACCATAGTTAGAAAGATGACAAATTGCTATGAATCATGTATAGCTAGAATGACAAAATTTGTGATTGGGTGACGAAAGAAGAATAGTCGGATCAGATGACCTCAACTATTTTCATGGTGAATCAATTTTACAAATTATTTTTATTTTATTCTTTGATGAAAATACTAAAATTCTCATGAGAAATAATGAGTGTTTCTGGAAATACATGTAATATTTGAAACTTTGTAGAAAAATATTAGGATTTTTCTTTTGTATATCATCATATTTATGATAGTCAATGCATGCATGTTCTTCAAACATTTTGCAGGTTTCATCTTATGACAGAAATTGAAAATAAAAATAAAAACAAAAAAATCCTCCCATATTCTCAAGCCCTTCATCTACTATACCTCTATTCCCTTGTTTACCTACCCTCTCATCATGCTAAGAGCCACCTTTCAAAAATTTAGTGAGCCCTCATCTGTGAGTATCCATAACCCTAGCGACCATGTCAAAAAGTTGTTTCAGGAAGTCGTTGGTGGAAAGCATTAACTAAATTCCAAGGGCATGGCAAAGTAGTTCATCCTAAACTGCAACCCCACAACCATGGTCACCCAGGTGGCCAAAATTAAAATTAATATTCTAAGGTTTTGAGTCTCTTGAATGTTGACGACCAATAGTATTATAAATCTACTTACAAGGGTGTAGACCTAATGGTAATAAAATTTGGGGAAAAGTGTACATTCATGAGAGACAATGAAGGATGGATCAAAGGTGTAGCCACCTCTTCACGCCATTTGAAGTGGTAGGAGACTGCCACTATTCTAATGAAATTATTTATGATTGAGTGGAGGATATCTATCTGTAGGGGATACCACTTAAAAATATGTATAAAGATCAAATATCTCCAAGACGAAGACTACGTTATTAACCTACACTACTTTATATACTGATCCCTAAGAGATGACATTACTAGATTTTAACCTAGGATGTCTAATTATGAACCTAAATTTCACTTTATTGCCTATCATGGGCTTATAAAATTACTAGTTCAACATAAAGCTTCTAAAATCATAATTTTGTAGGATAAAGTGGTCAAGGAAGTAAACTTGTTCATCTAGTGTGAGTTGAGTGAGTCATAATCCAGTGAGGGTGATGAGTTTGAATAACTTCTCAAGTTTTATATCCAGGAAGAGGAGGATATTTCTGTGCGCAAGCGTTCTACCCATACCAAACCATTGAAATCCCCTCCACCTGCAAGAAATTCTAGATATGAAACCTATGACCATAAAAATCCTAAGGAAGTGGAAACGTCTAACCTATAATCGATTCCAACTACCTCTAATCCTCTTGTCAAATCCTTGACCGAGATCCAAATGCAATAAACCTTAAATATGATAGAAAAGCATACATTAAAGAATTTTATTGAAAATGTCTAAGTGACATTATAAATACAACGTAAAGACCTTTGAAAATATATGCTAGTTATTGTCTACTATCAAATATCTAGAATTTATTGTATCATCTATCATTTGAGCATTGTACGCATGAGGATTTGAATTTATCAATAAAGCAATAGTATTTTCTTCATGAACTTGGTAATTTTATCTTATGGTTTCATTATGATTTATCTGTTTCTTTAATATTTACTTTATTTCCTACATCAATGAAATAATTTGTGTTAGGACAATATTTATGAAAATTACTTACTTAAAGTAAATTAGATTAGGGGAGAAGATAATTACACTATCCTCTAGGAGGTAGGGCCCACTCCAATAGCTAGTCCCTACTCTCTTGCTCCTGAAATAGATTAGGATTAGTTAGTGCATAGGATTAATCTTAGATTATAAGTTAAATTAAATTGCATCATTTTAAATTATAAAATAATTAATTATTTAATGCATTTTTAGATTGCACGTGGGTCCACAACACATAAAACACACATGAAAAATTATATTAAATCATAAATTACATTTTATTTCCATTCAACACAATTTCATTTCCTGTAACTTTTATTTTTTGCAACCCAAAACTAAGAAAATAGAATTAAGTTAGATATTAATCATTGTGGTATAATCTATACTGGATTACTATTCTTTAAATAATTTTACCTGGATTGAAAAATTTAATGTAAGCTATCTCAACTAGACAACTTCATAGATTCCATCCACCATTCCATCTACCACCCCTCATTCAGTTGTGATTCCTTTCACAACTTACCCTCCATTAACCTCAACCAACATTGCCAACACTCACACCATACCTACATCCACTTCCAACACAACCACACAATCTGCATCTAAAATTGCCATACAACAAGCATGGCAACATCTCAATCAACTACTTATGGGCCACCAAGATGCTCGTTCTTACCCACAACAACAATCATAGGTGGCAGATTTCAAACCTCAATCCATTCTCAACCAAAACACCTTTTTCACACCTGATCCATCTTGGGTATCACAATCTTCTAAGGTCACCATACCCACACCTCCATTCAACCACATCAATACCACTTCCACAACCCAACACATTCAAATCCCCCAAACTTCATCCCCACTTCATCAACACCAATCACTCCATAACCAAGTCCAACAACACATCCAACATCACCAGATACCCATCAATCCATCGGTCAATCAGTACGACATTTTGCCCCAATAATTCATCACTCAACACACACCACCCCCATACACTCATCAAACAAACCAGGGCTTCCACACACAAATGGAAGACCCTAAGATCCAAGCTTTGCAACAATAGATTGATAGCTTAATTATGCACACGCTTGGTATGATGTACCAAAAACCTACATTGAGACAGCTGATCAATCAACCCATTCATTCTTTGGTACCATCACCACCTTATCCAATAAACTTTACATCTAAGTCCCAAAATTCAAAGGGACTGAGGACCCTAGGGAGCATATTAGTGCATTCATCCATTCATGTTTTAGAATCCAAGAGAATGATGCCTTAATGCTCTAAACATTTCCTCAGACATTAGGGGGATGCCTTAGAATGGTATAACCATCTACCACATCATAGTGTCTATACATTTGAACAATTGGTAGATAAATTCTTAGAAAGGTTCTCCCTCAATGTTCGCAAGAAAACTACCTTGACCGACTTATACAATCTTAGACAATTTGAAGAAGAGTCAGTCTATGACTTCGAAAACCATTGGAGGGTAGTCATCACCAAGTTGCCATTCTCCCTCCCAATGGAAGAATTAACATGAATGTTTTCAAGGAGTTGTTTAAAACCTATCTCCTTATTATTGCAATTACAACAATATAGAACATTCGATGAAGCTCTTTCCTAAGCCTAAGTTATCGAAGAAATCAAGATCCAAGAGGGTGAGATCAAACCCAAAAAGAAAGAATGGTAAAACAAGGGCCAATCCAAAGGAAACTATAATGGCCAATAAAAATCTAGATAAGTCAATCAAGTGGTCTTGAGTCAACCACAAATGACTCAACAAACCCAAGGTCATCACCAACCACAACCATCATCGCAACAACCGCAACAAGTGTCTTATCAAGTGGTTCCACCCCACAACAATTACACAACACAACACCAACTATGGAAAATCATCAACATCGACAATATGTTATAGACTGCATTACACACCTTTATCCAAATCATATACCTCCATATTCCATAGGTTGTATGATACCAATGCTATCACCTTACCTAAAGTTAAACCAGATGATCCAACCAAACATGGCAAGGGCTATAAGGAGCATTTATTTTATCCTTTCCATCATATAGAAGGGCATGACATTAATAACTACTATTCATTCAAAGACATTGTGCAAGACTTGATAGACCTAGGGGCCATTAAGTTGGATAGTCCCTTAGCACAACAAAATCAAAATCTTGGTATCTACCAAACACCACTTCCTCATCATGAGGAAACACAATAAACAATAGGGGATCAAATACTATGACTCCCCCTAACCAAGTCAATCATGTGCAATAATACCAAGGTTTTGTGGGTGCTATCCATATAGTCACCCGAGGTCAATGAAGCACAAATCATCAAAATGAACAACCTCAAGTAGTTCAACCTCCCATGGCACCACCAACAAATGTGTCTCCACAACCTACTAATTCATCTCCACCCATTCATTTTTCTACCAATCCATCTCAACCAATTCACCTTCCAAGTCATCCATCCCAACCTATTCATCTCCCAAGCCATCCACAAAGACCTATCATCACCCTAAGTAGTCGACTAACAACTAGTCTCAAAATAGCTTCAACAAAATTATCGATCTATGAGCTTATACAACAATCTCCTCCACATCATGAGGCATTAATGGAAATCTTAAAATCCATTGAAATTCAATCTCAAGACTCTAATACCTTTAAAAATTTTATGGGGAGCATTCAAACATGTATGGAGCCCTCTATCATATTCTATGATTTTGAGATCAAATCAATATCATCAGAATCACTGGATCCTCCATTACACATCATGGCTCAAGTTGATAGGAAGCCCTTCAAATGAGTACTGATTGACACTGACTCATCCATCAACATCATTACCACCTCAGCCCTCCAACATCTCAATCTTCCACCTTCACACATCACCAAATCCACCTTCACCTTGTGAGCATTCAATGATGCTCTATGTTCTATAGTTGGCACTATGGTCTTACCCATAGAAGTGGGGGTTAAGATGTTGCACACTATGTTCCATATCCTAGAGGGGTCCATGGCCTACAATGTACTCCTTGGATACCCTTGGATAAGGGAGATGAAATGTGTTCCCTCAATACTACACCAATGTTTGAAATATGTACATGAGGGATAGATTCATTGTATACCGATAGACATTGAACCATTCAAATACTGCAACTTCATCTCCAACCCATATGAGTCCACACTTCCATCCACTCACTTATCCTTAGTCCCATCAACCACACCATCCACTTCACATCACAATACTTCATCCAAAGCACCTATTCTAGAGGAACTCCCCATCACTAATCCACATCAAGCTTCCACTTCCACACCCCAACCTTCATCACAATCGATAACATGTACATGTGGTCAGACCCAATCATCACCATCAACATCCATACAAGGGGACATCCCTCCACATCATCCACATCACCCATTACCACCCATATATCATCACCCATACAACCAACTCCACAAGCACCCACCATCATTTCATCCACACCAGAATCACCAATCATCCATCAAATTCCTCAACCAAATCCATCTTCATCTCCACCAATCGATGTCTCACAAGTCGATTTGATAGATTGTGAGATGCCATTACAACTCCCATCATCTGAGCCACAAGTCACCCTAGAGTCCCACATCTCCACATCCACTCCATCCACATCATCACCCACACAAGTTGTAGTCCACCTCACTAGTCCTAGCATTGGTGAGTATGTGGTTCAAGATGTCATAATCACACCACTCAACATCCAAACTATTAGGGATTATGGTCATCCATATGACCCACCCTTATCCATAGGAGTAGTGTACAATATGGGTTCATCACCTAACAGAATCAATTTTATATATGGGGGGTCGATTCATCATCCGATCCACTTCCCCAGATGAACCCAAGCAACCATCCTCTACCAACCTTGAACACATGACCAATCTGATTTCCCATCATGATATTTTCATCAGGTTAATTGGAAAGGATATGGCTTAGGATGATATGAATAGGGTATGCATGAGATCATTGAACCTCAATATCGAGAAGTGCATGACCATTCAGGTCTAGGATACAATCCACAATCTATCCACTTCCTCTTTTGAACAAGCTTTTCAATGACTCAATCTAGATCATGAAGAGGAAAACAATCACAATGATGACTTTGAGGATGAATTATATGAAGAATATGATATCATATCGATAGCTTCAGATGAATCCAAAGAGGAATCAATCCCAATCACACCATTCACCGAACAAGATGAGTATTATCTCAGAATGTTCCCCATCCATCAACCCATATTTTATTTGCTTCTCCCAAGGGAGTGAGTTGAGCCAACCGGTGAACCACCACCTCCACCTCTATCCATCTCAAAACATGATGTAACATATGTACATAAAAAAACACAAAAATATTTGCATTGCATTTGCATATCCTTATCATTTGCATTTATACATGTTGCTTGTTGCTATCCAGGTTCTCAAGGTTCCTTCATCAATTCCAAGAGATAAGACAAACCACCCTTCACATTGCAACCACCATTTCCCACTAAGTCAACATGAATCCTATTGACTTATTCACACCACTCCATAATCCATACGATTTGGCAAAACCAATTCCTATTGACATAAGCCTCATTGATATGGAATGGATTTCATCACCACCATCCTTTTCTAAATTCATCCTTTTCAAGGAATTATTAAGAGCTTCTACCACTTACATTCCTCCATCACCTTCACCTTCACCCTTGGCTCCTACTATTTTCTAGGTAAAAATGGAAGAGACTATGCCAGAAGAGTTTGATAACATCATTGATGACATTCATCTGATCCCAATGCCCCATCAACTTGAGGAAGGTTCACACATGGCCATTGAAGATACTATAGATGTGAACCTTAGTACAGATGTGGACAATCCACAAATCATTAAACTTGGAAAAAGTTTATCCATTGATGAACAAGAGCAATTCATAGATCTCCTCAAGAGAAAGAAGGGCATATTTGCATGGTCCTATAAAGACATGCCTGGTCTTGACCCTAACTTGGTTGTCCATAACTTAACCTTGCATCCTGATGCTAAGTCGATCAAACAAAAACTAAGAAAGTTACATCCTACCATTGCCCTCATGGTCAAAGAAGAGCTTCAAAAGTTATTAGATGTGGGTTTCATTCAACCCATTGACTATCCTGAGTGGCTTTCAAATATGGTACCCATTCGTAAGCCTAACGAGGTGATTCACATTTGCACTAACTTTTGAGATCTTAACAAAGCATGTCCTAAGGATGACTTTCCTCTACCAAACATTGATACTCTTGTCGACACTTATGCTAGCCATGAAATGCTATCTTTAATGGATGGTTTTTTAGGATACAACCAGATTCGAATCAATCCTGATGACCAACACAAAACAACATTCACAACACCTTGGGGGACTTTTTGTTACAAGGTAATGCCATTTGGCCTTAAAAATGTAGGTGCCACTTATCAACATGCCATGACATACATCTTCCATGATTACATGCATAAGATCATTGAAGACTATGTGGATGATCTACTGGCCAAATCTAAAACCCGACAAGAGCACATCGATGTCTTGGAAAAAATTTTTGATCGACTTCTAGAGCATAATGTAAGGTTGAACCCCAAGAAGTGTGTCTTTGGTGTCACCTCAGGAAACTACTAGGATTCATTATCTCCAAGAGAGGCATTGAAGTGGACCCAAACAAGGTCAAGGCCATTATGGAGATGCCTCCCCAAAAAACTTGAAAGAGTTGCATAGTTTACAAGGAAATATCCAATCGATCCATCATTTCATTGCACAACTCTCAGACAAATGTAGGCCTTTCAATCACCTACTACAAAAGGGGTGACATTTTCATGGATAGAAGAATGTCAAAAATCTTTTGATGATATCAAGCAATACTTAGCTTCTCCACCAGTCTTAACTCCACCTCACCTAGGGGTCCCCTTCCATATTTATGTTTCAGCAATGGACTTTGCATTAGGGACAATGCTTGCACAGAAAAATGAAAACAACCGAGAGCAAGTAGTCTATTACATTAGTCGAACATTGGTAAGCTATGAAACTAGATACACTTATGTGGAAAAACTATGCCTAGTAGTGGTTTTTACCACTAAGAAACTCAGACATTACATGCTAAGTCACACCACTTATGTCATAGCTCAAGAAAACCCTCTACATTACATGATGACTCACACTTACAACAACACCCATACCACAAAATGGATAATGCTTCTAACAAAATTTGATCTTGAGTTCATTAGTCAAAAATCCATTAAAGGTCAGGTAATAGTCGATCAACTTGTGGAAGCTCCACTTCCTAGTGATCAACCCTTGATTATTGAGCTCCCAGATGACTCAATATTTACCATCACTAAACAAGAGGAAGATGTCATTCCTAAAGAGGATGTGGATATCACACTCTTATTTGATGGTTCTAAGTGCAAAAAAGGACAAGGTGTAGGAATCATATTTCATACACCCCAAGGGATACCTATTCCATTATCATTCAAACTTGATTTCCCATGCACAAACAATAATGTAGAGTATGAAGCCTTAATATTAGGACTTCAAGCAGCCATAGCTATGGGCATAAAGTATATCAAGATATTTGGTGATTCCCAACTTGTCATTCATCAAGTAAATGGATCATACCAATGCAAAGAACCAATCTTAAAACTTTATCATGAAGTAGCAATGAAATTGCTTACAAAATTTGATTGGTATGAAATCGATAGTTTACCTCATTCAACTAATATATTTGTAGATGTGATGGCCTCTCTAGGATCATTGATTCCAAAGAACTCCGTAGGAGAGGTACAACCATTAATTATCACAACAATCTCTAAATCTACAATTTCCCATGCTAAATCTAAAGATGAGAAGGATGTTTGCTTTATCCATGCAGAACCATATGAGCCTTGGCTTAATCAAGTAAAATACTTCCTCAAGTTTGGAACACTCCCATAAGACATGTCATGAACTACCAAATAAACTTTCAAGCAAAAGGTAGCTCATTTCACTCTCTTGGGGGACGTGTTGTATAGACGTGGTTATGATGGAGTCCTCCTCCATTATCTCGAGCCTATAGAGGCCCAAAGAGCAATATCTGAAGCTCATGATGGTACTTGTGGTGGTCACTTTAGTGGAATGGCCATCACAAAGTGTATTTTATGCATGGGTTATTATTGGCCCACCATGGAACGTGACTATTGCACTTATGTCAAGAAATGTCAACAATATCAACAACATGCTAATTTAACTCATGTGCCATCACAAGCATTACAACCTATTCAAAGTCTTTGGCCCTTTTCACAATGGGGTTTGGACTTGATTGGTAAAATCTTACCTCCTTCCTTAGGACAACACACATTCATCATCACTACCACTGAATACTTCACGAAGTGGGTCAAGGCAATTCCTCTAACCAGTATGATAGGACCTCGAATTGTGGAGTTTATACTTCAACATATCATCTATCACTTTGGTATCCCCTCAAAAATAATATCTAACAATGGCAAGTCTTTCAAAAACAAGGATGTTCAAGCACTTTGCAAGAAATATAATATCCAACATAGTTTCTCGACTCCTTATTACCCATAGACAAATGGATAAGTTGAGGCAACCAATAAGACCTTGATCACTATTCTCAAGAAATTAGTCAAAGAAAATCATCGAGATTGGCATACTCAAATCCCCTTGGCATTATGGGCTTATCGAATGAGCATTCACATGCCTATCGAGGCAACACCATTCTCATTGGTCTATGGTGTCGAAGCCATCATACCTCTTGAGCTCGAGATCCCCTCACTATGTATTTCATTACAAGAATTCATAGATGATGATACTGCTAGACAAGCACATCTTGACCAACTCACGCTCCTTGATGAAAGGTGAATCAATACCTTGGAGCATTTACGAGTATATCAAGATCATTTAAAGTGTGCTTACAATACCAAAGTCCATCTACATGAATTCCAAGTAGGAGATCTTATCCTTAAAGAGAATCAACAAAACACCAATGCATTACCGCATCTTCATGATAAATTCATGGCTAATTGGTTAGGTCCATATATTATCACACAAAAGGTGGGTCAAGGAACTTATAGGCTTGCTAGTCTAGAGGGAGTAGAAGAGCCCGAGCCACTAAACATCATCCACTTGAGAGCATTCTATGCTTAATGTGATTTATATATATATATATATACATGGCTAAAAAAAACATCATTCATACACATTGCATTTCATACATTCATTTTACATAATCACATTCATTATCATTTCAACACATTCCATCCACCATATTAGGGGTCATTTGCTTAGTTTAGATAATAATTGATCCAATAAGTCTTGTTGCCTTAATCAGGGGCACCCTCAAGTTAACACCCATCTCATTTCACCATTTCATAAGTCAAGTCATCATTTGCAATACAAATTTCCATCATCCCTAGGTATTTTCGATCACTCAACCACTCCTAGTGTTTCAAGAAACCTCCAATACATGTCAAGTTTTCTCTAGGACCAAGGCACATTTTCACTAAGAAAATCTTGAGTTCTGGGAGTTGAATCTAACATTCTTGAACCAAACACATATCACACATATTAAAAACATCTTGTGTCAAAGAGGGATAACACCATGATTGGGTTGAACCTCGAAGTAAAAAAGTCATCTTTGCTTGTCCCATTATGCACATAGTCCAAAATAAAAATAATGGTCTTCACCACTAACAACACTTCCAAATAAAAGAATGAGTAGTAAGGATAGGGTAAAATTCTCATCACACCTTGGTTGAGAATCTGATTCCCCAAAGCTCTAACTCTTTTACAAATCACACACCATAGATCCTCAAGTAGTAAGGATAGAACTACATTTCCATCCAGATGGTTAGGTAGTCTGATTCCCCAAAGCTTAGAGATCATATCATTGGACTATGGAGCTAATCTCCACTAGGGCTATAGATGCTTGACTGGTAGTGGAGTACGCTCATGCATGGTGACATGTCTCTCTTGAAGAGACCTCTGACCGCACATAAGGACAAGCTAGCTTCTTGGTCTTCTCCATGATAGGTTTCATCTCAATTTACTCAAGATGGGTTAATGAACTCACTTGCACACACATTGGTTCTTGATTGACTTGAGTCATTACCATGCTCATGATTGGTAAATGAACATTCACTACACACACATTTGGTCTTGGAGAATTTAGATAGAACTTAGTGAGTTTATTTGAAATCACTAGGATGTTTGAGTCTCTATAAAACAACTCTAGATCAGTCATCCATAAGCCAAAACAACATCCATATCATTATCATATCATTACATGAGTCTTCCACTTCACATTCCACCATTAGATGTTGGTGTCCCTGATTAAGCAACAATGATAAATATGGTCAAGCAAAATCTAAACTACAAATGATCATTAGAGTATCAATTCACTTGCATTATTATCATCATAAAGCATATACATCATCATTACATTATCATCCATCACATCATATACACATGCATTCACACAAACATTCACACAAAGTCATACACAAAAAATAAATGTCATATACAAAGAATACCCAAAGGCTATATACAATGGAGCACTAAGGCTCATATACAAAAGTGCATCAAGGCACTAGCTAGCACCCATAGGTAGACCCCTAAGATCCTATAGAGCCCAAGGAGCCCTAGAGCGAGAGTCACTATACCTAGAAGTCACTACACCTAACAAACCCACTATAGAGGAGGAAGGCCACACTAGCAGCCCAATGTTATGCTGCATAAGTAGATCCTCCAACTCCTAAATGTAGCCCTCCTAGGATCAAAGGCATAGCACATCCTATCTCTGATGAGCATCCCTCCATACCAGCTCTACCTAGAGCCTCACTATCACATCCTCACCTCCACCTACCACCATTGTACCTCTAGCTCCATCCATAGCTAAGCATTCTCAACATCCTGCATTTCTATCATCACATCTCACTCTACCACCATCTACTAGAGCTAGTCTCACTCAACCTAGAGCTCAACCCACTCCTCCTCACTCCAACCAAGAGGTCTCTCCAAAACCTCCTCCATACCATCCCCACCATCACCATCACCTCCAATATCTAGAGGTTACTCTACTACAACCCTCACCTACCTCCCTCCACTACTAGACCAATGATATATCTAACATCGAGGAGTCTCCTCTACCTTTGCTACTACCTCCCCATCATCTCCACTACCCTCATCAACCACCTAACTTAGTACCCATGGAGGCTATGAAGTGAACCATACATCATAGTCGATGGTGGTCCCAACATCATCCACATCTAGGAGATCTATCTCCTCATCATCCTCATACTCCACCCCACTCCTCCACACAAGGTAGTCGACTCATCAACTTGATCCTAGACATAGAGCATCAAGAACCCCTACCATATCCCAAACTACCATAGCACCCATGAGAACTGGATCAACTCCACCTCACTACCATGTCGACCAACCACCCATCTACTGCTACCTACTATAATTACTCTCTATCAAAGGGCCACCTAGCATCTCACCATGGTCTCCAGTACACCGACTAGTGTCAACCCTACCCATAAATCTCTACACTCCTAGCCACTATGACTAAGATGACTCAATTATATCTCCTCCTACTGCTCACCATCTCAATACATAGGGTTGATCCCTATCCCACTCCATGGGGGCCCCAGGGGGGGCCCCACTAAAACCAACCCAGATCTAAGTAGCACATAACCCAACCCCTTTTACCCTTACCTCTTCACCTCATACAACTCTAGGTATACCTGAGCTAGCAGAGCAGGTACCCAAGCATACACCCGAGGCTCATCGATCATATCAAACACCAACCGAATCATGTTCCATGGGAACGCATCGATGTTATTAGGCACCAACACATTAGCCAGTAGGAACATGACTAAGGTTGGTAGTGCCTTCAACTACCCCTCCACATACATCTCCAAGTACCTGATCCCACCACCTCTAATATTCACATCCCTCCACCCATCACCAAAAATTTAACTCATCTCATACTCCTTATCATGCCCAACTTGGACATGCAACCCCTCCATAAGTACTCAAAATATGTGGTACACATCCTCAAGTGTCACTGTCATCTCCCCTATCAGGAGCTAGAAGGTCCCCCTATCTAGATCCCACCACTCTTATAAGGTAGAGAGGTACCCCTCATTCACCCTCACCACCTCAATCCATGCACACCCAATCCTACCCCCACTCACAATCTATCCTTCTATAATACCTTTCTCACCCCTAGTATGATGGGCGAGAATCAATGTCGAGCCTCCAAGATCCTCAACTAGCACAACACAAAAAAAATGCACATTAACATCACATCCATTCATAAAAAAAATTGCAAAATCAAACAAGAGAGTTAGGATAACTTACCTCCACCACTCATGCATCAACTCCTATCATCACATCCACTCCCTCCATCACCATCACCACACTCCTTCACTCTCCTTCACTTAGACACCACTTCTCAAACTCTCAAATGCAAGAATGAAATAAAATTTTACCCCTACAACCCTTTTATAGCTAATTTTGGTGTGCTCAAACCCCAGGGCATCTTCCTAGTGCACTCAAATGCCTCCCTACATCTATAGAATGGTAGATACTCTCGCATCTATGCATGATATGGATGCAAGCCGGTGTTTGGATTCAAAATGTTGCAAAAGGACTCAAAGGGCCTCAAAATATAGTAAACCCCATAAAATCATCTCAAAATCCATCCATGCATTCATTACATCATCTCATCACATTTTGTGATAACATGGATTGATTTGGGTGTTTCATTTTCAATTGCGACCAAAAGTCACAAAAACACCTAAAAATTTCAAAATACCTCAAAATGGTCCAAAATTTCACAAAACTACCACATTCACTATTCTAAGCATTCATCACATCATTACATCACATTTTGTGATAACATGGATTGATTTGGGCATTTAATTATTGTTTACGACCAAAAGTCATGAAAATGCCTCAAATTGCTTCAAAATATCCCAAAACAATTCCAAATTTCACAAAATCATCAAATTCACCCATCAATGCATTGCCATATTCATTCAAATTCATACATCTTCATTCAACATTGCCAAATTCACTCATCAATACATTTCCATTCAACATTATCAAATTCACTTACATTATCAAGTGAACCTCGTATCTAGTGGTTTACTCTATTCCCCTGGTGATTGCAGTGATTGGTTATCCATGCAATTTGGTAGGATGGGTAGATCACCATAAGGATGCTTTCTATTGGGTAAAAGCATAATCTATTCATTACATCATCACATCAAAAATCCAATAGCAAGTATAATTTGGTAGGATGGATACATCATACACATTCATTGCATCATCCAATCAAAAACCCTTTTCTATTGGGGCAAAAGCAGAATCAATCATTACATCATTCACATTCATTGCATCATTCACATTCATCACATCATCCACATTTCTATCAATTGGCTCGTGAGATTCATTCTTCACTCATTCACCAATTGAGGGGGTAAGCTACAACCACAATTTTTATTTTTAGAGTCTTCTTGCACACCGAGAAAAGAATCCATTCCACCAAACTAGGTGTCTCTTATTTTTGCACCACATTGTGTTTCACGCAACGCGATACAAAAAGGGGCATCTGTAGACACAAAATCCTAGCCACTTGTCATCCACTCATCATCAAATCATAGCCATTCATCATTTATTTATATATATATATATATATATATATATATATATATATATATATATATATATATATATATATATATATATATAAATTTCCACCCATCACATCTTAATCTTGGCCACTCATTTAACATGATCCATGTCACTTATCAAATCACAATCACAACCCTTCATCATGTTTTAATCTCGACCACTCGTTGGTGTCGTTGAAACCCTAACATGAATCAAGGGAAATCATAAAATATCATTCACTTTTGTGAATGAAGGTCAGATCATCCATCATCTCGTGAGCCCTAGCATTCTATTACCATATTCCCTCCTTACATTCACACGAACCCTAACCACCATCGTATCCACCATTTGACCTTTGTGACATCTACAAACCAGATATAGATTTTGTAGAGCATCCCCCACAACCCACAAATACTCCAAGGTATTCCTTGAATGCTGTAGAGCATTTCTAAAATGTTGTAGGGCATCCACAACCATCCCTAAATGATAGAGGATGTTCGCCACTTGTTGCATTTCATTTGCCAAACCCTCGGATGCTTATGGGTGTTTGTGCATCATCAGATCGAACCAACAGAAGTGTAGATCCAATGATTCAGGTATTGACAAGGTTGTTATTTGTTCTTACTTACGTTTTCCTGCATTTAGTTTACATTTCATCAATATTGCACTTAGGGTTTGTAGATCTATTTTATAGAGGGCCTCACACAATGGAGCCCTCACATGTACTACTGATCTATTTTGTGTTGTGATTTGTATGCAGGTGTAGGAGATACTTCTATTGATGGTTGTTGTAGCTTGGAGTGGCCCCGTAGGGATACACAAGCCCACTCACCCTTGTTTGGAGCAAAGAAGATCCGAAGACACCACCATTGTTTGATCGAGGGTTTTACCCCTCCCATTGTAAATCATTGTATCAAAACAAGTTGTATTTTGTGACCCTTGATTTTGGGGCATATCCATGTTGTAATAGTGGAGATCCAGGCTCCCTAAAATCAATATAATAGCATTCTTTCATTGTGTAATACTGCTTGTTTTTTATATATTGTTATTATCTTGGTGTTGATCATTTTCACCTTACAAAACTAATTACAAAAATTATATTATTATTCCTTATCAATTGTAGTGGCTACTATAGTTGTTACTATGGCTATTTCCTTTTCATAAGACCCTCCACTTTTCTTCTATAGTTTCTAGGAGAACAACCATATCCTAGAGGAATTTTTAGTAAGATGGATTTCAAACTAGTTACTTCAATTATAAAGACCCTTCTATTGAAGATAAATTTTATTTTGGAAATCTCACGTATGATGAAGATGATGATATGGCTATGATAAAATATTATAATGAACCTTACCAAACTAAAGAAATATATCTTAGAATTTTTATGGATGAGTAAGATGATAATAGGGATCCCACAAAATATTATGATGAACCTTACCAATCTAATAAAATTATTTTAGAAATATTGTTAATGATGAAGACGACAATATGGATCTCGTCAAATATTATGATAAATCTTATCAATCTAATGAAATTTATTTTGGAGATCTTATGTATGAGAAACATAATTATAAAGATACTAAAAAAGACCATGATTAACCTTATTAGTCTAATACAAATATTCTATAGATCTTACTAATGGTGAAGACGAAGAGGAAGCCTATAGAAAATCCCTTCTTATATACTTTATCTGAACGAAATATAAAATTTATGCATAATAAGCAAATGCAACATGTTTCTACATAGTGTTGTGACTAATTTCACGACCCCAAATTTTTGGGACCCACTTAATTTTGTCGAAATTTTAAAAGTTTTGTGTTTTGAGTTTTACAAGTCTTGCTAGTCATTTCAAAATTTGTTGTTTTATTTTAGGTTTTGATCACACTTTAAATTTTAAGTGTTAAGATTAAAAAAATGCTTAAATATTTTAGGATTATAATGGTTTTAAAGTTGTAATATACATTTAAACATTTTTGAAATATTGTTAATTTAAAAGATTGTAATAGAAATATTAGGGTATTTTGCGGTGGATTACTTTGGAGCAATTTTCGAAATAAGTTATGCCAAAGGTCTAACGTTTCGTGTACCCCTTGCAAAGTACGAAGAGGCTAATCTATATGAACAACTCAACATTAAGATGAACATATGGGACAAAAGGGGTTTGATGAACAGTGGACGTGAATCGGTCTGGATACATGGACATTTTTGAGATGATTATAAAGTTCAAAGGTAATAGGTATATATTTTGGTCAACATGGCGAACAAGGTTTTCAAATTGGGTGGAGCCCTTGGATTCGACGGTGGACACCCTTAACGGCTTTCTGTCCATGATGGAAACCCCAAATTGGAGGTGGAGAAGAGGCAATGTATTGACACCGCGGACACGCCAGAGTGAAGGTGGTAAGGACAATATGGTCTTGGACGGAGGGCTCACTAGAACATGATGCAGAGTGTCTTATGTGTGTAGAAGAGAAAAATGGATTTCAACACAAGGTTGTGAACATATATCTTCAAACGCATGTTCTGGAATGTGCTTGATGCAATGGTAGTCATAAACAACAACACTTTAACGGAGAAGTCACTCGGCAGAATAGACCTAAACTATAAACAAATTTATTGAAGGTTCACCGTGACATTCATCATTATGCGTGAAAGGTGGGAATAGAGACTGTGTTTAAAGCAAAAATCAGCGCGGGCATTTTTTTCATCCACTACTACAGCGGCTTCGTTCGGTGACAGTGACCTCGGGGAGTAGTTTTAGCAGAGGAGATTCAGAGATTTTGATTTGTTGGTTGTGTGTCAGAATTTTCTAAATGTATGGTTGAAACTAGGGCAGTTATGGCTGAAATCATAGTTTAGCTGATGGTGTTGCTCGTTGATAAAAAACATTGAAACGGTTCATGAAAGCATTAAATACCCATGAAAATGTGAAGCGATTGTACATGGTGTCCATTTATTATGTTCCACATGATTATTGCGAGGACTTCCTGATTTCCGATTACAACATAAGCCGAAGACTACGGTGAAGCTATTAGCGAACAAAATGGGAGCCATTTTTGTCTAATGAGGATTGGATTAGAGATGAAAGGTTGTACGTCGAGCGTGCCTGGCGCTGCCAGCAAAGCAGACATTGGATAGTGAAGGCGAAATTACTGGCTTCGGAGGGTTAGGTTTGGACTCCTGAATATGAATGGGCATGAGGTAGCTATAGACGTGCTGGAAAATATCAAAGCAAAGGCTAATCTCTCTGCTCATCAACACATAGCAATGACAATATACTGGATTCGCAATACTGGGATTAAATCGCCTGGTAAGTTTGAAACAGCGAATACGCAGATGATATTAGACTGTGACAGCAAGTTGTGGGTAGTGCAGATGATATCACTGGCAGCAATAGAAGTCACGGATATAATCTCAGACGCCATGTTTGTCAAAGTGATGTTTGAGAGCAGAAAACACATACCGACGCCGGAATATATGTGCAGCCGAAGTCTCACTTTCATCGTTCACGAAGATAGCATAATTATGGTTGCATTGGGATATTTTAATTCAAATATGAAAAAATACATGGATTTAGATGTTCAATGTATTTTCATTTTCTTCAAAGCTGGATTTGATCATTGTTACCAAATGATGTTTATTCAAGAAGGACAAAGACGGTGTCATCAGCGCTAAGATTTAAGAGGTTTAAAGGTGTATAAAGAAGATGAATTTGTTGTGAAACCGTCATGAAAGGAATAACGGAAGCAACGAATTTATAATTGAACGATGCACATTATAAGAGAGCCATCGATATTCAAGGAGGAGGGTCGAATAGAGAAAGAAGTGAAAGAAGAAGATTATTCGCAGCAGGCTATAGAGGAAAAGTATATAAAGTTTATGACAAAGATTTTTTTGGAATGTGAAATAAATATGTATTAAGGTGTTTCATAATATTAATAAATTTGATTTATTTTGAATTGTTTTTTTTATAGAAGATCGCATTCTATTTTTAGATTGAGAGATTTCTGACCAAGAATTCTATTATCTATTGTTTTATTTAATTTTTTACCTTTTCTTTTTATTTTAAATCCTAAAGTTTAGTTTGTAAAGCCCTAATTCCAAAGGGGTTTATATTTATTCATTTCTCAAATATTTAATTCAATTGATATTTGGATGAATAAATATTATATTAAAGAAAAGATTATAGGAATCTTAATTTCAATATTATAAAGCTTAAACTTTATAATTAAGATTCATATACATTGGTTGCTTAAAGTTTACGTAAATTCATTTGGAATAAATAAACATGATTTTATAATCTCAAGACCTTATAAACCCTTGTTCAATATTATAAAGTTCTTGAACTTTATAATTAGGGTTTTGGTTTATTTATTCTCTTTAATTTTATGTAAGTTTCATTGATAGAAATAAACATAGATTTTAATTATAAATGCTCAGAGGATTCATGCAGAACGGAGTATTATTCAATTAAAAGTTTATTTCAAAATACAAATTTAATTTTTAATTTTTGATATTGAAAAGAGAATTTCATGAAGAATCACAGATAATGATTTCAAATCAAGACACCTAAAAGCCATGCCCCTTGTTAACAACAATGTGCTTAAAAGAGTTGTTTTAGTACTATTTTATGCCTTAGCATTTCATACTTTATGACAAAACAGGAACCTTGGAAGAACTAATGATTCTTTTGCAAGAGAGGGTTTTAATTGTAAAATCCTAACTTTTCGCAACTGGGTGAAATTATCATGGCCCTAATTCAACTCCAACTTACTTCTTACTTTGGATCTTGATAATTAGGATCTAGTTGCACAATTGTTTATTCTTCATCCTTAGGACATTGATGAATTTTAACACCATATGATACAACTTGCTATGAATACTTTCAACAAGGATCTTTACTCAAACCCTTGTTCCTCCATCCCATCCTTAGGATTTTGATAAGCCACTATCCCCACCTCCTTTAGCCAATACTTGAAGGTACGTTTATGTAGCCATAGTAAAAACTAGCTTAGATATATAAAATATATATCTATAAACATTGAGAGTTATTAATATCGAGGTGCCTATCTCATTTCTTGGGGGTGTGATAGATAGGCGCCTCGAGATTGATAACTCTCGACGTTTATATATATATATATATATATCTAAGCTAGTTTAAATATTTTAAATCCACCGTAACCCTTAATGTCGGTGGATAATTTTCTTAATGTCGGCTTTTTTAATAAAATATTAATATTGTTTACGGCGTGGCTGACCTTCCTGGCTGCCATTGTAGGATGCCTATCGGCATAATTATTAATTTTAAAACCCGAAGGTGAAGGATATTGACCTAAATAATGTTGTGAAAAATCATTTTTGTTATAGTGAAACTCAAATTTATAAGGTAATTGATATCAGTTATTAAACATTGAAAAAATATGCAATTTAAAAAAAAAAAACACCAAACTTATTTGTATATGAAAGTTATGGCCCCAAGAATTTACCCCTTAAAACTGCAATAGGGATACTTTGAAAAATAAAAATATTCCTAACCACCCCTTGCCCCACCCAACCTAATTTTTCTCAACAAGATGATCATTATTCCTAACCACCCCTTGCCCCACCCAACCTAATTTTTCTCAACAATATGATCATTAATATAAGGTCCTTTTTCAATCTAGTAATTTTTACAAGCCTTAATTTAATTGGAATAAAAATCATTGCCATAATAGTCAATTCAGTTGCCATAGCATAAAACCCAATATGAGATATGTCCTTCCAAAATGGTTATGTCAAAAAGTTTTCTAATTGTTATGTTACATTAGTTTGTTTCTCTCTTACTACCATAGTCCCGAATGATTGAGTTCTTCAAATAAAAAAAAATTACTTAGAAAAATCAATCTTGTGTTTTGAAGTATCAAATTTACAACTAAAAGAGGCAACACATAAATCTATTTTTCCTATTTTTGACCCTATTTCTATTCATTATAAATCTAGTTCTATTAGATCTAAGATTTGTGATAACTATTTGCTTTTAGACAATTTTTTTAAATCTCATAAATTAGAAAATCCAACATAGTTTTCTCAAATACCAAAATTATCATTGAAAGAGGTGATCATGACTAAATGTGGTTTTTCTAAAAAAAAATATTTTGTTTTTGTTTTGTCTAGGCCTATTGATATTTGTTTGATCTCAAGGTTGTTTGTCAAACTAGAAACATTAGACTATTTTTTTAATTAACATAATTTTGTTGTTCAATCTTATGTTTGATCCTAATAAATTTGAATCTCTTCATCATTATTTCCTATTAGATATCCTTTTAAACCTAAAAAATAAAACAAATCTCAATAGTTCTTCCATAAATATTATAGTTAGCACTTAAAGAAGCAAACATGGCACTTCTTGTTTAGATAGATATTTTATTGAGGTGGTGTTTTCTCCAATATTTTAGACTAGAATAGTCATGACTTGATTGATGAAAGTGTATAAGTTATTAAAGCCCTATATTGGTCCACATATCCCTATCTTTTATAATTTTCAAAATCACTCTAAAGCACTATGTAAATACAAAGGTAAGAGATAAGGAAATATGCTCTTTATCTCTTATCTCTCTAATGATGAAGATGTATCACTTGTTAGACTTGTTTAAATTTAAAATTTTATTAATATGCTAAAAAGAAGAAAAAATAACTAAAAAATAATAAAAGACAAATATTTTTTTTGTGAAAAATTTAGGCATTTAATGATATATCTTGCATTGTAGATGTGTAATAACAATAATGGAACTTCCATAAGGATAAATACTTTTTCTTTTGAGTATGATATTGATGTTATTATATCTTTTGAGGTGCAAATTCCTTCTTTGTATAGTTCTTTAACAAATGATAATAACATTAAAATTATAACAAAAGATTTGATTTTCTTCCATTTTTGCTTGTTCATATGTTACTTGGTTATTTGTATCCACTGTTGATCTTTTGTAGTAACTATACTATTATTTTTTATTTTGTTTGATTCTATGTGGTGTCCCTTTCCTAGCAAGGGGTATCATTATTTTCTATGTTTTCATTGTCTTAATGTTGTGCCTTATTCACAAGGAGAACCATATTTGTTTCTTGTCAATTTGATTTCATATTTTTATTGTGTTTGCCCTTGTGTTAGTACCAATTGCTTGAAGTGTCATAAAAAAATTGTACTAGTTCATACTCATGTGATCTTCTATTTTTTATGCAACATGAACACCAAGGCAAAATTCTAAGAATATTTAAAAAATTATCAATAACTATAGTGCATGAGATAAGAAATCCATATGGCCACCCATCCAATAATCCAAGGAGCATAACTAGGTAAGTATCAAATATTATTTTTTCCACTTTTGAATTATTTGACTATGTGTTTGAATTTTTTTGTCATTTATCTTAAAATTTTTATTTTGCATAGATAGTAAAGTAAATTAGTTTTTTAATGGACATAAAACCATAGACCATATTAAGAATCCTCATACAAGATGTTATTCACCCAATATATGTTTATCAAACCAAAATTTGGTTGACAAAGTATGGTGTACGAATATACCTTCATTAGATTCAAACCTTGAAC
Source organism: Wollemia nobilis (assembly GCA_028583015.1). Lineage (NCBI taxonomy): Eukaryota > Viridiplantae > Streptophyta > Pinopsida > Araucariales > Araucariaceae > Wollemia > Wollemia nobilis. Next base: position 5,789,472 of record JAQPPZ010003223.1, read on the forward strand.
CTCCTATTTTAATTTCTAAAGTATTACCATTAGGTCCATTCAAGTTAGTGTATTTGAACTAACAAATTTTTGTCTACATCATAACGTAGAATTTTATTTTAGTTGCTTTGGACATCACATATTTGCTATTTTTTCTTTTTCCCTAAGGAATCATGTTTGGATATTTATTTTGGTGTTTCCATGGTCCTTAGGGAGGGATAATATATAATCATAAAAAAATTAACAATAACTAAATTGCATGTGATGGAGAGCTATGTCCTTCTAATATGGGATGCAGGTGGACTACCTTTGTTAATCATTGGGTCGTATCATGTTGGAAAAATTTTTGGTTCCCTTATAAAGTCCCTATTCATTTTTTTTCCACCATAATTATTCTAATAATTTACATTCCATGGACCTTTTTTCTACTTTTCCATAATACCATGTATTATTTTTAGCTATCTTGTTTAAAATCCTTAAATATACTTTAAATAAAAGTTTAAAATTTTAAATTTAAATTTTAGAACTTTAAATAAAAGAGAGAATCTATTAAACATTGAATATTGAACTCAAAAATGGAAGTTTTATCTCCACCATAAATGCCCCTTCCAATTTATTATTTTTCCATATTTCACAATCAATTGACTTCTCAACACATATTCTACAATCACTTTGCCTCTTTTATTGTTATAGCATACAACCCTTTCTACTCTATCCATATTTCTTAATCTTGTAGGTATGAACAAAGACAATGATTTTTGGTCCATTTCCTTCCATGGAGGAGGATGGGGCACTCCACTAGGACTCATTATTAAAGATTAATTTTTTTGCTTAAGAATTGGTTCCAATGCAATTCAAATCCCCTACATTGATCTCAAGTGTGACACTTATTATTATGGTGATGCCATAAACAATATAGATTAATATTGAGTAATTTTTACTTTCATTGTTGTCACTGGTGATTTGATCCTTATGCCCTAAACATCAATTATTATTTTCTACACTAAAATTTTAGCAAATATTTTTTATTAACAATTTTAGTGTAGACAATAGAATTATTTTGACATTATCTTATTTATATTTGATTAAGATAATATTGGCTCATTTATTACATGTTAATTATATTGATGTAGCTTTGTTATTTTGGTTAAAGGACTTGTATTGATTTGAGTAATTATATGAGATATATCATTTTTCCCACAACAAGACTATAAGGTGAAAGGGGTTAATATGTGAATATAAATTATAAATATATAATTTATCATTCCTAGTGCTTAATGTTTGGGTATTAAATAATATATTACTTAGTACATACAATATAATGATGTTATCTCGTATTAATATTAAAAATTTACATAGCTATTGTATATAAATTACTTATAATATCTTTTATAAAGTACATGACTAGTGATAAGATCTACAAATTGCTTGATGAAGCTACATGTTCTATTTTTCTATATAGCCTATGAGAAAATAATTTTCTCTCATCATAATTTTCAGAGGTAGTATACATATGATGGAATTTGTACATATAAGTACAATATTTTGATAAGTATTGTATAAATGAACCATGGGTAATGACCTAAATATTAGTAGAAATATGAGTAAAAATAGTGTAAAAGAGGTACTAAATATAAGAGGAGATTGTAAATTAAAAATTTTGTGGAATGATGTTTAGAATCATGTGATTCCAAGTATTTTTGTATATTTTGTTGAATGGCACTCCTCCCCATGAAAGTAATATGTCAAGGGAATTTTACACTGTTATTTTACAATTTAAAAATATTCATTAATAGGATTAAGAGACATTTAAATAATCAATGCTAAAATTGATTATTTAAAGAAACTCAAAAGGAATAAACTATGACATAAGTGAAATGCTTAAGGAAATGTATCATCATAGATCAAATACTTCCTTTAATTATGAAAGGGATATAAGTTACTTATGTACAATTTGACAACAATTTAAGAAATAAAGTTCAATTCATTTCTAAGTGGATAAAAATAAAGGATTAATTAGATAAAATTCAAGAATACACAAGACTAGAATGATTTTAGCTAATAATTAGAATCAAGTTGTTCAATGTGAACAAAATTTGAGCTAGTGGCGGAGGCAGGACAAGGGTTTTGAAGTGTTTCATAAACAATTGTAGAGAAAATATAGAGGGCAAGGCCTTATTGTCCCTAATGACCAATAGGAAAATTTTGATGAGGATTATCACAATAAGAAAGAGGTAGAGTTTGAGAAAATGCAATGGATTCAAAATACAAGAGACAACCAATCTTTACAAGCCACACATAACAAAGAAAAAAAACAAGCACTTCTAGTCCATAGTGTAAAAAGAGACGAGAGACCACAATATTTAATGAAAATGAAGGCAAGGGTTGAAGAGAACCAAAAATAAATTTCATAAAAAAGACCATATCAGAGAGCCTAAGGTGGAAAAAATTGATATGATCCAAAACATGAGAAAGACTATTCCAAGGGTAAACAACAAAAAAGGGTCAACTGTACCAATATCCAATATGAGAAAGGAGTTAGGGGAGCTACCAAAAAAATAAATTTAAGGGATTCCCTTTGTGGAGAAATACCCTAGCCAAATGTGATAAATAACCTGAGGGCACCATGAAGACCTTTGAGGATTCCAAATATGGATCCTAAAAAAACTGCAACTAGGTGTTTAAAGGTGACAAATGGTTCCATAATAGGGAAAGTGAATATGGAGGACATTTAATATATAATATAAGAGATGGATAGGAGAGGTATGATATGTCAATTTATGGAGTTCAAACCAATCCTTTTAGTATTTAAACTATCGGTTGCTAAACAATGGTAAACAAAATCCGAGTTCCAACTCTGCATACCGTAATGGTTATTATTTTTTTTTTTTTGCTTTTGAGAAAGATAGGAAAAAAATGGTGTTTTGGAAGGGTAGGCCTCTTTACGAAACCATGAAATACTAAATTCAAATTAAAGGAAGAGATGCCATCCACAACACCCATTTGCGTGAGGTTGTTTGGCCTGCCAATAGAATTTTAGAATTTGATAATTTTTTGGCAATTGGGAATACCCTAGGAATACTCATGATGGTTTTTGATAGTACATATAAATTTGAGTAAATTATTTATGCTTGGATATGTTTCCTAATAGAGTTTAACAAACGCTTCCTAAAAAGGATGACTCTATAGTCTGGGGAGGAAACATGGGAGCAAGAGGTGTATTATGAGAACATACCTTTTAAATACAGAATATGCCATGAATATGGCCATTTAGAAATAGAATTCCCACATAATATCCTAGAGCATGGAAGAGAGGAAAAAAATCTTGAATGGTTCCAAGTATCCAAAAAAGAAATATCTAAAATAAATCAACAATAAGGAATTAGGCAATGGTGTCAAACAATGTGTTTGGCAATCTCCCCATTGATGACCTTTTAGATGATGAGAAGGATACAATGGAGATAAAAGTACTAGAGACATAGTTCCATGGTGGGAAGAAGTAATATATGCTATAAGAGGTAAATAACATCCCTAATACTACCCTACTTATGTAGAGCAACAAACAAGAAGTAGTAAACCAACCAATAGACTACCAACAAAAAATAAGAGGAAAAATAAAAATAAGAGTAATAGTCTATTAAAGGTAGGCACCACAAAAAACCTAGAGCCTAAGGAGGACCTCGCTGGATTTGCCAACAATACCCTAGTTTTGTACACATATATGCGAAGGTTGTATGTTATTCTAAAATTAGGAGGGGTGAGCTAAGAGACAAGTAAGAAGATAAAAATGGACACTAATCAAAAGGTAGACCACAAAACTAATCAACACCATGTGGTAAAATAAGGAGAAACGCTAATAGAAAAAGGTAATATCAATGTCCTTACTCACATATTTAGCCCCCAATATTGATAAATATAATTTCTTGTAATATTAGAGGACTCAAGGGAAGTTCCTTAAAATAAAATGAAAATAGAAGAATAATATAGACAAATTGACCACAACTTGTCTTCCTTTAGGAGATAAAGGTATCAGTGGAAGAGATGAGATAATTACAAAGGAAGTGTTACCTACTAGAATAATGGAATCTCTTATCTCCCAAGGGGAATAAAGAGATATTGCATACCTTTGGGACCCTATCCACCAAGTGATGGGTAGCTGGGATCTCTTAATGGTAGAAACTTAGACTAGGCAATTAAACCAAGTTATGCTTTACATGAATGTTTATGCACCTACTAGACTAGAGGACAAATATAGATAATGGAAGAATATAAACTAAATTACTATCCAATTCCCTCAAGCATGGGCCCTAATAGGAGGATATTTCAATACCATCAAATCCTTGGAATATAATTTGGAGGAAAAAGGTAGCTTAGATAGGAGTACAAAATTCATGAAGGAATACATTAAAAACCTTCATCTTGTGGATGCCAGGCCAAACATTGGTTTGATGACTTGGTCTAACAAGAGGTAAGGCTTTGCCTATATTTTGGAAATATTAGATAAATTCCTGCTATCAGATTATTTTTTATTTCATGGGAACATTCCTAGGGTGAATATCCTAAATAATATAGGCTTAGATCATTGACAATCATGACAAAAATATGGAAATCCATGGCCAAACACTCACCATTCACATTCCAATTGATGTGGTTTGAAGACAAATATTTTAGCCCTAGAGTGCAGTAATAAAGGAAGGAAGGCAAAACTCAACATAGAACCAAGATATACTTCTTTGTGAGGAGCCTTCAATATATTAGATCCAAGATAAGGAATCTAGAATTTGGAAGAGTTTGGAGATTTTAAGAAGAAAAAGTTAGAAGTGATAGCCCAACTCAAATATTTGAATGAACAAATTCATATGGATGGCCTCGGTATGACAGAGATTAGACTTACATCCAAACTAGAGGAATAGGAAAAGGGGAAGAGTTATTATGGAAGCAAAAAACTAGAATCTAATGGCTCTAGGAGGGGGATCGAAATAAAGGATTCTTGCACAAATCTCTTATAGCCCACCGATCACACATCTTCATACCCTCTTTGAGAATAGAATTAGGAGATGCTATCCATACATGGGAAAGTAAGAAGTCTATTGTAGTAAACTATTTAATGAGCCTGTTCACAATAGAACCTCTAGATATCGAATACCAACAAGACGTGTTACAAGAGATACATGCACTAATAACATAGGTAAATTTAGTTTTGACTACAATAGTAACTACCAAAGAGTTACAACAAGTGGTTTTTAAAATGTAGAAAGGTAAGATTCCTAGACCAAATGGATTCCTCATTGAATTATACCAAGAATTATAGGATATTCTACATGAGGATATTTTGGATGTGGTTGGATGTGCTGAAGGAAATCAACAAATCATATATAGATTTGATCCCATAGGCACAAGATGTAGATCACATTACCAAATCTAGACCAATAGCTTTATGTAATGTCTTGCTTAAAATAATCACCAAGGTAATGGTAGAGAGCTTGAAATCACTTTTGTATAAGATTATAGCACTAGAATAAGTGGTTTTATGGAAGGCAAATATATAGTGGATGAGATAGTTTTGGTTCAAGAATCTATTCACTCCATGGAAGCACAAAAATATCCACCCATGTTCATCAGATTAGACTTATCCAAAGCATATGATAGGGTGGATTGGGCTTTCCTCCTCAAAGTAATGGATCAATTTGGCTTCTCATAGGAATGGATAGATTGAATCAAGGGATATTTCATCAATGTTCCATTCAATTTTAATCAATTAATACCCATCATAATTTTTCATTGCATCCAAAGAAATTAGGTAAGGAAATCCTCTTTCTCCATATTTATTCATCATTCTGGCTAAATGTTTGGGAAGGACAAAGGTCAAATGCAGGAAAAACCAAATATTTATAGAAATCATTATTGCAAATGGATCTAGACCAATCACTCATCTCCATTTTTTTGATGACTTTATTATGTTAGGGAAAGCAACAATAAAGGAAGCCTCAAGTATCAAACATATTATAAGTTGTTTCTCAAGATCCATAGGGCAATAAATCAACGAGGAAAATTTTAGTTATTTTCTTCCACTTATTACCTAGACAAGAGACCATGGATCTTGAAAAACTAAAATAAAAAAGACCCCCTTCCCATCATCTACTTAGGCATTCCTCTTAATATATCAGGCAAAATCAAAATATCTAAGGGCAACGCTCATTCCATATCGATCCAACGAATGTGCACCCACCAAAAATGATAAAATTTAATCACGAGGCTTTATTAATAAATAATCCAAAGCTTAGATGCTAATAACCAAGTGATTAAACACGATTTTAAGGTTATCTGCATTATAAAAGCTAAATGATTAAAAAAAATACATCCCAAGATCTGGATGACAATACCTAGAGGGTTGGTCACTTTAGAAATCATCAAGTAATCCATTGCTACAACTTTGGTTCTAGTAAATCCTAACTTCAACAAAGATTTCATTCTGTATGCTTATGGAGTTGAAGAGAGTTATGCATCAGTGCTCACCTAGAAGAATGATGAAGGAAGAACACCCCATATTCTTTTGGAGCCAGACTCTCCATGAATATCAGGTCAAGTATAATTTTATTGATAAATAAGTATTTGTAGTGATGAAGTCATTGAAAAAATTCAGGCAATACTTGGTTCAAAGTAAAACCCTGGTTTATGTGGTTCACCCAGATGTTAGAAGTTTTATTTTACAAGGTGAACTAGGGGACAAAAGAGTTGGTTGGATTACTAAAATCCAAGAATATGATGTGGAAATTCATCCTACCAAGTTGTTCAGAGGTAGAGCATTATGCCAAGGTTTGATAGAAGCAGCAGTTATAGCAAAAATGATAGTGATAGCCTGTCAGTCAACAACAAAAGGATCAGACTAAATAACTATAGTCTAGAGAATCAGACTGGGTGGATCAGATGACCAAGTACTTTTATATTTGAGTGTGTCCTTCTAATATTAATCCATCATAGAGAAGGAGATATAGGCTTCAAGCTTTGAAGTATATGTCCTATTACCAGAAGGTCTATATAAGAGAAACCTTGATGGAGTCCTCTTAAGATGCTTAAAAGATGATAAAAAACAAAAGGTCATAGAGGAGTTCCATGGAGGATTATTTGGAGGAAACTTCTCAGGAAGAGTCACAACTTTGAAGATCATTAGGGTAGGCTATTACTAGCCTACCATATTTGCTGACACCTTCAAAGTTACAAGAGCTTGTGATGAATGCTAGTGGTATGTGGGAAGAACAAGGAATGCATCATTCCCCCTCAAGCCAATTTAGGTTGAAGAACCTTTTTAGCAATGGGGGTTGGACTTCATAGGGGTTATCAATCCAAATTCCTTAGTAGGGCACAAGTACATTTTGACTACCATAGACTACCTCACCATATGGGTAGAGGCCATCCCCATAAAGAAATCAGACCAAGAGGTGGTAATAGACTTCATGGAAAGCTTAATCACAAGGTTTGGTGTCCCAGAAGCTTTAGTGAGTGACAATGGACCAACATTCATAGGGGCTAAATACATTGAGTTTACCAACAAGTATGGCATTACTATAAAAAATACCTCTAACTACTACCCCCAAGGGAATGGATTAGCAGAATCAACTAACAAAAATATGCTAAGAATCTTGAGAAGATCATTAGAGGGTAACAAGAGAAGCTGGCATCTGCTATTAGAACAAGCTCTATGGGCAGATAGGATCACCATAAAAAAATCCATTAAGACCTCTCCTTATGCCTTGGTATATGGCAAAGAAGTAGTATTACCTATTCACTTGGAAATTCCAGCCCTCAAGTTGGTAGACACAGAAGATGACTCTGAGCAAAATCTAGTTGAAACCAGGTTGACACATTTGTTGCAGCTAGAAGAGAAAAGAACTCAAGCATATGAGGATTTCCAAAAGCACTCATTTGATATCAAGGCATGGTTTGACAAAAAACCAGGTTCAAAGAATTCAAAGTTGGATATTCTATCCTCAGGTGGAATGTGGAAAGAGCCAAACCAGGGCACCATCATAAGTTTGATTCCTTCTGGGATGGTCCTTTCAAAATAGTAGAGGTTAAGGAGACCAATGTTTTCCAGCTTGAAGATCTTGAAGGAAACATGCAGCCAATCCCGGTCAATGATTTTCATCTTAAACTCTACTTCGATTGAGATATAAGTTCATTGTAACATATGTACATATTTTGTATTATAATGTTCTTTTCCTTTGTTCAAAGTTTTCATTTTTGTAAAGTGTTATAAAGAAAAAGAGAAAAAATTTATTTCAAAATTACAAGTTGCAAAATAAACTAAGGGTGGCAACGAAATACAACATGTGTTCCATGTCGCTCTTAAGTAAGCTAAGGTGGTAGCGGATCTCAGCATGTGTTCCATACCGCTCAAGTTCATGACCATTCTAGAGCAAAAATCGAACACTCGCGCTACGCCACTCTCCGATGAATGAAGGACCCATGAGTTGTGACAAGAGTTTCCCGTGCTACTCCAAGGGAAAGAAATATGATGAAAGGTACCATAGGTTTAGTGAAGAACTTCATACCATAACCAATCAATGATCGACATAACATCTCCAACCACCAAGATGCATAGGTTTGAATTGAAAAGCATGCAAACAGATAGTTTCTCACATCGATCGCATTAATGGTAGAAGGTATACATGCGGTGATATTTAAAAGTGGTTCAGAGTGTGAAGCTCATTCATTTAGCAAAAGTGACATCGACCTAGCAGAAAGAGCAAGGGAGTAGTAAAGCATTGTTCGCAAATACCAGAGAGGAAGAACGCTCTGAGAATCTTCACTAAAAATGGCTCCCAAAAAAGCCCTAGAGGATACACGACAAGGAAATATAGAGCTGGAAAGCTATGTAAAATAGACGAGAGGATTAGCAGATACTATAATGATGCAAGTAAGGAGAACCTTCTTAAGGAGAAATTTTGAGTTCAGGTACTTCGAAGGAAGGCCAATTCGACCTCAAGGTATCGTTGTTGTAAAATCTCTCTTATTTTCTTACATTTGTGATTCCATTCATCATTACCCAGAGTTAATTTTTGTAATCATTAAGTTTTATGATCCTAAGGCAAGGGTAGTGAAAATAGTTGATGGCATAACATTATTTACCATTACTGCAAAAGCTTGTCATGATTTGTTTGTCGTAGGGGTAGACCCACCTCTAGAACCCAAACCATTTGATATAGCAGAGCAAGCTAGGTCTTATTCTTCGCTAATGGCCTCTGATGAAAAGGAAGTTGTTGAAAAATGGCTTCATTTCCAATTTAGGCATATAAAAAATGAAGATGAGATGCCCGATACCCCAATTCCAATTGACCAATTTGCCAACCCAGAACTTTACTCCATGCTAGCTTGTTTAGAGGGTTTGGATTCTGACCAATTTGTAAGGGATTGGAAAATAGCTACTACGTACTACATTTTGAATGAGAGAATGTATAAACCTAGGGTAGAGAAGGAGGGTATCAAGGTCATTTACTTTGACTGGCCAACTTTTCTTGCCAAACGAATGCATGAGCAGTTGGTAAGGATGAAAAGGGATTCAGAAGCACCCTCTTTCCTACACTATTCAAATTTGGTCTGGATGTTCTATGCTGTTGTAAGGCACATGATGCCCTGGATTCCAATGAAAGAGAAAAATGACAAGGGAGACCCTATCCTTGTATATTATTGGACCGCTCATTTGAGGAGCACAAAGTATTTTTACAGGTTTAATCTAGAATTCCTAGGGCCAACTTTGAAAATTATGTACGAGAAATGCCCTAGGTTACCATCTCTGACCAAAGAATTGTTAAGAGTACCAGGCACCAAATAAGGGGACTGGTATATTCTCATAGAGGGCACGATTATCAGACTCTATGGCTTCACTGGTAAGCCTTTTTTGCTACCTCATTTCATCACTAACAGATTGTTGGCCCTAGAATATTTGAGGTAAGCATATTTCATTAACATGAATTATGGCTCTGGTAAGAAGAGAAGATGTTTGTTGACTTACTCTCGTAATGTCGATGATATAACTATTGTTAGAAAGGGTCAGGGTGAACAAATCACTCAATACTTGGATAGGCTGGGCCTATTTTACATCCCATAGAGGTGGAGATATGACCTCGATGACAAATTCCTAAAGAGGAACATTGCCCTTAATGGAGAGAAAGCCCACAAGTTTGAAAAGACCTCAAGGCCTCATTTTGAACAGGGGAGGAATAACAAAGAAAATGCCCCATTGGATTGGAATGTTGCCAAAATGGAACAACTTCCCCCATGGCTAGACTTCTATGAGCAGATAGTTGATTTTGATCCAAATAGCAATGAAAGCCATCAGTTGAAGGAGTCTAAGATCAAGGATCTTGAAAATAAGAAGTGGGATGAAGGCAAAATCATAGACTGGTGGAGAATGAGAGTAGAAACTGGCACAGATAAATCCAGATTTGGGCGAGTAATAGATGATGAGTTTTTTAAGAGATATGACAAGAATATTAAAACATGGAAAGCTAAGGACCCTAAGAATTTGGTACTAATTTATAAGAAGACTCAAGCAGGGACAAATTCTCCTTCCCCACCTTCACAAGAGGAAAATCAAGAGGTAGGGACTAACACTCAATTAGCTGCTACTGAAGCTCCTAAAACATTTGAGCCCTCAATGGAACAACTAGAGAAATACCTTGTAGGAGCCCAACTAATGAGTAAAATGCATTATTCTAATGATAGGGTAATAAACACAAAAGTCATTCAAATAGTTAGTAGGCCCAAGCGCCTAGCCCTGGGTGGAGAGCCTCCTGAGGCTGATATAGATTGGAATAAAAAGGATGAAGACTTTGTGTTCACACCTATGAGTTTCACTACCATAGCCACAACTAAGCTGAACCCTACTATTGAAGATGTATTGCAGGAGGGGCCATCCGAAGAGGATACAGAGAGTGATAAGCCGACAATATTTTGAGTTTTTAAGAGAAAAGCCAAAGATGCACTGAAGGGACCCAGAAGGAGGTTTGCAAGAAACTAAAAGTGGATAAGGGGAAGAGTGTTGAAAAGACCCCTATTTTAGTTATAGAGAAGTTGGTACAATAAATGCAACACCAAAGTGCAAAGGTGGTTCTAGAACATCCTACATATGTAGGTGAAGGTACGATTACTATCCCTTCTTCTCCTTCTCCTCCTCTTTCCCCAGAGAAATCTCCTTCCCCTTCTCAAGAAAATATTGAAACAAAGGTGCCCTCTCCCCCTCATAATTCACCACCTATCTCATCAGCTAATATAGAGGGCCAGACCAATCCATCTCCTCCACATTCATCCAAAATCCTAGTCACATCATCCCCAGTCATTCCACATTTGCCATCACAACCCCCAGCATCATCTAAAACACAAATTATTTCATCCACACCTACTCATCCTTCCTTGAGTTTCATTTTAGTTCCCATGTCTTTCCCCATTGCAACCACAACAATAGCCATAGACTCAACTGTGGTCACTACCACTCCGCTACCATCAGCTTCTGAGTCTGCCCTTCCATATCTCATAGCTTCTCCTCCTCCTACAAGTTATCCCACGTTGGCTTCCTTGCAAAAGGAAAATGATGTTTCTAAAAGATTCAGGATTTCTAGGTAGAGAAGTTGTCCAAGCCTTCAAAAAGAATGGCTACGAAGAGGAGCACAATGTCTGTTGATCCAGTCACAAGGCAGAGAGCATCCAGATCTATTATTCCTTTGGTGAGTAAGCCTGAAGCAGAGATGACTGTGCAAGATTATCATCTAGAGGAGTATACTGAAGACATTGAGCAACTACCTATTGAAGATGAGTTGGTCATAGCAAAAGCTCACCTAGAGACTTTCTATGTTAAGATTGATATCTACAAGGAGAAAGTTGGAAAGCTAGAGCAAAAAATAGAGAAGTTGGAGAAGACTGTCAGCAACCAAAAATAGGTAGAAAAGGCTATCAGAAATGAAGTGAAAAGTTGGCAAAGCAAATATCAAGAGGCCATTAAGCTCAAAGACCAAGTTGAGGAGCAAAAAAAGAAAAATGAAGAATAGGCCAAGGAAATACAAGACTTGAAGCATCAACTTTAGATTGAAAAGGCCAAGTCCTTAGGCTTCTCAAAAGCAGGAGTGAAGAAGGTAAGAAAAGAGCTGTGGTCCGAAGTTTTGGAGAAATGCTCTGAACTACAACCCATAATAGATTATATGGATGATGCTAGCCATTTGCTCCAGAATACTCAAGAAGACCTGGATAAGTTCACTCAAGAGCTGCAGCCCATGGTTATTCCAATAGAACAAATCTATAAACTGTCAGATAGTAGGCTTAGTGAGACTTCTAAACCAATCCCCAACAAGGAATGGAACATTTCTAGATTGGCTGCCAGAGTTGTAGTGAAGAAGAATAGATTGCTTTAGAAGGCTTGGTTATTATATGACAAAGTGGAAAACACAATTTGAGATGTGGTGGACATTAACCAAGAAATGACTCAGTATGGCTTTAAAGGACTCTAGCTTGAGAATAATACTCTATTATCAGAGGAGGAGATCAAGAAGAGTGTAGCTTCAAGCATCCAAGATGAATCTGAGGTAGATGCCTGGAAGGAGCCAATTGATCAAGAATAAGTCTCTCAGATGATAATTGATTTAACCAGACTCAGAGATTTGATGGAGGACCTGGTGAACAAGGGAAGCTCCGCAAACTATGAAGATACCACCAAATTGGAGTTTATTCATAAGCAGCTTAAGGAGACTTCTAACCCTTCTGAAGCAGTTTGGAGCCAAGCCTTGCAGACTCTTAAACTGATGATCCAATTGTTTGGGATAGAACTTGAGAAAAAGGATAAGGAGCAAGACTCACCAGAAGAAGAGGAGGCTGACCAAGACCAGGAAGGCAATGGTGAGGAAGAAGCTCAGCAGGAGGGGGAGGAACTATATAGGGTTGCTAAAGACCCTCAAGAGGCACAAGTGTAAAGTTTTTCCATTTTCAATATTTTTGTAGTCATGTAAAAGTGTTGTATTTTTTGTTTTTGATCCTGACACGATTAGAGGACAATAATAAAAGCATGAGGTCAAAGAGCAGAGAATGAAAGTTTCATGAAGATATTTTGATCATTTTGATTAGGCTTATAAGGGACAACAATGCTCTATTTTTCTTGACATAGAGCAGTTTTGAAGGAGTGGCGGATATCATTGTTTCTAGTATGATCTCCATATGAACCGTTATCCTCTAGGTGGCTTCACAAAGTTTTCAGAGGATAATGGTCATATAGAAATTATTCTATGAAGTATTGCTCGAAGATTTGTATTTTTTGACTCCTGATGCCCAATGGATAAGACTTTGAGTTCATTGGCTTTGCAAGAAAATCCACCCAGGAGGTGCCAGAATGTAGGCCCAAAATGGCCACATCCTTAGTAAAATTTTTGAAAAATATTTTCTAAGGCATGAAGATGCTCCCAATCGCTCAAAACATAGTGTATTTCCAAGCGGCCCAGCACAAGGTATTCCATGTTTCTCAACACTTAGTATTTTTTCATCATAGCATAAGCAAGGTGTTCCACGCCACTCAATACTTAGTGCATTTTACAATGGCCTAGTACAGATGTTCCACGCCACTGTCAAACCAAGTCAAAGCTGATATCAACATCCTCCAAAGAGCGGATTAGTGCACATTATCCCATCTTGTGCACTAAAGTGACTAAGTGTCGGAGATGTTCCACACCATTGAGTTCCACATTTATTTTGAAGTGGATCAGAACAGATGCTCCATTCCGCTAGTCAAAAGGTCAAAATGCCCGAAAAGAAGTACAAAGGTAGTGGCACAGTGCAAAGCAACATTTTACACTCTTTCTTGAGTGGATTGGTGACGTGCTCTATTCCATGGTCAACTTGGGTCAAAACTTGAGGAGGATATCGAGGAGTGGATTACAATATATGCTCTATGTCATGGATGCGAAAGGAAGTTAAGTAGTTTGAAGAACTAAGAGAGTGGTCTGGTGACATGCTCCATTCTGCTCAATACTTAGTGTATTTTCGTAGATGCTCCATGCTTCGCGTCAAGGCCAAGCAAAAGGAACACCACCAAAGTAGTCAAGGTTGATGTCAACATTATTCAAAGAGCAACTCGGTGACATGTTCTACGTCGCTCATCTATAGAGCTTTGCTAAGGCTTAATCGTAGTCATTCACGAGTGCATCAATGGTTGAGATCATGCTGACATTTTCTCGAGTATACAAAAGTGGATTCTTGGCAAACAAGAACCAGTTGGTTTGAGTGGGTAGATGAAGCATCCATGGAGCCAAGAACCAAGAACCTGGGTAGTTGCAGATCTATGGTAGGATGAAGTCCTCAAGAAATATGAATGGCTTAGATCTTGTTTCTAATGGCCTGGAGTCTAACTACCATTATAGAACAAGCAAGTTGCAGAGCCGAGCTACCATGGCGTGCAACATCGAGCGGATTTCCCGGACCTTAAAGGTGAATGAAATGATGCCACCATAGTATTCTGCTGATATGGCATGGTCTAATCCTTGTAATGTTCCACATTTTTTATTTCATTGTAAAAATTATATATAGAGGTCGAACCCTCGATTTTTAGGGTCAGCTCTAGAGTGTTTGCTTGCCCTACTATGTAACATCTTTTGCAAATTAATGGAAGGAGCATTACTTGGATTTTTGACTCAAGAACTATCATCTTCGATATCTTTATTGAGAGGTTCAAGCTATGAATTGCATTTCTTCTAATGCTATTATGGTTAGTTCATTCCACTGATATTGGATTACTAGTTGTAAAGCAATTAAAATATTTTCATAGTTAGATCTATGCTTGCAGGAGGTTTATTTCTATTAAATCTAGATACTAATATATTCTACTAAATTGGATTGTTAGTATTGTGGATGTTGAAATTACTTCTTGGGGTATATCTCTGCTTTGTATTATTGTATGAAGATTACTCTATTTTGGGTGTTGTTAATCTTGAGTGTGGGACACTAGAAATAATTTGTTGAAAGGTTTTCCCTGTGGATGCCTATGTTGTTAGCTCTATTCGACCACTATTTTACTCATAATTTCTTAACCCTAAACCCTTTTCTAACCCTATCTCTTAAAACCATTATCGAGCTTAATTGAGTCAACACTCTATCAGTTGACAAGGAACCAACCTACTCTGGAGGTTGGGCTAGAGCAATCTTTAGTCCATCCAATGTTGAGTTCTGAGCTGTGACTAGTGGGTGCAAGCCTAATCAGAAAGCTGGAAGATAGATAGTTGCAGTATCAAGTTTACTTGATGTCAATTTAGATCCCAACACTTCTTTAGACACTAGAATTTTGTCTAGCCTAACTTGAATGTTTTGACTCCTAATTCACCTGTTACTCCATGTAAATCTTGACCCTTTCAGGTCCAAATCCATCAACTCTTGGGAGTAAATAAAAGAGGTAAATTCATTCATGCTACTAAGCACTCGGGTTCCTCCTTTTTTATCAGACATATATAAGGGTGTATTGAAATCATCCACAAAAATCCAGACCTCTCCTTTAAAATGTTCTCTCATAGAACGAAGGAAATCCCAAAGCATGGTTCTAGAGGAACTCAAATTTGGGGTGTAAATATTCGAGGTTATACATTTAAATCCTAACTCCTTGGAACAAAACATGATGCTAATCACTCATTCAGATATGAACATAGTTGATCCATAAATGGTTTTAGAATCCCACATGCACAAGAGACTCCTCGAGGCACTATTAGCCGAGTTAGCTACGAACTCAGCCTCCTTCCAAACCTTCCTCTTAACTATTTCAACACTACTACTATCCATTTTTGTTTCTTACAGCAAAATTATATCTAGTTTAAAATCTTTTATGATGGATTCCAATGCATGATGTTTAGGTAACCCATTAAGATCCCTAATATTCCATGATAAAATTTTCATTTACAATTCTTGGAAAGAAAACCCCCATCCTTAGATTGGGGGGATTGACAAAATAAATTTAGATTTAGATGCTTACATTTTGTATCCTATTTCTTTTTAAACTTGAGCTTGGATTGAACTCCATCTACAATATCAACTTCCACCTTTATGCTTCTTTACGCTTTATTGGGTGTTTAACCTACCTTCCTTGTAACTCCCACATCAATCTAGCCCTTGTGCAAGCTTCTAGCTTTAGGATGCAACATCCTTACCTCTGAGGAACCTTCACCAGAGGGGCATTTGACATCACCAGAGGGGGATTTGACATCACCCAAAAATTGGGAGGTCCATTTTCAACTCCATCTTATGAGGATATCCCTCTCCCACCTAAGGGTATTCAGATCCATCCTACTCAACCTCATTCAAGTTTAGGCATTGAAAAGAGTTTTGGAGAAACTCCATAGGGATTGGATTCTCAAAAGTTAAATATTCATTTTTGAGCATTGAAAGGCCAGAATCAGTACTTCCCAAAATTATACACCCTTTTTCATCATTATGTGAATCCATTTGTTGAATATCTTCCTCAATAACTTCCTTTAGACCAGAAGCCTCGCATGAGGGACCTACAAAATCAGATCCTACCTTCTTTCCTCAGAGTTGGTCTTAGTTTTTCTCTGGATTTCTTTTCTTCCAGTTCTTCTTGAAATGGGCCTTCTTGTTTTGGATCATACATGAGACAAGGACATGACCAAAATTATTACAGACTGAACATTTCACTAGTTGATTCTCATATACAATAGGTTGAATCCATGAAAAGAACATTGAAAGTAGATTAATGTGATCCATTTTATTGGATTTAGGGTCCACCATAACACACATACGAGCAAAGACTAGTCTATATTTGGCCTTAGTTGCCAAGTAGATTAGGACTAGCTCACCTATGGCTTTAGCTATTCCTCTTAAGAATATCAGCATGCCAAAGGTGGAAGGGTAGATCAGGTAATCTAACCCACAATGGAACCATATAAACTTTTTGGATTTTGGAATTAAAATTGGGTCCCTATTTTCGTAGAGAGAGTCCTTGCTTTCCAAAGAACCAGGGCCCTCCACCCAAAATATTCTTTGAATCCTCTTCACAGTTAAGCTTAGTGAGGAAAAATTCATTGGAAGCTGCCACAATGTCCAGAGCTCCCTTAGGATTCCACTTAACCAGGGCCCAACATCTTATGGCATCAATATCGGGCCTCCTCCATTGAAATTTACCAGCCAGGTTCTAGGAACCCTCTTCCATGGTGATGGATAAAAGCTCATCCAAAATCAGTAAAATATCCTCTGAAGGAAATAGGTCAAAGATAACCGATGACTTTCTAGCCACAAAACCAAAATTGGTAACCTCAACATACAAACACTTACCTAGAGATGAAAATTTTCCTGTGGATTGGGACCCACCTGAAGATTCGATAGGTGGAGCTCCAAGGGCCCCTAATTTAGGAGAAAACATGACCACTCTAGCCACCTCATCAGACTACACCTCCTGAAATGGGACTCCATAACTTTCTACCTCTTGGGCTTGAATCCCTCTCCCAAGGGTCTCCACCTGATTTCCAACCTTCAGACTATCAGGTACATTCTCCTGCAGAACACTCACCTACCCACCCATGACCACTCTCTCCAAAATCTACACCTTCCTGTCATCTCCCATTTCAAATTATCTGAATCTCATCCTCTCTCCCCCACTGCTTAGATTTTTATTTAGATCAACTATTGATTATTTTAAAATTTTCCACAAAAATCCTCTTACACCACTGCTCAGTTTTTCCTGTAAAACTCTTTGATGCCATTGCTTATATTTTCCATAGAAACCTTCTTATGCTTATATTCATTTTTTTCCACAAAACCTTTGGATGTTGTTGCTCAGATGTTTTCCATAGAAACCCTTTGACGTTGTTGCTCAAATTTTTCCACAAAACCTTCGTATGTTATTGCTCAGATGTTTTCCACAGAAACCACAAAACCCTCAGAAGCCGCTACTCATATGTTTTCCACAAAAACCCTCTAATGCTATTGCTCAATTTTTTTTTTTTAAATCCTCTTACGTTGCTACTCATTTTTTTCCCACATATTTTTTTCATGAAAATCCTCTTATATCATTGCTCAATTTTTACCACAAAACCTTTGCATGCCATTGGTTAGATGTTTTTCACAAAAACCCTCTAACGTTGTTGCTCAAATTTTTTCCATGAAAATTCTTATGTTGTTGTTTAGTTTTTTCCACAAATCCCTTAGATGTTGTTGCTCAGATATTTTCCATAGAAACCCTTTATTAACATTGCTCAATTTTTTTTCATGAATATCCTTTTATGTTGTTGCTTATTTTTTTCCCATAATTTTTTTCCACGAAAATCCTCTTATGTTGTTGCTCAATTTTTTTCCACAAAACCCTTGGATGCCATTGCTCAGATATTTTCCACAAAGCCCTATTATGTTGCTACTCAGTTTTTTCCCATACTTTTTTTCCATGAAATTATTTTTTTCCACAAAACCCTCAGATGTCGTTGCTTAGATATTTTCCACAGAAGCCATCTAATGACACTGCTCAAAATTTTCCCTGCTGCTCAATTTTTTCCCTCAATTTATTTCCATGAAAATCCTCTTATGTCATTCCTCAGTTTTTTCACAAAACCCTCGGATACCACTACTCATATATTTTCCACAAAAACCCTCAAACGACATTGCTAAATTTTTTTCATGAAAATACTCTTATGTTGTTGCTTAATTTTTCCCATAAAAATAAACCAAATTTACTATTGTATTATCATATTTCTTCAACTCTACTAAATATCAATTGAAATATTCTCTCTTGAGAGTGGCTTGTTCTTTGGTTGTCAAAGGGATGGTTGCATATGATAAATCTAACTAAATGGATCCTCCTAATTGTTCGGCCCAATTCCTGGACAATAGTAAGGAAAATAAGGGATCTACATACATGACAAATACATCCATAACTATTCCTTTCTTGGGATATTGGTCTAAGAAGACAAGTAAACCAGTAATTATTCCAACTCAAGGTACTTGTCTACTATCCATTACTGATATGGGAGGGGAATTCTGGTGCATGTCATGCCTAGTTGATCAACTACCTACTTAGGCATAATATTATGGGATGCTCCACTATCTAACATGCAATTGCGGATTACATATTGATCCCCTAAATCTAAAGTGTATCTGAGGGATATGTAGAATGTTATGACATAATATGGATTTTTGGATATAGACATGGGACCGTTTACTATTGAAGCACTACATATATGATTTTTTGTCTGATCTACTAGTCCAAAATCTTTACACACTTGATCTCTATACTTTGGAATGGTCTTTAATTCACCAAAAGTGATATTGTTTTTTTGTTTGGCTAACTCTTATCTAGCATCATATTCAATTTTTTTGACTTCTGTACTTTTACTTGAATCTTTTGCCTTTTGTACTTCAATTTTTGCTTCTATATTAGGAGTCACTTGTTTGTTATTTGGATTTTTAGCCACTTTCTCTTTGCTTTGATTATGTGGATATTTTTTTTCCTTACCCTCAACCATATCTGGTCCTATTTGTTTCTCAAATTTACTGCATGAATTATTTCTAAAGATTCTACTTCTTCAGTTGTGGGTATTATTTTACCCTACTTCATTCTCTCAAATTTGTTATCTTGAGATATTTTTAGTATTTCTACATTTTCTAATACAAGGGCCTTAGGTGCTCCTTCTGATATGGGTAATTCACTCATATATTTTTCAAATTGGATATTTCTATCTTCATCTTATTTAGTCCAACAAACATTTATCCTTATCTCATCATCAGATTCATCTTCTAAGTTAATATTAGATCACATGCTAATATATATGCTACAATCAGCTAAATTACGAGGAGCATCATGGGCTAGGCAGTAAAAAGGAAAATTAGATATCACATTGGCTGAGGCTATCAGGTTTAGAACTGTATTTGGATATTTTCGTGCTTCTCTTTTCCTCCAACCATTATTATTGTTCCCATTCATGTTTCCTTCATCAACATTATTTCTATTTTAGCTCTTATTAAAATTTCTCTTAAAGGATGGTCTAGTATCATTCTTGGTTGAGATGATTTAGCACTCTCACCTTTCTCCATCTCAATATTGGATAGTCTATTATTCATAGTGTTGAAAATTTTATTCAGTTGATTTGATAACCTTTCTATAGGATCTATCTCATTTTTCTTCAATAAAGAGAATTCAACTTTTTTAGGTTTCTTATATATTTGATTTTGACTTTGATCAAAGGAATATGACTCCATTTTTCCACTATCTATCATATTTATATCAATCTTGATGGCTTTCTCCATGCATTCATTGATAGTATTAACCTTTTGTTGTCTCAATTTATAATTGAATTCTCCAGGAAATGCATTCTTGTAGAAGGAGATATATTGGTTATCGTTGGACCTCAAAGTTATAGGGATCTTATTCCTGGTATTGAAAAAATTTCTATTAAAATCTTCTACGAATTTATTTTCCTTTTTTTTTCATAGTGGCTAGCCTTGTTAACAGAGACTACTCATTCTTTCTTTCTCCATATTTTTTTAGGAAAACTTCTTCCATGGTCTGAAAATAAAAAATATGATTATATGTGAGGTAGTTGAACTAGTCTCTTGCATCCTTCTATAATATTTGGAGGAATAACCTAAGAATTATGACCTCTTATTCAACCTTGAGACTATCTAGTGCATATAAGAAACTCTTGATGTGATCTTCTCCTGTTACTACACTATTTATTTGGAATTTAGGTAGGTATTTTTGGGCCTTACTAGGTAAGTCATGCAAATTAGGGGGCAATATAAAATGCCTATATCTATTAGTTCTCCATGTTTGAAGGTTTTGGTTCTTATTATTCTAATTATTCTAATTGCTATTAGGTGGGAGATTGACCATAGTAGTTATAGGAGTAGTGCTAACAGATTTTTTAGTAACACTAACAGTGGAAGGAGTAATGGGAAAAAAAGATCAGAATTATCTATAGAAATACTTTTCTTACAATATTTTCTATTGAAATAAGATTTATTTTTATATACAACACTTTTTGGAACTGGTTTTTTCTAGGTATGGGTAAATACTTCTGGGTCTTCAAATTTTGGGAAGAGTTGTTTACCACTTATTCTTGTATGCACTAGGTCAGATCATTGATTCTTCTATTCTTCAGGTTCATTCAGAGTCACTAGCATCATGGTGCAAGATAATCTCACTCTGGCTAATATTGCTTAGCCTTAGTATTCTCTCAATATCTCAAGAGTACACAAATGTATTACAAGATACAAAAAGACTCACAACAAATGATGATGGTAAATTAAAATACCATTGAGATATAAACTTAGAGAAATAATATGTAGTCAACACAGAAGTTCATCCTTAGCAATGGTGCTAGAAAACTATTGGTGTAAGTTGACAGGTTGGTATGATAAAAATATCATATGGCAATAACCTAAAAAAATACAAATAATCACAAAAGGCTATTCCCGATAATGGTGCCAAAATAATATTATGGGAAATTTAGAAATCCTTAAAACATGGTTTTCACATTGTCTAATTTCTTATATCATAATCAAATTTGCAAGATCTAGTAAACTTGACTCTTTAACCTAAAAATAATAAACTCTAAGAAAACCAGGTTGGATCAGGATACCCCATAATGAGCCTAATTAATCAGTGTTATTTATGCTCAACCAAATTTAGTGTATTATCATATTTTTATCATATTGATCAAGCTTCCTAGCCATAGCTTTAACATTGTGGATAGGTGCCTTATCTATTAGGTAGTTATAGCAAAGATTTAAATTATCATGAAATAAACTAAAAATAAAGGAGAAAATGACTCATTTATAACCATTCAAATTATGTAATGAATACAAATAATTAACCAAAAAAATAAATCTCCATTCATATATTCAAATAATGCAACACATAAATGGGAAACATACACATTGGTCAATGCATTGCAAGAAGGAAAAAATTGGAATTCTGTTTTAAATTTCAAAATATTTTACAATATGAGTTTGGTAGGGTGCCAAGATCTTCTTGAAATTCAATATAACTATTCACTCTCTTTAAATGATGTAACATAGGAACCACAAATCTTCATCCTAATGAAGTGATAAAGAGCCTCAAATTTTTGATCCAACTACTAGAAATGATCTTAGCTAATCAGATAGATCCTCTACAATTCCTACGCAAATGGAGAGGAATAATAAGATTAAGACAAAGAAAAGATACACTAAGGTAATAAAATCGGCCTAAATATAGAGCACTCTAGTATACCTCTGTTGTAAAAATTTTACTATGAAATGCTTGATGATGAATTATGGTTGTGATAGCTCCTTTTGTAGCCTAGATATCCAAATTTTTATTACATATTCTTGGTGCAGGTTTATCCATGTGTGCCTCCCTCTACCATTCATTCCTCATAGTGCATTCCAGCAAAATATTAACTATCCTAAACTATCCAAAGGCTAATGCTTCAGCTTCCTTGGTTCTAACTTCCTCAAAATGAAGGCATTATTCATCTAACCTAGTGACTTTCTCATTCATTATATTTTTTTATGGTGGGGCCAGTGATGACCTCATATTATTTGCATTTAAGTCTTTAGACTTATTACCAAACCTCATACTATGCATAGTATGGAAATCCATGATAAAACAAGAGAAGATGCCCAAAAAGAAGCATAATGTGGTGTATTTACAAGTGAATTAAAAGAAGAAGTGCAAATATATTGGAGGTAGGGAAGAAGAGAAAACTAAAAAATATAATTGGAGGTACATAAATTAAGAAAACTACCAACAACAATGTACCTCCATCACTATATTCTATTGTGGTGCAAGAACATTTCCAAGGTAGGCAGATTACCAAATTTTAGGAAATAATCTATATTTATGCTGCTTTTCTAACATTGCTAAACATAAGTTTATTGCACTATCCACGTTCCTCTTTGTAGCCTCATAATTGCATACTCAACTTCATTTATGATGTTAAAATATTCTCTTTATTCTTAGATGGGTGTTCTTCCTTTATATAGATTTGAGTTGAGGGATGAGATTTCATCAACTGATGAATGTATAATTATACCTTTGGATCCTGAAGATATTTGACTTAATTTGAACTAGTGTTCACACATTACTAACCACATCCAATACAACCTATGATATTCCTACTTGTTCATTAAGTTTGCCTAGGTAATTTGAGATCTTCCTTGTTGCCTTTGAATTCTTATAAGTTCTTTTAATTTGAGTCTATCTTCATCGTGTTTGACATGGTCTGGGATTTGCAGTATTTTCCCCATGCTTGGGATGTTAGGCAATTGAGGTGCACTAGGAGACACCATGATTTCATTTTCTTATAACTTATGTGATTTGTAGAAACTAGAGTGTTCAAATTATTCAAAATTTGATTTTATTTAATCTTGTAAAATATGTTTTTGCATCCCGAGTTGTTACTTCATGGTTGTGTTACAAGAAATCAATATCATGATGGGTCTAATAGATCCACTCCTCATCGTGTCAGATATTGATTAGTGCTCAGTTGATTCAGCAAGATATTTTTTTTAAATGGGTGTTTATATTCTACTTATTTTCTTGGATGGAGGACCCACCAAATATTTTTATTTTAATGTAGCTTCGCTTCATGTATGCTACTGATCGATCGATATTCACTGTCCATATCTCCCCGATAGAATGCTTCAAGCCATCAATATCCAATTGACCAAATGGCCTTTTTATTCCTTCTTATCACAAAAATATCAGTTGAATGCCTTTCATTATTTTTTCCATCGATCAAATGACCCTAAACTTTCTTTTCTTACCTAGAAGCTCTCGACCAAATATTTTCACTGTAGCGCATGGAACGATCGATCGTTTATTGACTATTTATCATGTCCTGACCGAATGGCCTTGACCACCCATATTTTTTGGCTGAATGGCCTTACTTTTTCTCTTAATATTCTATTTCATGCTTAGACCTTGTGATTACACATTTGACTCTAGGGGAAAACTTGCAAAACTTAGACCTTATGGGATTTATTATAATTTTGTGATGACTCATGAAATGGGATTAAGCCGTAGAAAATCTTAGGACATTACCATGAATACCTCAATGTTGGACTTAGGTGGGGTCAAATATACAAATATGTTGCTCAAAATAAAATTTTATTGACCTTAGCCTAAGAAAAATTAGGTGGATATGATAAATAATATATTGTAGCTTGCATAGATCCTTGGGAACCCTTAGACTTAGGGATTTTACATTCATTTTGACAATTGGATTCATGGTAGACCTTAGATAATTGGATATGATTTATGCAAAAGAAGAAATACATATGGTAGCAACATGAATGCCACAAAAAAAATCAAAGTTATGCATACCTTAGCACCTCCTTTTGACTTGTGCACCCATTGACCTAGCCTCGGTTGATAAGTTTTAGCCTTTAACTTCATTCGGTTGAATGGCCTTGGCTCACTTCAACTTTTGGTTGAATGGCCTTAGTCATCTTCCTCTTTGACTCATTTCATTGGGGGGATGTTTATTAACATTTTTTTACTTTGACCCTTAGGTAGCTCCCTTTGACCTTTGTTGACTTCACTTTGACCTTTACATCTCTGCCTCTCATTTCATTCTACCAAATGACCTTTATTTTTGTTCTTCTGGTGAGTTGATGTCATGCATAACTTTTTCATGTTTGGTTGAATGGCATTTTCTCCTTTAGCTTCGATCGATCGAATGGTCTTGGTTCACTTCAATTCGATCGATCAAATAGCCTTAACCCCATGTTTGGAATCTTGATTTACAGATTTAACCTTTGGGGAATTTTTGGTTTTAAGAAAGATTTAGGAGAGGGGTAAATGCAAAATCAATCCTTAGTAATGATGACCTTTAACATTAGACAACTCGATGCATGGGATTTTTGAATTAGACTCTAACTACATGGAATATTTTAATATGGTAAAAAGGGATAATGTATATGGACACTCAAAAATCATTTGGCCAGATCACATGACTTAGGTTAAGGGATAAGCTTAAATTTTGTGGGTTAGATCTTAGAATTTACATGGACCACCGAATCTGACAAAAAACATGGGGAAATTATTTCAACAACAAGGATACCCTTGAGACTTTAGTAAAAAATAGAAATAATGCATACCTCGAGTGGAGCATTGAATTTGAATAGGTGATTTGATTGAGGCTTCGATTGATTGACCTTTTGGACTTTTCATGGGTTCAGTCGATTCAATTCAATTTATGGATACACTTTTAGCCGTTGGATCGAGGTCATAAAAAATATTTCACTCGATTGCATTTATTCCTTTGTATTCTTGCACAGGTCGATGAGTATCTCCTTTCAATAGAGTGATTTTAGCACCAAGCTTAGAAAAATAGGATTTAGGCTAAACACTTTGTCTTAGGGAATAATTGATGAATTTTTTAGGCCAAATGAAGAAGGTACATGAATTAATGGTCCTCTAACTATATGGGGGAATATTTTTAGAATGGCCTCAAACAACAAAATGAACTTAGAAACAAGCTAAGGTTTTAATGGCCTTATGGGATAAAATATTTATGGGGGTATCCTAATTTATTTTGAAACCTTGATACATGAGAGAATTAATTATTTTGAAGACCTACAATAGGATAAGGGGGCTTATTAAAGCATAAAAATTAAATAACCTATGGGTTATTGTAATCTTCCAAGGTTATGGTTAGGTGGAAACAAATGGATGTGAGGGTGTATGATATGATGGAAAGTGAAACTTTAGGTTATGGATTATGGTATGAATGGTGATGTGAGAATTTATGAAAAAATAAGTAGTGAATGAATGAATTTGTGAAGGATATCCTTTCAAAAAATATTTTCATTTAGTGATAAACATTACGCTAACCTAAACCTCATAATAACAATGGAGACCCCTTAGACTAATGTAACTTTCCCATGACATGACATTTTTTCTAAATGAATATTGCACCCTAAGATCACCTAGACATCAAACTTTGACAATTTTTTGAAAAATTGAGTAGACTAGGTTGTAACTATGGAGTACAACATAACCTCAACTACCACCTACATAATAGTATCAACAACCACCATTGCAATAATACTATCAACCACAGCCACCACCCACATACAATAATGCCAATAGCTTTTGCCATAATAGTACTATTGGCAATAACCTTTGCTCATGCCACAACATTAGCAACAACTACACACACCATAAAATCAACAACAACCCCCCATATAGAACCAACAACAAAAACAACCACAATAACCTCTGCCCATGCCACATCATCAATAATAACCCATCCAAAATCAATAAGTCATTCCACATCAACATCAACATCAACAACAACCCATCCAACATCAACAAGTCATCCCATATCAACATCAACAACAACCCATCCAACATCAACAAGTCATCCCACATCAATACCAACAACCACCCATCCAACATCAATAATAGTACCAACAACCACCCCTCACATACCAACAACCATTTAACCAATATTCATTGATTCACCTCACCTATGTCTAGAACCCATCTATGTAATACAACCAATATCCATCCTCAGGTTTCCATGTTGGCACATATCATACAATCATCCAAACCATCCCAAACATATTTTAAATATTGATAAACAAGATTGATAGTTTATCATTATAATTTGTGGACACTGGATATTAGAAACCAATGCTTAATCAACTATAGAATTACCAAATTCACCCTTTTATACCATTGCCACCATATTTTCCCTATTCGTAATACCAAAATTTGAAAAAATAATGGGAAGGAGGACCCCCAAGATCACATAAGCTCATTTATCAATACGTGCTACCTTATCAACAAGATTGATACCCTCATGCTTTGCAATTTTTTGCTATCACTTGGGGGGTGCCTTCGATTGGTTCAACCATTTGCCTAGACATATATTATATACTTTTGAGCAATTGGCCAACTTGTTTTTGGAATGTTTCACCATTATTGTTAAAATAAAAATGATATTCATAGATCTGTACAACCTTTATTAATTTGATGATGAGTCTATCTTCGACTATGGTGCATGATAGAGATTTGTAATAATCAAACTACCCTTCGCTCTCCCATCATAGAGATGACTCAATTATTCATGAGGAGTTATTTTAAACTAATATCATTACTACTATAACTCCAACAATATCACACATTCAATGAAGCTCTAGAAAAAGCTAAGACAATTGAGGACATTAAGATACAAGAGGGTGAAATAAAACTAACAAATAAGGAATGGCCAAATAAAAATTCTAAGGATATTTCTAACAACCAATAAAAATCCAATCAATTCAATCAAATAGTATTGAGCAATCGAAGAGTGCCTAATCAACAACCACATCAACTACAGTAAGTGTAACTACAACAAGAACAATATCCATCACAACGATAAACCTACAACACCATGCCACCTCCTCCACAACTGCAAAACCCCTAACCACACAACTGCAACAAGCATCTTGCTAGACCCTCATAAAATTTTACTCCATTTCCTAAGCCCTACTCGATAATTTTTAATGACTTTATGAGGCACATACAATATCATTGCCAAAAGTAAAACCAAAATATCCCAACAGGCCTAAGCCCACATCATACAAGGAATATCACCATTGCACATACATAGGTGTAGGATCATGACATCAATGATTGTATTTCCTTCAAACATTTGGTCCAAGACCTTATCGAAAAGGGGGGCATTGCCATAGATAATCTATTCATGCTACCCAACAAAAATATTGGTATTTATTAGGACCCCTTGCCACAAAATGGGTAAAACAAATAATTTCAAGCACCACCAACAACCAACACTCCTCCAAACCAAGTTAACCACCTCAACACCATGCAACACCATAATTTTGTAGGGATGATCCATATCATTGCTTGGAAAAAACACTATCTTGAATGATATATCCCATCGAGTATTTCTCCCAACATGCTAACATCCTCTACTATGCCATCCCCACCAGTGCAGGTCATATTGCACCCCTCATGACTATTTATATCTCTCAAAAACTACCTAACATAGAGCTAAGATGTCATCTACCAAACTTTCAATTTATGAGCTCATACAATAGTCACCCCCACATTGTGAGGTATTGATGGAAATAATTAAATCTATTGACCTTCACATGCAAAATTCAAACACATTCACAAATTTTATGGGTAATGTTAAAACTTACATGGAGCCTATAATCACCTCCTATGATTATGATATCAAGACATTACCAATAGAAGTGTTAGATCCTTCACTGCATATAGTAACTCTTATCAACCATAAGCCATTTAAATGAGTTTTGGTTGACATAGATTCTTCGATAAACATCATATCATCCATGGAGTGAACATCATAAAATCCATGGTACTCCAACACCTCCACCTGCCACTCTCACACATAGCCTCATCCACCTTCACTCTACGGGCCTTCAATGATGCATTGTGCTCAATACTTAATACATTCATTCTACCTATTTAAGTAGGTGCAAAGACTATTCTTACTTTGTGTCACATCCTTGAAAGAGAAATATAGTAAACTATCTTGCTTGGAAGACCATGGATTCGATATATGCAATGCACCCCCTCAAAATTACATCATTGTCTCAAATATGTGCATGAGGGTCATATACATTGCATCCCCACTAATGAGGAACCTTTCAAGTATTGTAACTTGATTTCCAATCTGTATGAGCCATCACTACCATCCACACATATATACCTCACCCTAACCTTACCTAAACCAGCCCCCAACTAATATCATCATACCTTGACCCATACTTTTTGCCACTAATTTCCCATCTGTCATCCTAACCTATATCATCCAATTCCCATTTACCCCATTCTGCCACACCCAACTCATTACATCACCCTAATTGCTTTGTACAATCCATAGCCTCCATTACCATCTTACCATCCATCCATCTATGCTTCCATATAATCCCATGTTATTAGGCAAAGCCAACCTCATTCCAACTAGTTTTTGTCTTCACAAATTTCTCCCTTTCATCCATACATCCATCCCATACCTTCCATAAACACCCAACCACTTGCAAACAACCCACCTACACATACACTACCACATCCCCCACCTCCCTCATCTATTGATACCTTTCCCACCAACCTTGAACAACCACAAATAATTACCCACTACCTTCATCCACTAAAGCCCAAAATATACCTTCCACCATGCAACTCGAGCTTCCACCTCAACAAATCACTAGACAAGTTACCGTAACTCCTACCTTCATCTTTGTCGAACCTCAATCTGCCATAGTGTCCCAAGACATTTCTTTTCCACATATCCTAATCCACTGCCAGTGTCAAATACATCTACCATATATCCATCCATACCAAACATTATCCTAGTTTCATACACAACATCACCTCAACCAAAAGAGGGTGTTGAACCAGCTCCAGCATCCCCTCCCCAAACTACATAGGTTGTAGTCCACATAACCATTCTAGGAATAGGTGAGTATCTAGTACACAACATCATATTTATACCTTTCATAATTGAATCAATTAGATATTTTGGATGCCCATGCATAGGCACCATTATTTCCATGGGTCTTGCATCTAATGCTACACATTCGAGTGGTTACCTCTTCTGATGTCCCTCAGGATGACAAACCTGAATCACCATTTTTAGTGATGTCGACTTCCTAGAAAATACCTCCTTTACGCTTTGATATTTTTTATTCTCCCATTGGAGAGGATTTGGGCTTGGTCACTACGAGCAAGGAGCTCACCACATTATTAAATCAAATTATCAGCTCCTTGAGAAAAAGTTTGAATAGGGTACGATATCCATTCGCTACATGATCCTTTGATAAACATTTCCAATGCATTACCCTCTATTTTGAAGAGAATAGATATGATGAGTACATTGATCCTGAGTGTATTATTATCCACCAAATGGTTTCTTCCAAGTTGTCACTATTCCCACCATTCACTTATAACCTATATCCCACCTGACTCGTTGCTTTCTTCGTCTATCGTTCATCATGTTGACATGTGTGATTCTAGGCCACCCATTTTTGAAAATGTAGTGGATGGCATCCACCTCATTCCCACTCCTCACCAATTAGGGGAATATTCCCACATGCTCATCGAAGATACTATTGACATAGACCTTAGTGACGATCTAGAACACCTTCAAATTGTTAAACTTGGAGAAAGCCTTTCTACTAAAGAATGGGTCGAATTTGTCACCTTTCTCACTAAATACAAACAAGTGTTTGCATGGTCTTACAAAGATATGTTGATCCTTGACCCTAATTTAGTGGTCCATAATCTCATCCTGAGCTTGGATGCAAAACTAATAAAGCAAAATATATATAAGCTTCATCCTATCATTGCCCTAATGGTTAAAGAAGAGTTACAAAAATTACTAGATGTGGGTTTCATTCAGCTCATCAACTACCTAGAATGTGTTTCTACTATGGTACTCATTAGCAAGCCTAACCAAGGGGATACACATTTGCACATGTTTTTGCGATCTCAATAAATCATATCATAAGGATAAATTTCTAGTTCCAAATATGGATACACTCTTGGATTCTACTTCTGATCACAAAATGCTCTCCTTAATGTATGGTTTCTTAGGGTATAACCAAATTTGAGTTAACCCCAAGGATCAACATAAAATAGCCTTCACAACACCTCGGGGGATATTTTGCTATAAAGTCATGCCATTTGGCCTTAAAAATATAGATGCAACATATCAACATGCCATGGCTTATATCTTCCATGATTACATGCATAAGATAGTGGAATATTATGTAGATGATCTATTGGCCAAATAAAAAATGCGTTATGACCACATAAGTGTTTTGTGTAAGATATTTGATCGGTTACTCAAACACAAGGTGATAATTAACCCCAAGAAGTGCATTTTTGGTGCCACATATAGAAAACTGTTAGGGTTTATAGTCTCTAAACAAGGTATCAAATTTAACCTGAATAAAGTCAAAGCAATCATCGAGATGCTACCCCCTACAAACCTCAAAGAGCTACAAAGTTTACAAGGAAAAATCCAAGTGATCCATTGCTTTATCATGTAAATATCCAATAAATATAGTCCTTTCAACCAAATATTGAAAAAGGGATCACCTTTACAAGGAATCAAGAGTGTCAAGACACTTTTGATACCATCAAGAAATATCTTTCTTCCCCACCTTTGTTGATGCCACATCGATTAGGTTTCCTATTTTATTTGTATATATCCACTATGGACTTTGACCTTGGTACCATGCTAGAACAAAATAAAAAATAAAATAGAGAGCAATCCATCTATTACATCAGTTGAACATTGGTGACCTATGAAACCAAGTATGGATATGTAAAAAATCTATGCCTACCAATTGTCTTTGCCACACCTATATGAATAGCAGAACTTCCAAATGGATAATGCTTCTAATAGAAGTCAATCTTGA
Source organism: Wollemia nobilis (assembly GCA_028583015.1). Taxonomy (NCBI): domain Eukaryota; kingdom Viridiplantae; phylum Streptophyta; class Pinopsida; order Araucariales; family Araucariaceae; genus Wollemia; species Wollemia nobilis. Next base: position 5,820,864 of record JAQPPZ010003223.1, read on the forward strand.
GTTCATTAGCTAAAAATCCAATAAGATCTAGGTAATCATAGATCAACTCACTAAAGCTCTATTACCAGATGAGCACCCAATTATTATTGAGTCGCTTTATGAAAATGTATTCAACATCATAGAGCAAGAGAAAAATTCTGAATAGGAGGAGGTTGATGTTGTACTTTTATTTGATGGTTCCAACTATGAATTAAGGCAAGGTGTTAGAGTTGTATTCCTCATGCCTCAAGGAGCTCCTATGCCCTTATAATTCAAACTCAACTTCCCTTGTACTAATAACAACATAGAATACAAAGCCCTAATCCTATACCTCCATACTGCTATTGCCTTAGGTATTAAACGAATAAACATTTTTGGTGACTCCCAATTCATTGTCTATCAAGTTAAGGAGATCTAACAATGCAAAGACCCAATCTTGAAGAAATATAAATATATCATTGATAAGCTTCTTAAGCACTTTAATTGGTATGAGATTTATAGCACACCTAGGTTGTAAAATCAATTCATAGACACCATGGCCTCTCTTGGATCACTTATACCATATCCTATCGATAGCACTACATGTATCAAAATAAAAACCCTATATCAATCAGTTATTGAACATGAATCATATCAAACAAAAGAGAATGTAAACTTGATTCAAAAAGAGTCATACAATGATAACTTCTCGTAAATAAAGGACTTTATAAAAATGGGTACTCTACCTAAAGAGCTATCCTCAATTACTAAATGCATGTTCAAGAAAAAAGTGATTGTTACACACTCTTGGGGATATCCTTTATCATCGTAGCTTTGATGGTATCCTCTTATGTTGCCTTAAATTGTAAGAGGTAAACTGGGTCATTGCTTAGGCACATTATGGGATGTGTGGAGGTCATTTTAGTAGGATGGCCATCGAAAAGTGTATCTTACACATGGGTTACTATTGGTCCACCATAGAATGTGATTGTTGTACATATGTCAAGAAATGTCCAAAATATCAACATCATGCCAACTTAACCCATGTACCATCATAGGTATTGCAACCAATTTAAGTTCTTTAGTCATCACCTTATAGGAAATATATCTCCTCCTTCCTTGGGATACCATATGTTCATCATCATAGTTATTGAGTAATTTACCAAATGGGTTGAGGCAATTCCTCTTACTAGTATGACTGGACCTTGAATCACGAAGTTCATACTTCATCACATCATCTATCATTTTGGTATACCATCAAAGATCATTTAGGATTGTAGCACCCTAAAATTGGCGCAATAAAATTGCAATAATTACATTCACCTTAGTAAATAATTTAAAATTCAAATTTAACCTCCCAAACCGCCCGTTAACCGTCGAGAAATCCGTTTCCCCCTTTTTCGTGCCATTTTTAGAGGTTGTTTTGACCGTTTGACGATATCGTCGCCGATCAGACGATATCGCCCCAGATTTGACGATTTCGTCTGGACTAGGACGTCCGAGACGATCTTGTCGCAAAACTGAATTTGCAAAGTTGGAATCTGTTCCAACGGGTCTCCAATCCGGGCAGAAGCGTGTCTGCGCCGTTGGGACCCTCCCCCCGTTGGAGATCTCCCAAATTGGGATGATCTCCAACCTCCTAACTACTCCCCCTAAGCCTATTTAGTCTCTAGGATTTTCCCTTCCCAACCCCTGGCCGAAATTCTCTGCAAATTGATTCCCTCTACGTTAAAGCATCCCAATCTTGCATTTGCATTAGATCTATACCAATTTTATTGTAGGTACATCACTATTTTTCAGCCGGAGCCAGCACCTATCGTCGTCGATGAACCTATTCAGATCGGAGGCGAACCTGTCGAATTCGAGGCGATTTCGTACTGATGCGAGACGATCTCGACTACAGTCCGTATTAAGGCAATCAGTGCCTGAAGTTTGCGTTCCTCAATCCCTTTTCTATCATTTTATTCTGCAAATTAGATAATCTATTCAGTATTTTATATTATCTTGCATTTGGAGTTCACCCATTTAGATTAAGTGCATAATTAAATCTTAATTATCATCAAATTAGCACAATTCATTTTTGTTTCTGTGTTTAAGTTGCAGTTTGATAACATTGCTGCCATTTTATATCATTTCCCTCTGTTAGCACTGTAGTATGTTTTGTATTTTGCATCTATTTTCGGTTTTGCAGGTCTCTGACGAATTCGTCAGATCTCAGATGATCTCGTCTGATTGCAGATGATTCTGTCGAATCTCAGACGATCGGGACTGCTTCAAAATCAGAATCTTCTTCAGACATCCGGATCAGGTATTCATCATTTGCATTCTATAAATTCTCTATTTTAATTTTGTAAATCTATTTTTTGTATTCATTGAACTTGCATTTTCATATAGAGTAATCTAGATGCATTCGGCCAAACCTAGGATATGAATGCTTAAGGTTAAAATGAACACATTTAAACACATTCCAAAACCTAGGCGTGGAAGCTGTCGTTAAATGTTTCCTGGTGAACCCACCATCCATCGAAAAATCATCAAAATACACCTCCCTTGAGAGGCGGGACCTTCGCAAAGTCCTCTCAGTCCGAGGTACCGCACCATCCTTTTCCCATCCTCCTTCCGGGCACGGATCCTATAGCTTGAAGGTAGGGATGCGAAAAATTTGGAGCGATACATTTTGGTGAACCCGACGTGAATGCATTATAAACCTTTTGAAAACAAAAACAAAAATATATATATATGTATACAAGAAAAACAAAAACAAAATCATCATTTCAAGTTTGTATGTTTTAGATTCAATTCTAAATAGTAGATGTTAAATATTACTTTTAGAAGTACTAAAGAAACCATGAGTTTTTACTCAAATCAATATGAGCCCATTAGTAATGTTGGAAGAATTCAGCCAAATACATTTGTTGATTATGATCAACCTCATCCCTATTCAACATCACCTCCATCACACTCTTCTCATTTTTCATCCATAACCCAACAAAACAATCCCTTTGCCAATCCTCTTCATAACGATATTATCTATTCTCCCATATATCCATATTATGTCTATCAATCCACATATAATCCTCCACCACCTTTTCAATACTCTTCTTTCAATACAACACATCCATTTCAACAAGAAAATACTTATTCTTCCAATTCTACCATGCACTCACCTCATACATCGCAATCTTCCTATCATCATTCTACCCATAATAAAGAAAGTAGAGGTGAGAAACCATTAGGTCCTTTTATGACGAAATTCCTAAGGCATTTATCAAAAACCTCTCAAAAACCTTCATCACGTAAATTTACTAAGCTCAATCAACCAATGGATATAATTCTCAAGTATTTACTTGACACAAATAAGATTGAACTCCCTTCCATAAGACAACTTGATACCACAACAGATTGGTTTAAACCTGAGCTACATTGTGAATATCATAGAGTAGATGGACATATGACACAAAATTGTAAAGATTTAAGATGTGCAATTCAAGATTTGATTGATAAGGGTCTTTTTAATATAAAGGAATTACAATCTACAACTGATTATAAATCTCCAGTAAACAATCAAACTCCTACACAACAAATACCAATAATCAATCAAGACATGGAGATCTCCCAAGAACCCCTATTCAATTATCAACAACAAGAAACCAATCAAATATTGCATGTTAATGTGTCCCATCATGATGATATTATTAATATTGTAACAAAAACTACAAATGAGCAACCTCAAGTTCAATCAACTCAATCCGATATTCAAGATATGGATTCCTCATTTGACCAACCTTCAAAACTATCTTTGGCTCTAGAGAATGATCCAAAATGGAATGTAAGCATAGAAAGCTCATCTTTAGAATCAAAATCTCAATCTGAAATCCACTTTGATAGCCAACAACAAGTGATTAATCCTCAAGCAAAGATATCCCTTTTAGAAGTATTACAAATTTATCACAAGGAAATTTTGTTCAAAATACCTAGCCAACAATTTGTTCCTCATCATATTTTCTCTAAGAACATAATTAATGGTGTAAACCCTCTTGAGGTTAACCATATTTCATTCTATGATGAGGATATTCCTTCCTCTACTCCACAAGAAGACTCCTATCTTTACATTATCAGGATCTAGTAAAGAAACACTTGTTAAAACTATCATGGTAGATAATGACTCCTCTCTTAATTTATGCACTTATCAATTATTCCAAAAACTCAAATCAAAGGAAGAAGATCTTAATGAATCAAATGTTATTATAAAATCTTTTAACAATGAAATTCAAGAAGCTCAAGGTACTATAATTCTTCCCCTTAATATTGGATCCAAGATCCTGGATACTTTATTCTATGTAGGATATTGTCCTTCACCTTACAACCTACTTCTCCAGAATCCTTGGATTCATACGATGAGGGTTGTCCCTTCCACTCTTCACCAATGTTTGAAGTTTGAACTTGCAAATAAAATTGTTACCATACATGGTGACCCAACACCATTTGAAGAATATTTAACGGTTGAAACATCAAGTTCTATACATTCTCTATTATCACAATTATCTTCTATCCATCACTTTTCTTCATCCATATATGATCATCCTTGTTTACCAAATAACATCCATGCATATCTTTCACATATACTTTCTCCATCTTATCAAGACTTGGAATATAGTGATAAGAATGAAGAACTTTCTTATATTTCTGACATTTTATTTTGTAACATGATCAATTTTACACATATAAAAGTCAAATCTTTTGCTACATTATTCTACATTATAACAAAGCTTTTGTTATCACTACCTTTTATTCATCACCTTTTATTCTTACCTTCACCTCAACCAGATTATCCTTCAAAACCTCCTTTGATTTTGAAGCAACCTTAGACATGCTATACTCAAATAACCTTGTATAGTGTATATAGATCATCTTGTATATACCACCAATTTCAATTCATAAATTAAAATCAAAATACAAAAAAATCAAAATCCTCAAAATCTTCAAAAAAAATACAAATGCAACTAAGGACCTTAAAGGTAAATTTGAGCCCAATTGGCTTGGACCATACATTATTACTGCTAAATTTGAATCAGGAGCATATAAATTATCTACCTTAGATGGTAAAGAACTTAAAGAACCCATGAATATTTTGCATCTTAAACGTTACTATGCATAAATTTGGTCATTTCATCCATGTATATATTTGTTCAAAATTATTATCTTATATTTCTTTCAAATTTATAAAAATCCAAAAACATCAAAAATATTCATAATCATCCAAAATCTTCAAAACTATCTATTGCATTTATTTAAAGCACTTGTTAAATTTTTCTACTCAAAATCATAAAAAATCAAAACAAAAATCAAAATAATGATAAAAATACAAAAGCTATATGCTTGACTCTTTCGAAACCAAAATAAAATAAAGAAGAAAGAGAGAGTCAACATTCTCAAAACTTTCTCAAAAATCATTTATATATATTTTCTTACAATTATTGCAGTTATATGTTTCAACTTATTTTGGATAAATTAGCATTTATTTTGAATCCCTCACTTGCACACTCACAACAATAAATATCTTGATTTTATCTGGCATGATTACTAATCTCTCTTATATCAAAGTCCACAAAATTCAATTAAATAAAGTTTGAGCATAGAGAATTGATCTTGTTATTTACTTAAACCAAGCACATCTTTTCACAATAAAATGATTATATTTGTAATTTCCATGTTTTGCTACATAGTAGAAGTGATTTCTTGAGCGAAAAGTTTCCCCTGCTATCCTATCATGCACATGGTCTAGAATCTTTGAGAATTGGCAAAAGGACAAGCTCACCCCTACCCAGAATAAAAATCCCTTGCTCTACAGCTAATCCGAGCAAGTATCCCTAGCAAAGAAAAAGAAAAAAAAAGTTCAAGAAAAAGAAAGAGAAAGAAAAATGTTATTCTATATCATTCCAGCAATATTCCAAGCATTATCAAGCAAAAATACAAAAGAAATACAAAAAATAAAAAGAAATCAAGAAAGCAATAAAATCCCTTTCCCTACCCTTTGAAAAGAAAAGAAGGGTTGATGAGCTTGAATCCCTGGAATTCTCAATTATTCGAAAGCTGTGAGGTAAGCCCCATAACAGGTGGTTTGTGCCCAACCTGCTTGGCCTTGGGTAACTCCTAGCGTGGTGATATGTCTGTCACATTAGCGACCTTCTTTTGTACAGACCTATGTCTGCTTATGGATTAGCTAGCTCTTGATAATCCGACCTACATAGTAGCCTAGCATGGTTATATGCATCTACATCATGGTTAATGAACACTTATTTGGTTTCTTCAAATCACTTGTATCATAGTATCTTGCTCAAAAACTGGTAAATGAACAATGCAATTGCACACACATTTGTATTTGAGAGATTTCGTGTATCATTATGATAAATCAAGATCAGAAATGAATTCACATATGCACATGGGATTCCTTATAAATCTAACTTTTATCTTCAAAATAATTTGAAATATTATTTTTTGCAACTTGTTTGAAATAAATCAAGTACAGTTGTTTACCCCAAAAGACAACTATATAATAGAAAAAGCAAACCTTCTTTCAAAAATATACAATCAAAACATATATATATATCTGGTTGACTTTCGCGACGATGGTATAGTTTCAAAACCAAAATTGAAATTTTATGCCTAGCGCAAGTCCTCATTTTCATATTTTCTGTTCATAAAAAAATCAATCATGCAATAAAACTATTTTTCTTTGATTTTCGCGATGATGGTATAAGTCTATACCTACATATTCTATGCCTAGCGCAAACCATTGTAACAATTTTTATTCCCCATTTATTCAAAATCATGAAAACCATATGGCTTAATTCATTATGTTACACAAATTATGCTTTTCCAAAGCAAACACATTTTCATTATTTCATGTCATTATGTCAACCTTCAATTTTGCAATGATGGTATAATTCCTAAAGAATTATCCAAAAATTTATCACCCTTAGGAATTTATGCCTAGCAAAAATCATTTTAAAACATCATTTCATGCACAAACATTTTTATGAAAATCTGAAAACAAACCATCATCATCATCATCATTTTCACTATTGCACCAAAGTCTTAAGACAGTCTCTTAAGCACTCTTTTACTTTTAACAATATTTCTATCCTGGGATTAGCTTGACGACCGAGTGAGCAGCGACTCCATGAAATGGTCTATAATAGCGACAATGTCCTTTGAAATTATTGTTAGAAGTCTCTTTTTATTTTTTTTTTTTTTTATCACATTTCATCATAAACAATCAATTTGTTACATCAGATTATTTCATTTAAAAATATTACAAGCATGACATTCAAATTATAATATCTCCAACGACATAATTACATCCAATTCTCAAATCAATCAATCAAAACATAAAAGCATCATAAGCATACACACAATACAAGTCATATGATCAAAAATATCTCATCTATATATATCAACAACATATGTACATCATCAAAACTAGATTGGTATGCCACAATCTGTACCTCGGCATACTCAATCCTCTATCAAAAATAATCATATAATACAAATGTCAGTCCAACCCTCTAGCCTCGAGAGCCTCTCGAGCTCTCTGCCTCATCTCCTCCCCCGCCCTGAGGTGGAGGAGGTGGCCCCATCGCCGTCTGTGTAGTCCTCGTCCTCGATCGAGACGTAGTCCTCGAGGACCCAATCCTGATAGGGTCAGCAATGCCGGCTGGCAGCTGTACCCTCTGACCCTCTGGCACCATCTGGAAGTAGATGCCCTGGTAGAACGCGGTCTGAGCAATCGACCGTGCCAGCTCCTGTGTGCTCGCCCCTCCGCCCCGTGCCCTGAGGCGTGCAATCTCATCCCGTAGCTGTGACACCTCAGCCCGGTGTTGTGCGGCCGCATCCTGTAGCGTCTGCACTCGAGCCTGCAGACGATCTCTCTCCGCCCGGAGAGTAGCCATCTCGCTACTCTCTCCTGTATCCACACCCTTGCCCTTATCGGGCGATGGTGGCCTCTGTGGAGATGGGGGTCTCGCCTCCCTCCTCTCCCTCTCTCTCTGTCGTGGCCGCTCCTGTGCCTGTGGCCTCCTCGCCTCTCTCCCTCCGTGACCCTGGGCTGCCTCCATCGCCGCCTGGCGTCGCCTCCCTATCCGACGCACAACTGCGTGGATCGGACCCTATGCCCTCGTCATCCGAGGAGGGCGGATGCCTACGTACCAGGCATCGTAGCCATCGGCTACCCCTGCGTCGTCCCCATCCACTGGCTGAATGGGGGCATCATCCGAGTCCTGGCTCCAGAACCGCTGCATGTCCGGAGCCCCGCTAACCGTAGTGTTATCCCGGATAGTCCAGGAAAACTCGTAATCTCTGAGGGATGGGATCCCCTACTATAGACCGAACTGTCTCAAAACTCGGTCGTACCTATGGAGCTCCACCTCTCCCCTCTCCATCCTCAACCAACAAACTCGCCTGATGCGAGCCAACTCCTGTCCATCCTCTGGCCACCCTGGATGCTCCCTCCATGGCCTCCAGGTGATCTGGTCCAGGACTAGGTCATCTAGTAGCCTCCGGGACATCGACAGGTCGATCCGCCGCTGTGCCCCTCTTCGGAGCCACCAGTAGAAGACTCGGGGCCTCTCCCCGTCAATCCCTATCAGAGGAAGCCCTATCGGCCTCCGCATCGCAATGTGCTCCCAGCACCAAACCTGTAGTAGAGATGTCATAACCAGACATCGGTCGCCCTTGTACACGACCCCATACAGGATCCTGTACAATCGGCATAGAACAAAACTGCCCCAAGCAAACCTGTAGCCGTGGTCTCTCATGTCACAGACCACATCTGCCAGCATCCATGGCACCCTGCACCCGCTCTGGTGGCACAGCAGAAGTCCACCAACCACCCCAGCTAGTACCCGTGTGAGTGTAGATGCCCCAGGCATCTGGCGCAGTGCCTCGATGTTAACTCCGCCCTTCTCCAGGGTGAAGCTCGGGTCACCGCACAACCGTCCCATAGCGCGGCCCTGATTGGCCGTAGGAGTAATCAGCCGTCCTTGTATGGGGATTCTCAGAATCCTCCATACGTCCTCCAAAGTGGGAGTCATCTCCCCTGTCGATAGCCAAAAACATGAGGACCCCGGATACCACCTCTCTGCTAGGGCCGTCAGTAGCCCCATGTCTGTAGATACTTGTGGCATTTTTGCCACATGCAGTAAGCCGACCTGTGCCAGCTGATCTCGCTCTGCCTATGTCAGAGCGGCCAAGTCGTCTCTCAACCCTCCATATTTCCACTCCCTGCTCTTTAGTAATCCTCTCTGCAAACATAAACAATAAAACAATAAACAATCATTAATCAACAATTCAAGTAATCAATAATGCAAATTAAAAATTCAACTTTGTGCAATTGATGATATCGCCCACTATTGGACGATATCGTCCCAAATTTGAGCATAATCGTCTCCGATTTCGTAGTTCGAAATCGTCTCTAATTTGATGAAATCGTCCCCCTTTCGACGATTTCGCCCTTGGGCGAAATTGCCGAAATTGAGACGATTTCGTCGAAATCGGGACGATTTCGTCCCGACGACGTCGACGGCCCAAAAACGGCCGCGATGCTCAAAATTCATCTAAAATTCATCTAAAAAACATGTAAAGTTAAAATTAAAGCATTCTAGATCAGTCTGGACTCTTACCCGTAGACCGCGTCGGACCTCTGTCGATCTGTGCGTCGTCTCCACCATTTTTGCTTCCAGAGCTCTAAAACTCAGAAAATGAACAGTAAAAATGAATTAGGGTTTTACCCTATTTTTCTTAATTTTATTCAAAAATAATTTTTTTGCTTTTTCGCGTTTTTACCTCAAACGTTCGATTTGGGTAAAAACACGGAGGGGGCACCATAGTAAGCTGTCGTACGATTCGACCAAGAATCGTCGCCTAAAAATGGGAATAATTTTTGCTTTCTCGTAGATCGAGAAGAACTCATCTTTAACGCATTTTCTTCGGAAAATTCGCTAAAGAGGGGGCAAAATGTAGCACCCTAAAATTGGCGCAGTAAAATTGCAATAATTACATTCACCTTAGTAAATAATTTAAAATTCAAATTTAACCTCCCAAACCGCCCGTTAACCGTCGAGAAATCCGTTTCCCCCTTTTTCGTGCCATTTTTAGAGGTTGTTTTGACCGTTTGACGATATCGTCGCCGATCAGACGATATCGCCCCTGATTTGACGATTTCGTCCGGACTAGGACGTCCAGGACGATCTTGTCGCAAAACTGAATTTGCAAAGTTGGAATCTGTTCCAACGGGTCTCCAATCCGGGCAGAAGCGTGTCTGCGCCGTTGGGACCCTCCCCGTTGGAGATCTCCCAAATTGGGATGATCTCCAACCTCCTAACTACTCCCCCTAAGCCTATTTAGTCTCTAGGATTTTCCCTTCCCAACCCCTGGCTGAAATTCTCTGCAAATTGATTTCCTCTACGTTAAAGCATCCCAATCTTGCATTTGCATTAGATCTATACCAATTTTATTGTAGGTACATCACTATTTTTCAGTCGGAGCCAGCACCTATCGTCGTCGATGAACCTGTTCAGATCGGAGGCGAACCTGTCGAATTCGAGGCGATTTCGTACTGATGCGAGACGATCTCGACTGCAGTCCGTATTAAGGCAATCAGTGCCTGAAGTTTGCGTTCCTCAATCCCTTTTCTGTCATTTTATTCTGCAAATTAGATAATCTATTCAGTATTTTATATTATCTTGCATTTGGAGTTCACCCATTTAGATTAAGTGCATAATTAAATCTTAATTATCATCAAATTAGCACAATTCATTTCTGTTTCTGTGTTTAAGTTGCAGTTTGATAACATTGCTGCCATTTTATATCATTTCCCTCTGTTAGCACTGTAGTATGTTTTGTATTTTGCATCTATTTTCGGTTTTGCAGGTCTCGACGAATTCGTCTGACGAATTCGTCAGATCTCGAATGATCTCGTCTGATTGCAGATGATTCTGTCGAATCTCAGACGATCGGGACTGCTTCAAAATCAGAATCTTCTTCAGACATCCGGATCAGGTATTCATCATTTGCATTCTGTAAATTCTCTGTTTTAATTTTGTAAATCTGTTTTCTGTATTCATTGAACTTGCATTTTCATATAGAGTAATCTAGATGCATTCGGCCAAACCTAGGATATGAATGCTTAAGGTTAAAACGAACACATTTAAACACATTCCAAAACCTAGGCGTGGAAGCTGCCGTTAAATGTTTCCTGGTGAACCCACCATCCATCGAAAAATCATCAAAATACACCTCCCTTGAGAGGCGGGACCTTCGCAAAGTCCTCTCAGTCCGAGGTACCGCACCATCCTTTTCCCATCCTCCTTCCGGGCGCGGATCCTATAGCCTGAAGGTAGGGATGCGAAAAATTTGGAGCGATACAAGGATAATGATGTTCCATTCAATAATAAGGACTTTCGAGCACTTTTCACCAAGTATAACATTCATGTTGCTCTAAAATTCTTGGACATCTTTCCTCCAGGCTAATGGATCTATGCCTCAAAGGGGAATGGGATAATAGTAGGTCTACACCTTAGAAGAGAGGCACTTGAGATCATGCCCTCTTTGGTGATTTTTTGACGAATTGGGTGGGTTCACTAGGAAATATTTTATGGTAGTTTCCACACCTAGGTTTTGGAGTTTGTTTGATGTATTCTTTTAGATAGTCTCACATACACCTAGTTTGGCCAATATGCAACTATGCTAACCTATATGCGATTTTAATTCACATGCAACCAACAAACAATAGAAAATAGGAAATAATGAACAATGCAATGCTTATAAAGTGATTTGAAATTCTAACTCGGGTTCAAACGACTAATTTTTGCACTTTTATGCTTATTGAAGACAAATTGGTCAAAACAGGATGAGATCAGGTGATACGATCTGGTGATTGGTCAATTCGATATGTGATCGAACGAGCCGATCTGAGTAGAAACCTGTAATTTAACAATTTGATATAGAAAATAGCAAATTATAGATTAATATGCATTTGTCGAGGTGGATTAGATTAAATGATAAACTTAAAAGGATAATGATTGAATGAACGAATGTAGATCTATGCTAGACACATGGACATTCATGAAAAAGCGATAAAATATGAGTATAAAATCTAATGTATCAATGGTAATGGATTTAAAATGATCTAAAAGATAATAAATATGATCTAAGATAGGAGAAACAAGGAAAGAGAATGCAAACAATGAGGTCTGGATGCCCCCAAGTAGCTTAACAACAAAAATATTTGATGCAGACAAGATCGGGTAATTTTGTCTGAGATCGAGCAATTTTGTCCAAGATCGGTTAATTTTGTTTGAGATCGAGCAATTTTGTCTAAGATCGAGTGGTACAATCCTGCATGAATCCAACCGATGCACAAATCCAACCTACAAAAACATAGCAAAAATATAAAATAATAGATCGAAAGTATACGAATTTTCTAGGGGGAATCCAATGCGAGGAACCTAGATTAAATAGAATGGGATTAGCTGAGAGGTTGCGCTAAAAATGAAGGGGGTTACAAATTCTCCTATTCTGGATGAGATCATTTGAGCTGATCTCGTAACTACCGTACAGTTGGCTAGGTAAAGACAAATAAGTTGCAACAATTTTTGTCACCTTGCTAAATAGGGTGATTTTTAGTTTTGAACGAGATTGGGTGATCCGATCTCATACAAAATCATCTGATCTCATACAAAATCTTATGATCTTGTACAATGGTTAAAAATAAACTTGCAATAAGCACACAAATTAAGGTAGCAAGTTAGGGGACAATTTAATTTTATTTTTCTAATGTTTTTAACTTAGGATTGATTAATGTGGGTTAATTTTAACCCACTACATTTTGCCCCCTATTTAGCGCATTTTTGAAAAAAAAAAAATATAAGATGGCACAATTTACAAGAAAGCAAAATTTTATTGTAAAATTTTGTTGGTGATTTCAAGTTTTGTTGTCAAATTGTTTTAGGTATGACACCCCCTTCAATTTTTTACACCAAATTCCAAGTTTGGTGAAAAACTCGAAAGTTGCATTTTTAGGGTAAATTTTAATAAAATTAGAAAAATTAGGGTAAACATAAATCATTTTTCCTTTGCATTTATTCTGAATTGAGTTATGGGAAAAAATGGCAAAATTTCCACACCGAGCCAATTTGGTGTGAACGAGAGCCGTCTAGATACGGGTAAGGATCTTAAACTATTTTTCACTTAAATTTTTTGGATTTTTGTTTGTAATTTAGTTAAATTTTTGGTATTTAGGGCACGGTCACCATCGTATGGTTGTGTGGACAAGATCAGATCAACTTTTACAAAATCAGCATGATTTGGTGATATCAGATAATAATGGACAATATTGGCTGATATTGGACAAAATCGCTCAATAATGCAGAAAACTAACTGATATCGAACAATATCGCCCGATATCACATAAAACTGACTGATATCATATAATATCATCTGATGTCGAACAAAATCATTTGATATAAAATAAAGTTGTTTATTTCACAATTTATTGATTTATTATTTTGTTAACTGAAGAAAGAACTAAAGAATCGATAATGGAGGTATGGTGGGTTTTAGGTTGACCTGAATGCCTTTTCACCAGTAGAGAGGAGGACTATAAATGCTACTGATTTGAGGCATGTGGTAGAAATGCCACAAGTTCTAGTAGACATGCGACTGCTGACTTCTTTGGCTGAGCAGTGGTACTCAGGTTCTTGTTTTTAGCTACCTACAGGGAAGATGATCCCTACATTAGAGGAGATCTGGAGTATTCTTAGAGTGCCTATCAGAGGTATGTTCATTACTACTTATCGTAATCATAGTTAGGTGCTCTAAATATTAATAGGTTATTCTAGCTTCCATCTAAAGAAGGGAGGCTTTTGGATTGAGCTCTTGAGTCAAATATGGGGTTTCTCAGCTGATATTTTTGCTCAGTGGGATTGTTGGAGGACTACTTTTGATCCATTTCAGTATCTACCATCTACCATGGACTTGTTGGAACAAAATCTGCCTTCGGTTAATAGTGTTGCGCCTTAGACTTTGCCAACATTGAATAGACAGACCTTGCTTGAGATCATCTGTCTAATCTCCAGAGAAGGCTGGTTCCTTTGAGTTTTTTAGAGGAAAGGGAAACAAGAGATAAGGGAAATATAGCCGAAGCTAGAACTTTTCTCATGGTACAGATTAGACAACAACTAAAAAATGATGATGCAGATTACTATCTTCAGAGTTTCTTTATATCTTCCTATAGAAAACATGAATTCCTGAGTGCGATTTTAAATGTTCATCTAAATACATGTAAATATCTTTAATATTCAACTCTAGAGATAAGGTTTATACATGCACAATTCAGATTTCAGAACAGATACATTATAAAACTTAAAATGAATAAAAGTTAAAAACCAGATACATACACTCGCATACAGAATTTCAGAAGCCAGAGGAAGAATATCTCTTATTGCTTGTAATCCAGTAACATGTACATCAAGTCTATAAACGTCCAAGAGCCGACCCTTTTCATGATCGACTCACTCCTATTTATACCCTAAAAAGAGTATCTTCTACTATGTACATTTAATTTCCTCAATCAATTACAAGTAATTATCTATAGTTTCTAAGAATATACAATGGATTTCCCATAGATTAGATAGATTTCCTTCTAGCTAAATTTAGATGAGCCTATTATTCTGCAATCATCCAATGGACCTGCCATGTTATAATCAACTGACCATTCTTCAGAAATCAGCACATGATGTCAGTGCATGCCCTAGTTGCCAAAAATATACTCTGTTTCTCTACTTGTCTGCCCTTCTTGAGTCACGAAAATGCAACATGTCATGAAATCATGACATTTCTATGTCTTCAGCCTGATTCTTCTTTTTGCATCGCAAAAATTGACCATGTCACGAAATCGTGACACTTTCACCTCCTTAGCTCTTTGTCTTGGTTTTGACCATGAAAACGTGACATGTCACGAAATCATGACACTTTCGCCTCCTTGCTCTCTCTTGTTGCTTTTGGCCATGAAAAAGGGACATGTCACGAAATCGTGACACTTTTAGTCTCTTTAGCAGTTTTGCTATTCTTCTGGCGAAAATAAGCCATGTCGCAAAATCGTGACATTCTCCCTGACTTCTACCCTTTTATTGATGGACTTGGCAAAAATGGGCAACGTCACGAAATCATGACTTTTTCCTCTGCTTTCCCTCTTTGCTATTTTTCATCGTGAAAACTCGACATGTCGTGAAATCGTGACACTTTTCTTCCTTAGTGTATTTTGCTTTTTCTTTGTTCTTTAGCATATGGGCTACTTCGGTCTTCTTTGAAAATATGCAAAAAAGGTGCATCAGCCATTTTTTGTAGTTAGTCACTTTTTGACTAACATTCTTGGCACCTTCCAGGGGATTTTTTGCTCGCAAAAATAAATAGAAACCAGGCCTTCATCCATTGGGAAACGGAGTCACCAACACAGTTGCGAAAAGTAAAATTTCAAGTGAAAAAGCAAAGATAAAAGAAAAAGAATGCACTTTGGAATATAAGTGATCTTTACCTTATCAAAAAAATTTTCTACCGCTTAGTGACTTAACTTTTTTTGAGGAACATAAAAGATTCAATTCTGAGAGCTGGTCCCAGCTCTGGCTGCTAGTTTCTGACCCTGATGTTTAGATCTTCTGATTTTGTCCATTGCTGTAATTACCTCTTGATAAGTTTTGCAAACTCGGTTCCAGTATTCATCTTCTAAATCAGAAGAATCAATGAAAAGTTGATATACATACTGCAACTCCTCCACTTTATCATAAGAAATGATCTTTTGCCTTAAAATTAGTTCTTGTAAATAGGCTTTAATCTGTGTCAGCCTCTGGATCATCTCCATGACCTGTGTTTCTTCTATAGGTTCCTGCCATCCGTCTATGTCTGTTTCATCCTCAACAAAAGCTTTTATTGATGCTGAAAGGACCTCTTCCTTCAACACTTTTGAACCATCATCCCAGAGGTAAGGAAGCCCATTATGGATAGCCAAATCAAGGTTTTGGAGCAACCCTTTCGCTTCATCTTCAAGCTCCTACAGAAACTTATTTCCCTATGCTATCAATTTAAACTTTCTAAAGAAGTTCTTTGCTACGATTTTAGCTTGAGACCAGGCTTCGCTTCTGAGCTTGGCTTCCATGCTTCCTGGCATCTTTTCTGACAAAATCTGAATTTTAGTAGCTGCATCTTCTCTTTTCAATAAAAATGCTTCGACAGCTCCAAATTCCTATTTTACTACTTCAGTAGTTTCCTTTACTTTAGCTAAATACAATAATAAAGGTCTAGCCTTTAATACTAAAGATAACAAATCTTTTAACAATTCTTTCCTCATTTTCTTTACTTTATCCTTTGAAAATCTGGAAGGAGCATTTTGTTGTTCTACCAACTATTGTTGTAGCTGTTGTATCTGTGTATTCAATGCCTGAATCTGAGCTTCTGCCACACTCAACTTTTCTTTACATTTTGCCACTTCACTGGCAGCAGCACTGAATTTACCCTCCCATTTTTTAGCTTCCAGAGTAAGAGCCTTCTCTGCTATTTTTTGTTCTTTCACCACAGTCTCTAATTCCTTCCTCTTCTCCTTTTCCTTTAAAAACATTTCTTGATAATGTCCTCCCTGTAAGTATATGGTCCCAAAATGTGCTTGGGCTTTCACCCACTCATCTTGCATAGGCAGTTGAGATATATCTTCATTTATCTCTTCTGCTTGGTAATCTTCCACAGTCATTTCTCCCTTTGATTTCTTAGTAATAGGAGTTAACTTCAACTTCTTCCTCTGCATACTAGCTGGGTCTAAAGCAATGATTTCTCTTACAGTAGCCGGTGCTTTAGAATCCTCAGCTGAATGTGAAGTCCACCAATCTAAAGCATTCCTGCTTACTTTTTTTAGATTTTCAATCTTGGCCATGGTGGAGTGTGACTCAGTCCCTTGAGAAGTTGTAACTCCAGCCGTCGGGATGTCAATGTTGGGGAGAAAAGGAATGGGAGCAACTACGGATCCAACATTTAGCAGATTCTGGGAAGATGTTGCCATTTCTGGGAGAACAAGGTAATTTTTTGGCAAGAACATTATACTTTTGTTGATTTTAGAAAAGGAGGGAGAATTACAATGGGAATGAGTAGGAGAATGAGAAGAAGAAAGTAAAGAAAACATACCTATTTTCGGCTGGATTTGTTGTTGGTGTTCTTCTTCTTCTTCATGTTCACTGACGATCATTTCTTCACTCTGCGCTTTGTCTTTATCAGGAGTTTTATTTCCCTCATCACTTTCATCCAAGTTTATAATCTGTTTCTCCTGCTGTTGTCCTACCGTCAGGATTTCTTTTTTAACCGAAATTTGTTTTTTATTTTCACTATTTTGGCTCTCTTGAGCCGAACTGGGTGGGCCGCGTGAGACTTCCTTCTGTGAATTTTCATGCTCAACTTCCTGAGCATCTGCATCAGTGTTTTCTTCAGTCATATGGTCTTGTTCACCTTCTTGAGTCCTTTTCCCTGAGTTGTCTTCTGTATCTTGAGGCTCTTGATCACTAGAAGAAGTTTGAATAATATTCTTGTCTTTTCTTCTATCAGCCATCATTTTCAATTTTCTCATTCTTTTTGCTACGGGTTCATCAGATTCTGTACCCGAGTCCGAAGGTGGAACGAATTTTACAATTCTTGAGGAATGATGTCTTGACGTCAGAGTATCTGCCCCAAGTGCTAGACGCTTCTCTCTTTTTGTTACTAGAATAGGTTCAACTCTCCCCTGTCCTTCTTTGCCCAGCCCTTTTCCATCATAACCCATTTTCAACATCATCTGGGTGGCCTTCGAACTATAAGTCTTTCCTTGCTCTTCAGTAAAAACCTCTTCTATTGATCTTTTCCTAGATGTCCTAGGTTTGGTCTGAACAAGGGGAAGATTCTGAGCCTCTGCAATTTCTTTTCCTTTACCAGCTTCGGGCTGCTGGGATTCCTCAGGTGGCTGGGATACTTCAGGTTGCTGAGATACTTCGGGAGTAGAAGAATGACTACCTCCTATGCTTGGAGGGATTCTAACAGGGAAACTTCCTCCCTAGGAGTCATGGTTTTCATTATACCGAGGTTCGAACAGATTGTCATTTTTGGTGGGGTATCTCGATGAAATCAAATTTGTCTGGACTCTCATTACCCACCATTCCCAAATTTTAGCCACATCCCAATCTGGCCTATTCTTCTGAATCCTGGTGATTTTACCTTCCGTCAATTGATGAGCTTTTATATTTTCTGGGTCAAACTGAACAATTACTTCATAAAAATCATGCCAAGGAGGCAAAGGCTCCATATTTTCTATGTGCCACTCCAGGGGTTCATCTTCTATGTTATTTCTATTTTCTTCAACATCATCTCTGACTTTAACATGAAATTATTTAATCTATGTTTTATTCAAAATGGATTGTCTCTCAGCAAATCTGTTCATGGGATCATATTTCCATCTTTGCGAAATCTCAATAAGCCCCAATTTTCTCAAATACTCTGCTATCTGTTCATTTTGCCCCTTTCTTGAAATAGTAATTCCTTCAAAACTAAAAGGCATATTACAGGTACCGGTTTTCCCAATTCCAGTCCCGAATTTGACATTAATGCTTTCTGTTTGCCTAACATATTCTAAGGCAAAGACTCTATCAGTCACATAATGAGGAAGTAAAAAGGGTTTGTCTGTAAACCCATACAATCTGATGCATACTCCTTGTGTTAGAATAAACCAATCCCCCTCCTCTGCAAACTTGGTTTGCAATACCTTTTCCACTTTGGGGGTCAATCTTGTTATTTGTCCATACATGATTTTTAGCGTAGGGCCCAAAAATTCCCTATTGAAATCATAATATGACTCGGATTTGTATAACACATTGGTCCATTCATACACTGGTAAGATTTCTCCCTTCTCATTCTTATCATTTTTTGAAATGAAAGCTAACTCTTGAGACATAAAGTAAAAGAATAACCACACCAAATATGAAGTGTATCTGAATGAAAACTGGGTTCCAGCCTTCAATGCCGCCAAACCCTCATGAATTTCTGCACTTAAAAACTCAGGCCAGTCAAAGAAAATAGGTTTCACACTCCTGCTCATAACAGAATCGTACATTCTAGGGTTCGACAAACATTCTACTACAGCCACCTGCCACTTCTGAACCTTTTCATCATTTTTTAGTCCAGCAATCATGGCCAGGATGGAATATAGTTCAGGATTTTTAAAAGTTGCCATGTCAATTGGGGGTTCTGGTGGATTTACCCCTTCTGGAAGATCTTTTATCTGAGTGGCTAGGAAACCCTTCACCTTTTTGGACGAGCCAAAATATGTAGCCTATTCTAAGGGGTCAAAATTCTTAGGTTCTAAGAAAGGGACATGGCCCACAACAAAAGCAGAAACAAAAGCATCTTTGGACAGAGAAAACAGAACCTTCCCTGAAAAATCTCTAACCTTTCTCTCCTTTTCATCATAGAAATTTGCAATTGCCCTTACCAATTATGGGCAGGGATGAACAGGAATATATACATACCAGTACAAGAAATAATGGTATGCAAACATTGAAGGAGAAGACGCAGAAACCCCAGTCGCTACCCGGTTCTTTATATTGCTCTGAATCTCCATCGGGTCCTTCCATGTTATTATTGTATCTGCAATTTGGGAGTCTCTGTCAATAAAACCAGCGTTGTTCTCCTCCCTTATTTTTACTACCGAAGTAGTCGGGGGTGATGAGGTAGATGCTACCTAGTTCTTCGCCTTCTTAGGGGCCATTATGAATTATCAGGTACACAGACTTTGAACTTCTTCTGATTGCTTCACAACTCCTTCCTCACTATGCTATAGTGTGGTGGTATAAAATTGTGGTTGGTGAGATTTTTTGGATTTTCAAGCTTACAAGATAGTTCCTCACTTCTTTTTCTTCTTCAAGGAGTTTCAGCAAGTTTGCAAATGGTGAAATGCCTTTCCAAATCCTTGAATTTAATTTTATGTAGCTTGAGAGGACATGCAAAATTAATGCATTAAATGACGGTTGGTCGATTTGATTCGTCCATATTTCTTTGGTTTTCGTTCTCGCCACCTTCCTTAGGAAACTCCTAAAAATGCTCGTTGGCTCATTAAAAACCCACTTGGGGACTAGGAATTATCCCATGCCAAAAAAGATGCTACCTGACAGATTAATTATCTTCTTCCACTGAACCCCGGGCACGTGGTTGCTTAGAAACATTCGACGGTGGATCTTTAGAAATATTTCGAGAAGCACACATAACATATTTCAAAACATTATTTTACTCATTCCCTCTTGCCGACTCTCAGGCGACCACGCGGCAGCTCCAGATTTGAAAATGCAAAATAACAAGGGCGGACTTTTCCCTCCAGATTTTATTCAAAATGTCGGACTCTGATAGTCCTCAAAAATGATTCTTATTAGGCCGTAAAAAGGGAATATTTACAAAACTCAAAACTTATAATATACTGTACATATAATGGTGATCTGTCCCTTTTACTAGAAATATAATTTTAGGTGAAATGCATTCACCGTGATGGGTAGAACCCATCCATATTGATATTTTAACTGGAAGGCATTGAATTGCTTTTCTGAAATAATTTCAAATGGCCCCTCCCAGAACGCGTCAAACTTGTCATGATGTCCTGGTTTCGCTTTCTTGACGTTCCATTTTAACACCAGGTCACCTATTTTGAATTTCCTGAAAGTGGTTTTCTTATCGAACCACCCGACTATTTTCAACATATGTTTTTGATGATGATTGTAGGCCTGTTCCCTAGACTCTTCTAGCTACAGAAGTTGCATCAGTCGGGCATCCATTGGATGGCCTTCATCTTCATTAACTTGGTTTAGCAATTTCAACGTGGGTATCTCCATATGAATCGGCAAAACAACCTCTTTGCCATAAACCAAAGCATATGGTGATGTATTGATTGATTTCTTGATTGAAATTATGTCGGCCCACAGGGCCTGATTCAGGAGTGAGTGTCAGTTCTTCTTATTATCCTCTAATGTTCTTTTCAGGATTCTTAAAATATTCTTATTAGTAGACTCGGCTAATCCATTACCTTGTGGGTAATAATTAGAGGAAGTCTTCAGGTAAATTCCATATCGATTGGCAAATTCGATCATCTTTGCACTAGTGAAAGGAGATCCGTTGTCTGTAATCAAAGAGTCTGGTATGCCAAACCTTGTGATTAGACTCTCGACAAATTCTATCACCACTTTCGAATCAGCTTTCTTTGTGGGTACTACTTCTGCCCACTTAGTGAAGTAGTCCATGGCAGTGAGAATGTATTTGTGGCCTGATGATGAATTTGGCTCTATTATACCTACGAAATCCAACCCCCACTACTAGAACGGTTCCTCAACTTGAATAGATTTTAAGGGCATAGGCGCATTCCTGTTCCTCCCCACATACCTCTGACACTGTTCGCACCTCTGGGTCACTTTGTATGCATCTAGGAAGATGGAAGGCCAATAACATCCAGCTCTAAGGATCTTCAAAGTTGTGGTTCGGCCTGCATAATGTCCCCCTGAGAGACCCCCATGAAATTCATCTAACACTTTCTGCTTTTCATTATCGGGAATGCATTTCAACAATACACCATCGATATTAACCCTGTACAACCCTTCTGTTCGAAGGGTATATTTTAATGCTTGGGTTCTGAATCTCCTTCTCTAGGAAGCATTCATATCTTCAGGGCATGACCCAGTCTGAAAGTACCTCACAAAGTCATCGATCCAACCTGAACTTACTCTGTCTTGATGTTGCTCAGTGTTTGCCATGACGGGGTGGCTCTCCCCATATCCACTTGCAGCTTGCTTGGCCAATTCCTGGCACAAAGCTCTCCCTCTGACTATTTTAGTAGGATGTATTTCTACATCATACTCTTGGATGCGAGTCACCCATCCAACTCTTTTTTCACCCAGTTCTCCTTGAATTATGAAGTTCCTTACATCGGGATGAATAACATAAACCATCGTCCGACTTTGGGATAAGAAGTGTTTTAGCTTATTCAAGGATTTCATAATTGCATATACTTGTTTTTCTATGAAGTTGTACCTTTCCTCGTGTTTGTGCATGGTGGAACTCAGAAAGGCTATGGGTCTTTCTTCATCATCCGCTCCTTTCTGAGTGAGAACTGTAGCATAACTATCTTGTTCTCCGACAGCATATAGTATGAAACCTCGAGAATAGTCAGGGTTAACTAGCATAGGAGCTTGAGCGATGGCTTCTAGAATTTTTTGGAAAGCTTCTTTCCTTGGCTCTGTCCATTTGAAAGGAGCATCCTTTTTCAATAATTCAGTCATTGGTTTAACTGTATGGGCAAAGTCTGCAATGAATTTTTTGACAAAATTTATTTGCCCAAAGAAGGACTGCAAACCTTTCTTGTTAACTAGAAGCGACAACTCAAGAAGTGCCTTCACTCTATCAGGGTCAATTGAAAGCCCAACTTTAGAAATAACATGCCCAAGGAGTATTCCTTCTTCCACAACAAAAATAGACTTTTTAGGATTTAATGATATTCCAAATTCTCTACATTTCTCAAATACTTGTCGCAGATGAGTGGCATGGTCTTTTTTGTTGTGAGAAAATACAGTCATGTCATCTAAATAGATGACAATAATTTTATTTGCAAGCTCCCCAAAAGCTACGTCCATGGCTCTTTGAAAAGTTGCTCCTACATTAGATAATCCAAAGGGCATCCTTTGGTATGCAAATGTTCCCCACTTAGTGGTGAATGCAGTCTTATATTGATCTTCATTTCTCACCCAAACTTGATTGTAACCAGAGAAGCCATCTAACAGAGAAAACCTTTCTGCTCCTGCCACAGTATGAAGGATTGGGTCAATCTGGGGTAAAGGATAGTGATCTTTTAAAGAGGCTCTGTTCAAATTTTTGAAATCGATGCATAGTCTTATTTCTCCATTTTTCTTGCGGACTGGGACCAAATTTGCCACCCAGGTAGAGTGCTTGATTGGGTATACTATCTTAGCCTGTAGGAGTTTTAACAACTCCTGTTTCATTAAGGCTTCAATTTTAGGATTCACAGGCCTCTACTTCTGCCTAAAAGGTTTAGCTCCTTCCTCTAGTTCGATGGTATGTTGAATGACCTCTTTCCTATACACTTTTAGATCACTATAAGTCCAGGCTATTATATCCGGATACTCTCTACATAACCATTTTATTTGCTCTAGTTCTACTTTTGTACAATCGGTCCCTACTTTGATCATCTTGCCCGGTTCTAGTTCTACTTCTTTATACCGACGTTCATCTACCTTGATCCTTCGACCTACAACTCTATCGCTATTGTCAAAAAGGCTCTCCAGGGTGATCAGTCCCCTAGGGATATGATTGTTTTTTAGTTGAATAAGGCTCTCTTCGTCCTCTTCTTGTAACGCTCTATCTGTAGAGCAATTCATCTCATGAATCAAAAAATCTAGGATCTGCTCATCATTCTCAAATACTTGCCAAAAAATGTCCTTGTCGGGCACAGAAGGCCTGTATATAAGTCTGACTATTTTAGACTTCTGAATAACATTACTGACTGGGCAAAAATTGGATCCTACTGACGCTAACAGGTCTGCATGTGTGTTCTTCTCTCTGGAAATGGATTTCATGTTTAGTGCTTCAAAATTTTCCAATAGATCCAACACTTTGTTTTTGTAAGCCCTTAGGTAATGTTGCTTACAAATGCATTTGCCAGTAACCTATTTAACAATCAGCTCTGAATCTCCATAGATCAGCAGCTATTTTGCACCCAGTTTTTTAGCTTTCCTAAGTCCCAAACACAAAGCTTCGTATTCAGCTACGTTATTGGTGCAAC
The DNA here is from genome assembly GCA_028583015.1 of Wollemia nobilis. Classification (NCBI taxonomy): domain Eukaryota; kingdom Viridiplantae; phylum Streptophyta; class Pinopsida; order Araucariales; family Araucariaceae; genus Wollemia; species Wollemia nobilis. The sequence goes on from JAQPPZ010003223.1 coordinate 5,844,715, forward strand.
TCCATGTCAACCTATATGAAAAGACTTTTTCTTTTCCAGTAGGTGAAATCAGAACAATTCTAGCTCCTGCTCCATTTTTGCACCTTGACCCATCAAAGTACAATTTCCATAACTGGTTGGCCGAATCACCTATTTTAGGGACAACAACAGGGAGATTTTTTGGTTTCTCAATGGAATAGCTTCCCATTTTTGTCTCTACCATAGCATTGAAGTTCTTCATTGAAAACTGATCCTCAGATTGGAGTTCCTCCAGGGTTTCTTCCATTAAATCGATATTTTCCAATTCCTCAGACATCATGTTGATGGTGGTTGTTTCCTCCAGTATTTCTACGTGAAAAGTAGATGGTTTTTCATTGTAGATCTTGACTCTTTTACCTTTGAAAGGTACCTCCAAATGAGAATAATCTAGAGACAGATAACCACCCATTTTGGCCATGAACTCTCTGGATAAACACATACCGAAATATGGTTCTAAGTCTACAACGACTACCTCTTGTATGACGACTACTTCTGGTATTCTATGGAGTTGAATAGGGATATCTTTGATCACCCCAATAGATTTTACTGGAGTACCATCTAATTGCAACACACCAGGATGACTCCGAGTATATTCCATCCCCATTATGTCACATACGACTTTCGGCATCACCATAGTTGCGGCCCCTGAATCAATCATGCAATTGTGAACTATCCACCCCTCCATTTGCAAAGATAGATAGAATGGGGGCGGTCTATTTTTCCCAGAGGTTGACATAACATTTGCTTGTATAACATTTGAGAAGGAGGTATCATTCTTTAAATTTAGGGATTCTTGGAGGAGGTCAATCTGACCAAGAATTTGTAGTGCATCATACATGCTTATTTTGGAAGGAGTCCTCTTCATTTCTTCTGCAATGTTGAATGAAAGGGTTGCAGTTGGGGATACCTCAACACTTTTCTCCTTTCCACTAGTCGATGCATCATATCTGTCTCTATAGACCTGCGTGGCTTCTGTTCTTTGTATTTTTGTCAATGAAGGAAATCTGAGTCTTTCCTTCGCTTGCTCTTGAGTCTCGCTCCCTTTTCTAGGAGGAAATTATTTTCTTGGTGTAGTCATAGAAGTCTGAGGAGGGTCAGAACGTCCTTTCTCATTAGACTAGTTTTTCTATGGAGTCGCCCTGGGGGCAGGAGGAAAACTTAGTGGTTGGAGTTCCTTAGGGTCGACTTGTAATGACTTTTTTCTCGATCTTGTCAGGACTGAGACTTGTTCCATGGATGGCATTGCCAAATTGTGGTGGACTTCTCTGATTATGTTCACTTGTCCCTTGTCGATTTCTTTGGCTCTCTCATTAATAACCACTTGCACATGATGTTGATGAATCATGCATGAATCTTCTCCATGAGGATCGTTGCAAGTGGTACACCAGTAATCAGAATTAGTGGGTTCTCCATTATCTCCTGTCTCATTCGCATACACAACATTTTTTCTATCTTGCCCTCTACCACTCGTTGAAGCACCATATTTTTGTATCTGTGGAAATCTTCTTGCTTGGAGATTCCGTTCAGCTTCCCTCTTTTTCATGGATGCCATTTCATTTGACAATGTTTTCATTGTATCAATTATGGTCGTGTACTGGTCATTCGGGGGAGCTGATGCAAGGGGTGGGGCTGGTAATGCAAGGAGTGTAGGAGGTGTGGCTATAGCTGGGAGAGCCTGCATTGATGGGAGTACAGGTAGTTTAGAAATTGATGCTTGGGAAAGTTTTGGTACAATTGGCAATAGACTCTTTGATGGATATTTCTTTGTAGCGATGAGATCAGCTTCGCCCTTTGCTGCCTCTAGATAGATCTCAGGAAAAGTGGTTACGTGGGATTGCCTTATTATCATACTGAGATCTGAATCAAAAGCCCTTAAATAATAGCATATAGCTTGTTCTTCCATGGGTTTTATGCCCTGAGGTACTCTATCACGAGTTCTGGTAAATCTGATGTTGAAATCCTGGATTTCTTCTTGTGGATGCCTCTCAATGATAGTGAATTGATTCAACAATGTGAAAGGATCCGCATGTATATTAAATTCATCGACCAGATGGTCGACAAGCACTGCCCAAGAAGTAATGGATCCAGTGGGAAGCGCTCTGTACCAATAGAGCATCTTTCCTTTCAAAGATATAACCAACAATCTGACCATTACATCTTCCTGAGTGATATTGTAAATAGATGCTAGCGATGATACATCTAAACAGTGCTCATCTATTGTTTTGCCTGTTTCGTCAAAAGTCGGCAATGCTTTTAGTGCAGCTTGTGGAATTTGGTTTTGTGCTCCCAAGTTCAAAGGACCAGTTTGATTCCACACAAGATGCGTTGAGATAGGGGCAGCTGCCATGGTTGCTAAAGGAGTTACAACTACTATAGGATTGCTTGCAGATGCTCCTACAATGGGTGTTAAAGAGGTGCTAATGGTGCCAGGTGGATTTGATCATGCGGCTAGCACAGGGTGTGCCTTTAGGCTTTCGAGATGTAGCTCAAAGAACTCGATGGGTTCTTCAGAGTTTCTAGCTCGGGATCTGGTTATCATATGGCTATATAACCAAAAAAATTTAGACAAGGTCTTTCTTTTATGGTCTAAATTTTATTGCAACGGAGTCGCCAGGTAGTTTTTTCTTGAGATTTTCAAACAAAAGGCTCTAAAGTAAAACACCAAAACTTATATAATACTATGGGATTTACTAGTCCCATCGGGCGTGCCAAAAACTATTGGAACAAAATCTGCCTTCGGTTAATAGTGTTGCACCTTAGACTTTGCCAACATTGAATAGACAGACCTTGCTTGAGATCATCTATCTAATCTCCAGAGAAGGCTGGTTCCTTTGAGTTTTTTAGAGGAAAGGGAAACAAGAGATAAGGGAAATATAGCCGAAGCTAGAACTTTTCTCACGGTACAGATTAGACAACAACTAAAAAATGATGATGCAGATTACTATCTTTAGAGTTTCTTTATATCTTCCTATAGAAAACATGAATTCCTGAGTGCGATTTTAAATGTTCATCTAAATACATGTAAATATATTTAATATTCAACTCTAGAGATAAGGTTTATACATGCACAGTTCAGATTTCAGAATAGATACATTATAAAACTTAAAATGAATAAAAGTTAAAAACCAGATACATACACTCGCATACAAAATTTCAGAAGCCAGAGGAAGAATATCTCTTATTGCTTGTAATCCAGTAACATGTACATCAAGTCTGTAAACGTCCAAGAGCCGACCCTTTTCATGATCGACTCACTCCTATTTATACCCTAAAAAGAGTATCTTCTACTATGTACATTTAATTTCCTCAATCAATTACAAGTAATTATCTGTAGTTTCTAAGAATATACAATGGATTTCCCATAGATTAGATAGATTTCCTTCTGGCTAAATTTAGATGAGCCTATTATTCTGCAATCATCCAGCGGACCTGCCATGTTATAATCAACTGACCATTCTTCAGAAATCAGCACATGATGTCAGTGCATGCCCCAGTTGCCAAAAATATACTCTGTTTCTCTGCTTGTCTACCCTTCTTGAGTCACAAAAATGCAACATGTCATGAAATCATGACATTTCTATGTCTTCAGCCTGATTCTTCTTTTTGCATCACAAAAATTGACCATGTCATGAAATCGTGACACTTTCACCTCCTTAGCTCTTTGTCTTGGTTTTGACCATGAAAACGTGACATGTCACGAAATCGTGACACTTCCACCTCCTTGCTCTCTCTTGTTGCTTTTGGCCGCGAAAAAGGGACATGTCACGAAATCGTGACACTTTTAGTCTCTTTAGCAGTTTTGCTATTCTTCTGGAGAAAATAAGCCATGTCGCAAAATCGTGACATTCTCCCTGACTTCTACCCTTTTATTGATGGACTTGGCGAAAATGGGCAACGTCACGAAATCGTGACTTTTTCCTCTACTTTCCCTCTTTGCTATTTTTCGTCGTGAAAACTCGACATGTCATGAAATCGTGACACTTTTCTTCCTTAGTGTATTTTGCTTTTTCTTTGTTCTTTAGCATATGGGCTACTTCGGTCTTCTTTGAAAATATGCAAAAAAGGTGCATCAGCCATTTTTTGTAGTTAGTCACTTTTTGACTAATAGGACTCTAGTAGAGGTTGTGGTAGACATGAGGGATCAGGGGATACAGTTTGCATGGGGGCCCTTTATGTTATATCATTTGTATAGGACTCTTTTTAGGGTCATATACAAGGGTGGCATAGCATTACCCCTTACTTCCTTTCTATAGGTTTGGTCATGGGAGCATATAGTCGTGCAGAGGCCAGCAGGGCTTCCATTGGTAGGGGTGGATGCAGAGAGACCTAGGGCTTTCTATTGGTGTCCATGTAGAGCTCTTGGGAGTCGAATTACTCTTGACATAGCTAGGAGGCTATTGGATGAGTTGATAATAGACAACATCACATGGAGGTCTTACAGAGATCATCCAGGGTGGGGAGAGGATGGTTATCAGCTAGCTCATGTGAGGTGAGTTATTTGGTTATGGATGGACCAGGGTGATGTGGAGCTACATCATGTCGATCGAGTTATGTGATAGTTCAGGTTGTAGTAGGATATTCCTAGGACTAGGGATGTCTATTTTTCTAGGGTGACTCGAGATGCTACCATAGTGAGTGGTGCTCCCAACATGACACAGTTTATGGATCCTAAGCCAGATGATGAGGTGGTTGCTATGATTGATAGGGATGACACTAGGACTACAGATGGATACAGAGAGTGGTATGCTAGGATCCAACCTATGAGGATTACTAGGTGGAGGACTACAATAGAGTAGGAAGTTGAGTGGGTTTGACAATAGTGATGCCCAACTATCGAGTAGCAATAGTAGAGGATACAGGTACCCTCTAGGAGAGAGGGGCCTCACACTAGGGGTGGGCATCAACACCATATGAGGTGGGAGAGGGCATCTAGGGTTGGTGAGAGATCCAAGAGGACTAGGGGAGGGGAGGGAGGGTGAGAGGAGAGCATCTCCTCAGTAGGAGAGGAGACCTGACTTGCCCGAGAAGGGCATCATGATAGAGGAGGTGGGGGAGAGCAGTGAGATGGCTACTCTATGAGTGGAGCTGACTAGTATGAGAGAGGAGAATACCTCTTAGAAGACTAGGATTGAGTCTCTAGAGGTAGAGTTAGCATAAGTTTAGGCATAGGTGGCTCAAGGAGTTATGGCTCTAGCTCCTACATCTTCTCAAACAACTCAGTCTAGGAGGAGCAACTCAAGGGATGAGCTATTATGGGTGGTTTAGTAGATGACCTTCTATCATACTATGTACTTCATGGTGGTACCAATAGAGTAGAGAGTTCCCATGCCTACTGATATCATAGGTCCTATTCACTTAGGGTCATTATCCCACTCTACATCTAGGGTGACTACTTCTAGGGTGACTACTAAGGTGGGATAGTTTCGACCACCACCACCCTTGGTAGAGATGATGATACCCAAAGCTCTAGAGGTTCGAGGGGATAGGGGTGATCTAGGAGATTATTTTTTTTATATACTTTTAGTGATTGAGTATGTCGATGTTGGAGATTGTGGCATACCAATTCGACTCTATTTTGTATATAGACTTTCAATATATATATATATATATTATATATATATATTTTTTTATTTATATATATATTGATATTATTGTCTTATGTGACTTTGTATGATTTGATTATTTGATTTTTTTTTATGATGTTTAAATTTCGCTTATTATCATGCTTTGGGATTTTAAATATTTTGATCATGCTTAACATAAAAAAAAATGATTTTATTTTTGGTAAATATTTTTTGAAAAAGAGGATTTTTGTATGATGATAGAATTGATAGATTAGCAATGAACCTCAAAGGATGTTGTGTTGTTATATGACCATTGGTGGAGATCAATGCTCGCTAGGTCATGAAGCGAATCCTGTTGCGAGGAAGTTTTGTATTGCTAATAATAGAAATATTTTTGTGGGGCTCAAGAGTGATCTTGAGGCTTATGATGATTAAAGAAGATGTTTGATTTTGTTTTTGAGAAAATTTGATTTTTAAGAAATATTTTGATAAATATTATTGTTGTGAGAAAATAATGTGATTTAAGCATGAAAAATTGGGAAGGATGACTTGCGCTAGGCATAGAATTCCTAGTGTGAAAATTTTGAGGACAATAGTTACTAGGAATTATACCATCATCGCGAAGTCAAAAATGCAATGCATGATAATATGAAATTGTTTGTTCTTAAAATACAAATTGATATGAAGCAAATCATCGTACCACATGTTTAAGAAGATTGAGAAATATGAAATGATTTAGACCTAAAAATTGAGAAAGATGACTTGCGCTAGGCATAGAATTCCTAGTGTGAAATTTGAGAAAAATAATTACTAGGAATTATACCATCATCGCGAAGTCAAAATGCAATGCATGATAAATGATTTTGGAAATGCAATTTTTTGGAATAAGTTATTTTTGAAGATTTTGAAAATTTTGAAATATCTATATGAATAATGATAAACTAATGTTGTCCAACAAATTTCAAAGAAATATTTTAACTTATTTCTAAGACAAAGTCAAATTTATCAAGAACCAGTGTGTGACATGTGAGTTCATTATCCATCTTGATTTGTCATAATGATACAAAATCTCTCAAGGATCAAATGTGTGTGCTTGTGAAATTAATTTACCGATTTTGAGTGAGGTAGTGATACAAGCCAACTTATATGAACCAATGTGTGTGCAAGTGAAATGTTCATTAACCATGATTTTGTGCATGCCATTGTACCAAACTACTATGTAAGTCAAGTTACCAAAAGCTAGCTAATCCACAAGTGGACATTGGTCTGTACAAAATAAGGTCGCTAATGTGACAGACATATCACCACGCGAAAGGCTTACCCAAGGCCAAGCGGGTTGGGCACAAACCACGAGTTATGGGGCTCACCTCATGGCTTTCGAATAACTGAGGAATTCCAAGGATTCAAGCTCATTACCCCCTTATTTTATTTTGATTTTTGGAGTAGGGATTCTTGTCCATTTTTGAACAAGGGGATTTTATTGCTTTTTGTAGTGGAACTACTTTTTCTTTTTCTTTTCTTTTCTTTTCTTTCTTTTTTTTTCTTTTTCGGGATACTTGCTCAGATTAGACAAAGAGCAAGGGATTTTATTCGGGTAGGGGGGAGCTTGTCCTTTTTCCAATTCTTAGTATTCTAGACCATGCACATAATAGGATAGCAAGGGAAACTTTTTGCTTAAGGAACTAAGACTACTATGTAGTATCCTTTTCGAATTTGTAACAAATCATTTTTAAGATGTGAGAATGTGTTCTTGGTTCAAGAAGTAGCAAGATCAGTTCCCAAAACTCAAAATTTTATTTAGTGAAGTAATAGTGCTTTTTAATACAAGAGAGATTTATAATCAAAGTGACAAAATCAAAATTTATTAAATATGTAAATTAAGTGGGTGGTTCAAGATAACTTTTGAGTTTATCTGAAATAAAATAAAATATAACTTGAATTTTGGAAAACAACACACATTGATGCAAAGAATGAGAGCTTAACAATTTGAAATATTTTTGGAAAATTTTCATGTTTTTTAATTTTTTGGTTGTTTTGATAATATGATAATTGCAAATTGAATGATGAAGAAGTTATTTACAAATATATACAGAGATGGAATTTTTGCTTTATGCATAATATCTTTTGAGATGCATGATATTCATTGGCTCCTTAAGATCTTTTCCATCCAAAGTAGCCAAGCGATATGCACCTGATCCAAATTTAGCAGTGATGACAAATGGTCCAAGCCAATTAGGTTGAAATTTACCTTTTAAATCTTTTCTAGCATTAGTATTTTTTTATTTTCTTTAAGTACTAAATCACCAATTTCAAAAGATCGACTATGAACTTTCTTGGCATATGATCTTTTGAGTTTGTCTTGGTAAGAGCGAAGATGCTCTAGAGCATGAATACGCTTCTCATCTAGAAGCTCCAACTGACTTAGTCTACCAACACGATATTCATCCCCTACTTCAGCATCTTGAAGTAGGAGAGCTAGAGAAGGAACTTCTAACTCAAATGGAAAAACTGCTTCAACACCATAGACCAAGACAAAAGGTGAAGCACCTGTAGGAGTACGAACACTAGTTCGATAAGCCCACAAGGTAGGATATAATTGCATATGCCAATCACGACCTGATTTATTAACCAATATTTTTAGGATTTTGATCAAGGTTTTATTAGAAGCTTCAACCTGGCCATTTCCTTGTGGATAATAAGGAGTAGACCATCGATGTTGAATTTTATATTTTTGACATAATTTCTTAATATCTTTGTTCTTAAAGCATGTTCCATTATCAGAGATGAGAGTTGATGGAATTCCAAATCTACATATGATTTGATTAAAGATGAATTTAGACACTTGAAATCCTATGCAAGAAGCTAATGGCATAGCTTCTACCCATTTTGTAAAATACTTTATTGTTGTTATGATAAATTTATGACCATCAGAAGAGATAGGATTAATTTTACCAATAATGTCTAAACCCCATTTAGAGAAGGGCCAAGGAGAAGAAATAGCTTGGAGTTCCTGAGCAGGAGCGTGAACAAGGTCTGCATGTCTTTGACACTTGTCACAATGATGCACATAATCATTAGCATCCTTTTCCATGGAAGGCCAAAAATATCCCATTCGAAGGAGTTTCTTAGCAATGGCACTTCCACTAAAGTGTCCTCCATAGGATCCATCATGGGCTTCACTTAAGGCTTTCTTAGACTCTTCTAGATTGAGACATCTTAATAGGATACCTTCAAAAGATATTTTGTATAGGGTATTACCAATAATTACAAAGTGAACAACTCGCTTACGTAATAGCCTACGTTGGTTTCTATCTAATCCTTCTGGGAAGGTCCCATTTTGGAGAAAATTAAAGATATCTATGTACCAAGGTTCTAGGGTTATTTCATTAATTAAAAACACATCTAATGGCTCTAGACATGACTTAGAGGAAGTTGGTTCTTGGAGTTGGTGAATAATGATAGTAGCATATTCATCATCCAACTCCAAAGGTAACAAAGAGGTAGCAACAGCCATGGCATCGACAACATGGTTGCTAGTGTGAGGGATGGCTTCTAAAGTTACTTTCTCAAATAATGAAATAAGCTTAAGAACATACTCTTTATAAGGATGGATTTTCTCATATCATGTCTGATAAAATTCATTAATTTGATTTATCACAAGCTGAGAATCTCCAAAGACTAATAAAATTTTAATTTTTAAGGCTAAAGTGGCTCGTAACCCAAGGATTAGAGCCTCATACTCTATAGTATTATTAGTACAAGAAAATTGAAGTTTAAAAGATAAAGGAATAAGGTGCTTTTGTGGAGATATTAATATAATACCTGCACCTACACCACTCATGCATCTAGCTCCATCAAAATACAAAGACCAAGATTCAGAAAGATCCTCTTCTAAGTTAAGACACTCATCAGGAAATTCTATGGTTATAGGATGAGTAGATTCTAGAGGTGCAGCAACTAATTGATCAGCTATAACTTGGCCTTTAATAGATTTTTGGCCGATAAATGTGAGTTCAAACTCACTCAGAGCAAGAACCCACTTAGTTGTGCATCCTGACAAGTAAGGTCTACTCATCAAGTACCTTAATGGATCAGACTTAGCAATGACAAATGTTTTTTGACTGAGCATATAATGATGCAATTTTTGTGTAGAAAACACAACTGCCAAACAAAGATTTTCTAATGGAGTATAATGGGTTTCATAGTTTATTAATGTTCTACTTATATAATATGTGGCTCGTTCTTTCTTATCATCATCAATTTGAGCCAACATTGCTCCAAGTGCAAGTTCAGAAGCAAAAATGTATAAAATAAAAGGACAATCAGGTCTAGGAGGAACAAGCACTAGAGGATTAAGAAGATACTATTTAAGATTTTCAAAGGCTTCTTTACATTCATCATCCCATTGAAATGGAATGTTTTTCTTAAGTAACTTAAGAAAAGGTCGGGTTTTATCTGCCAACTTATCAATGAAGTGATGGATAGACTGTAATTTACCTTGTAAACTTCTTAATTATGATATGTTTTTAGGTGGTGGCATATCAAGGATAGCCTTAATTTTAAGGGGATCTATTTCTATACCATGCATAGAAACAATAACCCCTAACAATTTTCCTGATTTAACTCCAAATACACATTTGTCTGGATTTAAGTGAATCATATATTCTCTTAGTCTATCAAACACTTTTCTTAAATCATTGATATGCTCTTCTTCCTTAGTTGAACGAGCTATAATATCATCTACATAATCATGTAGAATATCATACATCATATCATGAAAGATATATGTCATAGCTCTTTGATATGTTGCTCCTGCATTCTTTAAACCAAAGGGCATTACTTTCCAACAGAATGTTCCCCAAGGTGTAATAAAAGTTGTTTTGGGTTGGTCTTCAGGAGCTATTCTGATTTGGTTGTATCCTAAAAAACCATCCATGAGGGATAACATCCCACTCCCAGCTGTAAAATCTATGATTTGATCCATATTAGGGAGAGGAAAGTCATCCTTAGGGCATGCAACATTAATGTCTCTAAAATCAGTACAAACCCTAATTTTAGTGGCTTCTTTTTTGGTTACTGGAACAACATTTGATATCCAATCAGCATAGTCAATAGCTTGGATAAAAACTACATTCAAAAGTTTTTCTAACTCATTTTTGACTAGCAGTGCTACTTTAGGATGCATTTTTCTAAGTTTTTGCTTTACAGGTTTTGCATCAAGGTGCACTACTAGATGGTGCATGACCACAGAAGAATCTAGGCCTAGCATATCTGCATATGTCCAAGCAAAAACATCGGCATATTCTATGAGAAATGCAATATATTCTTTTTATCTTTCTTCACTTAATTCTGCTCCAATTTTGACCATGCGAGGGTTTTCTTCTGTTCCAATGTTAACTTGTAAAACATTTTCTACCACAATATTTAAGTCTCTTTCAAAATTGGGTGGTGCGGGTGATACACCCATTTCTTGTAATTCTTCTAAGGTTAACTTAGCTAACTCTTCTTGAGGGGTAGTTGCTTCAACGTGGGCTATACATGGTATAGACCCATCAAAGAAGAATTTATTCTTTAAAACTTCATCAAGAGAAATATCATGAAATATATCTCCCTCCAAATATTCATCTGGTTCAGCAATCATGTCTGGGTATGCTATTGATAACATATTACAAGAATATATCCTTCTACTTGGTTTGAAAAATTCTTGATGTGCTAAATATTCTTGATATGTTACAAGTTGATCATCATCCTCAAATGGGAATGGTTGGGTTTTTGTAGGAATGTAACCAATACCACATCGGGCAGGCCATTCCTCAACTTCTAAAGGTTCTTGTATTCCATTTTCAAGAGGTCCTAAACCTTTACCTCTATAACCCATGTTACACATCATTTGTTTTGATTTTATATATCCATTAGAAAAGTAACATTTAGCAAAACCATTTTGATCAATTGTGACACTCACAATATTAATTTTACCATAATCATACCCTGCATAGACAAAGGCACAACTCCCAACATGATAGATACTTCCCAAATTTTGTGGCAAGCCCATCATTCGGGGAGATGGCGGTAATTGAGATAACACCAGGGAATCTTGAGTGGCAAAATTATTATGTTCTGAAGTTGTGAGTATTGAAGATAAATCCGGTAATACTTCATCCAAAGTAGGATATGAAGTAGAGGGACTATCTTCTTTAGTTGTAGATTTAGATGGTGTAGGTTTAGATGATGAAGGTGGACTAGGGTGTGTTGAAGACATAGCAGGACAAAATGGGACTCCTATTGGTTCTGCCATAGCACACATGTCAAATGGTCTAGGATCACCATGGATAGTAACTAGTTGGTTTTTAAACTCAAACTTAACACATTGATGTAATGTAGAGGGTACCACTCTCATTGCATTGATCCAAGGTCGACCTAGAAGGATGTTGTACGATGTTGGACAATGTACAACAAACACGGTCGTATCTAAGATCCTTGGACCAACTTGCAATGGAATCGATAATACTCCACATGTTTCTTGAGTTTCATCATTAAATGCTTTGATAATCATTTCAGTTCTTTTTAAATCTTCATTTCTAAATCCAAATATTTGGAAAAAGTCATATGTGCATATGTTTAATGATGATCCATTATCAATTAAAACTCTTTTAACACCTACATCCCCAATTAATGTTGTGATGTATAGAGGATTATCTCTATACATGCTTTGAGGAGGAATATCCTTATCTTGAAAATCTATATAATTTGTTCCTTGAGAAATCACAACATTTACCACAACATCAAGTTCTATATTTTGAGGTACCATCATTTTGCTTAAGGTATTCATTAATTCCTCTCTATGGATAGATGAAGTTCTTAAAAGATCCAAAAGAGAAATTCTAGCTGTGATATTTGCCAATTGTTCATTAATGTCATAAGGAGATTTTTGTTGTGTATTTGATATATTATTTCCTTTTGTAGGTGCTTTTAACACAAATGGAGTTGATTTCTCATTTTGAGTTTGAGTTTGTGATTGAGAATTTTGATTTTGGGCTTGTTGTCTAGTGATGGCTCCAATAGTACCTACAACATTATTATTTTGTAAATGACCAAAGTGAGGTCTAGCATTTTCTGCTTGTTCATTTGAAAGCATTTGTTGAGATGAGGGTCGAGTGGTCATTCTTCTAGGGAATGGTTCTTCTAGAACTAATAAATCTATGATGGGAAGAATTTGATCTGACTCATCTTCAGAACTATTTGAATTATTTGAGGTGATGTCTATTTCACTTTCTGTCTCACTTTCTATGTTTTCTGTGTCACTTTTTGTATCTTCTGAAGATGAAGATTGAAAATATTGTATTGGTCTAGTTGTGACTACAGATAGAGTAGGTACATAGGAGGTTTGCAAATCTTGTTGTGGTAAAAATTTACTAATGGTTCCTACATACTGAGTTGGAGGAGGAACATTATGATGTTCTAATTGATTTACAACCTCTTTACCATGTTTGGGTAAAGGATGTTGAAAAATATCTAGGTTTTGATTTGCATTTTGAGTTGGTTGTTTTTGGGTATTATTTTGAGTATTATTGTTTGCGGGAAATTGTTGTACTTCCATTTTACCTTTATCAATCAAATCTTGTATCATATGTTTCAATCGCTTACAAGAATTAGTTGAATGTCCATCCACTTGATGAAAATTACAATGTAGATCAGCCCTATATCCAGCTATAGTGGTATCCGGTTGTCGTATCTCTGGAAACCGTATTAAACCTTGTTCTAATAATTGAGGCAAAATCATGGTTAAGGGTTGATTTAATTTTGTGAATTCTCTTGGAGGTTTATCAGGAATTTTCAACAAAAACTTCTTCATAGCTTCTGTAGTATTGATGTTTGAGGTATTTCTACTATCAGTGACTCCATCACCTACTACTTGTTTATTCTTATATTGATTTTTGGAAGTTTTATCTTCATCCTTTTTCTTAAATTGGCCTCTTCTGATAAGGGCATCTTCTACCCTTCTTGCTAAGTCTATAGCTTGATCAAAAGAGGTCATTGTAGCTGTAGCAAGTTCATAAGATAATTGTTCTTGTAAATTGCCAATGAATATTTCCAACATTTCTCGATGAGGTAAAGCAAAATGTAATTTTCCTAGAAGTTGCCTCCATTTGGCTAGGAATTCTGCAAAGCTCTCATCTTTCCCTTGTTTCAAGTTGTATAAATCCTTAATGGTGACATGTCTTTCTATGTATGCACTAAATTGGTGGACAAACATTTTCGCTATCTCTTCAAAGTTCCTCAAAGAATTTGTTGGTAGTTGATAATACCATTCTAGGGCCATGCCTCCGAGACTTTTAGGGAATATTTTTAGTAACAACAAGTCATCATAAGAAATATCATGACATGCTATCCTAAACATGCGAAGATGCTCAATAGGATCTTTGGTTCCTTTATATATCGGGAGGACAGGCATAGGGAAATGTTTTGGGTATGGTTGAGCAACCACAATAGGATCCAAGGGTTGGCTACACATCTCTCTATAACTGTATGAGGGATGGTAGGGATCCATTTGATCTAGACGTGAAGCCAATTGTTTAACCATGGCTTCAAGCCCCTGTGGTTGTCCACCAAATTGATTTTGTTGCACCATGTTGTTGTGTCTTTGATAATAAGGTTGTGTTGTCACATAAGGATTTCCAGTTGAAATACTATTGTGTAAAGTGTTTGTGGGAACAGTGTTGTGAAGTTTATATGGGATTGTGTTTTGTTGAAATTTTTGTTGATGATGATTGGTATTTTGAATTTTCTTAGCTCTTTGTGATGTAGCTATTTGTTGATTAGGAGCTTGAGAAGCAGAAGAATTTTTTTTGGTTTAGAATTTTTGTTGTGTTGTTGATTTTTTATTGTTCAAATCTATATTTTGATTGATATTTTAGGATGGACCATCTTGATTTGATTTGTTCTATTCTATGTATGTCAATGGATTTGCATTTAATCGGAGAGTAGCTTCTAAAGTAGCCTCCATTGAATAATCTCCGATAGGGAGTAGACCTTCTATTTTTATTACATGATGAATTTCATCTATATTTTCTTTTAGAAACCCAACAAAGTGTTGGATAGATTTAAAACTGACATTACCTTCATCATCCATATAAGGCTTAGTTGGATCATCTATTTCATATTGTAGACACCTAAAACATGTCGTGTTTAGGAGAACTACTCATATGGGCATCCATAGACCATGTGACTAAACCTTGGGACCTTCCAAGTGCCAAAAGTGGTTTTCACCACTCATCTGGGGTAGTCTTAGCCCATCCAAGCCTGGCCGCTATGAACCAGAGTGGTTGAATCTTGGCCATTGAAGCTCAGAGTGGCCAATCCCTAGCCACTACAGATGACAATGGCTAAGCTTTAAAATGCAATTTGCTACCAAAATAGCCTAATCTTGGGTGGAAGTGGTAGTTTACATGCAATAAGGCCAAGTGAGGATAACTTTGCATTCCTCCTCATAACCAATTTACATGAGAGACTCAAGTCTAGGTTTAGACATCAGTTTAACTAGCCTTCAAACATAGAAAAGATAAAACTTCTCATGCTAACCTCTAGTGTGCATGCAGAATTCAGTCCTAGGGTTGGACATTGACCTAGGGTTTCAAAGACATTATAAGGTGCAAACCTAAGAGCACCAAGAGAGAATTTAGAGACTTTTTGTAGAGATACAACTGAGGAGAGCTTTTCGAGACTTGGAGAGCTTTTCTTGTAGCGAAGCCCTATCGGATCGGAGAGAAAATTGGAGCACCTTTTAGGAGCAACGAAGTGCTAGCCGACTAAGGGGTTATCATCTATAGGATATTCAATACATCAGACAAAAATGATAATCATTTCAACATCAACAACAAGCCTAGATCCATAGCCTTGGAGCAATAGAGATAGGTTTTCATCTTAGCGGCCACTATCTCGGATAGTGGCCTACAAGCCTAGTCTAGGGTTCTTAGCATTAGTTTCTTTCATTTAGCTTATTACATGTTTTCATACCATTAGCATAGATCTAATTTATTGCATTCATAGCATTAGTTTCTATTATCATTGAGCATATTCCTATTTATCATTAGGGTAATTTCTAACAACCTCATCCAAGGAGGCAATCTCGGACAACTGAGCATTTGTTATTGTTTTCATGCTTGTAGGACTATAGGTTCACTAGATAGGTTATCAACATACGAAAGCAAGAGGATCCCTCTAGGAGCCAGACCTAGAGAAGGAGGCATCTGTAAGCCCTCATACAGTTCCATGTGCATCATCGAGAAGCCTACAAAAGTGCATCACCCCTTGCAAGGGGATATTATACATCTGCTACCCCTATTTGTAAAATCTGTATCAAATGAAGGGAATCCCTCAGAGGGATCTATATGTAACCGAACTTGAGAAAAGCAATAAAAAGCATTATCTATTCATTTCTTCATATTTTGGTTGTATCTTTCATTTTAATGCATGATTAAGTAAATAATATTCGCAAATAGAGTAGTGGATGGTGCACCGCTTCCTCGAGGTCACTACAGATGGTGATCATGGTGGGACCCCACCAAGTTTTTATTTTCTACCACTTTACTGATCCATATTTTTGTGTGCAGGTTTAGCCACTCTGGTCTACATAGTCTCACTCTACTAACAGCCAGAAATTCACCCTGGTCAACAGCGAACTAGAGTGTAGTAGAGGACTAAATATTGGTTCTCTGAGCTAGATTTGAGGTTGGTACAACTTTTTTGATGATTTATGGTTCTCTATCTACTTCTATTTTCCTAAAATAGTGAAATTAAGACACATTTTGATTTGGAAACTAAGGAATAGAAAGGAAAGAACTTGCATCTTGCACATCTTAGGGTTTTTTTAGATTTCCACTAGGCATTGCTAGGAACAATGACTTATGCTTGTAAATTCTACCCTAGAATCTAACGTGCTAGAAATCATGTGTTGGTTTGCTTGCTTTGAGGCCCTGCTAGAGGCCATATTTGCACAAAATAGAGTGCATCCATGAAACTCATACTAATTATGCATATTTCTAAAAAGTGAAACATCATTTATATCAGGCATATAGGAAAGAGTCATTGTTGTTGTATGATGCATTTTACTTTATGTAAACTTAAAATGAACCCCACACATGCACACATATTTTAAACATTGGGGAGTTGGATTTCATCACCAACCCTCAATTCAGTCTGGTGACATTGGCATTCATCTCCTTCCATCGGCTTGCCCCCTAGATCTTTCTAGAATAGAATAAGGAACTTCTTTATAGTGGTACTAAGTTACTCATGTTCAAACTATCTCCCACTATTGGAACAATCATTGGTTTAGAGTGGAAGAGCTAGGCGAACCCCCCACTGGGACTTCAATGGTGTACCCTAGTTTCTTTTGAGAAAATCATGTTTGGCATGGGTGTTCTTGATTCCCACTATGGATGAGTCTCCTCATTCTAAATCCAAAACAAGAGCAAGAAAACAAGAACAACAACACATCAAAACATAACAAACAGTTTAGGGCACACATAAATTGGTAATCAAGATAAACACTTGCTTGATATTGTTTGGCTATCTCTAATTGCAACATAAAAGACTAATTCACAAGCACAATGGTCAAAACCAGAAGTAAACATCCTCGGTCCAACACCGAGGTAGAATCTGAAGCAACACATACCCATAGGCGAAGTCATAGTAACATTGAAACACCTACTCATAAGACCATGGGATGTAGTTCCATGAGCCTAAGGGGTGATAACTCAACCCTTGGGGGTTCTCCTCGAGAAACCCCACCTAGGGAGTCACATCATGGAACTAAGTCACAAAAACACAAAGAGGCTTCATGACCATCATCATCAAGAAGACACGAGGAGGCCTCAAGGCCCTCCTCTCAACACACAGAAACTTCTCAAAGACATGAGGAGGCTTCAAGAGCTTCCTCCCCACATGGACATAAAAGGGGTTCTAGACCCAACTCTTCACATAGGGATGATGAGGTTTCCCCACCTCCATCCTCATGGAGAAAATGTGGGGCCACAAAGCCTTCATCACCAAAAAGACACACAAGAGTCACAACATCTCAAACTTCACATGAGACACTGAGAATAGGTCTACCCACTGAAGGGCAAGAAACTAGAGCTACATCCAGTCATAGACATCAAACAGAAGATACCCTTCACACAAGAGGAAGGATTCCAATAGATCATGACCTCATTGGAGTAAATGGCACCCCATGGGATCAGCCATGGAAAACAAGATAGTTAGATGAGTTGGATCGGTTTCATTCGAGAACAACTCCTAGAACTATAGCCACAAAAAATTTTGCATCTAGAAGTTCACAAAGTGTAACTTCTAAATGCACCACTCAACCTAGGGATGCTTCAAAGTGACCCCATAGTACACATACAGAGTCTGATCATAGAGGCACTTATCAACACACTAAACAAGTTACATTAACTAGCAAGAGCAAAGAAACAGTGGAAACCCCTTCGAGGAATCTATGAGTCAGAACCACAAGAACAGAATCAGACAAACATGAATCTTCTTTGATAATGCAATCTGACCGCATGTGATGGTTAGAAAATGTATTACACAAAGAGTGAGAGCTAGTGGAAGCTCTCGAGCATGATAAACAAAGAGAAAGGCTTTTGCACCAACATGAGCAACATTTAAGGGAACAAGCTGAGCAGCTAGCTCATATAAACCTACAAGAAAATGGTAGTGATCACCCAAGAAATGAATGTGTTGACTCACAACAAGAAGGGTGCATTAGGCAAGAAGACAGCCCATAATGAAACCACCACTCAAATCATGAACAAAATCAAACTGGTGGAGAAAGGGTAAACATGATAAATCAGGATCAAACACATCCTAAATCCCCTCGTAGGAGGGAAGAGAATAGAACAAGTCAAGTGGATAAAGGGTTACCTCCATTACCACCATGAGTGGGCCTACAAGAAGAGGAACTCCTCACCTCAAAGGCATTCTAGGAACTCACTGAGAAAATGAAATCCTTTGAGAAGCAAGATACGATTGGGAACCAACCAACATTGAGTAAAATACACAACCAACCATTGTGCCCATCAGTTCCTAGCCCTGCATATCCTAAGCACTTTGAGATGCCTAGGTTAGAAAAATTCAAGGGTGAAGAGGATGCACAAGAGCATGTTACCAATTTTATCAATGCATGTTTTCATCTTGAAGACAATGATGCTCTTATGCTAAGAACTTTCATTATGACATTTTTAGGGTGCTGCCACTCAATGGTTCAACCAACTTCCTAAGCACAACATATCCACTTTTGAACAACTAGTAAATGCTTTCCTAAAATATTTCTCCTTTGGTGCTAAAAATAAGGTGAACCTTTCAGACCTAGCCAAATTAAAACATTATGATGATGAGCCAGTAATGGAGTATGGGGATAGATGGAGAAAAGTCATGGTAAAGTTATCATTCTCCATCCCCACAGAAGAGATTGTCCGCATGTTCACCAAGAGTTGTTCTAAACACATTTCCCTCTTGCTACAACTTCAACAATATCCTTCATTTGAGGAAGCCTTGGCACAGGCCAAACTCATTGAGGACATAAAAGTAGATGAGGGAACCATTAAGCTCCAAACAAGAAGGAGTGGAACAAGAATGGCAAGAATGACAAATACAAGCGGAAGTAGGGCAACCCTACTCTAGTTAATCAAGTCGTATTGGTTGCACCTAAGGATGGGGCTGCGCAGCAACCCCAGAATTATCAAGCACAGCCCCCACCAGCCAATTACGATCAAAAGAACAATCAAGGGTGAAACAGAGAACGTAAGCCACCTCGCTACTTTACACCTCTATCAGAGTCAATGCAATCAATTTTCAACCAGTTGAGTGAGGCTGGGAAGATCAAATTTCTTGATGTACCTCTTTTAGATCCCAACCATCCTAAGCCAAAAGGATATAGGGAAGATCAATTTTGCCCTTATCATAGAATACCGGGGCATGACATTGAAGTATGCATGGGTTTCAAGAACCAGGTGCAAAATATGATTGAAGTGGGAGAACTTAAAGTTGACAACCCATTGGCTCCCGATAACAGAGATATGGGCATATACAAAAACCCACTACCAAACCATGAGGTCCCTAGAGGGCAAGGTGCCCAAGTCAATCAGGTTTGAATCGATACACCTACCCATGGATGCATTGGGATGGTTGAAATTGTCAATATAGCCACCAGGACTAGATGATATGGTCAACCACAACCTCCTATGGCTCCCATTAATGTCCCAGCTACACCTAGGTAGAGGCAGGGGTAAAACAACCTTCCAGGTCCACCAACCCGACCTATGGTGACTGTTCGGAGTAGACTAGAACAAAACTTACAAATGACTCCGACCAAGTTATCTATCTATGAGCTCATACAATAGTCCCCAAAGCACAGGGAGACTTTGATGGAGATTTTGAGATCAATTGAGCTCCAACCACAAGACCCCAATGCATTCACGCATTTTGTGGGACAAGTACAACAATGCCAAGAACCTATAATCCAATTTTATGATCATGAGATTAAGACAGTACCTACTACCATACCAGACCCTCCACTGCACATTGTTGCTTCAGTCAATGATTTACCTTTCAAGTGGGTCTTGATCGATACAGGTTCATCAATCAACATCATCACAACAACAACAATAGGGCACCTTAAGATCCCCAAATCCAATATCATTCCAGGAGCCTACACGTTAAGAGCTTTCAATGATGCTTTATGCTCTACTATGGGAATGATAGTCCTACCCATTAAGGTGGGGCATAAGACCATCCCTATGATGTGTCATGTCTTGGAAGGGGCTATGCAATACAACATCCTCCTAGGGCATCCCTGGATAAGAGATATGAAGTGTGTTCCTTCGATTTTACACCAATGTGTCAAGTATGTGCATGATGACAAAGTCTATGTAGTTCTGGCTGATGAAGAGCCATTCAAATATGTCCATCAGGTGGATCTTCTAAGATATTTTATGATTCCTTCCACCCACCTATATGTAAGACCTTCATCTCCAACTACGCAACTAGATGACATAAACAAAGGGGTACGAAAAGACCCATCCACATCAACACCTCCTCTTGCACCCAAAACAACTGATGCTTCTAAGAGACCATCAACATCAAAACCTAAAGATAATCAGAAGCTAAAGGTACCCTTAATCGAGGAAGAAAATCCCAAGGAATTTCTAACTATAGCCATTGTAGAAATCCCAAGTCCCATGGAAGAAGAAGATTTCCAGAATCAAGCCGAGGAAATACTAGAACCCGCTTCACTAGTGTCATCTGTAGGGTCATCCACATCACATGCGATAATACACTTGGCAAGTATAGGGATAGGAGAGTACCTTGTGTAGAACATAACATTCACACCCATCATTGAGTCTACACGAGACATGGGATGACCAAAAGACCTGAGACCACCAGTGGGAATAGTGGTTCCGCTTGGAATCCCTCCCAACCAGACCAACTTTATCTATGTTGGCCTGGACTACACCCATAAGTCTTCAGACATAGAAGAGGACAATGATGAACTATTCATTATTAATGTTTATTACCTCTCTAATCCTGAGTTTGCTCTAAGCTACTTTGAACATTGCCATTGGCATGGCTACGGTCTTGGTATATATGAGCAGGGGTGTAGGCGTCCATGCGAGCCATAATACCAGCTTCCCACTGACAAGTTTGGGTTAGGCTACCACATCAGAGGTCAAGATGACTCTCTAGAAGCATCCTTGGATAGATTAAGCTTGGGGTTAGGAGAAGACATCAATTTTATTCCTTATCACCCACCAAGTACAAGACATCTGATCAACAGACAAGTGGTCATGGTAAACATACCACCACCAGAGATTTATCATCCAAACTTCTCAATTGATGCCACCCCTACAGGTTGCACCTTGTGGGATGAAGAGCGAGAAGAAAATGGATATGGGGTAAGCAATGATGAAGTACATGTAAGCTTAGCCTATCATGGGCCTCGCTATTTACAAAGCCTTGCCTGGTCCAACCACAATGAGAGTGGGTACATATCGGATGAAAGTGGCTATGAGTCAGAGGACTCAATGGAAAGAGCCTACCTAGGGCCAAGGTAGTGGCCCCATAGCTTGGGGCAAGACACTAATGCAAATGGCATCTTCATAAGTGATGAAGAATATGAGGATGAAATAGATATGGCCTACTTGGGGCCAAGACATGTGCCCCTTGTCTTGGGACCACATACCAATGCTAATGGTTTTTGGATAAGTGATGATGACTTTGAAGATGAGACTGAGATGGCTTATCTTGGGCCTCACCACTTGTGGCAAGTCAACATGTTGGTAGAAAGAGAAGTGGCATTTCATGCCATAGACCCTGGCTTGCAATTTTTGGGGAGACCTATCGACTTAAATGCCATTTACCATGCAATCAATCCCCCTCTACCTACATTCAGAGAGCTCTTGGAACCCAACGATCCTATTATCCAGCCTACTCATGGGCCAGATCCAGAGATTCCTTTTCCTCTAGAGCCTCATCATGAGCATGGGGAGGAAAACCTATGAGACAAGATTTCACCCATGTGGTCCTAGAGATTTCATTCCATCCATCAATACAATCTCCATTGATTTGACCACTCCACTTCATAACCTAATAGATCCTACCAAACCATTGTATCTTGATATAGATGCTATTGATTGGGATCACATTGATTCGCCTATAGAGCCTGAGGATATTTTCCCTAACGAAGAGATGTTACAACCATTTCATTTTGCATCAGGCTGTGCATATGATGTATTCCATGCTGGTTTGGATCCTGAGTCAGTAGGACCTATAAATCCTATCGATGACATTCATTTGATACCCACGCCTCACCAGCTAGAGGATGGGTCACATATGGCTATAGAAGTGACTTTCGAGGTGGACATCAGTGATGATCCTACTCAACCAAAGAAATTCAAGTTCGGAGAAAGTCTATCTCTAGAGGAACAAGCCATCATAATCCCTCTCCTCAAGGAGAGGCCAAACCTTTTCGCTTGGACTTACAAAGACATGCCAGGGCTTGATCCAAAGTTAGTTGTTCACAACCTTTCATTGGATCCCATGAAGAAGCCAGTCAAGCAAAAGTTGAGGAAAATGCATCCAACCATCGCTTTGATGGTGAAGAATGAGTTACAAAAACTATTGGATGTGATTTTCATCATTCCTATTGACTATCCTGAATGGGTCTCGAACATGGTGCCCATGGGAAAACCTGATGGAAGAGTCCATATTTGCATAGACTTTAGAGACTTGAATAGGGCAACTCCAAAGGATTCATTCCCATTGCCTAACATAGATGCTCTTGTTGATGCCACTATAGGTCATGAGATGCTCTCCCTAATGGATGGTTTTTCTGGGTACAATCAAATCAGAATTAAACCCGAAGACCAACACAAAACCACTTTTATTACTCCATGGGGAATATTTTGTTACAAGGTGATGCCATTCAGCCTTAAAAATGTTGGTGCCACATATCAGTGGGCCATGACATACATCTTTCATGACTATATGCATAAAATATTAGAGGACTACATGGATGACTTACTGGCTAAGTCTTTATTGCGGCAAGAGCACGCTGAGATCCTTAAGAAAGTCTTCAATCGCCTCATTGAGCACAACGTCAGATTGAATCCTAAGAAGTGCGTATTTGGCATAACTTCTGGTAAGCTCTTGGGGTTCATCATTTCTAAGAGAGGCATTGAAGTTGATCCTACAAAGGTAAAGGCTATATTGGAAATGGCCACCCCTACCAACATTAGGGAGTTGAGAAGCCTACAAGGCAAGGTAGCATCCATCAAATGATTCATTGCACAATTATCAGACAAATGTCGACCCATGAATCGGCTGCTACGCAAAGGAGTCCTTTTTCATTGGGATGAAGAGTGCCAACAAGCCTTTGTAGAGATCAAAACTTACCTAGCAACACCACCGGTATTGGCTCCACCAAGGCCAGACGTACCATTTTTACTATACATATCGGCTACTAATTTTGCTTTGGGCACCATGTTGGCCCAAAAGAATGCACAAGATAAAGAGCAAGCCATATATTACATCAGTCGCACCTTGGTGAGTTATGAGCTAGGGTATGCGTATGTAGAAAAGTTGTGTTTAGCAGTGGTCTTTGCAACCAAAAAGTTGTGACACTACATGTTGAGCCATACGACCTACGTTATATCAAAACAAAATCCTTTGTAGTACATGATGAACAAGACCTATCACAATACACGTACTGCAAAGTGGATCATGCTATTGATAGAATTTGATCTAGAGTTCATAAGCCAAAATTCCATCAAGGGACAAGTCATAGCAGATCAATTAGCAGAGGCACCTCTTTAGGATAGCAAGCCTCTCACCATAGAATTTCCTGATGATGTAGTCTTTGCATTATCAGATCCACCAGAACTCGAAGAACCTAAGAAAGAAAGAGACATGGCATTGTTCTTTGATGGTTCGAAGTGTGAGCAAGGGGGTAGAGTAGGGATTGTATTTATCACACCACAGGGTGCTCCATTGCCCTTATCATTCAAACTAGACTTCCCTTGCACAAACAATAACACCGAGTATGAGGCCCTGATCTTGGGACTCCAAACAACCATCGCAATGGGCATTAAAATATTGAATATCTTTGGTGACTCCTTGCTCATAGTTAATCAAGTCAAGGGATTGTTCCAATGTAGGTGCCCACTCCTAAAAGCTTACAAGGAGCTTGTTGACACTTACCTAGCCCGACTAGAATGGTATGACATCGAGGCAATCCCTCATACGTCAAATAGATTTGTAGACACCATGGCATCTTTGGGATCCTTAATCCCTCAGAATCCATCTATGGATTTCACAACCATTCACGTTAAAGTGCTCTCGCACTCAACGATACAACGTGAGGCTATTGATAATCAAGAGTCAGTCAACATGATCAATATCGAACCAAATCAGGATTGGTCCTTCAGAGCTAGAGATTTCTTATGAATGGCACCTTGGGGGTCTTTGATCTCTCAAGGTCCTATGGAGTGTGGTACAACCATTCACCATAGGGTTGTTTCTCAATCTGTATTCATGAGTTCTAGAATGCAGGAGGAACAGGCCATATTTTCTATAGAAGTTGTGGCTTATCAAGATTGGCTTTCCCAATTATAAGATTTCCTAAAGCTTGGAATGGTACCACAAGGCCTATCGCATGTTGAAAGATGAACATTTAAATAGAAGGCAACAAGGTACATCTTATTGGGAGAGATCCTTTATAGATGAGGTTACGATGGAATGCTCCTTCATTGTCTTGAGCCGTAGGAAGCATCTTGGGAAATTTTGTAGGCTCACGATGGTACATGTGGTGGTCACTTCAGTGGCATGGCCATCATTAAGCGCATCTTGAGAATGGGTTACTATTGGCCCACTATGGAAAAATACTATTGCGAGTATGTCAAGAAATGCGTTAAATGCCAGCATCACGTGAACCTCACACATTTGCCATCACAAGCCTTGCAACCCATCCAGGAAGCATGGCCCTTCTCATAGTGGGGACTAGACTTAGTAGGGAAGATCTCACCCCCATCCTTAGGCCGACACACGTTCATCATAACGGCCACTGAGTATTTCACCAAATGGGTCGAAGCGATCCCCTTGACATCGACAACTGGACCAAGGATTGCGGAGTTTATACTCCACAATATCATAAGTCATTTTGGGGTCCCTTCAAAAATAATATCGGATAATGGGCCATATTTCAAGAACAAAAATGTGCATGCTTTGATGAACAAATACCATATTCAGCATAGTTTTTCAACACCCTATTATCCACAAGCAAATGGGCAAGCAGAAGCCTCAAACAAAACAATAGTCTCCATCTTGAGGAAGACGGTGAAAGATAATCATAAGGATTGGCATCTACAATTACCTCTTGCATTATGGGCATACAGGACTAGTGTGTGGATGCCCACTAGGGCAACACCATTTTCACTTGTATATGGCACTGAGGCCATCATGCCCCTAGAGTTGGAAATTCCAACCCTACGCATAGCATTGAAGGACTTCATAGATGATGACACCGCGTGACAAGGCCACCTTGATCAATTAACGCTTCTTGATGAACATCGAGTCAATGCCTTGGAGCATCTCCACATTTATCAAGATCACCTTGCATGAGCCTACAATAGTAAAGTCCACTTAAGAGAATTCAAAGTTGGAGATCTTGTGCTCAAAGAAAACCAACAAAACTCAAATCTGTCATCGCACCTACGAGACAAATTTATAGTAAATTGGATAGGTCCATACATAATCTCAAAAAGGGTTGGGCCTGGAGCATATCACCTCACATCATTGGATGGTGTTGAAGAGCCTGAGCCTCTCAATATCATCCATTTGAAGGAATTCTATACATAAAATACAAAAACATTCAAAATACATAAAATACAAAAACATTCAAATATACATAAAATACAAAAACATTCAAATATGTCATAAAATTACAAACAAATCATAAAAACATAAAATATTCAAAAAATGCTCCAAGGGTATCTTCATCCGCTTGGTCAAAATCAATCAAAATGCTCCAAGGGTATCTTCACGTCGCTTGGTCAAATTCAATCAAAATGCTCCAAGGGTATCTTCATACCGCTTGGTCACCTCAATCAAAATGCTCCAAGGGTATCTTCATGCCGCTTGGTCAAATCAATAAAAATGCTCCAAGGGTATCTACACACTGCTTGGTCACCTCAATCAAAATGCTCCAAGGGTATCTTCACGTTGCTTGGTCAAATTCAATCAAAATTCTCCAAGGGTATTTTCATGCCGCTTGGTCAAATTCAATAAAAAATGCTCCAAGGGTATCTTCATGTCGCTTGGTCACCTCAATCAAAAATGCTCCAAGGGTATCCTCATGCCATTTGGTCAACCCCTAAAAGCCCCAAAGGCACAATAAGCCCTTTGGTCAAAATAATCAAAAACACAAAAACAATACAAAATAATCAAAATACAAAAACAATGCAAAATAATAAAAATACAAAAACATTTGCATCCACATAGTTGCATTACATTCATATCCATTGCATTTGCACATGTTATGATCACAATCTTATAAATGATGCCATAGTTTGTATCACAACCACAAATACTCAAATCCATCTTCATCCATTCATCCATGTGTGTAACTGTGTTTTTCAACACAACCATTCTTGTTGCTATAAAGAATAGGCTAAGGTTTTTCGGTCATTCAACCATATCTAGTGGTCTTATCAACTTTTGTGGAAAGCCATATTGATTAGTAGAGGGTAAGGTCTAGTCGTGATAATGCCTCAGATATTCAGGATCCCATCACTAATTAAAAACACTAAAATCCTAGTTGGTACAAGGGAAAGATGAAAGCTGCAAAAGTGGTCTAGGTTACCTTAAGAAAAAAGGGTCTTCCTTGCTTATCCCCCTATGCGACCGGTTCAAAGGTGTTGAGAATTGGCAAAAGGACAAGTTCCGCCCTACCTATAAAGTAAATTCAACAACAAGTGATTATCATCACTACATAAATCCCTTGCTTTCATTAAAACAAGAAAAATCCCAAAATCAAAAAAGTCAAAATAAACAAACAAGTGATTTCATCCCTACATAAGTCCCTTGCTCAAAAAAAAAAATCAATAAAAAATAAATAGTGATTTTCATCACTAAGCATGAGCAAGTATCCCAAATAAAATGAAGAAAAGAAGGGAATGGAGCTTGAATCCCTGGAATTCTTAGCATTGTACAAAACTGGAAGGGGATCCCCATTACAAGTTTGGTGTACAACCATGCCTGGCAATGGTGATACCCTTACGCATGATGATATGTCTATCACAATAGCATCTTGCATTTGTGTAGACCAATGTTTGCATGTGGATGAGCTAGCTTTGGGTAACTCAATACTGCCTAGTGGTATAGTCCAACTAAGTCCAACATAGGATCAGATGAACACTTGAGGATCCTCGATCTTAGCAATGGGCTGAAAGAATCTTGCCTGACATCGAAGGAAATGCTTGAGTTCTATCTAAATATATTCATTTGCACACATAGGGATAATGAATCTCTAGGTCCATGATGAAAGCCTTGCTTTTCAAAAGTCTTGTATGGTCAATACGTAGCTGTTGATAGGGTAACTAGAGTGTTTGAGTCTCAGGAAAAGCCTCAAAACTTCCTACATAGCAACAAATCATATCATCAATCGCATCATCAATTTTCTTTATGAGGTTTTGTGAATTAAAGGGTATTAACAAAGTAGGCTAGATACCGGATGGATGTCAGAAATGATGTTTAGATGGCCACTGACTATTTTGTATCTTTTAAATTATAGAAGCTTATCAAGAAACTACACACATTCCATGCCATTACATTTCACATATGGATGCTTAAACAATTAGTTCTTGTAATAAGAATGATTGTTTACATTCATAACTAATATACTTTCTGTGGTGTCACCCATTAGATCGTTAAAATCATATCATATGCATTCCTTATGTTTTAAGTGATTAAAGCATATAGGTTCATTTACATTAGATCAAAAACCATGTAGATAATGCATTTCACACATTGCATTTGCCACATCATAACATAAGTTGAATGCATACAACTAAAAGCAAAATTAAACATGCATTTAACAAATAACATTGCATCCATAATGCATAGATCATCAATCATCCATCTACACCTAAGATCAGATCATTGCATCCACATACATCATGATGAGCACCAGAAATGCTCATATTTTGTACATATTTCTTTGATCAATATGCGGCTGTATAATAAGGATTGCGTACTTTTATGAATGATTATATAGATATTTGATAAAATTATGCGTGTTATCTAATTTGTGTGCTTTTAGTATGTTTTGTGGAATTGTAGTTGATTTAGTTAGATTTGGAACGGTCGAGGTCCTTTTGATGGACCTGGCACTTTATTTCATCGGGGGTCAATATAGAGAACATAGGTGCCTCCCTACAACCGAAAGGCGCCAAGGGAACAAGTGCCTCCCTGCAGTCAAAAGGTGCCAAACCAAATACGAGCACCTCCCTGCAGTCGAAAGGCGCCAACTGAATACAAGCGCCTCCCTATAGTCGGAAGGCACCAACTGAATACTAGTGCCTCCCTGATCAGTCGAAAGGCGCCAATTGAATACCAGCGCCTCTCTGCAGTCGGAAGGCGCAAATTGAATACGAGCGCCTCCCTGTAGTCGAAAGGCACCAACTGAATACCAACGCCTCCCTATAGTCTAAAGGTGCCAACTGAATACCAGCGCCTCCCTACAGTCGAAAGGCACCAACTGAATACAAGCGCCTCCCTGCAGTAAAAAGGCGCCAACTGAATGCAAACGCCTCCCTGCAACCGGAAGGCGCCAACCAAAGACAGAAGGTGCTAATAGAAGGCAAGCACCTCCCTACAATCGGAAGGCGCTAATAGAAGGCAAGCACCTCCCCACATTCGAAAGGTGCTAATAGAAGGCAAGCGCCTCCCTACAATTGGAAGGTGCTAATAGAAGGCAAGCGCCTCCCTACAACCAGAAGGCATCGCGATAACAAGGTACCTTCCTCATAAGGAAGGTGCCACTGATTCTTTGCCCGTTGACTAGATTTGAATGACGTGGACGATAGCGGTTGGTGCAGTTCCAACTCTGCATCATGCAGAGCTAAATTGGAGATAGCACCAATGTATCAAAACGTCTTACTGATGCCAGGCAAAGCACAAACTAAAACGAACATGCCACCATCAAAATAGAATGCCAGACATCGATTGCATTCGCCAGACTATTCTAATTTAGTCTGGGAAGAATCGACTATTGTAACCACTTCTGTAACAAAAGTTCTGCGGGTGTGTTATATAAACACACGCAGATCATTTTCAAATATATAGGGGAGATATATAGAAATAATTGATAAATATCCATTTAGAGTTACAGAAGATAGATTGTAATACGTTGATAAATATATTACAGTTTGAGAAGTTCTAAAGCACGTGTTCGATCGAGAAGAAGCTGTTGGAGCCTGGGCCCACTCTAAGCCAGTATTTCTTCCCCATTTCCTTCTTGTTTATTTATTTTAATTAGTTTATTGCTTTCATAGGAATGTTCATTGGTTTGCTAGTTCTAGTATTTGCAGTAGATTTATTTTTAGGAATGTGTACATGATTTATTTATGTAGATTTAATTATGTTCTTCTTACGTAATTTATTGAGGAGTGCGGGAATGATTGACAACCATTTCAAGAACACCCCCCAAATGTAGGATTAGTAGATTCACCTCCAGTGGTATTGTAGTAACCTAATTCCGACTCTTCGCAAGTTTACGAAGCTCCCTGGGTTGATAATTAAATGCACGGACATGTGACAAAAATAGGAAACCATTCACCTTGTTTGGCCCGCAACATTTTGGCACCGTTGTCGGGGAAGCATCTTAATTAGATTACTTGCAATACCCTGAAACCTTAAATCTGACCTTGTATGAGTTCTTCAAGAAGAAGAGGACCTGACGGTTGCTTTATAAGAACTAATCCATCAGGACTTGAGTTAGTCGAGCATTTTGGATTTGAGTTAGACTAGCCCAACCTACCAGCAGTCCATTGGAGTGAGGAACTACACTTTGTGCAAAGTGTCACCTCATCCCATCAACAATGGGATGAACGAATCATCACAAATCCCCTGTTTAATAGGACTCCTCTAGAGGAAGCCCTGTTGTGGAAGGCTATGGAGGATCAGACGATCTCGCCAGACAACCTTAGAGCATTGACTCAAAAAGTTTTAAACGATCGGAAGGCCATAAACACTACATTAGAAACCACATTTCCCAAAAAAATGGTAGATAACGATGAAGTCTCATCTGGCTTTAGTTTCCCAATAGAGGAGGGAGTAGGAGATACCAAAATGAAAAACATATCCCCTGCTCACCTTTCGTCCTTCAGAGGACACCCGACTGAGGACCCTGACCTATTTTTATTCAAGTTTGATGTTTTGTGCAGGTCTGTGGATTACAAATCAAACATGCAAAAGTTGAAATTATTTCCTTCTACATTAGACGATGCGGCTCTGCGATGGTTCATCGGTCTAGGAGACAAACACATCACCACCTGGGACCAGATGAAGAAGCTCTTTCTAGAGCAATATCAAGATTTCGGGAGAGCAAGAGACTCCAGGGAGGAGGTCCTGAGCATGACACAAAGAGAATATGAGTCTCTCGAGGAGTATTGGGAGAGATTCAACTTTAATCTTCAATGGTCCCCTCACTCGAAGCTATCTGATAAGTCCCTCAAAAGCATCTTCTTGAGGGGACTTACCAATGAGTCACTGGAGGCTCTCAACATGATCTCTGGAGGTGATGTCTATCAGCATGCTATGGACGACATCTAGAAATTATGCCGGAACTACTCGAGAAGGTGAGGCAAAATCACTACCAGGACCATGAAGGTGACTGCTTTAGTCACCAAAATAAAAATAGGCAACATGTTGGAGGATTTGAAGAGTGAAATGCTCTCATCTCTAGCACTGTAGATGGATACGTTGTTGTTAGAAAAGAAGAAACAAGAAAAGGATGCAGCATTAGCCTATTTATACCCAAAATGCAGAGGAAGGCATGCAAAGAATGCATGTCCAGAAAACAAGGTCAGAGTATGCGTAGTTTGCAGAGCTGAATCATAAAACTCGATTGTGCCCACAACTGCCCAGTAACCAGGAAGCGGCTGAGAGCACGGAGGCCTACTTCATAGGCAATAGGAAGAGTTGGCCACAGCCCCCCATGGGGAATATACCAACCGGAATGCCATCATATGGGGGAGGGTCATACATGCACCAAGGACCCCCTCAACCACCTAATATGGGGTGGTGGGGACCATCACCCTGGACTAATGCACCCCCAATAGCATTTTTGAATCAGCAGCCATGGATACCATATCCATATCCTGGGCAGTAGTGGAGAGGCCACAATGCGTGGAATCAGACTCCACAGAGTGCAGTGCCTGCTCACATCCAATAGAACTTACCAGCATTGCCAGTAGCGAGACCTATGCAGCTACCAGCACAACCGATAGCAAACCCGAACAACAGAGTAAATCAGTCAACATACAACATAGAAGGTGAGATGTATCATATGTACAATATTCAACTTAGATCAGGTAGGCATCTAGGAGTAGAGACACCGCCTCTGGTAGAAGAGGAGGAAGAAATAGTAGAGACACCTCCATTGGTAGAAGAGGAGGAAGAAATAGAGGAGATACCTTTGGTAGAAGGAGGAAAAGCACTTGAGAGAGCGGAGGCTCCATTTCCTAGTTAGTTGTAGGAACAAAGAAAAACAACACAACCAAAATTCAACATCTTGTCAAGCTTGAAGAATCTCACGGTGATAATCCCATTATTTCAAGCAATTCGAGATGTCCCCATTTACACCAAGGCAATTAGAGAAATGTGTCTAAGGATATCGGGATGAAAAGCTACCCAAACTATCAACGTGGGTAAACTAGCAGATCTAATGATGGGTAGAACATGTCATTCGAAGTATGCAGATCCAGGAAGCCCAGTGCTGACTGTAAAAATTGGAGGACATTACCTATCCAACACATTGGTTGACCTCGGGGCAGCCATCAATGTGATGCCTCAAGAGACCATGCAGAGGCTGCAGCTCATGAACCTGAATCCAACCACGACAGTGTTGCATTTAGCCGATAGATCAACCATGTCGTCGAAAGGGATGTTGGAATATGTGATCGTAACAGTCAGTGCATGGGAATATCCAGCTGATTTTTTAGTTTTGCAAACCAAGACCAGGTTGGGCGGTTACCCGCTCATTTTGGGGAGGCCATGGCTGGCAACAGCTGATGCTTACATCAGCTATCGAGATGGGCTAATGACCATCTCCAATGGGCAAAATGTCAAAAGGCTGACCATTTCATCGCCAGCTCAGTCTATGGACTCGGTAGAAGAACCCAGGATCACCGAGCATGGAACTACGGAGTTGTCCATAATCCAGCCGATGATGACCTTGGAGGAGGTGGCAGAAGAGGATGAGGATGGTGCTATCATGGAGTTTCTCCATGGAGAATCGTCCACCCCCACACCTGGATCGCCATTGACTAGCACCCAAGATCAACACATCCGACAAATACACGTTGGGCCAGGGAGGATATTAAACGTCAACGATAGGTTGACGCCCACACAACTAGAAAAATTGGAAGAGCTTCTGGTAAAACACCAGCAAGCATTTGCATGGCACTATGCAGATATGCACAGCATCAGCCCAAAAATATGTACCCATCGAATTTATTTAGATGACCAGGAAACTCCTAGTCGGCAGCCATAGAG
Source organism: Wollemia nobilis (assembly GCA_028583015.1). Taxonomy (NCBI): domain Eukaryota; kingdom Viridiplantae; phylum Streptophyta; class Pinopsida; order Araucariales; family Araucariaceae; genus Wollemia; species Wollemia nobilis. Next base: position 5,877,627 of record JAQPPZ010003223.1, read on the forward strand.
AAGGATGAACCCAGCAATGAAAGACATTGTTAGAGAAGAACTGCACAAAATTCTGGTTGCCGAACTCATATATCCGATTTTTGACAATGAATGGGTATCACCATTAGTGGTGGTCCCCAAAAATAATGGGAAATGGCGGATCTGCGTGGACTACCGGGCGTTGAACAAGGCGACTAAGAAAGACCACTTCCCGCTCCCGTTCATCGATCAGGTCTTGGACACACTCTCAGGAAGAAAATACTTCTCCTTTCTGGATGGTTACATCGGTTACAACCAGATCTAGATAAGGGAAGAAGATCAAGATAAAACAACATTCACCTGTCCATGTGGAATGTTTTCCTATAAGGTATTGCCTTTTGGACTGTGGAACGCACCAGCCACCTTTCAAAGGGCGGTGCTTAGCATATTCTCTGATATGATAGGATACGGGGTGGAAGTATACATGGATGACTTCACCACCTATGGAGAAACCTTTGAGGAGGCAATGACAAATCTAGAAAGAGTGCTCGATAGGAGCAAGGAAAATAATTTGTCCCTAAGTAATGAAAAATATTTTATGATGATGCAGGAAGGCATCGTGTTGGGACACCACCTCTCTGCGAAAGGAATAAAAGTAGACAAGAGGAATATCAAGGTCATTAGAGACCTACCTAGCCCCAGAATGTAGAAGGAGGTAAGAAGTTTCCTTGGATCAGCCGGGTACTACCAACGATTTATCATCGAATTTAGTAAGATTGCCAAACCACTACACACCCTACTTTCTAAGGACGTAGAGTTCAATTGGACGGGAGATTGCGAAGAAGCGTTCCAATTGCTGAAAGAAAAATTGATATCTACACCGGTCTTGAGAGGACCTAATTGGGCCATACCATTCCATATTTACTGCGATGCATCTAACGGTGTGATCAGAGCAATCCTCGGGCAGAAAGACGGTGAAGAATTTTACGCCATCTATTATGTCAGTAAAAACTTGGCGGGAGCAGAGCTCAACTATACAGTGACAGAAAAAAAATTCCTCACAATTGTCCATGCAATAAACAAATTCTGCCACTATATAATGGGATACAAGGTCTTCGTCCATACAAACCATGCGGCTATCATGTATTTGATGAGCAATCCGGCCATTGGTGGCAGAATTATCATATGGCTATTGCTATTGCAAGAATTTGACATCACTATAGTCGATAAACCGGGCAAGGACAACGTCGTGGCAGATTTTCTGTCTAGATTGATACTAGCAGATCATCAAGCAATGGAAGATAAGTTTTTGGATGAACATCTATTTACTATTAGTGAACAAACTCCATGGTATGCAGACATAGCCAATTACTTGGCCATCGGAAGGACCTCACCTGCTCTCTCCTACCGAGAAAAGCAGGCGATCACAGAGAAGAGCGCATCATTCCTTTGGATGGATGGTCTCCTATTTAAAATAGGATGAGACCAAATTATAAGAAGATGCATAGCATAACAGGAGTTTTCAGAAGTGCTCAAGGCATGTCACGATGAGCCATGCGGAGGACACTTTGTAGGGAAATGAACTGCCTACAAAATCCTACAGGCTGGGTATTTTTGGCCCACTCTGTTCAAGGACACGACAGCGTATACTAGCAAGTGTGACAAGTGCCAGAGGATGGGTAGACCAACCCAATGAGATGAAATGCCCCTGCAGCCCCAGGTACACCTAGAACCTTTCGATAAATGGGGCATGGACTTCGTGGGACCATTCAATCCACCTTTGATGGGAAGGAGGTTTATTCTGGTCTGCATGGATTACGTCACCAAATGGGTGGAAGTGCAGGCATTGAGGGACTCAAATGAAATAACGGTCACCGATTTCTTATTTGCCCAAATTTTTACATGATTTGGGGTTCCTCAAGAGATAACAACAGACCAAGGGCCCCAATTCACCTCCAAATTGATTGAGGAGCTGATGGAGGAGTATAGAGTTCGGCACAATAAAACCACGCCCTACCATCCGCAGGCGAACGGGCAAGTAGAAGTGACAAACAAGGAGATAGAAAACATCCTGACCAAAATCATGTAGCAACATAAGAAATATTGGGCCACACGGTTGTCGAAGGTAGTTTGGGCATACAACACCACGTGGAAATCCACCATAGGATGCACACCTTTCCAACTGGTCTATGGGAAAAATGCAATGATGCCCATCGAGTTCGAAATCAAAACTCTGAGGACGGCTTTAGAATTAAATTTGAGCTTGGACGAAGCTCAAAAACAGAGGATTCACCAGCTAGATCAACTGGACGAAATCCGATTGGATGCTTTGCAGAGGACAAAGATTATACAGAAGCATAGAAAGAAGTGGCATGATAACCACAACAAGCTGAAGAAGTTCCAGGTAGGGGAATGGGTCCTATTGTATGATTCTCAATTCTAGGAAAGGAAGGGTAGACTTATGCAAAGGTGGATGGGGCCGTATGAGGTGGCAGAGCTCATTAGGAACGGGGCGGTGCACGTTAAGACAATTGATGGAAGCAACACCATGTTCACAGTCAATGGCCACCGACTACGCCCCTATAATACGTCCGAAACGTTACAGGTGGAATCCAAAGTAGGCGTGGGGGAGACCCCATATTGCTATATCTGGACCGAACTCTCACAGGTGAAATGGTGGGCACGAAAGTGCTCACCCAAATTTTTTAGTTAATATAGTTTTTTTTGTAATATGTGTTTTTGCAGGGACGATGCCCGCATGCAAGCTATAGGCATCCTAATCCAGGGCCTAACAGGCACGAAACACATCTAACTACCTTTATTTTCATTTCTTTTTTAGTTGCTTTTTGTAGGTGGAGGACCTGACAACATGAGGGATAGGTATCTGGGAAACCAGGCCTAATTTGGCTCAGCATTCTGACACCGGATCATAGGTAGAATCTGGGTAGCGTGAAAAACTGGGAAGGCTTGATCACCCTTTTTCCAATCAAATCGCCATCCAGAAGAAGGTGCCTTACTGCATCCAGAAGGCGTCTTACTACACCCGAAAGGCGCCAAGTCCAGAAGAAGGCACCTTACTACATCTGAAAGGCGCCAAGTCCAGAATAATGCGCCTTACTGCATCCAGAAGGCGCCAAGTCCAGAAGAAGGCACCTTACTACACCCGAAAGGCACCCACCCAGAAGAAGGCGCCAAGTCCACAAGAAGGCACCTTACCGCATCCGAAAGGTGCCAAATCGAAAGATAGCACCTTCCATCCATGTAGAAGTACAAAAAAAAATTAAAAAAAATATAGGCAAAAACGAAAAAAAAATACATATGTAGGTGCCTTCCGTGGCAGGAAGGCACCAAATCTTAAAAAAAAAAAAAGCCAGCCGAATACGCCTTCCAACATCAGGAAGGCGCATTCATCTAGTCAAGACGCCTTCCAACATCAAGAAGGCACATTCATCCAACCGAGACGCCTTCCAACATCAGGAAGGCGCATTCATCCAGCCGAATATGCCTTCCAACATCAGGAAGGCACATTCATCAAGACAAACGCCTTCCAACATCGGGAAGGTGTGAACCAGAAGGAGGTGCCTCCCACATTGGGAAGATGCATGCAGGCAAAAGTGCCTCCCAGCCAATCAGAGGCACTTCCTGCAGCCGAAAGGCGCATTCGTTCGACGAAGAGCACCGACAACGTTGGAAAGGTGCTACAAGGGCACCATCCACATGGGGAAGGTACCAAAGAATGCCTTTCGCATACAACATTTACATCTACTGGACACCTCGGGTAGAATGAAGCATCGCACGAATCGACGACATCAAATGACCATACCCCTCCCTTGTGTCACAAGTCAGCAAATCAACGGCTACCATGACAACTGGAACACCAAATCAGGTACATGCAGCTAGAGAATTTTCCACCTCTTTGAGGGGCGATGCGGCCCAAGTACGAGTGGTGGAAATTCCATTCACCCCTGATTTCATCTCACAGGCGACTGGATTGCCTCTCACGGGGGAATGTACATACAAGGGTGGAGTGTTAAAACTATACACCGAAATACTGCTGCCAGGAGCAAATGTGTAGATAGACAGGGAGGGGTTACTCAAAAATAGTCTCCCCATGAATATGCGAAAGATGTTCGAGCAGATTGCTCGATTCTTCACATGCACAGGGAAGTATACTCATTTGCACATTAATCATGTGCACTTCCTCAATCACATAGTGCATGGGAGGAAATTAAATATACCTTTCTACCTGGCGACTGCTCTAAAAGATGAAGCGGCTTGGTACCAGAAGGGGGCACCGTCCGCCTTAGCCCACCATGGGCTGATATCGGCATTGGTCTGCCACGCAGAAGCACAAAGACAGAACCGCGACATAGAGGGAGATGGCGGCCAAATAGAGCAACACAATGCGGTTGCAGAATTAGGGCAATATGAAGCATCCCCTGCAAAGGAGATAACAAACATCGGGCAATTGGTGTTGCCCTATTTTCCAAGAGGGGCAGAGCAGTCACCGGTGCCCAAAGACATAGAGGACAGAGGGCATTCCCTAGTGCCCGAGTATGAGGAGGAAGGAGCGCCACTCGCTGGTGGTGAGGATGAACCAATCCCTAGGAGGAAACATCTATGGTGATTCCTCTCGATAGAGGAAGGACAGAGTGACCCGAAGATAGACATTGCCGCCCAAACCCTCCGAGAATTAACGAACCAGAGCCCACGGAATGAAGGAACTTTCGGGAGTAACGACCAGATCGATGCGGCCTTGGAGGAGGTGCTTGAATGGCAATCCGATTGCTAGATGGCACAGCAGACTCTGGAAGATTGCCAGAACCATCATAAAAGGGAATTGGAGGAAAGCGATAGACGAATCGCTCAACTCGAGCGATGATGAGCACCAAAAATGCTCATATTTTGTACATATTTCTTTGATCAATATGCGACTGTATAATAAGGATTGCATACTTTTATGAATGATTATATAGATATTTGATATAATTATGCGTGTTATCTAATTTGTGTGCTTTTAGTATGTTTTGTGGAATTGCAGTTGATTTAGTTAGATTTGGAACGGTCGAGGTCCTTTTGATGGACCTGGCACTTTATTTCATCGGGGGTCAATGTAGAGAACATAGGCGCCTCCCTGCAACCGGAAGGCACCAAGGGAACAAGCGCCTCCCTGCAATCGAAAGGCGCCAAACCAAAGACGAGCGCCTCCCTACAGTCGGAAGGTGCCAACTGAATACGAGCGCCTCCCTGCAGTCGAAAGGCGCCAACCAAATACGAGCGCCTCCCTACAGTCGAAAGGTGCCAACTGAATACGAGCGCCTCCCTACAGTCGGAAGGCACCAATCCAACAATGCTCCCAAGTCCAAATGCTGAAGTAAAAGCCCTCCCATAAAGGTGCAATAGAAGGCAAGCGCCTCCCCACATCCGAAAGGTCCTAATAGAAGGCAAGCGCCTCCCTACAACAAGGTATCTTCCTATAGAAGGTGCCACTGATTCTTTGCCCGTTGACCAGATTTGAACGACGTGGACGACAACGGATGGTGCAGTTCCAGCTCTGCATCATGCAGAGCTAAATTGGAGATAGCACCAATGTATCAAAATGTCTTACTGATGCCAAGAAAAGCATGAACCGAAATGAACATGCCGCCATCAAAACAGAATGCCAGACGTCGATTGCATTCGCTAGACTATTCTAATTTAGTCTGGGAAGAATCGACTGTTGTAACCACTTCTGTAATAGAAGTTCTATGGGTGTGTTATATAAACACACGTAGATCATTCTGAAGGGGATATATAGAAATAATTAATAAAGATCCATTTAGAGTTACAGAAGATAGATTGTAATACGTTGATAAATATATTATAGTTCCAGAAGTTCTAAAGCACGTGTTCGATCGGGAAGAAGTTGCTGGAGCCTGGGCCCACTCCAAGCCAGTATTTCTTCCCCATTTCCTTTTTGTTTATTTATTTTAATTAGTTTATTGCTTTCATAGGAATGTTCATTAGTTTGCTAGTTCCAGTATTTGCAGTAGATTTATTTTCAGGAATGTGTACATGATTTATTTCTGTAGATTTAATTATGTTCTTCTTACGTAATTTATTGAGGAGTGCGGGAATGATTGACAACCATTTCAAGAACACCCCCAAATGTAGGATTAGCAGATTCACCTCCAGTGGTATTGTAGTAACCTAATTCTGACTCTTCGCAAGTTTACGAAGCTCCCTGGGTTGATAATTAAATGCACGGGCATGTGACAAAAATAGGAAACCATTCACCTTGTTTGGCCCGCAACATTTTGGCATCGTTGTTGGGGAAGCGTCTTAATTAGATTACTTACAATACCCTGAAACCTTCCATCTGACCTTGTATGAGTTCTTCGAGAAGAAGAGGACCTGACGGTCGCTTTATAAGAACTAATCCATCAGGACTTGAGTCAGCCGAGCATTTTGGATTTGAGTTAGACTCGCTCGACCTACCAGCAATCCATTGGAGTGAGGAACCGCACTTTGTGCAAAGTGCCGCCTCATCCCATCAACAAGGGGATGAACGAATCATCATAAATCCCTCATTTAATAGGACTCCTCTAGAGGAAGCCCTATTGTGGAAGGCTATGGAGGATCAGACGATCTCGCCAGACAACCTTAGAGCATTGACTCAAAAAGTTTTAAACGATCGAAAGGCCATAAATGCTGCATTAGAAACCACATTTCCTAAAAAATGGTAGATAACGATGAAGTCTCATCTGGCTTTAGTTTCCCAATAGAGGAGGGAGTAGGAGATACCAAAATGAAAAACATATCCCCTGCTCACCTTCCGTCCTTCAGAGGACACCCGACTGAGGACCCTGACCTATTTTTATTCAAGTTTGATGTTTTGTGCAGGTCTCGTGGATTACAAATCAAACACGCAGAAGTTGAAATTATTTCCTTCTACATTAGACGATGTAGCTCTGTGATGGTTCATCGGTCCGGGAGACAAACACATCACCACCTGGGACCAGATGAAGAAGCTCTTTCTAGAGCAATATCAAGATTTTGGGAGAGCAAGAGACTCCAGGGAGGAGGTCCTGAGCATGACACAAAGAGAAGATGAGTCTCTCGAGGAGTATTGGGAGAGATTCAACTTTAATCTTCAATGGTCCCCTCACTCGAAGCTATCTGATAAGTCCCTCAAAAGCATCTTCTTGAGGGGACTTACCAATGAGTCACTGGAGGCTCTCAACATGATCTCTGGAGGTGATGTCTATCAGCATGCTATGGATGACATCCAGAAATTATGCCGGAACTACTCGAGAAGGCGAGGCAAAATCACCGCCAGGACCATGAAGGCGACTCGCTTCAACCACCAAAATAGAAATAGGCAACATGCTGGAGGATTTGAAGAGCGAAATGCTCTCATCTCTAGCACTATAGATGGATACGCTATTGTTAGAAAAGAAGAAACAAGAAAATGACACAGCATTAGCCTATTTCTGCCCAAAATGCAGAGGAAGGCATGCAAAGAATGCATGCCCAGAAAACAAGGTCGAGTATGCGTAGTTTGTAGGCTGAATCATAAAACTCGATTGTGCCCACAACGCCCTAGAACCAAGAAGCGGCTGAGAGCACGGAGGCCTACTTCATAGGCAATAGGAAGAGTTGGCCACAGCCCCCACGGGGAATATACCAACCGGAATGCCATCATATGGGGGAGGGTCATACATGCACCAAGGACCCCCTCAACCACCTAATATGGGGTGGTGGGGACCATCACCCTAGACTAACGCACCCCCAATAGCATTTCCGAATCAGCAGCCATGGATGCCATATCCATATCCTGGGCAAGCAGTGGAGAGGCCACAATGCATGGAATCAGACTCCATAGAGTGCAGCGCCTGCTCACATCCAACAGAACTTACCAAAGATTGCCAGCATGAGACCTGCACAGCTACCAGCACAACCGACAACAAACCCAAACAACAGAGTAAATCAGCCGACATACAACGTAGAAGGTGAGATGTATCATATGTACAATATTCAGCTTAGATCAAGTAGGCAACTAGGAGTAGAGACACCGCCTCTGGTAGAAGAGGAGGAAGAAATAGTAGAGACACCTCCACTAGTAGAAGAGGAGGAAGAAATAGAGGAGACACCTCTGGTAGAAGAGGGAAAAGCACTTGAGAGAGCGGAGGCTCCATTTCCTAGCCGGCTATAGGAACAAAGAAAAACAACACAACCAAAATTTGACATCTTGTCGAGCTTGAAGAATCTCACGGTGACAATCCCATTATTTCAAGCAATTCGAGATGTCCCCATTTACACCAAGGCAATTAGAGAAATGTGTCTAAGGAGACCGAGATGAAAAGCTACCTAGACTATCAACGTCGTGGGTAAACTGGCAGATCTAATGATGGGTAGAACACGTCATCCGAAGTATGCAGATCCAGGCAGCCCAATGTTGACCATAAAAATTGGAGGACATTCCCTGTCCAACACATTGGTTGACCTCGGGGCAGCCATCAACGTGATGCCTCAAGAGACCATGCAGAGGCTGCAGCTCACGAACCTGAAGCCAACCATGAAAGTGTTGTAGTTAGCCGATCGATCAACCGTGTCACCGAAAGGGATGCTGGAAGATGTGATCGTAATATTCAGTGCATGGGAATATCCACCAATTTTTTAGTTTTGCAAACCAAGACCAGGCTGGGTGGTTACCCGCTCATTTTGGGGAGGCCATGGCTGGCAACAACTGACGCTTACATCAGCTATCGGGATGGGCTAATGACCATCTCCAATGGGCAAAATGTCAAAAGGCTGACCATTTCACCGCCAGCTCAGTCTATGGACTCGACAGAAGAACCCAGGATCACCGAGCATGGAACTACGGAGTTGTCCATAATCCAACCGATGATGACCTTGGAGGAGGTGGTAGAAGAGGACGAGGATGGTGCTATCATGGAGTTTCTCCATGGAGAATCGTCCACCCCCACACCTGGATCACCGTTGACTGGCGCCCAAGATCAACACATCCGACAAATACACGTTGGGCCAGGGAGGATATTAAACGTCAACAGAAGGTTGACGCCCACACAGCTAGAAAATTGGAAGAGCTTCTGGTAAAACACCAGCAAGCATTTGCATGGGACTACGTAGATATGCACGGCATCAGCCCAAAAATATGTACCCATCGGATTTATTTAGATGACCAGGCAACTCCTAGTCGACAGCCATAGAGAAGGATGAACCCAACAATGAAAGACATTGTCAGAGAAGAACTGCACAAACTTCTGGCTGTCGAACTCATATATCCGATTTCTGATAGTGAATGGGTATCACCATTAGTGGTGGTCCCCAAAAAGAATGGGAAATGGTGGATCTGCATGGACTACCGGGCATTGAACAAGGTGACTAAGAAAGACCACTTCCCGCTCCCGTTCATCGATCAGGTCTTGGACACACTCTCAAGAAGAAAATACTTCTCCTTTCTGGATGGTTTCAGTGGTTACAACCAGATCCAGATAGGGGAAGAAGATCAAGATAAAACAACGTTCACCTGTCCATGGGGAACGTTTGCCTATAAGGTATTGCCTTTTGGACTGTGCAACGCACCGACCACCTTTCAAAGGGTGGTGCTTAGCATATTCTCTGATATGATAGGAGACGGGGTGGAAGTATACATGGACGACTTCACCGCCTATGGAGAAACCTTCGAGGAGGCAATGACAAATCTGGAAAGAGTGCTCGACAGGAGCAAGGAAAATCATTTGTCCCTAAGTAATGAAAAATGTTTTATGATGATGCAGGAAGGCATCGTGTTGGGACACCACCTCTCTGCGGAAGGAATAAAAGTAGACAAGAGGAAGATCGAGGTCATCAGAGACCTACCTAGCCCTAGAACGTAGAAGGAGGTAAGAAGTTTCCTTGGATCAGCCGGGTACTACCGACGATTTATCGCCAAATTTAGTAAGATTGCCAAACCACTGCACACCCTACTTTCTAAGGACGTAGAGTTCAATTGGATGGGAGATTGCGAAGAAGCGTTCCAATTGCTGAAAGAAAAATTGATATCTACACCGGTCTTGAGAGGACCGAATTGGGCCATACCATTCCATATTTACTGCGATGCATCTAACGGTGCGATCGGAGCAGTCCTCGGGTAGAAAGACGACGAAGAATTTTACGCCATCTATTATGTCAATAAAAACTTGGCGAGAGCAGAGCTCAACTATACAGTGATAGAAAAAGAATTCCTCGCAGTTGTCCATGCAATAAACAAATTCTGCCACTATATAACGGGATACAAGGTCTTCATCCATACGGACCACGCGGCTATCAGGTATCTGATGAGCAAGCCGGCCATTGGTGGCAGAATTATCAGATGGCTGTTGCTATTGCAGGAATTCGACATCACTATAGTCGATAAACCGGGCAAGGACAACGTCGTGGTGGATTTTCTGTCCAGATTGATACCAGCAGATCATCAAGCAATGGAAGATCAGTTTTCGGATGAACATCTATTCGCTATTAGTGAACAAACTCCATGGTATGCAGACATAGCCAATTACTTGGCCACCGGAAGGACCTCACCTGCTCTCTCCTACCGAGAAAAGCAGGCGGTCATAGAGAAGAGCGCATCATTCCTTTGGATGGATGGTCTCCTATTTAAAATAGGACGGGACCAAATTATAAGAAGATGCGTAGCAGAACAAGAGTTTTCAGAAGTGCTCAAGGCATGTCACGATGAGCCATGCGGAGGACACTTTGTAGGGAAACGAACTGCCTACAAAATCCTGCAGGCTGGGTATTTTTGGCCCACTCTGTTCAAGGACGCGGCAGCATATACCAACAAGTGTGACGAGTGCCAGAGGATGGGTAGACCAACCCACCGAGATGAAATGCCCTTGCAGCCCCAGGTACACCTGGAACCTTTCGATAAATGGGGCATGGACTTCGTGGGACCATTTAATCCACCTTCGATGGGAAGGAGGTTTATTCTGGTCTGCACGGATTACGTCACCAAATGGGTGGAAGTGCAGGCATTAAGGGACTCAAAGGAAAGAACGGTCACCGATTTCTTATTTGCCCATATTTTCACATGATTTGGGGTTCCTCGAGAGATAACAATAGACCAAGGGCCCCAATTCACCTCCAAATTGATTGAGGAGCTGATGGAGCAGTATAGAGTTCGGCACAATAAAACCATGCCCTACCATCCGTAGGCGAACGGGCAAGTAGAAGTGACAAACAAGGAGATAGAAAACATCCTGACCAAAACCGTGCAACAACACAAGAAATATTGGGCCACACGGTTGTCGGAGGCAGTTTGGGCATACAACACCACGTGGAAATCCACCACAGGATGCACACCTTTCCAACTGGTCTATGGGAAAAATGCGATGATGCCCATCGAGTTCGAAATCAAAACTCTAGGACGGCTTCAGAATTAAATTTGAGCTTGGACGAAGCTCAAAAATAGAGGATTCACCACCTAGATCAGCTGGACGAAATCCGACTGGATGCTTTGCAGAGGACAGAGATTATACAGAAGCAGAGAAAGAAGTGGCATGATAACCACATCAAGCTAAAGAAGTTCCAGGTAGGGGAATGGGTACTGTTGTATGATTCCCGATTCCAAGAAAGGAAGGGCAAACTTATGCAGAGGTGGATGGGGCCGTATGAGGTGGCAGAGCTCATTAGGAATGGGGCGGTGCACGTTAAGACAATTGACGGCAACAACACCATGTTCACAGTCAATGGCCACCGACTACGCCCCTATAATACGTCCGAAACGTTACAGGTGGAATCCAGAGTAGGCATGGGGGAGACCCCATCTTGCTAGATCTGGACCGAACTCTCATAGGTGAAATGGTGGGCACGAAAGTGCTCACCCAAATTTTTTAGTTAATATAGTTTTTTTTGTAATGTGTGTTTTTGCAGGGACGACGCCCGCATGCAAGCTGCAGGCATCCTAATCCAGGGCCTAACAGGCACGGAACGTGTCTAACTGCATTTATTTTCCTTTCTTTTTTGGTTGCTTTTTGCAGGTGGAGGACCTGACAACACGAGGGATAGGTATCTGGGAAACCAGGCCCGATTCGGCTCAAGATTTCGACACCGGCTCGTAGGTAGAATCTGGGCAGCATGAAAAACTGGGAAGGCTTGATCACCCTTTTTCCAATCAAATCGCCATCCAGAAGAAGGCGTCCGAGAGGCCAAGTCAAGAAGGCCTCGAAGGCCCCAGTCATCAAAGAAGGCCACTACACAAGGCCAAACGGAAGATAAAATATAAAAAAAAAAAAAATACATATGTAGGCGCCTTCCGTGGTAGGAAGGCACCAAAAAAAAAAAATCCAACCGAATACGCCTTCCAACATCAGGAAGGCGCATTCATCCAGCCGAATACGCCTTCCAACATCAGGAAGGCGCATTCATCAAGACGAACGCCTTCCAACATCGGGAAGGCACGAACCAGAAGGAGGCGCCTCCCACATTGGGAAGACGCATGCAGGCAAAAGCGCCTCCCACCAATCAGAGGCACCTCGTAGCACCGAAAGGCGCATTCGTTCGAAGAAGAGCACCGACAATGTTGGAAAGGCGCTACAAGGGCACCATCCACATGGGGAAGGTACCAAAGAATGCCTCCCACGTGCAACATTTACATCTACCGGACGCCTCGAGCGGAACGAAGCATCGCACGAATGAGCGACATCAAATGACCATACCCCTCCCTCGTGTCACAAGTCAGCAAATCAACGGCTACCACGACAACTGGAACGCCGAATCAGGTACGCGCATACTAAATCAAATCATTTATATAATTATTTATAAATACGTAGTACCAAAAAATACCGTCGTCATAGAGATCGTATCCCCCCATAGCCGAAATCGCGTGCCAATGATAGGGTGCCTTCCATAACTGCTAGGGTTAGGCATCTTTTCTATAAGAAGGCGCCTTCCTGAAGAAGGAAGGACAGAAAAATATACAGCATTGAAAGGCGCCATGGGAGGAAGGTCCAAGAACCACGCGATCAAGAAGAATGAACCCAATGATACTGATGGGATCAGAGGGGCAGTGAAGACCCAATTCGAAGCCGAGGGGTGGCTCGAATACTGCACCCTGGTCAGTCAGGGCCAGGACGTGGAGGCAGCTAGAGAATTCACCACCTCTTTGAGGGGCGATGCGGCCCAAGTACGAGGGGTGGAAATTCTAGTCACCCCTGAGTTCATCTCACAGGTGACTGGATTGCCTCTCACGGGGGAATGTACATACAAGGGCGGAGTGTTAAAACTATACACCAAAATACTACTGCCAGGAGGAAATGTGCAGATAGACAGGGAGGGGTTACTCAAAAATAGTCTCCCCATGAATATGCGAAAGATGTTCGAGCAGATTGCTCGATTCTTCACATGCACAGGGAAGTATACCCATCTGAACATTAATCATGTGCACTTCCTCAATCACCTAGTGCATGGGAGGAAATTAAATATACCTTTCTACCTGGCGACTGCTCTGAAAGATGAAGCGGCTCGATACCAAAAGGGGGCACCGTCCGCCTTAGCCCACCATGGGCTGATATCGGCATTGGTCCGCCACGTAGAAGCACAAAGACAGAACCGCGACGCAGAGGGAGATGGCGGCCAAATAGAGCAACACAATGCGGTTGCCGAATTAGGGCAAGACGAAGCATCCCCTACAGAGGAGATAACAAACATCGGGCAATTGGCGTTGCCCTATTTTCTAGGAGGGGCAGAGCAGTCACCGGTGCCCGAAGACATAGAGGACAGAGGGCATTCCCTAGTGCCCGAGTATGAGGAGGAAGGAGCGCCACTCGCTGGTGGTGAGGATGAACCAATCCCCAGGAGGAAACGTCTGCGGTGATTCCTCTCGATAGAGGAAGGACAGAGTGACCCGGAGATAGACGTTGCCGCCCAAACCCTCCGAGAATTAACGAACCAGAGCCCATGGAATGAAGGAACTTTCGGGAGTAACGACCAGATCGATGCGGCCTTGGAGGAGGTGCTCGAATGGCAAACCGATTGCTGGATGGCACAATAGACTCTGGAAGATTGCCAGAACCAACATAAAAGGGAATTGGAGGAAAGGGATAGACGAATTGCTCACTCGAGCAGCTGGTCCGACAGTTGCAGGAGGAAAATCAAATGCTCCAGGACAGAGGAACAACAAGACAGAGGCGGCCACTCAGACTGATTGGGTAGAAGAAGTGCCGATGAACTCTCCCACATCCGTCGAACGAGTATTCTCTTCGGGGGAGATTCGATCGGATGCCCGATAGAGCAGCCCGGAGGCAGGGGAGGATTCCTCTATTTTTAGGGGTGAAAAGGAAAGAAGTCCTACGATGCCCCCTGTCATTGTCTTGAGTGACACAGAGCAGGACGAAGGTCTCCAACAATAGATAAGACCAGAGGATAAGGAGGACCTCCCAGGCCTAAAGAAGGAGAAGAGCCTGAGGGGTCGACACCAGGTAGACAGGAGAACGAAGGATCACCCCTAGAAGAAAGCCCCCCCCCCCCTGAAAAAAAAAAAACCCCAAAAGAGAAAGAAGAGACCCCGGTCCGAGCCGCCACATTTTCTGCAGAGGCCAAGGCAAAGAGGCCCAGGACGGCTCGACAGAAGGCGAAAGTGACCTTCGTCGAGTCAGAGGAGGACGAATGGGACATGCAGCCGTTCGCCGAAAGGCAAAAATATTTTGAGCAGCTACGCAACGAAATGAAAGCAGCCAAGGAGGCCAGGAAGGCATCCTCGAGGGTAAAAGGAGATTCTGGCATCTGCGTCAATCCGACAGAAGACAGCCAGTTTTGGGACATCTATGGTTCATCCCGAGGGCGGCCTTCCATGATGAGGAGGTACTTGGAACGGTGGGGAGTATATGGCCCACAATTGGAGGCCGCTACAATTGCAAAGGAGAATGCAGGGCTTACCCCTGAAGCGGCCGGATTATACAAGGCCCAAGTAGTGCCTTCCAGAGGGGATAACTCGGATATCCCTCTGGCAGTGGTCAGACCTCTAGACGTCGACCTCTGGCAAGCTGCCGAAGCTGCATTTCAATCGACAGGAACAACGCTGGCTAGACCACCACCAGTAGCGGCCAGAACAAGAAGGGGACAATTGACAGCCATAGTTTCCCATAGGCAAAGGCGAACCACACCTTCAAATGCCGGCACGAAAAGATAGACTCGGGCCGTAGGGGCAGCCGAATCCTCCAAGAGATGGCGACGATGAAAATTCAGAGGGCTACCTGCAGCTTGGATGCCACGAGGGCGTGGCATATGTTAGGCATGGGGGGATGATGAGCACCAAAAATGCTCATATTTTGTACATATTTCTTTGATCAATATGCGGTTGTATAATAAGGATTGCGTACTTTTATGAATGATTATATAGATATTTGATATAATTATGCGTGTTATCTAATTTGTGTGCTTTTAGTATGTTTTGTGGAATTGCAGTTGATTTAGTTAGATTTGGAATGGTCGAGGTCCTTTTGATGGACCTGGCACTTTATTTCATTGGGGGTCAACGTAGAGAACATAGGCGCCTCCCTGCAACCGAAAGGCGCCAAGGGAACAAGCGCCTCCCTGCAATCGAAAGGTGCCAAACCAAAGACGAGCGCCTCCCTGTAGTCGGAAGGCGCCAACTGAATACGAGCGCCTCCCTAGCGAAGGGACCGTCCAAGGCGCCAACCGAATACGAGTGCCCCCCGAAAGGTGCCAAACCAATTATCGAGTGCCTCCCCGCAGTAAGGCACCAACCGAATACAGTGCCTCCCAGTCGAAGGCACCAACAATCAGCGCCCCAGTCGGAAGGCACCAACCGAATACGAGCGCCTCCCCGCATCGGAAGGCACCAACGAACAAGCGCCTCCCCATAAAGGCGCCAACAATGCAAGCGCCTCCCAAAAGGTGCCAACAGAAGGCAAGTGCCTCCCCACAGCCGAAAGGCGCTAATAGAAGGCAAGCACCTCCCTACAACCATAAGGCACCATGATAACAAGGTACCTTCCTCATAAGGAAGGCGCCACTGATTCTTTGCTCGTTGACCAGATTCGAACGACGTGGACAGCAGCGGCTGGTGCAGTTTCAGCTCTGCATCATGCAGAGCTAAATTGGAGATAGCACCAATGTATCAAAACATCTTACTGATGCTAGGCAAAGCATGAACCGAAATGAACATGCCGCCATCAAAACAGAATGCCAGACGTCGATTGCATTCGCCAGACTGTTCTAATTTAGTCTGGGAAGAATCGACTGTTGTAACCACTCCGTAACAGAAGTTCTACGGGTGTGTTATATAAACACACGCAGATCGTTCTAAAAGAGAGATATATAGAAATAATTAATAAAGATCCATTTAGAGTTACAGAAGATAGATTGTAATACGTTGATAAATATATTACAGTTCCAGAAGTTCTAAAGCGCGTGTTCGATCGGGAAGAAGCTGCTGGAGCCTGGGCCCACTCCAAGCCAGTATTTCTTCCCCATTTCCTTTTTGTTTATTTATTTTAATTAGTTTATTGCTTTCATAGGAATGTTCATTAGTTTGCTAGTTCCAGTATTTGCAGTAGATTTATTTTCAGGAATGTGTACATGATTTATTTCTGTAGATTTAATTCTGTTCTTCTTACGTAATTTATTGAGGAGTGCGGGAATGATTGACAACCATTTCAAGAACACCCCCAAAACGTAGGATTAGCAGATTCACCTCTAGTGGTATTGTAGTAACCTAATTTCGACTCTTCGCAAGTTTACGAAGCTCCCTGGGTTGATAATTAAATGCACGGGCATGTGACAAAAATAGGAAACCATTCACCTTGTTTGGCCCGCAACAAGTAGTTGGTTCGACAGTTGTAGGAGGAAAATCAAATGCTCCAGGATAGAGGAACAACAAGACAAGAGGCGACCACTCAGACTGATTGGGCAGAATAATTGCTGACAAACTCTCCCACATCCGTTGAACGAGTATTCTCTTTGGGGGAGATTCGATCGGATGCCCGACAAAGCAGCCCGGAGGCAAGGGAGGATTCCTCTATTTTTAGGGGTGAAAAGGAAAGAAGTCCTACGATGCCCCCTGTCATTGTCCTGAGTGACACAGAGCAGTATGAAGGTCTTCATAAACAGATAAGACCAGAGGATAAGGAGGACCTCCCCAAGCCTAAAGAAGGAGAAGAGCCTGAGGGGTCGACACCAGGTAGATAGGAGAACGAAGGATCACCCCTAGAGAAAGAAGAGACCCCGGTCCGAGCCGCCACATTTTTTGCAAAGGCCAAGGCAAAGAGGCCCAAGACGGCTTGACAGAAGGTGAAAGTGACTTTTGCCGAGTCAGGGGAGGATGAATGGGACATGTAGCCATTCGTCGAAAGGCAAAAATATTTCGAGCAGCTGCGCAACGAAATGAAAGCAGCCAAGGATGCCAAGAATGCATCCTCGAGGGTAAAAGGAGATTCTGGCATCTGCGTCAATCCGATAGAAGATAGCCAGTTTTGGGACATCTACGGTTCATCCCGAAGGCGGCCTTCCATGATGAGGAGGTACTTGGAACGGTGGGGAGTATATGGCCCACAATTGGAGGCTGCTGTAATTGCAAAGGAGAATGTAGGGCTTACCCCTGAAGCGATCATATTATACAAGGCCCAAGTAGTGCCTTCCAGAGGGGATAACTTGGATATCCCTCTAGCAGTTGTCAGACCTCCAGACGCTGACCTCTGGTAAGCTGTCGAAGTTGCATTTCAATCGGTAGGAACAAAGCTAGCTAGACCACCACCAGTAGCAGCCAGAACAAGAAGAGGATAATTGATAGCCGCAGTTTCCCATAGGCAAAGGCGAACTACACCTTCAAATGTCGACACGAAAAGATAGACTCGGGCCGTAGGGGTAGCCGAATCCTCCAAGAGATGGCGACAATGAAAAGTCAGAGAGCTACCTGCAGTTTGGATGCCATGATGGCGTGGCATATGTTAGGCGTGGGGGGATGATGAGCACCGGAAATGCTCATATTTTGTACATATTTCTTTGATCAATATGCGACTGTATAATAAGGATTGCATACTTTTATGAATGATTATATAGATATTTGATATAATTATGCGTGTTATCTAATTTGTGTGCTTTTAGTATGTTTTGTGGAATTACAGTTTATTTAGTTAGATTTGGAACGGTTGAGGTCCTTTTGATGGACCTGGCACTTTATTTCATCGAGGTTCAATATAGAGAACATAGGCACCTCCCTACAACCGAAAGGCGCCAAGGGAACAAGCGCCTCCCTGTAGTCGAAAGGCACCAAACCAAAGACAAGCGCCTCCCTGCAGTCAGAAGGCACCAACAGAATACAAGCACCTCCCTGTAGTCGAAAGGTGCCAACTGAATACCAGTGCCTCCCTATAGTCGAAAGGTGCCAACTGAATACCAGTGCCTCCCTACATTCGGAAGGCACCAACTGAATACCAGCACCTCCCTACAGTCGGAAGGCGCCAACTGAATACAAGTGCCTCCCTACAGTCAGAAGGTGCCAACTGAATACCAGCAACTCCCTGCAGTCGAAAGGCGCCAACTGAATACCAGCGCCTCCCTATAGTCGAAAGGCACCAACTAAATACAAGCACCTCCCTGCAGTCAAAAGGCACCAACTGAATGCGAGCACCTCCCTACAATCGGAAGGCGCCAACCAAAGACAAGCACCTCCCCACAGTCGAAAGGTGCTAATAGAAGGCAAGTGCCTCCCCACAACCGAAAGGCACTAATAGAATGCAAGCGCCTCCCTACAACCAAAAGGAGCTAATATAAGGCAAGCATCTCCCTACAACCAGAAGGCACTGCGATAACAAGGTACCTTACTCATAAGGAAGGCGCTACTAATTTTTTGTCTGTTGACCAGATTTGAACGACATGGACGACAACACTGGTGCAGTTCTAGCTTTGCATCATGCAGAGCTAAATTGGAGATAGCACCAATGTATCAAAATGTCTTACTAATGCCAGGCAAAGCATGAACCGAAATGAACACTTCGCCATCAAAACAGAATGCCAGACGTCAATTGCATTCGCCAAACTGTTCTAATTTAGTCTAGGAAGAATCGACTGTTGTAACCACTTCTATAACAGAAGTTCTGCGGGTGTGTTATATAAACACACGCATATCATTCTGAAATATATAGGGGAGATATATAGAAATAATTGATAAAGATTCATTTAGAGTTACAGAAGATAGATTGTAATATGTTGATAAATATATTTCAGTTCCAGAAGTTCTAAAGTGCGTGTTCGATCGAGAAGAAGCTGTTGGAGCCTAGGCCCACTCCAAGCCAGTATTTCTTCCCCATTTCCTTCTTGTTTATTTATTTTAATTAGTTTATTGCTTTCATAGGAATGTTCATTGGTTTGCTAGTTCCAGTATTTGTAGTAGATTTATTTTCAAGAATGTGTACATGATTTATTTTTGTAGATTTAATTATGTTCTTCTTATGTAATTTATTGAGGAGTGTGGGAATGACCGACAACCATTCCAAGAACACCCCCAAAATGTAGGATTAGTAGATTCACCTCTAGTGGTATTGTAGTAACCTAATTCTGACTCTTTGCAAGTTTACGAAGCTCCCTGGGTTGATAATTAAATGCACGGGCATGTGACAAAAATAGGAAACCATTCACCTTATTTGGCCCGCAACACATCACATCATATAGCCATAATAAAAGCATGTGAAATACCATAAACACCCACATATGCATACATCATAATCCATCTATGCACACCATCATAAATCCATCACTAATTCAACTCATGATACACCACATCATGACATGATAATAAAATCATGTAAGCATCTACATAAGCATCCATTCAAAAATCCACATTATCATAGATAATGCCTATCATATAACACATACATCAAATAATCATAATGCCATCATCACATCACATAAATAAAACATAAACATAAACAATAAAGGATACACATTATGAATCATAATGCAAAGGTCTCATATAAATATGTGTCTCAAATGCATGGATGTACAAAAATACCCATGGGCTATAGTCATATAGGTCAGCTAACCTCAAAAATGAAATTCAAAGTGCATCATGAATCAAACTAGTCCTGCACCCCCTATAGCACTACCCCCTGTGGTGGGATCCCTGGGAGAGTGATGAAAGCTAGATCCTACTGGTCTCTTTATATGATTCTAGGTCCTTTGCCTAGGTCGGACGAAATATTGCACTTATGTGGAGCGACCGCTAACCTGTGATCCACTTGCACCTACCCTCTCCCTAGGAGTGGTCCCTAGCCTCCTAATAGGCATCGAGAGAGTGGCAATGTAGGTTGCATCATAAAAAATCTTCACCTCATACTCATCTAAAAAATCTTACATATTCCTAGTATTTTCCCCTAGATCTGCCTCTATAGGAACCCGTGATGTAGGAGGATCAACAAAAATCTACATCCTAGTAACACCTCCCTCGATAGCAGTCTGTAATGCCTGTATCTGAGCTGTGAGCTACACTATAATGGCATATCATTGTGCTATAGTGGCATCATGCTCCAATGGTCATATTTTTGACTATTGGGATTTTAAATGGTCATTGTCATCAACAACGACCAAGCCGCATGATGAAATGGCCGGTCTGAGCAGTAGCGGCTGATGGGCGACATGACAAACGTGTACGCCCTAGGCCAAAAATACCAAAAAATTTTGAAAAAACATAAAATGGAGATAAGCCCACCAAATTAAAACCTAAAGTAGACCTATCTACGGGTTTGGTTCGTTGCCAGCAAGGTTAGTGAGGTTCATTTACTGATTACTTATGAGGTTAATTTTTACTAAAATACAAGCAAGGTTAGGGTTTCAAAGCATACTCGAGAAGCTTCGACTCCTCCACTCACAAATGCCTCACCTCGTGCAGCCATAATCTTCGACAAAAAATACTCCAAGATGTAAACTATTACTTTCTCTCCAGAGCTCTAAAAAGTGAATCGCCAATTGGAAGAATGAAAAGTGAAAAACCTAGGCTGCTTTTATATTTCCCAAGTTAGGCCTTGGCCGATGCTGTCGTCAGCAACCTGGAATTCTTGGCCGCTGAGGTCGAGAGCCACCAAAAACAGGCATTTAGGGGCCATTGGATCTGACAGCGGCCGAAAGCACAACCAAAAACAACAAAATTCCTCCCTTGAGGAATAAAAAAAAATCAAATAGGCACATTTTGATTATTGATAATCATTAGAATGATCAAAATAACAAAAAAATCACATAAAAACAAAAATCTCAAGCCTCGTATCTAGTTATTCTCTCTATCAACTCGATGATTTCAATGATTTGCACTCCATGCAATTCAGTGAGATGAGTGAGCTATCATAGGGCTACTTGGGACAAATCATTCATTGTAGAATTATGATTTGGCACCTCAATCCTAAAGAAGGCCAAAATGGTCAGATTGCTCCATGGGTATGATGGAATCATCCTAATTCCCTTATGACATAAAAACACTAATCCAATTGATTCAACAAAAACCCTAAATAGAATTGCTCATCCTAACTCCCTAAGAAGGCCATTTATGGCCAAATTGCTCCCCGAGATAGGGATGAATGATCATCATAAATAGTTGAAATCACACTTGGATGGGGTTTTCCCATTAAAAGAAAAAGCACTAAAAAGGAACCAAATTAGTCATATTGGTCAAGCGACTTGTCGCTTCATTCATTGCCCTTCCCTCATCAATTCGTTGTGTGAGGGGGTAGTTAGCTCTTCAAATAATCATAATCAAATTCAACTAAAGATCACTCAATCATATCAAAATTGTGTTCATCCTATGAATCATTGTAGATAACTATTACAAAATTTATCTTGTTTTTTGGGTTCATAAGCAAAATATGACATTTTTAGTTGTAGCTCTCCTCCGGTCGGATCTCATTGTAGTGACATAAGCTATTCGATTGTGTTTGAAGAATGTGTGCAAGTGAATATGTGCAAGCCCTATGCTATATTAAGCCTTCCAATATGTCAAAGAAATTATTCAAGGGTGTGTGTCATCTTGTGTGATTGGGCCATCCAGCATTGATCAAACCAATGATCATCATACACCCTATAAACATAGTAGTCTACATTTTTACTTAGAGCTATGTTTTTCCACACAACGCATCCCAAAAAGGGGCATCTGTAGACACCTAAAACATGTCATGTTTAGGAGAACTACTCATATGGGCATCCATAGACCATGTGACTAAACCTTGGGACCTTCCAAGTGCCAAAAGTGATTTTCACCACTCATCTAGGGTAGTCTTATCCCATCCAAGATTGGCTGCTATGAACCAGAGTGGTTGAATCTTGGTCACTAAAGCTCAGAGCGGCCAATCCCTAGCCATTGCAGACGACAACGGCTAAGCTTTAAAATATAATTTGCCATCAAAATAGCCTGATCTCAGGAGGAAGTGGTAGTTTACATGCAATAAGACCAAGCGAGGATAACTTTGCATTCCTACTCATAGCCAGTTTACATGAGAGACTCAAGTCTAGGTTTAGACATCGGTTTAACTAGCCTTCAAACACATAAAAGACAAAACTTCTCATGCTAAGCTCTAGTGTGCATGCAGAATTCAGTCCTAGGGTTGGACATTGACCTAGGATTTCAAAGATATTATAAGGTGCAAACCTAAGGGCACCAAGAGAGAATTTCAGAGACTTTTTTTTTGCAAAGATAGAACCGAGGAGAGCTTTTCGAGATTTGGAGAGTTTTTCTTGTAGTGAACCCTTGTCGAATTGAAGAACAAATTGGAGCACTTTTTAAGAACAATGAAGTGTTGGCCGATTGAGGGGTTATCATCTACAGGATATTCAATACATCAGACAAAAATGATAATCATTTCAACATCAGCAAAAAGACTAAATCCATAGCCTTGGAGCAATAGAGACAAGTTTTCGTCTTAGTAGCAACTGTCTCGGACAGTGGCTCGTAGGCCTAGTCTAGGGTTCTTAGCATTATTTTCTTTCATTTAGCTTATTACATGTTTTCACGCCATTAGCATAAATCTGATTTATTGCATTCATAGCATTAGTTTCTACTATCATTGGACATCTTCCTTTTTATCAGTAGGGTATTTGCTAACAACCTCATCTGAGGAGGCAATATTAGATAGTTGAGTGTTTTTTGTTGTTTTCATGCTTATAGGACTACAGGTTCACTGGACAAGTCATCAACATATGAAAGCAAGAGGATCCCTATAGGAGCTAAACCTAGAGAAGGAGGCATCTGTAAGCCCTCATATAGTTCCATTTGCGTCATCGAGAAGCCTACAAAAGTGCACCACCCCTTGCACAGGGATATTATAATCTGCTGCCTCTGTTTATAAAATCTGTATCAAATGAAGGGAATCCCTCATAGGGATCTATATGTAACCGAACTTGATAAAAAGAAATAAAAAATATTATCTATTCATTTCTTTGTATTTTGGTTGTACCTTTCATTTTAATGCATGATTAAGTAAATAATATTCACAAATAGAGTAGTGGACGGTGCCCCGCTTCCCCGGGGTTGCTACACATATTCTTTATTATCTTCTTCACCTTGTTCTGAAATTCTATCATCTTCAATATTTATCCTATCATCAAGGTTTTCTTGATATTTTTCCTCCATGTAATCAGATTCTAATTGCTTACCACTTCTCAAAATTCTAGGTATTTTTGTTTTTAGGATGTTTTTATCTTGCAAATATATATATATATATATATATGCTTAAATTCTTGGGGTATATATGTTATATATATACCTATATAAATATGTAAATAAATAAATATACTTTGTTTTTAGTTTTTTGTATTTTTTAACACAAAATAGAAAATACAATTATAATGTTCTAGATATTATACTTAATCTTCCTGAAAGAGTCTATAGATATCATTGATAGGTTCAAGCTCTTCAGGTGACATATATTGTTATTCCTCAAATTGAAAGTTGGCTTTTAAAATTTTGATAAAATGGGCTATGGTAATGTTATTAGTTTCATATTTTGGCGTACAAAAGCATAACTCGTGACAATACTCACAATAATGAACTGCCCTAGGAGTTCTATGAAATCTTCTCTTATTTTCCAAGACTATTTCTTGATCTTCTATGTGTGCTAGAAACCTGTGTACTGTTATGGTGTTTTCAAGGTAATCCTCAAAAGTATAAACAGTTGAGGAACACTTGCTCTTTTATTTGTCAACCACCTCTCACATGCCCTTTGAATATCAAAGTAGTGAGAAGCGTTCTCAGGATCCAAGATTCTAGCTATGTCAAACCTTATAATTTGGCTAAGTCTTGATTCATTGGCTTTTATAATGTCTAATATTTTCCAGAGTTTAGTCCACTGTTCTTGATATGGAATACTAGAGTTTTCAACTATTAGAGAGATTTCTGTGTAGATAATAATGTTCTAATATTTATGCATGCAACTCTTCCTATGTTGAAGTCTAACATCTATGAAATTTACTTAAAATGTGCAAATTTGACTAATGATCTTTTTTTTTTTGTTTTTGTTTTGCTTTTATATATTTTTATACTTTTTTGTGTTTTATAGTCTCACATACACCTAGTTTGGCCTATATGCAACTATGCTAATCTATATGCTATTTTAATTCACATGCAACCAGTAAACAATAGAAAACATGAAGTAATGAACAATGCAATGCTTATAAAGTGATTTGAAATTCTAACTCGGGTTTGTACGATTGATTTGTGTATTTTTATGCTTATTGAAGACAAGATCGATCAAAATAGGATGATATCGGGTGATACGATCTGGTGATCAGTTGGTCCATCTATGATCAGATGAGCCAATCAAAGTAAAAACCTGCAGTTTAATGATTTGACACAGAAAATAATAATTTACAAAGTAATATGTATTTTTTTGAGGTGGATTATATTAAATGATAAACTTAAAAGGATAATTATTGAATGAACGAATGTAGATCTATGCTAAAAACATGGACATTCATGAAAAAGTGATAAAATATGAGTATAAAATCTAATGTATCAATGATAATGGATTTAAAATGATCTAAAAGATAGTAAATATGATCTAAGATAGGAGAAACAATGAAAGAGACTGAAAATAGTGAGGTCTAAATGCCCCCAAGTAGCTTAATAGCAAAAATATTCGATGTAGATAAGATCAAGCAATTTTTCTGAGATCAGGCAGTTTTTATGAGATCGGGTGGTACGATCCTGCACGAATCCAACCAATGCACAAATCCAACCTACAAAAACATAGTAAAAATGTGAAATAACATAGTGAAAGTATGCAATTTTTTTAGGGGGAATCCAGGGCGAGCAGCCTGGATTAAATAGAATGGGATTAGTTGAGGTTGGGCTAAAAATGAAGGGGGTTACAACTTCCCCTATTCTGGATGAGATCGTTCAAGCCAATCTTGTAACTGTCATACAATTGGCTAGGTAAGGACAAAGAAGTTGTAACAATTTTTGTTTCCTTGCTAAACAGGACAATTTTTAGTTTTGGACGAGATCGGGTGATCCGATCTCATACAAAATCATTCGATCTCATACAAAATCGTACGATCTCGTACAATAGTTAAAAATAAACTTGCAATAGCCACAAAAATTGAGGCAGCAAGTTAGGGGATAGTTTAATTTGACTTTTCTAATATTTTTAACTTAGAATTTATTATTGTGGGTCAATTTTAATCCACTACATTTCAACACAAATTTGTGACTTCTTACTATCCATAGAGTAATAGACAAGGGAAGACAACCAATAAGACTATCATTGTCATTCTAAAGAAAATAATCAAACAAAATCACAAGGATTGGCATCTCCAACTCCTCCTAACATTATGGGATTATCAAAAAAGCATGCACATGCCAAATGAGACAACACTGTTCTTTCTATTCTATGTTTCTAAGGCCATCATACCTCTTAAGCTCAAAATCTCATCATTACATATATCATTGCAAGAATTCATCGATGTTGATATTGCATGACAAGCGTACCTCGATCAATTGAACCTACTTGATGAATTATGAATCAATGTGCTTGAGCACCTTCACATTTATTAGGATAGGATCAAATATACGTATATTAACAATGTGCATCCTCAAGAATTTCAAGTAAGGGATTTAGTTCTTAAAGAAAATCAACAAAATTCAAGCCTTCCATTGCATTTGTGTGACAAGCTTTCCTCCAATTGGATTGGTCCATTCATTGTCACTATAACATTCAACACTAGAGCATGCAAACTTGTGACCCTTAAGGAAGTTGAGTAACCTGAACCGATCAATATCTTTCATTTGCGTGCCTTCTATGCCTAGTTCATAGCTAGCATTGTACATACATAAAAAATTACAAAAACATCAGAAAAAACAAAATACAAAAACATATAAAAAATCATTCAAAATACAAAAACATCATAAAATTATTCAAGATAAAAAATACTTCACAAAATCATCAAAAAAAAAAATCATTCAAAATACAAAAACATTAAAAATCATCAAAATACAAAAATATTAGAAAATTTTCAAAATACAAAACAAACATTAGCAAAAGTGTAAAAAAAAAAATCAAAAAATTATACAAAATACAAAAACATTAGAAAATCATGCAAAATACAAAAACATTAGAAAATCATGCAAAATACAAAAACATCAAAAAATCATGCAAAATACTAAAACATAAAAAATAAAAAAAATAAAAACAAACATTAAGCAATAAATTTTCACACTACTACAAAGTGTGTTGCATTCACACATTACATTAGTCACCATCACAAATAAAACTTTGGTCATTGTTTGATTTATGCTTTAAATTGTTTTCTAGGATTTATTTTATCACATTAATCAAGGATGTCTTCCTTATGGTATTTGTCTTAAATCATCCATCATTATATATTGTACAAAGGTGAAAACCATGCATCTAGACCATTGCAAGCATGTAACAATCTAATAAACAGAAATCAAGTAACCATTTGCACAAATAAAAGATATCCAAGAAAATGGGGTTGCCCTTTTATTAAAAATGATAAATCTCGATTACAATAGCTCCCTCTTAGGGAGTCACTCAAATTGATACAATGTTTACAATAGTTGAGGCCCCTCAACGGGGAGAGATGCACTCAAAGGGTCTTCACTTCGACACCAATTTGCGTGAGGGCTTACTAGATGCCTCCTTCTCCAATGTTCGGAGGGAATGTTTTGAATGCGGCTTATTCTCGGATAGATCTATTACCTACGTGCAAGGAAACAACAAGAAACATTAAAAGCATATGAGGCCTCTCGAGATGAGGCTTATTCCATAGATCTGCAAGAAATAGTATGAAAGCATAAAGAAAAAAGCATAAATGGAAGCAAAAGACGTCTATTACAATGCTTATGAACCATGAAAATATGATAAAATAGTAAATCTAAACTAGGGTAAACTAATGATGCATAAAGGAAGGTAGGTCTACACTAGAAACTGAAGAAACTATGTCTCAAACCCTAGCCGCTATCGCTTAGGGCAGCTGGTCTGCTAGCCACTGCTGCCATTGATGGTTGCACCTGCAGACCACTATCGAAGACAATGATCGCTAACTGTGATCTTTGCTCCTCGTATCAGGTTCTGTGACTCAGAAATCCTTGGTTGAATTGATGTTCAAGGTTTGTTGGTGTGTCTAAACATGGATTTGTGAGTGAAATCTCTCGGATCTACAGTATATTGATGGCAAATGGATGATTTGCTTCTCAACCTTGTGGAAGCTCCATTGTTGATGGCATGCTTGGTGATCTGCAATCAGGCAACACTTCGACGCTCCTCACAGGGCTGTCAATTTGTTGCTCAATGCGGTAGGGCTTCACTGCATAAAATTGGGGTTCATACTTGTTCCTGGGAGGGTGCATATGTAGGCCTCCCAAATTCCAAATCTTGGCTTCTTGGAGAAGCCAAGATCCAGATTTGCATGAAACTGGTCATTGGGGGAAAGGCCCAGTTCTAGACTTGCATGGGAGTGGTAGTTAGGAGGAACTCTAGGAGATTCATGCCCAAAACTGCTCGAATCCAATGCAAGTTTAGTTACCATGCATGATTCGGGCCCATATTTCATGGTCAAATTTGTCTCAGTGCTAGCCATTGTCCACAATAGTGGCTAGCTCGTAGCCACTCTGAGCTTCAGCGATTAGGTTGGTAGCCACTCTAGTCGATAGCGGCTACGCCTGAATAGGTCAGAACTACCCCTAGTGAGTGGTTAGAACCACTGCTAGCTCTTGGAAAGGTCCAAGATCAGTCATATGGTCTGCAGAGGTGCCCATATGAGTAGTCTCCTAAACATGACATGTTTTAGGTGTCTATAGATACCCCTTTTTGTGATGCATTGTGGGAAACACAATGTTGAGCAAAAATAGACCACCTAAAGCCATATTGTAGGGTGTATGATGATCATTGATCTGATCAACATTAGATGCCCCAATCATGAGAAGGGTGTGCATATCTAAATCATTGCTTCCAATGGCATGGAAGGCTTAGTTTGCATAAGACTTTGAAGTCCACTAGAGTCTCGGGTCGCATTGCTTAGCATTCACAAAGGACCGAAAGCCAGATTGTCAAAGGTTTAAATCAACATATTTGCTTTTACCCCAAGAAATAGGGTAAGCTTATGATAGTTGTTAGCAATGATTCATAATATGAGTAATTAACTTGATTAATATTTCATTTTTGATTATGTTTTTTTTATTATGACTACCCCCTCAAGCGACGAGTCGATGAGGAGAATACTAATGATAAAAGTGATGAGTCACTTGACCAAGATGATTGATTTGGATAATTTAAGATGAATTCTTTTGTTGTTATATGGTAGGTCCTATTATAGGTGTGATTTCAACCAATAATAGTAATTGTACATTTTTATCCCATGGAGCAGTCCGACCGTAATGGCCTTCTTAGGGAATCAAGATGATAGCAATTCCATTGAAGCTTATGTTGAATCACTCGATGATATGCTGAAAATATCATGGAAGAAATGAAATGAACGCCTCATTCCCATGGGGTAGTCCGGCCGCCATGGCCTTCTTCGGGATTGAAGTGAAGCATTGCAATTCAATGATGACTAATTTGGCTCAAATGACCTTATGGTAATTTACTCATCTTGTCGGATTGCATGGAGTGCAAGTCACTACAACCACCAAGTGTATAGGGTAAATAACTAGGTACGAGGTGCATTTGAAATTTTGATGTTATTTGATTTTTTTTTAATTTTGATGATTTTTCAATTGTTTTTAAATTTTGATTTAATGATTTTTTGTTATTTTGCAATTTTTGATGATTCTGGACCATTAGATATGCTTAATTATCCATTTTAAGACTCCTCATGGTGAGAAATCTAATGCATTTATTATTGTTTGCTAGCCACTATCAGCAATAGCAGCCCAATTTTATAATTTCATGGTTGTTGTTAGCATAGGTAGCCTGCACTTTCTAGCCACTATCAGCATTAGCGATCATGGCAAAACTAAAAATATAAAAAGAAAATTAGGGTTTTCAATTCATTATTTTCCAGCTATCAATTTGCAATTTGAGCTCTGAGGGAGAGAGATAGTGACCTAGAATGCTGACGATTTACCTGACACCATGGTGGAGCAAGGCGAGGCATCGACGAGTGGAGGAGCCGGAGCTTCATAGGTATTTCTCCAAACCCTAACTTGTTTATTTAATTGGTAAAATGAACCAAACTAAGTAATCGGTAAATGAACCTCACTAAACTTATTGGTAATGAACCGCACCCATAGATAGGTTTAGAACTAGGCTAATTTAGGTGGGTGTCTCTTAGATTTCTTATTTTTGTTAATTTTTTAGATTTTTGGGTGAGGGTGGACATCATTGGCATGCCGCCTCATGGCCGCTATCACTCAGGGTAGCCCCTAATTGGCAAAGAGGGGCCATTATCACTGAGGGTGGCTAGTTTGAATCCCAATGGTCAAATTTTTGACCATTGGTGGCTAGCCACTATCAGCATCGGTAACTACTATGGTGGTCGTTGTCAGTGTGAGCGACCGCTAAACTTTAGGAATTTTTTTTTTAAATTTAATTGATTTTTTGAATTTTTCAAGTGTAAATTTTGATTTTTTTGCATGTTTTGGTGCATTTTCTTATTGTGTTTGTACCCTTGCTTGATTATGGGTTATTGTTACACCATTTTTGGATTTTATTATGTTATATTAGTGTAAGTGCATCTGATTAGGCATTTTATTTTGCACACTTAGCTCTTGTCTTCATGGGCTCAAGAGCCTGAGTTTCTTAGCGAGCTACTACCCCTTATGAATTGTACCAACTAGGATTGGTTCGATGCACGAGGTCTGATGTATATTGCTCACCTACCAATGATGATGTTAGATCAGGCGTACATCACAACATTGGCCCATAGATGGGACTATCGGACGAACACTTTCCATCTCCCTACTGGTGAGATGACCATCACTCCCGAGGATGTCTACAGGATCTTTAGGATCCCATTCGATGGATGAGCCATCGTATCATCCCCTACTAATCATAGGCCAATAGTTTTTGCTAGGGTTTTCGATGACCAGGCACATGCAACCTTGGTAGACATTCATCATGGAGGAGTTCCTATCACTCATTGGTATCAGACAGATGTATTCTCAGGATGTCAGGCCCTTCTGATGCATGTTATCTATAATGTGCTTCTGCCTGATACTTTTAGAGTGAGGTTCCCATGGAACCTCTTAGCGATGGTGCAGGACCTAATGGATAGCATCGAGCCCATCATTATGGCTTGGGGGAGTGCCTTAGCATAACTCTATGATGAGTTGTATAAGATTCAATGCTAGGGGTGGGCAAGTATTGCTTGCAGCTTACTCCTATAGATCTAGGGGTGGGAGCATATCAGAGTAGATCACCCAGTAGGATTACCCTAGGATATTACTACTATAGCAGTGAGGTCATAGTGCTATGGGTCTAGATGGTCGTGAGAGATAGAGGAGCGATGGAGTCATCACCATGCAGGGGACTTGGCACACTACATAGGCACTCTAATTGAGATACAGGTGTGAGATATTATCTAGAGGCCCTATGTGGATTACCCTACTTAGGAGGAGGTAGACAGATTCCTGGCATAGACGAGTACATGATCGATGGGTCATCGATCACAAGGTAGGGGTGAGAGAGTTCTTCCACTTCTCTCGAGTGACCAGGTAGTATGGGATTCAATAGGACATCCCACTAGATCCAATTTTATAGATGCATCAAGGTAGAGAGAGATCTCCCTATACCCCATGTGATAGCTCTTATAGAGGAGGTAGATCCTCCTATAGTTGATGTTGATATAGCAGATATCGAGACTATAGAGGTATACACCTAGTGGTGGGTGACATGGCTATGGTAGGGTGGCAACAGACTAGGGTGAGCCAGAGGATGAGGTAATCTAGGAGGATCCCGATGAATAGGAGCAGCCTAGGATAGAGGAGTGGGGATAGGCTATAGAGGAGTAGGCAACACCAGAGGAGGAGGAGGAGGTAGCTCTAGAGGAGCAGGAGTCTCCTCTCTAAGTAGACTACACAACATCGAGGTCGAGCTTTAGATAGCTCAATGATAGATCCTAGAGTGGGATACCTCTCTCGCTACATTATAGAGCTAGATATCAGTAGGGCAAGCCACATGGTAAGGATATGAGGAGGAGAAGACCACTCTCTAAACATAGCTCAACTTGAATTAACTATGATAGAGCAGCTCACTATAGAGAGAGATGCTCTATGATCACAGGTTGTACCAGCCACTCTAGTTACTCAGGAGCATAGGTTTAGATCTAAGGGTAGAGATTAGATACCTATAGGGGCTCTTAGAGGATTAAATCTTAGATTTCAATAGATGTTGAGGTATATTATATCTCTACACTATATCAGGAGGCTAGGTGGCACTCCTCGAGAGAGGTCTATAGAAGGGGCTCACACCAGAGTAGGCAGAGTGAGTTAGGGTAGTCATCAGTGTAGCCTAGCCATAGGATAGGGTCTTGAATAGAGAGGACCATAGGTACTAGCTCTAGGCCACCTCGTAGAGAGGGTGGAGAGGGTGGAGGTGATACTAGTGGTGTAGGCCACTAATGACTATACCTTGAGCATATTGTATCATTTTTTAGTGTAAGGTTAGATGACCTACACTAGTTGTAGCCTACGAGCATTTTTGATATATCCCTCTATGTACTTGGACATGACACACATATATATATATGATATTATATTTTGAGACTCATTATGTGTATTATGTGTTTACTTTTATTTTTATGAGATGCACATGGATGCAATGTTGATATGATTTGATTATTGCTATATGATGTGATGTATTAATGACATGCACTAGCTAGATGATGTATGTATGATTAGATGATATGATCTAGATGTGTAGATAGACTACTTGATGTATGCATATATGGATGCAATGATGATTATTAAATGCATGTTTAATTTATTTCAATTGTTTATGCATTTATCTTATGTTGATATGATATGGTGAATGCAATGTATGTAATGCATTATTTACATGATGATGATCTAATGTAAATGAACCTGTATGCTTTAATCACTTAAAACATAAGGAATGAATGTGATATGTGTTTAACAATCTAATGGATGACACCACAGAATGTATAAAAATCATGAATGTAAATGGTAACTCTTAGCATAAGAATTAATCATTTAAGCATCCAAATGTGAGATGAGATGATGTGATATGTATGTGCTTTCTTTATAAGTTTCTATAAATTAAAATATATGTACAAAATAGTTAGTGGTCATCTAAATATCATTGTTGATATTTATCCGTATCTATCCTATTTCATGAACACCCTTTAATGAACAAAACCTCATAAAGAAAGTTGATGATTTGATTGATGAGATGATTTGTTGCTATGAGGGGATTTTTGAGGTTTTCCATGAGACTCAAACACCCTAGTTGATTAATCAAAAGTTGTATAATGACCATACAGGACTCCTGAAAGATAAAGTTTTTGTTATGAAGACCAAGATATTCATTATCCCTATGTGTGCGAATGAATATATTAGAGAGACATAAGCCTACCCCAATTCCAGGTGGGATTCATTCAGCCCATTGTTGTATTGGGGATCACCAAATGCTCATCATGATCCTAAGTTGGACTCGGTTGGATTAGACCATTAGGTGATACAGGACACCTAAAGCTAGCTCTTTTTGCAAATTGCTTAGAACTACCCCAATGCCAGGTGGGATTCATTCAGCCCATTGTTGTATTAGGGATCACTCAATGGTTTGGGAAGTAGTGACCATTCCAAGGATTCAAGCTCTTCACCCCCTTATTTTCTTTAGATTTATTTGGGATACTTGCTCATGCTTAGTGATGAAAATCACTATTTATTTGATTATTTTTGTTTTTCTTTTGTTTTGAGCAAGGGATTTATTTTGATTTTGGTATTTTTCTCATTTTTATGAAAGCAAGGGATTTCTTTGGGTAGGGGGAACTTGTCCTTTTGTCAATGATCAAAATTCTAGACCATGTGCATCACAAGATGAGCAAGTAAAAACCTTTCACTTAGGATGCCTAGTACCACTTTGTAGTGTTCATATTTCCCTTGTTCCAACTAGGATTTTAGTGTGTTTGATTAGTGATAGGATTTTGATATATGCTAGGTGCTATCAAAACTAGACCTCATCTACAAAAGTAAAGATAGCTTTCTACAAAATCTGATAAGATCACTAGGTATGGTTGAATGATTGAAAAACCCTAGTATATTCCTTATAGCAACAGGAAGGGGTTGTGTTGAAAAACACAATTACTCACATGGGTTATGGATGAATGAGGATTTGAAGATGCATGATTGGCATACAAACGTGGTGCCATTTGCAAGATTGAAAACACAATCTATCCTAATGTGAATGCAATGGATGCAACATGCCTAATGCAATGCAATTACATGAATGCAAATGCAAAATGTAAGATGCAAATATTTTTGTATTTTAATGTTTTCAATTATTTTTGTGTTTTGTTTTTGACCAAAGGGCTTAAATACCTTTGGAGCCTTTTGTGAGTTGACCAAAGGGCTTATGATACCTTTGGAGCTTTTTGTGAGTTGACCAAAGGGCTTAATGTGCCTTTGGGGCTTTTTGTGAGTTGACCAAAGGGCTTATGATGCCTTTGGAGCTTTTTGTGAGTTGACCAAAGGGCTTATGATACCTTTGGGGCTTTTTTGAGTCTTTTTAGATATTTTTGAATTTTTTTTGGATTTTTTGGATTTTGTTGCTTTTATGTGTAAAATGCCTTCAGATGAAGAATGTTGAGAGGCTCAGGCTCTTCAACACCTTCTAACGATGTTAGGTGATATGTCCCAGGTCCAATATTCTCTAAGATGATATAAGGACCTATCCAGTTGGTCATAAATTTGTCTCGTAGGTGCGGTGATAGGTTTGAATTTTGTTGGTTCTCTTTGAGCATGAGATCCCCAACCTTAAAGTCTCTCAGGTGGACTTTATTGTTATAAGCTCATGTTAGATGATCTTGGTAAACATGGAGATGCTCAAGAGCATTGATGTGATGTTCATCAAGAAGGGTCAATTGATCAAGGTGAGCTTGTCGTGCAGTGTCATCATCGATAAACTCTTTCAATGCGATGTATAATGTTGGAATTTCTAACTCCAAGGGCATAATGGCCTCAGTGCCATATACAAGTGAAAATGGTGTTGCCCCAGTGGGCATCTGCACGCTAGTTCTGTAAGCCCATAATGCAAGAGGTAACTATAGATGCCAATCCTTATGATTTTCTTTTATCATCTTCTTTAAGATGGCTACGATTATTTTGTTTGAGGCTTCTGCTTGCCCATTTTCTTGTGGATAATATGGTGTCACAAAATTGTGTTGAATGTTATATTTGGATATTAAAGCCCACATATTTTTGTTCTTAAATGAAGGACCATTATCCAAAATTATCTTGAATGGGATCCCAAAGTGATAGATGATATTGTGAAGTATGAACTCCGCAATTCATGGTCCTATCATTGATGTTAAGGGGACTGCTTCCACCCATTTGGTGAAGTACTCAATGGTCATTAAGATAAACATGTGTCAGCCCAAATATGGGGGAGAGATCTTTCCAATTAGATCAAAACCCCACTGAGAAAATGGCCAAGCCACCTGAATGGGTTGTAAGGCCTATGATGGTAGGTGCATCAGATTTGCATGATGTTGACACTTAACGCACTTCCTGACATACTCACAACAATCCTTTTCCATGGTGGGCCAATAATAACCCATTCGAAGGATGCACTTGATGATGGCCATGCCACTGAAATGGCCATCACATGTACCATCATGAGCTTGTGAAATCACCCAAGCTGATTCTTGGGGCTCAAGACAATGAAGGAGGACTCCATCATAGTTTCGATGATACAATATATCTCCTAGCAAGACATATCTTATCACTTTTTGTTTGAATGCTCATTTTATGGCATGCGATAATCCCTACGGGATGATTCCAAGCTTAAGGAAATCTTGTAATTGGCATAGCCAATCCTGATAAGCTACAACCTCAACAGACAAGATGACTTGTTCTCTCTACGATTCGATGTGCACAAATGTATATTGAGAAATAACCTTGTGGTGAATGATGGTACCATTCCCTGTAGGACCCTACGAGATCAAAGACCCCCAAGGTGCCTTCTTTAGAAAGTCTCTGGCTTTATAGAACCACTCATGGTTTGGTTCTATATGAATCATGTTGACTGATTCTTTGTTGTCAAAAGCCTCACATTGTATCACTGATTGTGAGAGCATCTTCACATGAATGGTAGTGAAATCAGTAGATGGATTCTGAGGGATCAAGGATCCCAAAGATGCCATAGTGTCTGCAAATATATTGGATGTGTGAGGGATTGCCTCGATGTCATACCATTCTAGTTGGGCTAGATAAGTGTCAACAAGCTCTTTGTAAGCTTTCAGGATTGGACACCTACATTGAAATATTCCCTTAACTTGGTTAACGATGAGAAGGGAGTCACCAAAGATATTTAGCTTTTTAATCTTCATAGTGATTGTTGTTTGGAGACCCAAGATTAGGGCCTCATATTCAACATTGTTATTTGTGCAAGGGAAGTCTAGCTTAAATGACAAGGGCATTGGAGCACCTTACGGTATGAAAAACACAATCCCTGCACCACCCCCTTGCTCACACTTTGAACCATCGAAGAACAAAGTCATGTCAGCTTTATTATCAAGTTCTTCAGGTTTGGGTGCTTCCGATAATGCAAAGACTACATCATCAAGAAGTTCTATGATGAGAGGTCTATTATCCTGAAGAGGTGCCTCTACTAGTTGATCAACTATGACTTGTCCCTTGATGGAATTTTGGCTTATGAATTCCAAATCAAATTCTATCAGTAGCATGATCCACTTTGCAATACGTGTATTATGATATGTCTTGCTCATCATATACTACAAAGGATTTTGTTTTGATATCACATACGTTGTATGGCTCAACATGTAGTGGTGCAACTTCTTAGTCATAAAGACCACTGCTAAGCACAACTTCTCTACGTATGCGTACCCTAGCTCGTAACTCACCAAGGTGCGACTGATATAGTATATCGCTTGTTCTTTATCTTGCACATTCTTTTGAGCCAACATGGTGCCCAAAGCAAAATTGGTAGTAGATATATAAAGTAGAAATGGCACATCTGGCCTTGGTGGAGCTAGTACTGGTGAGGTTGCTAGGTATTTCTTGATCTCAACAAAGGCTTGCTGACATTCTTCATCCCAGTGGAATGGGACCCCCTTGTGTAGCAATCGATTCATGGGTCGACATTTATTCGATAGTTGTGCGATGAAATGCTTTATGGATGCTACTTTGCCCTATAGGCTTCTCAACTCTTTGATGTTAGTGGGTGGGGCCATTTCTAGGATAGCCTTTACCTTTGTTGGGTCGACTTTGATCCCTCATTTAGAAATGATGAATCCCAAGAGTTTTCTTGAAGTTACACCAAAGATGCATTTCTTGGGATTCAACCTGACATTGTGCTCTATCAGGCGATCGAAGACCTTTCTCAAGACCTCGATGTGCTCTTCACGTAGCAATGACTTGGCCAGTAAGTCATCGATATAATATTCTAGGATCTTATGCATGTAGTCATGGAAAATATATGTCATGGCCCACTGATATGTGGCACCAACATTTTTAAGACCAAATGGCATTACTTTGTAACAAAATGTCCCCCATGGAGTGGTGAACATGGTTTTGTGCTGGTCTTCGAGTTTAATCTGAATCTGATTGTAACCAAAAAATCCATCCATGAGGGAGAGCATCTCATGACCTGTAGTTGCATCTACAAGAGCATCTATGTTGGGCAACGGGAATGAATCCTTTGATGTTGCCTTATTGAGATCTCTAAAATCCATGCAAATATGGATCCTTCCATCAGGTTTTCCTATAGGTACCATGTTTGATACCCATTCTAGATAGTCGATGGGGGTAATAAAGACTACATCCAATAGCTTCTATAACTCATTCTTTACCATCAAGGTGATGGTTGGATGCATCTTCCTGAGTTTTTGCTTGACCGATTTCTTTGTGAGATCTAGCGAAAGGTTATGGACAACCAATTTTAGATCTAAACCCAACATATCCTTGTAGGTCCAAGCAAAGAGATTAGGTCTCTCTTTCAATAGAGGTATGATGGTGGCATATTCTTCTAGAGATAAGATTTCTTTGAACTTAACTTTCTTTGGATCAGAAGGATCATCGTTGATGTCCACTTCGAAAGTTTCCTCTATTGACATGTGTGACCCCTCCTCAAGCTGGTGAGGAGTGGGGATCAAGTGGATGTCATCCACTGGGTTTAAAGGTTCAACTAAATTAGGGTCAAAACCAATATGATAAACATCATGTGCGCAGCCTAGTGCAAAATGAAATGGTTGTAGTATTTCTTCATTGGGGAAGAAATCTTTAGGCTCTAAGGGTGAATCAACATGATCCCAATCAATAGCATCTAAGTTAAGACATAATGGTTTAGAAGGATCAGTTGGGTTGTGGAGTGGAGTGGTCAAATCAATGGAGATCATGTTGATGGATGGGATGGAATCTCCAAGACCACATGGGTGTAACTCTGCATTGTTGATTTACCTTCCATACCCAAGATGAGGCTCTAGGGGTATGGGGATCACAGGATCTAGTCTATGGATAGATGAGAAGATGGGATCATTTGGTTGAAGTAGCTCTCTAAATGTAGGAGGATCAAGGAAAACCATATGATAGATTACATCTAAATTAGGCGGTCTTCCCCTGAGGTGAGGGCCAGGATATACTCTATGATACATCTCATCTATGTCAAATGGTTCATTATGATGATGTAAGTGTTGAGGCCCAAGGTAGGCCATCTCGGTCTCATACTCATAATCACTATCATCTATGAAGTATCCATCATCCATACCCACTAGCTTTATGAGGTGACGTGAATGTCGAGGCCCAAGGTAGGCCAATTTAGTCTCATCCATAGGCTCACTATGATTTGTGATGTACTCATTCTCTTCTTATTCATAACCATAGCCTGGTTCATCCTCCCATAGGATAAGTCCTGATGGGCTTGCCTCAAGAGAGAAATTTGGATGATACACAATAGGTGGTTCTATAGTGACCATGGTCACCAACCTGTCATCCATGTAGCTTATGTTTGGGTGATAAGGATTCCATTCAATGTCTTCCTCAAAACCTAAGCTCAACCTATCTAGAGATGCTGCTAATGAATCATCATAGCTTTAGATATGATATCCTAGGCCAGACCTATTAGTAGGTAATTGATATTATGGTACAATGGGGTTTCATCACCCTTGCTCATATAGACCTAAACCATAGCCATGCCAATGGTTGCATTCGAAGTATCTAAGAGCAAACTCAAGATTGGACAAGTAATGAACATTCATGGTGAATGACTCATCCTCATCCTCTTCAATATCTGAAGCATCATGGACATAATCCAACCCAACATAAATAAAATTGGTCTAGTTAGGGGGGATCCCCAATGGTACCATTATCCCTATGGGTAGGTTTGGGACTCTTGGTCATCCCATGTCTTGTGCAGAATCGATAATTGGAGTGAAAGTAACATTCTACACAAGATATTCACCTAGTCCTGTATTAGCTAGGTGAACTATCACCTGTGGTGCAGATGATGTTGATGATGATGTAGGTGAGGTAGGTTGAGGCACCTCCTCGACTATGTCTTGGGAATATTCCTCCTCCATGGGATTTGGAATTTTTACTATTGCTATGGTTGGGACTTCCTTAGGTCTTTCCTCCACCAAGGGTGCTTTTAGTTTCTGAGAGTCTTTTGCCTTAGACGTTGTTGGTTTCTAGAAGTGCCAGTAGCTTTAGAAGCTGGAGGTGGTGTCGATGTGGATGGGTCACCTCACACTGATTTGGATTTGCTTCCTAGTTGTGTGGTAGGGGATGATGGCCTAATGTATAGGTGCATGGATGGAAGGACAAAATCCCTTGACAAGTCAACCTGATGAACATATTTGAATGGCTCTTCATCCGATGGTACCACATGTACCTATCCCTCATGCACATATTTAATACATTGATGCAAGATCGAGGGAATGCACTACATGTCCCTTATCCAGGGATGCCCTAGGAGGATATTATACTGCATGGCCCCCTCCAATACATGACACATCATAGGGATGGTCTTATGCCCCACCTGCATAGGTAGGATGATTGTACCCACTGTGGAGCATAGTGCATCATTGAAGGCTCTCAATGTGTAGGAGGTAGGGATGATGTTTGACCTAGGGATCTTCAAGTGCCCTATAGCCTTGGTTGTTATTATGTTAATCGATGAGCCTATGTCGATTAAAACCCACTTGAAAGGTATGTCATTGATACACATGATGATGTGCAGAGGTGGGTCTGCTATGGTAGTAGGGACTACCTTTATTTCATGATCATAAAAATGAATCATGGGCTCTTGACATTGTTGTACTTGCCCCACAAAGTTTGTAAATACATCAAGGTTCTGGGGTTGTAGCTCAATTGATTTCAAGATTTCCATTAGGGTCTCCCTGTGTCTGGGAGACTATTGAATGAGCTCATATATCGATAACTTAGTCGACATTGTTTGGAGACTCTACATAAGTCTATTTTGGATAGTTATCATAGGTCATGTTGGTGGACCTGGAAGATTATTTTGCATTGGCCTCTATTGAGGTGTAGTCAAGATACGAATAGGAGCCATTAGAGGCTCTGGTTGGTTGTATCACCAATTTCTTGTAACCACGTTGACTATGTCGACCATTCCAATGAATCCTTGGGTGGGAGGTTCAACTTGGATTTGATTTACTTGAGCACCCTAATTTCTAGGGGCTTCATGGTTTGGAAATGGGTTTCTAAATATACCCATATCTCTGTTGTTAGGTGCTAGTGGATTATCAACTTGTAGCTCACCCTTCTCGATCATATTTTGTACAATATTTTTGAAATCGATGCACACTTTGATATCATGCCCCTATTGTCTATGGTATGGGCAATAATGATCATCCCTATATCCCTTGGGCTTGGGATGGTTAGGGTCAATAAGTTGTACCTTAGGTAGTCTGAGTCTCTGTGCCTCACTCAGTTGATTGAATATCGATGCCATCAATTTTGAAAAAGGTGTGAAGTAGTGAGGTGATCGACATTGCCTATTTTGGCCTTGGT
This sequence comes from Wollemia nobilis, assembly GCA_028583015.1. Taxonomy (NCBI): domain Eukaryota; kingdom Viridiplantae; phylum Streptophyta; class Pinopsida; order Araucariales; family Araucariaceae; genus Wollemia; species Wollemia nobilis. The sequence goes on from JAQPPZ010003223.1 coordinate 5,918,251, forward strand.
TGTTATTTTGGTTGTAGTTGGCAGGGGGGTTGAGCCTGGTAATTCTATGGTTTTTGGCTATTTCCTCCCTTTGGTGCATTTAGTACAACCTGATTGACTAGAGCAGGCTTGGCCTGCTATTGTTGATTTTGGTTGTTGTGGTTGTTGTTCCAATATTTCTTGTTGTGGAGCTTAAGATCTCCTTCTTCAACTTTGATATCCTCTATCAGCTTGGCTTGTGCCAAGGCTTCCTCAAATGTTTCATATTGTTGTAGCTGCAAGAGCAGTGAGATGTGCTTAGTGCAACTCTTAGTGAACATTCGAGTGAGCTCAGTAGTGGGAACAGAAAATGGTAGTTTTACCATTAGTTTTCTCCATCTATTCCCATAGTCCATGACTGGCTCATCATCATATTGCTTTAGATTAGCCAAGTTAGACAAGTTTATTTTCTTCTTGATGCCAAAAGAAAAGTGTTCAAGGAATGCATTCACTAGCTACTCAAAACTGATGATGCTATGTTTGGGTAGTTGATTAAACCACTCAGTTGTTATGCTTGATAATGTCATGATAAATATTCTTAACATCAGGGCATCATTGTGTTGGATATGGAAGCACGCGTTCATGAAATTGGTCACATGCTCTTGCACATCTTCCTCTCCCTTGAATTTATCTAACCTAGGCATCTCGAAGTGTCTAGGATAAGCAGGACTTGGTACCGAAGGGCACAAAGACTGATTGTGTATCTTGCTTAGGGTTGGCTTCTGCCCAACCATGTCTTGTTTCTCGAGAGACTTGATTCTCTCGATGAGTATCTTGTATGCCTTCGAAGAGATGATCTCTTGTTCCTAAAGGTTTACTCGGGGTGGTCGGGGAGGTAACTCTGCATTTTCCTACTTTGGGCATCTATATTCATCTCCCATGACTACGGATGAGGGTTCAAGATACGTCTATTCTTGATCCTCCATTTCTACCTATTCTTGTTCATGCTCTACCTATTCTAGCTCTAGGTGTTGTTGGTGTTTTGAAGCATGCTGTGATGTGCGGTGAGTGCATTCATCTACTTGTTTAGTGCATCTCTCGTATTGAGAAATGACACATCTATTGGATTGGTAATACTCACTACCCATGTGTAGATTGGCTCGAGCCAGTCTATTTGCTTATTCCTCATGCTCTATTTGCTCTAGGGTAAGTTGCTCCCTCAAGAACTACTCATTTAGGTGCAAATGCCTTTTCCTTTGTGCCCATGCTTCCTCCTATTCGAGGATGTCTAGGTGCTCTTGTTCTGCACACAATACCTCCCTCTTGTCTTGGAGTAATTTTTCTTGATATTGTGCATCTTCATACAACCTACACACATGGTCATATTGATCCACCATTGAAGGTCTATGACTCTATAACTCCGTACGAGGAGTCCTTATGGAGAGGCCCTTTGAAGGAGCTCCTACTATGCTTTTACCTCTATCTATTAGGGCAACATGGTCAGTGTACAATGACCTATGTTTAGTATCCCCATGATCAAAAGTAGTGTGCATGCTACAGGGGTGCTTTGAAGCTTCCCCATGCTCATTAGTGTGCCTCATTATTTGATGGTTGTAGGCAGCAAATCCACCTCCTAGAAGAAGAGAAAGTGACAAAAGGGATTTGCTCAATTTTGACAATTTTGATAGTTTGTACAAGTTTTGCAAATCATACAGGTAGGAGTAAACCATACAACCAGGAGGGAAAACCATACAAGGCAAAGACAAACCATACAAGGTGCACTGAAATGCAATGAAATGCATGGGAAATGTAATTTCAAGTTGAAATGGTGCATAGGTTTGATAATTAAAGTGTTAGACTTAGTAAAAGTCTTAATTAATGCATTACATTATGCATGGGTGGTTGTAAATAACTAATTGCCTTAGGAACCACTTTGGAATAGCTTGGGCAATATTATATAAGGCCCCATTTTCAATTTTGTAGGTCTGGATATTTGTTGGTTGTAATATGACTAAGTTATGCTATTATGTTATGAGTTCTAGCTATAATTGTTGTAGATCAGCCATGTTGTAAGTGAAATCATGATAGAATAATATACAAATGAGCACAATTATATTTTCTAGGTTGTGTATGATTTTGGCATGGATGAATGACAATTGATGGCTTAATGATGTTGTATGTACTTTCTAGTGAATGTTTTGGCTAGTTTATGTCTTATTGTGATAGAATGGATTAATCCAGCACTGGTGAAGCTTTGTAGAATGATATATGATGATGGAAGAATTATTGAGGATGTAGTGAACCCTACTGTATGATTTTTGGATGTAGCCATTGGATTTGCATCTCTCTCAAGCCCCGTTGATATGTTTTGCATGTTACAGGAAAAGGATTAATTGGCATATTAAACCCTTACAAAACCTATCTGAGAGAGATTGGCCCATTAGAGTATCCAATTTAGCACTTGGTTGTACTTTCTTTTCGTACATATCGTACACCAGAGTTCGTACAAATCGTACAAAGACAACTTACCCGATTTGGCAATTCAGGTGATTGAAGGAAACTTACCCGATTTGGCAGTTTTGGGAAATCGACTTATTGGTTACAAAACTGTGTACGATAGCCTGCAAAACTGAATATGAAGGATTGGTTGAGTGTAGAATCATACAAGCCATGTCACTATATGATTTTGGATCGTACAATGTGTCGAATTGACTTTCGTACAAGTTGTTCATTGGGCGTAAAATGGTAGTTTTAGGGACTGTACGATTGTACGATTTGGTAGACAAGTTAGAGATAGTACATTGATCATTATAAGCACTAGAAATCACCTCCCCACTAGGAATACTACACCCCTATGCTACATTTGGTGTCATTGCCTTATCGAATCTAGCATTTTTGTTAAAACGGGTCAAATTGACAAAGAAAGAATACTACAAAACTGGAGGTGAATGATAGACACCAGTGTACAAAGGCATAGGAGATGGGAAGTACGAGAGAAAATTCTAGTAAGAAGGAGCATGAGGATTTCTCGAAGAGAGAATGCAAGTAACTCAGACCATAGTACACATGAACCAGAAATAGAGCAAGTTTGGACATCTGAAGGAGACTTTGAGGTATTGTTGATAGAGACAGAAGATGAGGAAGTAGAACCACCTAGCGTAGAGGCAAGAGTTGATAGAGAGGTAGTGCAAGAGGATGGAGAGTGGATGGTGACACCTGAGAAAGTGATGGAAGGGTTGCAAGGGAGTGCAGAGGATGGGAGTCAAGCACCAGAGCAACAAGGCATGAGGTCTCAAGAGGAAAGACCAAGACCATCTCCCTCACATCAACGAAGGAGGTCATAGAGTGAAGATGCATGAGATTTTGGTCAATGAGTGGTGGGATAGAACAAGATACCTCAGATAGAAACTTTTGATGATGATGGTAGCAAGACACCCCCAAGGAGGAATCAGATAGAGATTCCATGGGAGACCTCAAGTGATAGTGATGATTCTCCAAAGATGGCTAACAAGGTAGCCAAATAGAGATGTCCACCATTTTTAGGTGAGGGTAAGGAAGACCCCACAAGACACATCAAAACTTGTATAACCATTTGGAGAGAAAATGGTGTAGATAGACCAGATGACTGGGTAACTTTATTTCCTACTACTTTGAGAGGATTGGTGATTGATTGGTATTTGAAGAGAGAAAATACCATAGATTTTTAGACTTGGAATCAGATAAAGGAGAAGTTCATTGAAGAATTTTGACCTTTGAAGGATGATGGAGATATTGTTACTAAACTTTGCATGACAAAGCAAAAATATGATGAAGATGTGAAATCATACAACCATAGACTAAAGCAATTAGTCGATAAGATGCAGATCCCTTGGTAGATGTACTGGTAAAGTGATGGTTTGTAGATGGATTACTACCAAAATATAAGAAAAATATGAAGGTAGTACCATCAAAAATGTATGAAGAAGTTGTAAAGCATGCAAAGAATTTTGAAAGTGAATCGAAATAGATGTATACAAGAATTTTATCTCACCCCAAGTCTAATGATTTAGACAGTGGAGAAGATGACACTATACAGAGGATAGTAGCATCATTTCATCAAGAGTTCGACAAGATAATGAAAGAACAAAGGAGCAAACCTGACAAGAATGACATTTGGTGCATAAAATGCAAGATGGAAGGTCATACAAATGTGAAGTGTCCATGCAATGATTATTGCCACATCTGTAATGTGATGGGACATGAGGTAATGCTATGTCCATATAATGCGAGAGTACATCCATAGGTCCTATCAATCCAAGAGTAGGAAGAGAAACCGAAGGCCCAAGGGAGTGGGCAACAAGCAACAAGTGGTGGTTATAGAAATAGTAGGTGAGGTGGAAGGCCAAACCAGGGCAATCGACAAGGAGGCCAAAGTCATTTGTAGTATGACTCGGAAGGAAGGTCGATCATACAATGTCGTAATTTCTAGGAATGGGGGCATTTTGTGAAAAATTATCCTTCACCTCAGAGGTAGGAAACACCACAAGCAAGCACTACACATATGTGTAGATGGTGTGGTCCAGGGAACCACAAAGAAGTGAATTTCCCAAAGTAGGCGAGTTCAAGTAACCCATAGAATGTCAATTATTTAGACATTGAGGTTCCTCAAGTTAAGGAGGAAACCCAAGAAGTATTAGCCATGATGAGGAATCAAGCTAAAAAGGATAAGTACCCAGAGCCAACAAAGGAAAAGTAATACTAGCAAGTAGCAAAGAAAATACTACAAGATGAAGCACAAAAAGCTAAACAAGTGAAGTTAGCTGAAGAAAAGGAACTGGAAAAGCCATCAGAAGAGAAGGTGATTGTGCAAAGTCTAGCAGCACAGGTTTTGGACACCATAATAGAGATTAAAGTGTCGAACCTATTGGAAGCTATTCCAACATTGCAGAAAGCAATGGTGGAAGAAATACAACTGCATAAGGTGATGGAAGTGCAGAGCCAACCAATTCAGGAGAAGGAAAGGAAAGATCAATTCATGGATCTGACTATATTGATGATTGATGTGGGAAAGAAACCTGCATTAGTTCATATGGAGATCCTAGGGCACAAATTGACACAAGTGATTATGGATGGAGGATCCAGCATCAATGTGCTACCTGAAAGAACCTGGCTAGAACTAGGTGCTCCATCTCTATGGGCACCGAGCTTCTGATTATATGGTGCTGACCAGTATGGTATCGAGACAAAGGGAGTCTTGATAGCACAACAAGTGGTGATAGCTGACCAAGAGTTTGTCTTGGATTTCATTGTGATTACAATGCAAAAGCCTGCATACGATGCTCTCTTGGGGAGAGGATGGCTACGAGTAGCCAAAGTTAATCACAATTGGGGAAAGAATCAGATCACTTTCAAGAAGGGACAACATAAATATATGATTAATCTAGCTAATCAAAAAGTTAGTGAGGATGTAGCTACGATGGATGAATCAAAAAATTCCTCAGGAGATGAAGGGTATGAACCTGATGGAGAAGGAATGTTGTACCTAGATGAATGTAGTGAAGATGAAGCTAGATCTGATAGTGGACTACTTCATTGGAAAATGGAGGAGTACAAAATTTTTCAGCCCAACTACCTCTGTATTGAGTCAGAGGAGATCAAGGAAAAACAAGATGAACCAAAAGTCAATCAAGAACCTAAGAAGGAGGTAGAAGAGAAATGGACATTCCCAAAAAGTTTTGTAGAGTATACAGTAGGAGATGCGGAGATTGATACAAGACCGACACACCCAAAGAATGTAGAGAAAGCAACGAGTGAGCTAGAGAATATCAAATATGAAGGACCTCGGATAGTGGACATCAATCTAGGAATGGAGGAGGAACCTAGGATGATTCACTACGATGATGATTGGAACCATGTACTGAAAGTGATAACTTTTAAGATATTCTTGGAATATAAGGATGTCTTTGCATGGACATATAAGGATCTGAAGGGAGTACCACCAGAGTTATGTGTCCACAAGATTACGCTAATTCCTAGAGCTCAACCCGTAAGGAGGAGACCATATAGAATGAATCCAAAGTATGTTGCATTAGTGAATGCAGAGATAGAAAAGATGTTGGAGGTAGGAATCATATTTAGGGTGACAACCAGTGAATGGGTATCACCCATAGTGATCACCTTGAAGAAGGAAGTGGACAAGATCAGAATATGCATGGACTTTAGGAGTCTGAATGTAGTAACTATTAAGGACCCCTTCCCTATTCCCTTCATATATTCTATCTTGGAAGAAGTCGTAGGACACGAGATCTATTCATTCTTGGATGGGTTTTTAGGGTACAATAAAATTAGTATAGCCGAGGAGGATAAGCTGAAGACCATATTTATTATGGATAATGGCATCTACGCATACAATCGAATGCCATTCAAGCTCTATAATGCCCCAACTACATTTCAACGCATCATACTATATATATTTGATCAGTTGGCAACAGGGAACTTTAAAGCATTTTTGGATGATTGGTCCATTTATGGGAAGATCAAGGAGCATCTTCCTACCCTTAGTGAATGTATGAGTAGGTGCAAAAATGCACAGATATCATTAAATCTTGGGAAATGCTACCTGATGGTACCATATGGGAAATTTTTAGGACACATAGTGTGCAGTGAAGGATTAAAAATAGATCCTGATAAGATCCATGTGATATTGCACATGGAAGAACCATATGATGTGAGTTCACTTAAAACCTTCTTGGGATCGATGGGATATTATCAAAGGTTTATCAAGAATTATGCACATGTATCCTACCCATTGGATTCATTGACGAAGAAGAATATTCCTTTTAGATGGACAGAGGAGCACCAAGGAGCCTTTGAGGAGTTGAAGGCTAAGCTTGTGAGTAGTCCGATTTTGGTGTTCCCAAACTAGGATAAGGAATTCCATGTCCATATTGATGCTTCAAATTTTGCAATTGGATGTGCTTTGGCACAAGAAGGGTAGTTCAGGCTAGATCAACCTATTTTCTTTGCTAGTCACCTATTATCAAGGCCAGAGAGAAATTATAGTACAATAGAAAGAGAAGCTTTGGGAATGGTATATGCAGTCCAGAAGTTTAGGCATTACCTATTGGAAAATCTCTTTGCTTTCTATGTAGATCACCAAGCTCTATTGTACTTGATAAATAAGCCGATGATACAAGGATGGGTCAGTAGGTGGCTCATCACCCTACAAGAGTTCGTATTTCGAGTAGTAGTGAGACCTGGTAAGAAGCATGTCATTATAGACCAGTTGTCTCAGATACGATCAAGAGAGCCTATAGGAATAGGAGTTTCGAATGAATTCCTAGATGCATAATTATTCACCATCAATGTTGTTCCATCATGGTACAAGTTGATTGGCCAGTACCTATCCATAGGTGAGTTGCCACAAGAAATGATGGCAACCGAGAAAAATAAAGTGATCATGAAGTCAGCACCCTTCCAGTTGATAGCAGGATTGTTGTATAATATGGGAAGTGATGGTATCCTACGAAGATGTGTGATGGAAGAAGAAGTCAAAGTGGCATTGAAAGAAGCTCATGAAGGCTTAGTAGGAGGGCACATGGGACCAGATGCGATAGCTAGAAAAATATTACTAGCTAGACTATGGTGGCCCACACTATATAATGATGTGAAAGAGTATGTGAAAGCATGTGATACTTGCCAAAGGGTAGGAAAGCCAATAAAGAGGGACTTTATGCCTTTGCATCCATCACAACCCCAAGAATTATTTGAGTGATGGGGATTAGACTTCGTTGGACCATTGAAGACATCTCGATGAAGGAAGTGTAGATACATCGTAGTAGCAACAGAATACTTAACAAAATGGGTCGAAGCAAGAGCATTACCTGATAACTCAAAAAAAGTACAACAAGATTTTTGTATGAGTAGGTAATCACAAGATTTGGTATTCCACTATAGATAATGAGTGATCGAGGAGGACACTTTGTCAATGAAATCATCAAAATACTGATGATGGAGTTCAAGATTTTACACTCATTGTCTAGTCCATATTATCCCAGAGCTAATGGGTAGGAAAGCAACAAATAAAGTCCTAGTATCTACTCTGTATAAAACCTATGGAATAGAGGGAGCAGATTGGGAGGAAAGGCTACCATATATTTTGTGGGTATATAGAACAACTTTTAAACCTACAATAGAACATACACCTTTCCAATTAATGTATGGATAGGAAGCAGTGGTGCCAGTTGAATTCTTGATACCAAGTTTGAGAGTCACGGTAGAGCATCGCTTGGGTGATCAAGAAATTTTGGAAGAGCGACTGACAACACTAATCAAATTAGATGAAATAAGATTCATGGCACAATGGGTGATTGAGGTAGCTCAAAAAATATGGAAGGTATGGCATGACAAACATTTGAGGAAGTTAGAACTTAGTCCGGGTGACTTGGTTCTAAAGTTTAACGAGAAGTGAGAAATCAAGCCCGGTAAGTTGAAGATATTATGGCTTGGTCCCTATAAAGTAGTTGAAGTAATGAATAATGGAGTAGTCAAGTTATAGAACTTGAATGGGATGGAGGTACCTAACACTATAAATGGCTCAAATTTGAAGCCTTACAAGGTACAATGCTTATTCATTTCTTTAGAAGAGATTGAACGAAGAAGATGAGCAGAAGCTCAACGAAGAGCTCAGAGTGAGCCAGGTCCATCATAGGAGGATCCTGACATAGGACTCACACACTTATTTGTAGAAGGGGAGGAGACACGACCAACCATAGAACAACAAGATTTGGCACCTCGACCTAGAGAAAGAAGAATATTACGAGTACATGTCAGATTTGTAGATGGGACCGAACGAGTAGAGGAAGAAGATGAAGATTGGATTCCTCCAAATGAAAGAGGACATCAGGAGATAGTACTATTACCCAAGAATAGGGGAAGGCAAGAAGAAGCACCCCTAGTAAGTAGAAATATGATGTATCCTCAGGTAGAATAGAGGGAACTACCCCAACAAGTGGAAGGATGAAGAAGGATACGATTAATAGTACGATATGAGGATAGAGTGGACACCTTTGAAATGGAAGTTCTAGAGGAAGACAGGAATGAGACCATCGATCAAGAATTGGTTGGACTTACTCCATTGGCTCAGATAGGGCTATTACAATAGAGAATGTGGTTACAGACTCAACAACTACAAGAAGAATACCAGATGTTGTGAGGTCATAATGCAAGGTTGAGAGAACAAATCATCCAAGAATTGGATAGTACAATACGAAGGTTGGATGAGCAAAGAATAGCTAGGCTACAAGAGCTAGAAGGAGAACCTGAGGATGATGAGGGGATAACTCCAAGGAGTAGTGTAAGAAATGATGGAGTGAGCACAAGTTTGCAAGTACCACCAAGTGATCCACCAATGATGAATGAAGATGCAAAAATATTGTGGTGAGACATTGAGGAAGCAACCACATCACCTGAATCACAAGGTAATGTACGACTGGATTTGAGTGACTCCAGTAATGAAGGAATGCCTTGGCTAGTAATGGAACCTAGTACAGAAAGTAGTGATGAGGATGATTGCCCAGAGAACCCCAGAATCCTCGAGATAATCATGATCCCCAACATGTACAACAACACAACGACAACTAGGGAGATCACAGGGACGTCAAACCAACCTTGACCCACAAGCATACATAATAGCCTATCGAAAGTTGAGAAGACAAAGGAGAGAAGTACGGAGATTGGAGAGATTGATGAATTTACCAATAGATTGGGTGGAACAGAGAGAAGAGAATCAGAATAACTCAAGTTCTGAGATGGACTTTTTTGATGCATATAGAGAGGTCTTGGCAACCTCATCTCCACAAAGAAGCTTTGAGGAGAGAATATGGAGACATCACCTAGCATGTGTGGATCATAGAATCAGAGCACTATGACAATTATCACCAAGCACAAGAAGAAGTAGAAGTCCACTAGCCAACATTGAGTTGGTAGAGATAACTCCTGATAACCGAGCAATGGGAGGAAGGAACAGAGAAGGACCCCTAAGGCTTCAACCAGGAAGGGGAGGAGGTATTCGACTATGAAGTGAGCAAGGACAAGGTGATGTTACAATCAGAGGAGGAAGAGGATGAGGAAGGTTCTGACCCCCTACTCCTAGATGGCTAGGAGATACACCTTTAGCTTGTATGAACTGGACAAGGAATCTACAAGGGTTACCATGGATGAGAGGAATATTACCTAGCCTTGCAAGGTAGTATCCATTAGGATGACCACCACTAATCTGATGAGGACCTCAAAGAGTGGTAGGTGGTAGAGGATTACTCCAAGAAAGGGAGGAATCACCATTGGCATAGAGAAACCCGATGTCAAGAGGAATAGGATGGGGAAGACACTCGCATAGGAGAGGCCTTACTAGTAGAGGAAGAGTGCATTTTGTAGATGAAAGAAACCAAGGACAACTAAGGATCCGATCACCAAGTCTGGAGCTAGAATTGATCCGAGGGGATAGGTGGAGAAGTCACTCGAATGATAGTAGAGTAGTAAGGACACCGCTACCAAGGGATCAATCACCTGTATGACAAGAAGAAAGGACACCAGGTGAAGATACTCCAGCTTGCAATTGTACAATTCCAAATTGTACACATGGTAGGGGAAGGCCAAGAAATTTAGTAACATCACAAGTGGAGATGAATCAGCCTAGGGAGCAAGTACCGATAGGTGACACAACCACTCAAAATATCACAGTCGAACCTCCAAGAGAAGAATCCGATGGGATCATACAAGTGAATGTCACTATACGATTTCCATGATGGTAAGTGTAAATAGGCTAGGAATGAAAAAAAAATAAAATGCCTTAATTGTGAAAATCCCTCGAGATGCAATTAGGAAGGAAGTGGGTTGAAAACCGAAAATGATGGCCTCTTCAAGAGAAAATTAGACAAAAATTTCTCTAAGTGATAGATTGTACAAATCAAAGATGAAAAAGCACAAGTACTAGATCATACAAAGCCAGTTTTTGAAGTCAAAAAGCATAAAAGAGAGATCGTACAAGGGAAATTGGAAAAAGTACATGGGAAATCATACAAGAGAGCATGTTGTATGATTTAGGTCATACAATGTATGATTTTAGGTGCAATGTACGATTTTCAACTATCGCATTAAATGTCGCATGTGTGGATCGATGAGTTGTAGAAAAGAGGGAAAAAGTTAAAAATCACATGAAAAGTGATGAGTTGTCAATAATCCAAGCAAGGAAGATGAAAAGACATGTAAAATGGTACAATTTCAAATTTGGAGCAGTTAGGGTTTGGAGATAGTTTAAATAGAAGGCTTACCTTGCAAATTTTTAAATCGTACAAAAGGAGAATTCAAAATTTTTAGGAGGACGAAGGTGAAAAGTGTGCAATTTAATGGAGAGGACTACATGGGCATTAAAACTCATCAATAACCTACAAATAAATTATGACCCATTTTTAATTCGCACCAAGGAGAACTTTTCACATTCGAAGAAATCAAACCGAAGAAGAAAAGGGAGAAAAAGCAAGGGTTTGACTCCATCGAAAGGAGAATTCAAAGTTCAACCAAAAATAAAGGAGGGTTAGTAGTAGAAGGCATCCAAGCAAGAACCAGGTGGTGGAGAAATGCACATTAGGGTTCGAAGAAGTGGCAAATTGGAGCCAAAGTGGAGAAATTACAAAGAAAAGGAAATACAAACCCTAAATCAGACAAAAGTAGCCAAAAAAAAAGGGAGAAGATGGAGGAAAGGAAGGAGCAGTCTGTACAACCATATTTGATAGCCAAATTTTTTTTGGGGATAAATTATACCAAGGGTGGAAGAATTGAGAAATTGCTCCCAAAAAGCATTGAAAAGGTAGATCGGGGCATTTTAACAATTGGGTCAGAGAGAAATCGTAGAAGGAAAATGCAAAACATAATTTTTAGGTAGATAAGGGTTTGAAAAGATGTACTATATGATTTGGTGGTGGAGTGTACGGTCTCAAGAAAAATTTGTGCAATTTTGGGCACTTTGGGCTATTTTTAGCCATTTTTGAGCAAATCATACAAATCATACGGATTCAATGAAGGGGAGCAGTTGGAGAGAAATATTATATGGAGTAGTATGGGCCTATATGATTTCATGTTATAATTGTATGATTTGAGGGAGATGGAGCAGTTTTAAGACCGAAAGTGATAGTTTAAAGATTGTACGATCTAGAAGGGTTGCTCCTAAGGAAACCATACAAGAGTGAGAAGAAGAGTAGATTGTATGATTTTCAATAGATTGTATGATTTATAGTAGTTTGTATGATTTCCAACACACTTCCAATTATAAAATTGGTGATGTTCAAGTAGCAAGACAACCAGAGGTATGGTGAGAAAATGATCTCAGCAGAAGAGTTTGGATACCGATTAAGGAGGATTGCAGCCAATAGGGTGGAACGATCACCAGGACCTCTACATGAGAGAGAGTCATGACCATGATAGTACCAAGGGTGATAGTATCAGTCCCATGATTGGTATGGTACTCATCCTTGGAGAAGAGGAGGATACAGGTCATGGAGAGGTCAGAGGTACTAGAGGGCTGACAGAAGAAGAACACCACCAAGATATCGAGAGGAGAGAATGGCACAAGAAAGGGTCCCAAGAAGGGAATTGAGGAGTGAGGTACATATTCTAGATCAGGATGAGGATCTGAGTAGTGGACCTGAGGAAGGTCAGGTGGAGATAACAAATATTTCATTCATACAACATGGAGGAGAAACATGCAGGCGATGGTGGAATGATGAATGGAACAAGAACCATCCCTAGAGGAAATAATTTGAGGAGGCTAGTGTAGCTATAATAGCACAAGTGCCACCACACCAGAAAACCTTCTTCTACAACTATCTATTGTAGATGGTTCAAGCGTATAATCCTACGACTAGAACTACCTTTGTCAATGTGGACAAGAGGTCGATGAGAATAGAAGTTATGATGGATGCATTCAAGAAGACATTCAGATTGCCAACATACGACATAGAGATAGTTAAGAAGTTGGTTGATCCGATTGAGTCATATCGTATCATCACTTCATTAACTGATGTGAAGTCATCGACTACTGCAAAGATCTCGGGTGTAGGGACTCGAGGAATTAAATAGAGCTAGCTAAAAGGGGATGATTGGCCATGTGCTATGAATACAGTAATGGCTCGACTATCAAGGGATACATGAGCTATGAAGATGCCAATATAGATGGCTCAATATGTAGAAGGTATCACCAAGGGAATCAAGTATGATTGGGGTACCTATCTAGAAAGAAAAATGCATGAAGTACTGATGAAAAGACCAAAGAATTTTGGAATGACTTTCCATGCCATTGGACTATTATTAAATGTTGTTACAGAGTTGGGAATCTACTTTCCAGGTTTGATAGAACCTAGGAATGTGAGGGCAGGACAACCAACCATTTTGAGGTGGGCAAAGTCAGTACCTATTAAGAAGGAGACTCCAGAGAAGTCTCGAACAAAGAAGGAGCAGTAGGCCATAGAGGTACCAGAGGATACTCCTTCAGATGATGAGGATGTACATCCTCAAGGAAAAGGCCAAGGAGATTAGAACCTAAACTAGAACAACAAGCAATGCAACAATGGTAGTAGGAGAGCACCATTTCAGGAAAGGGAGGAAAATATGGAGAGACAAGTAAGCCCAATACAAATAAGAATGAGATGACAATAGGAAATAATGGCAAATAATCCCATCCCAAAAAATAAGATGAGCCTACACAGAAGGATCAATAGGAGGAAGAATAATCAGATTCAGAGAAGATGGATCTAGATGACTAGAGTTGGGCAGAAGTAGAGAAGATAGTGGTATCTCCACAAATTTTCCAACATAATGAATTTGAAATCTTGGACTCTTCAAAATTTTTAAGGATATAGAGATGGGGTAGATAGCACAGGAAGTGGTAGCCACCACTCAGGAGGAAAAAGAGGAAACCGAAGTGAGAGTGGAAGCCTCAGAGGAAGAGTCTAGGAAAAAGAAGAAGCCCCATTTCAAATTCATGATGGGAGGAAGTTCAAAACAAAATAACCCAAGTGATGCACAAGAAGAGGTGAAAGCATCACAAGAACAAGAAGAACCTATTGTTGAAAAAGTCATAACAATGGAGACACAACAGAATCAAGAGGAAGAATAGGTGACTGAAGAGCAATAGGTGGGCTCCACTGAATAGAAAGAAGCCTAAGAATAGATAGAGCAACAACAATCTCAGTAGGATATTGTGAATATACAAGATAATATGGAGGAGGAGAATATTGAAAATAGCTCCACCTCAGGAAAATATAGACACAGAGAGAGCACTTCGAGAGCTTGGAGGAAGCTCTAGCCACCACATGGAGGAAGAAGAAGAATGAACTCCTATAGAAGAGGAACATGAAGAATGAGAACAAGCTACCTTTTGAAGGTACCATAGTTCGACAAGATCAAAACTAAAGAGGAGGTGAAAGGAGTAGAAGATGATGTGGAACATTTCTTCTCATAGATAAGCGATGCCATAGATAGCACCAAATTACAATTTTGTATTGGATGCATGGGAGAATTGAAGTTATGGGAGGAACAAGTGTCTCTCGAATTGGAGAAGATAATAGAATGGGTGAGCAATGAGGAGCGTACAAGGAGAATTGTAGACATTCATGTACAACACCCATGGAAGTTACCCAGGGAAGAGGTAACAATAATGTTGGGAAGAGATGACTTGCCAGAAGGAGTGAGAACCAACTATAGGCAATATTCGAGGTTGTACTTGGATAGAACCAATCATCCGACTTGTCCCATGAATATGAGAAATTGGAACACAAGAGAGTCACTACAGAATTGGCTATCACTCTGAGGAAGTTGAACTTCCTCACACATTGGATAGAGTGGTTGAGCATCAGATTGGAGCAGATTTATCAGCTCAAGGAAGCTCAGAAGGAGATAAAAGCCACTCAAAAGGAAATTATTGCAATGGAGGAAGAATTGCAAAAGTGTAAGGCTACAATAGAGGAGAAAATAAAGAAACTAGAGGAATATCTGACAAGCATAAAGGCTGAGTCTAAAACTAGACTTAATTTGCTTGAAGAAGAGAAGTGACAGATCTCACAGATAATAGAAGATAGGATTAAGGAGTTGGAGGTACAACTCAAGGCAAAGGATGAACAGATGACAACACAGTTGGCTGAGAAAAATGAGCAAGTGGTGACACAGGCCAAGCAGATAGAAGAACTTCAAAAGGACAACAAAAGATATAATGATTTGGTCCTAGAGAAACAAGCGCAATTGAAGGCCAGGGAAGATATTGTTCATGCCTTGGAGGCTGATATTAATCACCACCTAAAGACCATTACTGAAAAGAATGAAGAGCTTCAGGTGATGACTCGAATAGAATCTCACTTGTAGGAGAGGTTGAAGAGGAGTGCCACTGATCGAGAAAAGCAAATGATGGAATTCCTGAAGACTACTGAAGAGAAGGCTAATTTCCATGGGGTGAAAGTAGTGGAAATGGGAAGCTATGCAGCCAAGTTGAAGAATGAACGTGCAATTCTTCAAACCAAAGTGAATGACTTGGAAGAGTTAGTTGCGAACTATGAGGTACAACTAAAGTAGAAAGGTGAGTCGATGAGGACATCGACCAAAGTAAAGGGGAGGGCAGATGTAGGCAACAAATCCACCTCCCAGAAGAAGAGAAAGTGACAAAAGGGATTTGCTCAATTTTGATAGTTTGTACAAGTTTTGCAAATCATACAGGTAGGAGTAAACCATACAACTAGGAGGGCAAACCATACAAGGTGCACTAAAATGCAGTGAAATGCATGGGAAATGTAATTTCAGGTTGAAATGATGCATAGGTTTGATAATTAAGGTGTTAGACTTAGTAAAAGTCTTAATTAATGCATTCTATTATGCATGGGTGGTTGTAAATAACTAATTGCCTTAGGAACCACTTTGGAATGGCCTGGGCAATGTTATATAAGGCCCCATTTTCAATTTTGTAGGTCTGGATAATTGTTGGTTGTAATCTGACTGAGTTATGCTATTATGTTCTGAGTTCTAGCTATAATTGTTGTAGATCAGCCATGTTGTAAGTGAAATCATGATAGAATAATATACAAATGAGCACAATTATATTTTCCAGGTTGTGTACGATTCTGGCATGGATGAATGACAATTGATGGCTTAATGATGTTGTATGTACTTTCTGGTGAATGTTTTGGCTAGTTTATGTCTTGTTGTGATAGAATGGATTAATCCAGCACTGGTGAAGCTTTGTAGAATGATCTGTGATGATGGAAGCATTATTGAGGATGTAGTGAACCCTGTTGTATGATTTTTGGATGTAGCCATTGGATTTGCATCTCTCTCA
Source organism: Wollemia nobilis (assembly GCA_028583015.1). Classification (NCBI taxonomy): domain Eukaryota; kingdom Viridiplantae; phylum Streptophyta; class Pinopsida; order Araucariales; family Araucariaceae; genus Wollemia; species Wollemia nobilis. The sequence continues at coordinate 5,934,563 of JAQPPZ010003223.1, forward strand.
AGCCCCGTTGATATGTTTTGCATGTTATAGGAAAAGGATTAATTGGCATATTAAACCCTTACAAAACCTATATGAGAGAGATTGGTCCATTAGAGTATCCAATTTGGAACTTGGCTGTAATTTTTTCATACGAATCGTACACTAGAGTTCGTACAAATCGTACAAAGACAACTTACCCGATTTGGCAATTCAGGCGATTGAAGGAAACTTACCCGATTTGGCAGTTTTGGGAAATCGACTTGTTGGTTACAAAACTGTGTACGACAGCCTGCAAAACCGAATCTGAAGGATTGGTTGAGTGTAGAATCATACAATCCATGTCACTGTATGATTTTGGATCGTATAGTGTGTCGAATTGACTTTCGTACAAGTTGTTCATTGGGCATAAAATGGTAGTTTTAGGGATTGTACGATTGTACGATTTGGTAGACAAGTTAGAGATAGTACATTGATCATTCTAAAGCACTAGAAATCACCTCCCCACTAGGAATACTGCACCCCTATGCTACATCGGCTATGTGAACTCTCAAAAATAGAGTGTGTAGTAGCATTGCTTCTCTAATTTGGTCTTGAGAAAACCCAATCTAACTCATCAAGCTATCTGGATTTCCATGGCTGATCTCATGGAGTTCCATTGGCACAAAAAATATGGTGGTCTATTGGTATCATACCACTTTTAAAGTGTCTAGGAGTTGTGTTGGGTCTACGATTAGATGCAACTCTTATGTTTTACCTCTTAGTGGGCTGATCTTTTCTATGTCTATCTTGTAAGGACTGGGGCCTTGAATCTCCCTCATGTCAATGGTGAGAAGAACCTAGATATGGTTCTCTAGTCAGGGTTTCTCAAGGAGTACCCCCACAGCTTGAGTTATCCCCCTTGAGGCTCACTAAACTTCATTCAATGATATTTTGTGTGGGTGGCTCAACATCATTATTGTTATTATTGTGGTTGGGTGGAGTGACAGTTCCCTCCTCGGTGTTGGACTTAGAGCGATTTCTCCATGTGAAGACCATGAAAACATGAAATTATCTTTTGTATAAATTTTAAGACATGCAAACAAAGTAGACAAAATGTTTACCTCTTTTAAATGTTTTTGGTATTCCTAAAATTGGTCTTGTGTGTTTTAGATTTGTTGAAAATTTAAACTATCTCTCATCGTGTTTGAAAATTTATTGATGAAACGCTTGTATAGTTTAATGGTTTTCACTTGTATTCTTTCAGCTCGAAAACTTGCAATGAAATTCATGATCATGTAAAATAATCAAAGTATGAATATGAAACCCATACCCTATCAAGGGGCATAGGTCCTACTATATCCTCACCTAGTCTCACCTGGTTAGTGTTATACCCTCCAAAGAGAAGTACATACAAATTTTATAGGCTACATCAGTTCTTGGATCTGGTATTGGCCAAATAAAATGGTTTCATGGGATTTTAGCCAATGGATGGAGATGAAACCCACTTTCATTGGACTCTATTAGTGGTTCGAAGTGAATTTCAAATCACTAATGTTTAAATGTGATGTGGTGTGTGATTTTTCTTTTTAAATTTACATAAAGAATAAATGCATCATGAAGCACTCAAATGATTCTCCTATATGCTTAAAAATAACGTTTCACTTTAATAAAATATGCATCTAAAGAACTACATGATGTTTAGAGAATGCAATATTACTCATGAAGAAATGGCCTCTGATTGGGCCTCAAGCATGCAAACTCTTCATACAATCTATACCGTTGGAGACTAGGGCGGATTGTAATCAAAAGTCCAATTTTTCTAGCAACGGCTAGTAGAAAACCTAATAAAATTTAATCATTTAATATTATACTTTCTCTATGTTTTTTTATTAAATAAAATTCCACTTACTGTATTCTAGAAATAAATGTAAACAAAGAAGTGAAAAATTGTAGAGAATTCCACCAACTTGGAATCCAAGTCTATTGCTACTCAGGCTATCTATTGTTGCATGTTTTCTACCAACCGTTACTGCTTAGGGTGGCTCTGATAGGTCATTGTCTCCAAAAGCAACTAAGCTCTGTTGGCCACTATCAATCAGAGTGGATGTGCCTGCATACAAAAAATATGAAACGGATCATTAGTCAACGTAATTTTAGGGTGTTTCCATCGTGATCACCATATATACGAAGGTGAAAACCATGCATCTAAACTATTGCAAGTGTTTAATAATATAATAAACAAAAATCAAGTAACCATTTGCACAAATAAAATATATCTAAGAAATTGGGGCTTCCTTTTTATTAAAAGTGATAAATCTCAATTACAATAACTCTCTCTTAGGGAGTCACTCAAATTGATACAATGTTTACAACATTTGAGGCCCCTCAATGGGAAGAGATGCACTCAAAGGGTCTTCACTTTGACACCAATTTTCATGAGGGCTTACTAGATGCCTCCTTCTCCAATGTTTAGAGGGAATATTTTGAATGTGGATTTCTCTCAAACAGATCTATTACCTATGTGCAAGGAAACAAAAAGAAACATTAAAAGCATATGAGACCTCTCGAGATGAGGTTTATTCCATAGATCTACAAGAAAAAGTACAAAAGCATAAAGAAAGAATGAAAAACATAAATGGAAGCAAAATACGTCTATTACAATGCTTATAAACCATGAAAATAAGATAAAATAGCATATCTAATCTAGGGTAAACTAATGATGCATAAAGGAAGGTAAGTCTATGCTAGAAATTGAAGAAACTACATCTCAAACACTATCTGTTATCGCTCAGGGCAACCATTCTGTTAATCGCTTCTACCATCGATGACTGTGCCTACAGGTCACTATCAAAGATAGTGGTTACAAACTATGATATTTGCTCCTCGTATTAGGTTTTGTGACTCAAAAATCCCTAGTTGAATTGATGTTCAAGGTTCGTTGGTGTGTCTAAACATGTATTTGTGAGTGAAATATCTTAGATCTATAGCATATTGATGGCAAATGGATGATTTGATTCTCAACCTTGTGGAAGCTCTGTTATTGATGATATGCTTGGCGATCTGCAATCAGGCAACACTTCGACACTCCTCACAGGGCTATCAATTTGTTGCTCAATGTGGTAAGGCTTCGCTATATAAAATCGAGGGCTCTTGGATGTTTCTAGGAGGGTGCACATGTAGGCCTCCCAAATTCCAAATATTGGCTTCTTGGAGAAGCTAAAATCTAGATTTACATGAAACTAGCCATTAGGGGAAAGTTCCAGTTTCAAACTTGCATGGGAGTGGTAGTTAGGAAGAAATCTAGGAGATCTATGCCTATAACTGCTCAAATATAATGCAATTTTAGTTACCCTACGTGATTCGGGTCTGCATATCACGGTCGACTTTGTTTCAGTGCTAACCACTATCCATAGCAGTGGCTAGCTCATAGCTACTTTGAGCTTTAGTAGCTAGGCTACAAGTCACTCTAGTCGATAGTGGTTGCACCTGAATAGGTCAAAACTATCCCTAGTGAGTGGTTAGAACCACTACTAGCTCTTGGAAAGGTCCAAGATCAGTCATATGGTCTGTATAGGTGCCCATATGAGTAGTCTCCTAAACATGATGGATTTTAGATATCTACATATACATTTGTGCTACATCCACAACACACCCCATCATTTATCCATGCATAATACACAAATAGCATTTTATCTTTTGCAAGACTCTAGTTTGGATATTCTTTAGTTTCTTTCAGTCATTCAACCATACCTAGTATCGCATTCAGGCTCTATTGAAAATCATTATTTCTTGAAAAGTTATAGGTTTTCCTAGTGACCTTAAGTTTTCTCTCAAACCATGCACATGCATCACACATTAACAAAAATTTGGTACCTAGAAAAGATGAACTTATGAGTCATTATCACCACAAAGTGAACGGTTCCCTTTGCTCATCCTATCATGCACATGAGCTAACCCTAAGAATTGGCAAAAGAAGAAGCACAAAGCTAAAAGGATAATTGTCTTAAAAAAAAAAGAGCTAATAAAATATTGAATTCCTAGAATTATTAGGTCCTTAGATCATGGGATTAACCTCCATCAAGGCTATAGATGTCTGACTAGCAGTGAAGTACACCTTGCATGGTGATATATCTATCACATTAGTGACCTTATTTTGTACAAACCTATGTATGCTTGTGGATGAGCTAGCTTATTGGAATAAATCACAAATGATTAGTCCCTCACCCAAAATCAGAAATGAACAATCATTGTACACACATCAATATTTGAAAAAAATTGAATAACTTGGTTGGTCTTAGTATCTTCAAGTACCTATTTGATTAATATATGAGGTTGATCAATCTCACTAGGGTGTTTGAGCATCATGAAAGCACTTTTAGAATATTCATCCCTTGAACAAGCAAAAGTACAAGTCATATCATCTTGGAAAATTGTACATTTATTGCAACACACCACATAACATCCCATAAAATCCATGTTACACAAATTCAATACCCTTGGGTTGATGCCCTTGATTAATTGATGAAATTCATAAATAATATTACAACTTTACGCATTTTTTGAAAGACTAAAAAATTATATGCATACAATCATTGCATACATTCATCGCATCAATAATTGAATAAAACATTCCATCACATTATAAAAACATAATAAATACATCATGTGAATAAAATATGCATCATATATATATAAAAAAAAAAAAATATATATATATATATATATATATATATATATATATATATATATATATATATATATATATATATATATATATATCATCCACAATAAAATATATAATTAGTCTCGCCTATAGGCTGCATATTTCAAAGCTCTCAAACTCCTCACTATCAACACAAAAAGATACAAGGCATCTACAAAACTAATATAGGGCTTGACACCCACATGTCCCTGCTCACCCTTGCCACTATCATTATTGCCCTTGGCCTAATCTCCTCGAGACTGTCCATTATTGTTGTTACACCATTGGCACTCTCCATGATATGTCCCTACCCCTAAGTCTTAGGAAGTTTATGGCTCTACAAATCGAGGTACAGGTGTTTTTGAAGGAGCACCCGATGCTCCATTACTTCAACTCTATGAGGATTGGGAGAATGAAAGTGATGGTACTATTATATCATATAGCATTAGGGTGTTCTCCAATAACCTCACATAGTCTCTTTGCCACTCTAGCTGCATCATTAGGATCCCTAAGACCTGACTCATTGTAGGTCTTTGAGACCTATCAACCCACAATGAATCTTGATTTGCTTGCACTGCATCCTACTCGACTCATAGAATATTGTGCTTAGCTATAAGTCTCTCTCACTCCTCTTGTAGGATTTGCACCTGACCCTATAGTATAACTTTCTACTCATCATAGTCTTGCCATCTTTGGTGCTCTCTATCCATATTATTTTGCTATTGGATAATGGTAGTCTCTAACTCTACCTTCTGCCACTCCAAAACCTACACTTGGTTTGACATCACAACATACTTTGCTATAGAGTCACTACTACTACTGTGTCCCTTCCCACCAAAGCTCTCATCTATATAAATATTTCTAGCCTCTCATGATGATCCTACCTCAGTATCTAACCTCCACTATACCCACCATCCTACAAGCTCTGAAGTCCTACTACCCCACTGCCTATGGTGCTACCTCTTGCCTCCTTGCTACTTGTGGCACTATCCCCTACCTTTGGTTTCATCGCCTGCATCCTAGCCCATACATCATACTTAGAAATCATGACCACATCATCCATATTAGCCAAATATAACACCTCATCCTCATCAGTCCCCACAGGGTCATACTTATGGTCTATTATTACCTCCATCTATCATCACCTATATACCATAGGAGGTAGCAGAACATCCTAGGGTAGCACATGAGAGTATTATAATATCTTGTACTCGGTTACATGGTACCCCACCACCCATCCCTACCATTGTATCCTCATAATATGCACACTATTATTGGACCAAGCTAGACCACCCCCCATGGCCTCCACACCACCTACCTTACCTGTAATGGGTGAACTTCCTATCATAGTGCAACCACACTCCAAAAAATGGGTGGCTCTTACCCTCCTCTCAATACTTACACCATATCATGGTGTAAGGTACCTCATATCCCATATCCTACTAGGATAGACATGGTAAACCCATTGGGCACTCAATCATGAAGTGCTCCTACACCCAAATTTGTAGTAGCAAATTGTAGCCCAAGCCTGACCTATTTTGGTGTCGTATCTCATACAACTCTTGATAAGTCTATGCCAATAGTACTAGAGCCCATAACATCATATTGGGATCCTCAATCAGGTCATGTACCAATGCCAATAGGTTCTAGGGGAACTATAGGTAGGAAATACACCTCCTAGAAGAAGTGAACATTGGATTTGCACAAGTTTACTAAATTATCAATTTTTTTAGATGTATGGTTTGTCAAAACATACAACATGGACGATTTTATCTAATTGTACAAAGGAGAGTTAGAAAACATACAATTGGGTGTAATTGTACAAAGTTATAAAAAAATACAATTAGAAATTAAAGTGGAATAAGGTGAAATGTGCATTTAAGTTGAATTTGATAATAATAAAATTAGACTTAGGAAAACCTTAATGCAAGTTGATTGTTACGGGGATGGTAGTTGTAAATGGTGGTTGTCTCAGGAACTACTTTGAAATAGCCTAGGCAAGCATTATAAGGACCCCCCATTCAATTTTGATGGTTGTTCCTATTAGTACAAAGATTGTTGTTCATCATAGTTCATGCTAGTTGATAGACATGGGTTCATGGTTGTTCAGCAATGGTTGATGATAGTTTTTGTTCATTTTTTATGGTTTAGTCATATTGTTGTTCATTGTAATTGTTCCTCATAATTGTTTATATTTAGCCATATTAATGAAAACAATATTTTAGGTTGTGGGTTATTTTAATTTCGTTGTGTATGTGAATGGTAGAACCAAATTGTGTATTATGTGTAAGTATGGCCAGGATATTGTGTTACAATAGTAAAGATGCAATGGAATTGCCTTATTGATGAATCTAAAACTCAGTATATTGATATATAATTGATTCCTTAGTGAATATTGTTGTACTAAAACATATTGTGATAGTTGTACAATTTTTGGAAATGTTGATGATGATAATAATTAAATGGCACTGAATTAGACACACGAAGAAAATAACCAAGATTTATTATTTTGTCTAGCAAATCTCAAAGGGATACAACCTACAACAAATATGTTGTACTTCCTCTTCGATCTCAAAATTATAATCTCTCTTCCTTCTTTGATATCCGATGTCGTACAACATCCTCTTATAAAATGAGGGTTACAATTTTAGAGCAAATCATTAAGGCCCCAAAATAAATAAAAAATTTACTATTTTCGACAAATTATATTTTCTATCAAAATTTGCCATTTTTAGTAATTACTATTTTCAAAAAATTATTTTTCATAAAAAAATTTACATTTTTAGTAATTACTATTTTCGAAAAATTATTTTTTCATCAAAAAATTTCCATTTTTTATAATTACTATTCTCGAAAAATTATTTATCATCATTTTTTTTTAAATATTAATTCACAAAAAAATCGGATTGACATGCAATTTGACACACAACTACATAATGCCCATATCCTTTCATAGAGTGGGTCCAAATGCAGCTAAAATAGGGCCTCCAAATTGGAATCAGACTCCACAACCAACAACAAGCGCATCCAACAAATGTGGAAAAGGCTAAGGTAGAACTTGAAAACATCAAGTATGAGGACCACAAATCGTAGAAATGAATTTAGGAACAACAAGTGAACCTAGAATGATTCATTATGGTGATGACTGGGATCCAATGTTGAAAGCAATAACTTTCAAGATATTCATGGAATATAAGGATGTTTTTACATGGATGTACAGAGACCTGGAAGGAATACCTTGAGAATTACGTGTCCACAAGATCCAACTAATGCATATGGTACAATTGGTGATATGGAGACCATATAGGATGAATCCTAAGTATGCAACTCTAGTAAATAAGGAAATAGAAAAGATGCTAGATGTTGGCATTATTTTTAGAGTTACCACGAGTGAGTGGGTCTCCCCTATTGTGATATTTTTGAAGAAGGAAGTGGATAATATTTGAATCTACATTGAATTTCAAAGTTTAAATGTAGTGACAATTAAATATCCCTTTCCTATTCATAAATTCTATTTTGGAGGAGGTAGTTGGACACAAAATATATTCATTTTTGTATGGATTCTTCGGCTATAATCAAATCAGTATAACCGAGGAAGAAAAACATATTTTTCATAAAGAATGGTATTTATGTATACAATAGAATATTATTTGGGTTGTGTAATGCCCTGTCTATTTTGTATATATTTGATCAAATGATGATAGGGAATTTTAAGGTATTTTTGGATGACTGGTTGATCTACAAAAAGATCAAGGATGGTATATGCAGTACAAAATTTTAGGTATTACCTATTGGCAAACTCTTTTGCCTTCTACATGGATCATTAGGCTCTATTGTATATGATAAATAAACCAGTCATACAAGGGTGAGCTAACAGGTGGATCATTACCTTGCAAGAATTTGTATTTTGAGTAGTAGTAAGACCTAGTAAGAAACATGTGATTTTAGACCAGTTGTCTTGGATATGATCAAGAGAACCTGTAGGGATGGAAGTTTTAGATGAATTCCCCAATGCTCAGTTGTTTTCTATTAATGTTGTACCAACATGGTACAAGTTAATTGAGAAATATTTATCAATAGGATAGTTTCCATAGGACTTGACAATGCAATAAAAGAGGAAAGTAATTATGAAATCAACACCTTTATAGCTAATAGTTGGATTGTTGTATAAGATGGGTACAGATGACATTCTACAAAGATGCGTGATGGAAGAAGAAGTAGATGTTGTACTAAAGTGAATAACAAAAACTTATACTGAGAGGGGGGTGAACAGTATAAGATCACTTTCTACTTTTCTTTCCCAAACAATATAATCCAATATAATTAATGGCAATATTAACAATACTAACCAAATCAATGCACAAATCATCACACACAATAGAGACACCAATTTAATGTGGTTCACCCAATGTGGGCTACTCCACAGAGAAAATATTTCACTAAAACTTTCTCAACAAATATCATGGGAATCCTTCCCTATTACAATATTTATGGACCTCTATCCAAAGGAGATACCAATACCCTAAACTGGTTTGTGGATCTCTATCCATAGGAGAAACCAATCTCCTTAGCTAGTTTGTGGATCTCTATCCATAGGAGAACTCCTCCTTTGCTCTGGCTGGTGATCCTCTAGAAGACTACTACCTCCACTGCTCTGGCTTGTGGATCTCTCTCCACTGAAGACTCATGTCCTCATTCAGAAGACCTCTATCCTCACTGTCTTGGCTAATGGATATTTATCCATTGGAGACTTCTTTGTCAATCTCAAAGGTTAGATGTCAAATTATTTCTCAAAACATCACTTGAATATTTCTCTCAAAAATTATTCCATCATACAAAAATATTAAATCTTAATTACACCTTATAACTCCTTAAGAAAAATTAAATCTCAATCATTAAATAATTTACTCACTCAAACATAATTATTTAATGTTAATATTGCTCCCAAAAGAATATAAATAACCATACATCCTTATCACTCCAAGAATACAACTTAATTAAATTCTTACTAAAATAAAACACCATAAGACAAATTTGGTTTACTCACCTTATCACTCCACTGGTCTACCACATTCGGCCTCCTTTTGTCATACCCTCAAAATAAAACATTTAAATATTTTAATCATAATCTAAGGTATACCTTATGACTTTAAAGCTAGCATCGCGATACCTTTAAAAAACTTTATCATCAAGCAGTGTTGCCTACGTGATTCAAACTGCACACCTCCCAGTGCATTCAAACTGCACACCTCCCAGTGCCTAGGTTTTAGTGTTTTCTGGTATGCTAACTATACTAGCCTCACTGATGAAAATAGTAGACACTCCCATACATGTTGTGTTTTTCCTCTAACTGCGATCAGAGCAAAAACTACCTCTGCTAGTAAAACTTTCGATAGCGAGATTTGAACCATCGACGTTCTCTTCACTGCACAAAACCAAACACCACCTGTGCTACTTGTTCGATGAAATCGAAAAGGAAAACAAGCCTGATCATTTTTCTTCATCTTTAGCTCTCTTGAGAAGCGTGAACTTTATGTTCACTCCTACATTACTAGTGCATCACTCTTTCTACCCTTGTTCTTGATTATCGTGATATATTTTTTTGTCTTCAATATTGTTTGCTTGGATTTTTAAAAATGTTTCATTACATTGCACTCCCTTAACCCCATTTTTAATTATCGACGTTAAGGTCCTTTGCTCGACAACCAATCATGAATGGACCGCTCTTTTTATTTTTTCAAATTTTGCTTCTTGTAAAGTTTGGGTTTGCCTGAAGTGTGTATGGAAAAATTAACCTTTAGCCTTTGTAAGTTATGAATACATCGTGTCACTGCATACATAAACGGGAGCACACATTATTCGTTCACACTGCCTTTTCGCAGATGCATCATCCTTTTTTATTATTATTTCACTTAATTAGAACCTTAGCCATTGTCCTTAAATATATTATGTGGCTTAAGTTTTAAAACATGAGCACATGGTGTTTTAGTTGACGTTGGCACCTTGTCCTTTCCTCCATGCGCTCGATGGTGCATTACTTTATTTCTTTTCAAGATAAAATTGTGGCCCATGTTAGTTAAAGGATTTAACTATTTAATTTTAAATTATTTAAGTCTTTAAATAATTTAAATATTAAATAATTTAATCTTTTTAATCCTTCTTTAAAGCTTTTAACCTTGGCCTTCAATATTTCTTCAAACAATTTATTACTTCAAAAATACTTTGGAGAGAACTTACCTTGTATTTATTTTTGACATCAATGACAAAAAAACTAGCTCATATTTCCAACAATCTCCCTCTTTGTCATTGATGGCAACCCATTTACCTTTTACAATTTTCTTAACCTTTTTTTGTTCTACTCCCCTTGAGAAACTGCTCCCCCTGACTGAATGCTCTCCCTCTAACTCAAATCTCTCTGCCTTTGACATCAATGGCAAAGGGTCACCTTTGGGGCTCGGGGCTAAGAATGAGACTCTTAGCGTAGCCCCTCCCCCACCTCCTTTCCTTGAGGTGGTTAGTTATGGGGTGGGAGTATCTCTACTCCCAACATACACTGCTCTTTACTTTTGTCCACCTTATTTTTCCATACCTTTGAAGTCATACCTTTTTGAACCTTTTGAGAATCCTCTTTCTTGCCTGTCCTTGGAAGATCTAGAAATTATGTTCTACACCACCTTGCTATATGCCCAAAATTATTACACTTATAACACTTAATGTTGTGATTCCTTGAAGGTGCAAATGTCTTGTAGTTCCTCCTGGTGAAGCCATATCCATTCTTGTTATGAACCCTGCAATTAATTACCTTGTGACCAAACTGATTACAAGAGTAGCAATACCCTTGAAAGAGATGCCTGTTTCTAAAATTTCCATATTTTTGTCTTTCATGTGTCCTACACTGTGTAGCCTTATGTCCAAACTTGTGACATAAGAAGCATCATCCATTGAATAAACCTTGCCTTGACCCCATTGACCTCTTGATCTCTTCTTCCCTATGTTGTTTCCTATTCTATCTATTTTTCATTTGTGCATTGTTCCTTTCCTTGTTGATCTTTCTATTATACAACTTATCCTCAGAAGTCTTACTTTTGCTTACACTCTCTTTTTATGAAGCTTCTTATTCTTTGGTGCTTGACTCTCCTTTTTCTACTTCTTGCTTCCCTTGTTCTTCTTCAAAATCAAGTCCTATTTTGGTGATTGATGATCTTTATGCATTGATAATCATGCCCAAGGATTTTGATTTTTTATCAACCTTGTGTAGTTTGTCCTTAGAGTCTTTCACTTCCATCCTTAGTGAAACTATCTCATGTTCTAATTTTTCACACTCTAGATCTTTTATCTTTAATTTTTCAGCCATACCTTCTTCAATTTTCCTTGCTTCTTCAACCTTAATTTTGAAGTTAGTGAGCTCTTGTAGAAACTTTGCTTTTGCTTTCTCATATTCTTGAGCTTGAACCCTTAATCCTGAGTTCTCCCTTTTTAATTCTTCAAGATCAACAATAAGTTTTTCACATTCTAGCTCTTTTACCTTTGACTGTTCAACCATACATTTTTCAACTCTCCTTGCCTTTTCAATCTTATCTTTCAAGTTAGAGAGATCTTGTAGAAGCTTTGTCTTACATTTATCATCCTCTTGTATTTGAGCCTTTAATTCTAAGTTCTCCCTTTTCAACTCAACAAGTTCCTTAAGAGTGACTTCCTCTTTTTCTTTTTTTGAATTTTTCTCTTTTCTTTGGTCTTCAATAGGAGCATTTTCTTCTATTGTCAAAAGTAGAATTTCTTCTTCATACCTATTTTGACTGTCCCTGTTATCTTTTTTTAAACCATCCTCTAGGTATTCAATTTTGAAAGTATCTTCTTCATATTCATTACTACTAAACCCATTGCAATAACCTGCATCATAACTGAGTTGACAACATATAAAACATTCTTCACCTTCTTGTCGACAATAAGCTGCATGGTGACCTATCTTCCTACATCTGGTAAATTTTTTTAACAATATGGCCTTTTCTCCATTACTTGATTCATCTCTTGAATCTATTTCCATTTCTCCTCTCAAAAAAACAAAATCAAATTCATCTTCCTTTTCTTTCATGACCATGTGTGTTCTTTTTTTATGTCTCATGGTTCTACTTTTGCCTTTTTTTGCCATTTTTGTTCTTGTAAGATCTTCCTTCAAGTTGTTAAACCTTTTTTGAAGGAACCGACTATGATACCAATTGAAGAACATAAGCTTATACTGAGGGGGGGTGAACAATGTAAGACCACTTTTTACTTTTATTTCCCAAACAATATTATCCAATATAATTAATGGCAATATCAATAGTAACCAAAGCAATGCATAAATCATCACACACAATAGAGACACCAATTTAACGTGGTTCACCCAATATGGGCTACTCCACGAAGAAAATATTTCACTAAAACTTTCTCAACAAATATCATGGGAATCATTTTCTATTATAATTTTTATGGACCTCTATCCAAAGGAGATACCAATCCCCTAATCTAGTTTGTGGATCTATATCCATAAGAGACACCAATATCCTTAGCTAGTTTGTGGATCTCTATCCATAGGAGAACTCCTTCTATGCTCTAGTTGGTGATCCTCTACAAGACTACTACCTCTACTACTCTGGCTTATGGATCTCTCTCCACTGAAGACTCCTATTCTTAATCAAAAGATCTCTATCCTCATTGCCCTATCTAATTGATCTCTATCCAATGGAGACTATTGTCCTCTACTCTGTCACCTCCAAAGCTTGCTCTCGACTTTATCTCAAATTTGCACTAAACACAGTCCTTCGATCTAACACAAATTTGCTCAATCTCTATCTTTGATTTACACTAAACTTAGTCCTTCGGTCTTGCATAAATCAACTCAATATCTATCTCAAATATACACTAAACATAGTCCTTAAGTATAGCACAAATCTGCTCAATATCTATATCTATTTTGGCATAAACCTGTCCTAAAATCTACATCAAACTTTGTCCTCAATTCTATCCTCAAATCTATCCTCAAGCCTTAACACAAAGCTTGATCTAATCATAAATCAACTCTGCTATATCTATCCCTTAACTCAAGGTTTGAATAAATCAATCAATCAACTCTGCTCACAAGTCTTCTCAAAGACTTTCCTCAAATCTATCCAACAATTCCTCACTATAACTTGTCCAATATGTTCAACAAGTCTTCACCAATACTTACCTCAAATTTGCTAAACAATTCCTCACTAGAACTTGTCCAATCTGCTCAACAAGTCTTCACCAAGACTTACCTCAAATATGCCCAACAAGTCCTCACTAGAACTTGTCCAATCTACTCAACAAGTCTTCACCAAGACTTACCTCAAATATTTTCAACGAGTCCTCACTAGAAATTGTCCAATATGATAGTAAGCTTACACAAAATCTCACTCTAATTTGTCCTTAATATTTCACAAAAAACCTCTTTCACTCACACAAACAAGTTTCACACAGAATCTTATTTGAATCCTAGAAACATATAGAGAATGGTTAGAGACTCAATATGTTACTCACTCACAACAATACTCAATCACTTTCAAACTCTCTTGTTTAACCTCAAAAACATATAGAGAATGGTTAGAGACTCAATATATTTCACACTCACAAACACTCAATCACTTTCAATCTCTCTTCCAAATCAAATCAAAATATAGAACAATTTGTTTCACATAACTTGAACTATCACTCCAACACTTTCCAATCAACTATACTCAATCAAATCAACCAATGAAACAAAACTTGCTTGTAACCCTAAGCAAATGTTTCACTTCAATACTTTCAACAACTTTCACAATGGAACTCAATACTAACTCAAGATGATTCCAAATTTACATAACAATGATACTCATGATCTTGCACAAACCCTAGTTCAAGATAGTTCTCAATCTCACACTCAATTGTCTTCACAAACATTTACCAATCATGCATGTGAAAACACATTCAATTATTTCTATCAATGCTCACCAAAAAAAAACCTTTTCACTCCAACTTGCATTCACCACATTCAACAATATTTTACCACAAGGAAGATATGCCCATACCTTTTGTTTGAAGAGAATTTGACTTCAACACATGTATCAAACACAATCATCTTCTTTGCCAATATCAAAGATTAGATGTCAAAATCTTTCTCAAAACATCACTTGAATATTTCTCTAAAAAATTATTCCATCCTACAAAAATATTAATTCTTAAGTACACCTTATAACTCAAGAAAATTTAAATCCCAATCATTAAATCATTTACTCACTCAAGCATAATTATTTAATGTTAATATTCCTCCCAAAAGAATATAAATAACCATGCATCCTTATCAATACAACTTAATTATATTCTTACTCAAATAAAAAACCATAAGATAAATTTTGATTTACTCACCTAATTCTTAAGTACACCTTATAACTCCTTAAGAAGAATTAAATCCCAATCATTAAATCATTTACTCACTCAAGCATAATTATTTAATGTTAATATTCCTCCCAAAAAGAATATAAACAACCATGCATCCTTATCACTCCAAGAATACAACTTAATTAAATTCTTACTCAAATAAAAAACCATAAGATAAATTTTTATTTACTCACCTTATCACTCCATTTTTCTACCACATTCGGTCTCCTTTTGTCATACCCTCAAAATAAAACATTTAAATATTTTAATCATAATATAAGGCATACGTATGACTTTAAAAAGCTTTATCATCAAGCAGTGCTTCCTGCGTGAATCGAACTGCGCACGTTCCAATGCCTAGGTTTTAGGGTTTATTGGTATACCAACTGTGCGAGCCTCACTAATGAAAATAGTAGATACTCTTGTTCAAATTATCTCTTTTCTCCAACTACGATCCGAGCAAAAACTACCTCCGTCAATAAAACTCTCGACTGCAAGGCTCGAACTGTTGATGTTATCTTTACTGTGCAAAGCCAAACACCACCTGTGCTACTTGTTCGATGAAATTGAAAAGGAAAATAGACCTTATATGTTTCCTCTATCTTTAGCTCTATTGAGAAGCATGAACTTTCTGTTCACTCCTATGTTACTGACACATCACTCTTTCTACCCTTGTTCTTGATTACCGCGTTGTAGTTTTTTCTATCTTCAATATCGTGCACTCAGATTTTTAAAAATATTTCATTACATTGCACTCCCTTTAACCTTAGCTCCTAGCACCTTTATACATGTAGCATTTTTAATTATCGACATCGACATCCTTTGCTCGGAAACTAAGCACGAATGCCCTCTTTTTATTTTTTTGAATATCACTTCTTGTAAAGTTTGGGTCTGCCTGAAGCGTGTATGGAAAAATTAACCTTTAGCCTTTGCAAGTTATGAATACATCGTGTCACTGCATACATAAACTGGAGCACAGATTATTCGTTCACACTACCTTTCCGTAGACGCACCACCCTTTTTTTTAATTATGTAATGAAAGATTTTAATTCAAGACCTAAATATGGTTTATGGGACCTCAAATATGGAAGTACAATTACTCAAATCATATCATATGATCTTTAATATCTTTGAGAAGGTTGTTCCTTCTCCTCCTGCTGATTTGTGTTAGCAATTCCCCAACTTTTTTTATTTTACTGTCTTCAAATAAATCTACCATAAACTCGTTCCCAAGTGTTTCTTTGTATTTGTCACACATATCTGAAAAACTCGGGCATTTATAGATGAAGTGTTCCTCTGTCTCTACTGCACCTGTGCTGCATAGAGTACATATCCTTTCTTCCCATTGTTCTTTGGGCGTTGTCTTTCACATCTAAGCCTATGAGAGCTAGTCCTTATCTAAGCAATGAGTATTTTTTCCTTCCAGTTGATTTCAACGCCTATATACACTTTTTCCTTGTGGTCATACGTTGGGTTAAAATTTGCAATATAATACTATCTTTTCCTGCTTGCATTTTTCCACATTCCACTTCTGAACTTTTCATTCACATAATTTTTTATGTCTTTGTTGATATTTGGGAATTCATTTATGTTGATTTCCCAATGTTTCATCCATTTCTAATTTTGTTTCATCTATGTATTCTTTCGCCTATGCAACTCTTCATCCCTAGCTGCCCTAGACCATCTACTATTTGTCATGTTTTCTGTTTTTTTCAAGTAACATAACAACTTGGTCGTAGCAATTGCTTCTAAAGCGAACATTCCAGTTTTAGCTAGAATAATTTCATAAGGGGTTGTGGCCTTAATTTTGAGAAAGTTTGTGATTAGATATTTTTGAATCCTTTCTATTTGCCTCCATTTTGCATTTGTTGTGCCACTAGCCCATACCTCACAACCATACAATAGAACCGGTGTAACAAGTAGGCCAAATAAGACCTTGGTGGTCTTCTAGTCCCACAACTCGGCATTCCTACACCTGTTTTGAAGTGCATATAGTGCTCTCCAACCACTTTGAGTTCTTTTCATCCTACATGTATTCCAATTAAGTTTGTCATGAAAGTCTATGCCCGGTTATTTGTATTCTACTACTACATCAAGCGGTTCTCCTGCAAACTGAAATTTGAGTTGTTGCTTCTTCTTTTTCTTTGAAAAAATCATAATTTTTGTTTTGCTCGTGTTCACCTGCATCCCAACTTCTTTACAAAAGAGTTCTAGAACTTGAAGGTGATCTTCTAGATCTTTGGCTATTTTGGCCACAATAATTACATCATTTGCATACATGAGGAGTTTTACCACATATTTGGCTAAATGCACACCCTCTCCCCCAAATTTGTTTATCCATTCTTCTAACTTGTCAATGTACAACCCAAATAAGGTCAAAGATAGAGGGCAATCTTGTTTGACACCTATGTCACTACTAAAAAATTTAGATAACCCTTTCTGTGTTCTGATTCTAGCCTTTACATGCTCATATAGTCTGTGAACTGCTGCCCTGTAGTGAATTGGAACCTCTAGCTCTTCCATTCTGCTCCATATTGCACTTAATTAAAACCTTAGCCCTTGTCCTTAAATATATGATGTGGCTTAAGTTTTAAAACATCGGCACATGGTGTTTTAGTTGACGTCGGTGCCTTGTACTTTCCTCCATGCACTCGATGGTGCATTAATTTATTTCTCTTCAACATAAAATTGTGGCCTATGATAGTTAAAGGATTCAACTATTTAATTTTTAATTATTTATGTCTTTAAATAATTTAAATATTAAATAATTTAAATCTTTTCAATCCTTATTTAAAGCCTTTAACCATGGCTTCAATATGTCTTCAAACAATTTATTACTTTGAAAATACTTTGGAAATAACTTTACCTTGTATTTACTTTTAACATCAATGACAATAAAAACTTGCTCATATTTCCAACAATATCCTCCTTTGTCATTGATGGCAAACCATTTACTTTTTAAAAATTTCTTGACCTTTTATGTTCTGCTCCCCTTGAGAAACTGCTCCCCTTGACTGAATGTTCTCCTCCTAACTCAAATCTCTCCCCCTTTGACATCAATGACAAAGGGTCACCTTTGGGACTCGGGGCTAAGAATGAGACTCTTAGCGTAGCCCATCCCCCACCTCCTTTCCATGAGGTGGTTAGTTATGGGGTGGGAGTATCTCTACTTCCAACGTACACTGCTATTTACTTTTGTCCACCTTATTTTTCCATACCTTTGACGTCATACCTTTTTGAACCTTTTGAGAGTCCTCTTTCTTGCCTATCCTTGGAAGATCTAGAATTTGTTTTCTACACCATCTTACTATATGCCCAATATTATTGTACTTATAACACCTAATGTTGTGATTCCTTGAAGGTACAAATGTCTTGTAGTTCCTCTTGGTGAAGCCATATCCATTCATATTATGAACCTTGCAATTAATTTCCTTGTAAACAAACTGATTACAAGAGTAGCAAAACCCTTGAAAGAGATGCATGTTTCTAAAATTTCCACATTCTCGTCTTTCATGTGTCTTGCACTGTGTAGCCTTGTATCCAAACCTATGACATGAGAAGCATCATCCATTGAAGGAACCTTGCCTTGACCCCATTGATCTCTTGGTCTCTTCTTCCCTGTGCTATTTCCTATTCCATCTGTTTTTCATTTGTGCATTGTTCATTTCCTTTTTTATCTTTCTATTGATCAAATTATCCTCAAAAGTATTACTGCATCGTACACTCTCTTCTTCTAAAGCTTCTTCTTCTTTGGTGCTTGACTCTCTTTTTTCTACTTCCTGCTTCCCTTATTCTTCTCAAAAACCAAGTCTTCTTTTGGTGACTGATGATATTTGTGCACTAATAATCTTGTCTAGGGATTTTGAATTTTTCTCAACCTTGTGTAGCTTGTCCTTAGAGTCTTTC
The DNA here is from genome assembly GCA_028583015.1 of Wollemia nobilis. NCBI lineage: Eukaryota > Viridiplantae > Streptophyta > Pinopsida > Araucariales > Araucariaceae > Wollemia > Wollemia nobilis. The sequence continues at coordinate 5,953,545 of JAQPPZ010003223.1, forward strand.
ACTTCCATCCTTAGTGAAACTATCTCATGTTCTAATTTTTCACACTCTAGATATTTTGTCTTTAATTTTTTAGCCATACCTTCTTCAATTTTCCTTGCTTCTTCAACGTTAATTTTGAAGTTAGTGAGCTCTTGTAGAAAATTTGCTTTTGATTTCTCATCTTCTTGAGCTTGAACCCTTAATCCTGAGTTCTTCATTTTTAATTCTTCAAGATCAACAATAAGTTTTTCACATTCTAGCTCTTTTACCTTTGAATGTTCAACCATACCTTTTTCAAATCTCCTTGCATTTTCAACCTTATCTTTCAAGTCAGAGAGATATTTTAGAAGCTTTGTCTTACATTTCTCATCCTCTTGTATTTGAGCCTTTAATTCTAAGTTCTCCCTTTTCAACTCAACAAGTTCCTTAAGAGTTACTTCCTCTTTTTTTTTTTTTGAATTTTTCTCTTTTCTTTGGTCTTCAATAAGAGCATTTCCTTTTATTGTCGAAAGTATAATTTCTTCTTCGTACCTATTTTGACTGTCCTTGTTATCTTTTTATGAACCATCCTCTAGGTCTTCAATTTTGAAAGTATCTTCTTCATATCCATTGCTATTGAACCCATTGCAATAACATGCATCATGACCGATTTGACCACAAACAAAATATTCTTCACCTTCTTGTGGATAATAAGTTGCATGGTGACCTATCTTCCTATATCTAGTACAAAAATTTATCAATCTGACCTTTTCTCCACTGCTTGATACATCTCTTGATTTTATTTCCATTTATCCTCTCAAAAAAACAAAATCAAATTCATATTCCTTTTTTTTCATAACCATGTCTATTATTTTCTTCTTGTATCTCATGGTTCTACTTTTCCCTTTCTTTGCCATTTGTGTTCTTATAAGATCTTCCTTCAAGATGTTAAACCTTTTTCAAAGGAACCAACTCTGATACCAATTGGATAACATAAGCTTATACTAAGAGGGGGGTGAACAGTATAAGATCACTTTTTACTTTTATTTCTCAAACAATATTATCCATTATAATTAATGGTAATATCAACAGTAGTAACCAAAGCAATGCACAAATTGTCACACACAATAGAGACACCAATTTAACGTGGTTCATCTAATGTGGGCTACTCCACGAAGAAAATCTTTCACTAAAAAATTATCAACAAATATCATGGGAATCCTTCTCTATTACAATGTTTATGAACCTCTATCCAAATTAGATACCAATTCCCTAATTTGGTTTGTGGATATCTATCCATATGAGACACCAATTTTCTCAGTTGGTTTATGGATCTCTATCTATAGGAGAACTCCTCCTTTGCTCTAGCTGGTGATCCTCTAGAAGACTACTGCCTCCCCTGCTCTAGCTTGTGGATCTGTCTCCATTTAAGACTCCTATCCTCACTCAAAATACCTTTGTCCTCACTACCCTGGCTAATGGATCTCTATCCATTGGAGACTACTGTCCTTTACTCTATCACCTCCAAAGCTTGCTCTCAGCTTTGTCTCCAATCTACACTAAACACGGTCCTTAGGTCTAGCACAAATCTGCTTAATCTCTATCTTTGATCTACACTAAACACAATTCTTAGGTCTAGCACAAATCTACTCAATCTCTGTCTCAAATCTAAACTAAACATAGTCCTTCGATCTAGCACAAATCTGCTCAATATCTATCTCTATTCTAGAAAAAAACTATCCTCAAATCTGCACCAAATTTTTTTCTCAAATATATCCTCAAATTTGTCCTCAAGCCTTAAAAAAAGCTTGATCTAATCATAAAAAAATTCTTCTAGATCTGTACCTTAACTCAAGGTTTGAACAAATCAATCAATCAACTCTACTCACAAGTCTTCTCAAAGACTTACCTCAAATATGTCCAATAAGTCCTCACTAGAACTTATCCAATCTGATCAACAAGTCTTCACCAATATTTACTCAAATCTACCCAACAAATCCTCACTAGAACTTATCTGATCTGCTCAACAAGTCTTCACCAAGACTTACCTCAAATTTGCCCACCAAGTCCTCACTAGAACTTGTCCAATCTGCTCAAAAAGTCTTCACCAATACTTACTTCAAATCTGCTCAACAAGTCCTCACTAGAACTTGTCCAATATGACTATAAGCTTCCACAAAAGCTTACTCAAATTTACCCAATATGATTATAAGCTTCCTCAAATTTGCCCACCAAGTCCTTGCTATGTCCAATCTGCTCAAAAAGTCTTCACCAATACTTACTTCAAATCTGCTCAACAAGTCCTCACTAGAAGTTGTCCAATATGATTATAAGCTTCCACAAAAGCTCACACTAATCTATCCTTAAGCTTTCACAAAAAACCTCTATCACTCACACAAATAATTTTCACACAGAATCTTGTTTTACTCCCAAAAACATATAGAGAATGGTTAGAGACTCAATATGTTACTCACTCACAGCAATACTCAATCACTTTCAAACTCTCTTGTTTAACCTTAAAAACATATAGAGAATGGTTAAATACTCAAAAAGTTTCACACTCACAAACACTAAATAACTTTCAATCTCTCTTCCAAATTAAATCAGAATATAGAACAATTTGTTTCATAGAACTTGAACTATCACTCCAACACTTTCCAATCAACTATACTCAATCAACTTAGCCAATGAAACAAAACTTGCTTGCAACCCTAAGCAAATGTTTCACTTCAATGCTTTCAACAACTTTCACAATGGAACTCAATACTAACTCAATATGATTCTAAATTAACATAACAATGATACTCATGATCTTGCACAAACCCAAGTTCAAGATAGTTTTCAATCTCACACTCAATTGTCTTCACAAAAATTCACCAATCATGCATGTGAAACCACATTCAATTATTTCCAACAATGCTCACCAAACAAAAACCTTTTCACTCCAACTTGCATTCACCACATTCAACAATATTTTACTTCACAAGGAAGATATGCCCATACCTTTTGTTTGAAGAGAATTTGACTTCAACACCTGTCTCAAACATAATCAACCTCTTTGCCAATCTCAAAGGTTAGATATCAAAAATATTTCTCAAAACATCACTTGAATATTTCTCTCAAAAATTATTCCATCATACAAAAATATTAAATTTTAAGTACACCTTATAACTCCTTAAAAAAAAAAAATCCCAATCAATAAATCATTTAATCACTCAAGCATAATTATTTGATGTTAATATTCCTTACAAAAGAATATAAATAAGCATGCATACTTAACACTCCAAAAATACAATAGCAATGGAATACCTAACAAAATGGGTAGAAGCAAGAGCATTGCTAGATAACTACCAAAAATACAACTCATTTTTTATGAACAGGTGATTACAATAGTTAAAATTTCACTACATATAACAAGTTATAAAGGAGATCACTTTGTTAACAAGGTTATCCAAAAACTAACAATTGATTTTAGTATCTTGCATTCATCATCAAGTCTTTATTACCCTTGAGCAAACAGGCAGGTAGAGGCAACTAATAAGGTCTTGGTCTCTACACTATACAAGACCTATGGTATAGAGGGAGTATATTGGGAAGAAATATTGCCATCTATTCTCTAGGCCTATAGGACAACCTTCAAACCAATAATGGACCATACACCTTTTTAGTTAATGTATGGTCAGGAGGCGATAGTACCAGTCAAATTCTTGGTACCTAGTCTACGAATAGTTGTGGAGCATCGCTTGGGTGATCAAGAAAGTTTGGAAGAGCAACTAGCTGCACTCATTAGGTTAGATGAACAAATATTCATGGCGCAATGGGTGATTGAGGTAGCCTAGAAGTGAAGAAAAATGTGGTATGATAAGCATATCCACAAAATGGAACTTAAAACATGATATTTGGTCCTTAAGTTCAATGGAAAATAAAAAATCAAGCCCAAGAAGTTGAAGATCTTGTGGCTTGGTCCCTTTCAAGTCATGGAAGCTATGGCCAATGGTGTAGTAAAGTTATAAAATTTGTATGGAATAATAGTACCTAACACAGTAAATAACTCAAAATTAAAACCTTATAGAGTTCAATGTCTATTCATCATGACACATGAAATCAAAATAAGACCACAACAAATAGCAGAGTCTAGTGAACCTTAGGAGGTGCTATTAAACAATAGAGGACCGATAGCAATAGGATGAGGTCACAAAATATAAGTACATGGTAGAAGACTTGCTGGTCGAGGAAGAGTACGCTTTGTAGATAAGGAAGATCAAGGAAGGCAAAGGACTCACTCACCAAGTTTAGAGGTAGATTTTATTCAAGGAGATAGGAGTAGAAGCTACACGAATGGGAGTGAAGTGGCAAGGGTACCCCTACCTCAGACTCGATCAATTGATCAATAAAATATAGCCTTGCAATATGGACATGATATGATTGCAAATTATATAATTTACAATTGCACAAACCCAAATCATACAACATACCAGCAAGTAAGGGTAAATCATACAAATGGCACAATTATGGTTTTAGAACAGAGAGGGAACTTGTAAGAAGAAATGAATCGTACAAATGGGGAACCCGGTCGTATGATTGTGCAAAATGATGTGGCAAAACTTTCCAATAACATATCAGTAGAATGCCATTGCACAATTACCTAGGAGGTAAGTGGCAAATAGAATAACTAAAAAATAAATAAATGAAAAAATAAAAAATAAATATATATATATATATATCTTAATTGTGAAAATCCCTCGTGATGCAATTAAGACAGAAGGTGGTTGAAAACCAGAAATGGTGGCCCCTTTTGAAAAAAAAAAAGAAATAAAAATAAAAATAAAAATAAAATAAAGAAAAATAAAAATAAAAGAAAGAAAAAAAGAAGAAAAGAAAAGAATAAAATATTTAAAAATGCAAGAAAAATACAAACAACCAGAAAAAGACAAAAATGCATGCAAAAAGGGGTGAGTTGGAAATAATCGGTAAAAAAGGTTAAAAATCCATGCAAAGAAGATTAAGGTGGTGAAATTTCATGCAAAAGGACATTAGGGTTTAAAAATCAAGTGCCATGCCGAAAATTTTCACCAACTTGACCAATTATACATTCGTGACAATGAATTTCAGAGAATTCGGGAGCAAGAAGGGTGCAAATTATGATTTTTATTATACATGGACATGTAAAATCACTATTTAACTAAATCTTATTGACCCATCATGACTTTGCACTAGTTGAATCTACTTGTTTTCGAAAAAGCTTGTTAAAATTGGGAAATTTTGCAAAAAGCTAAGGTTTTCACTTTGAAAATCTAGAGTTTGTTCTAGATAATGAATTGTATGTGGAAAAACATGTTGAGAAATGAGGGTTTGAAGTGGAATGACACAAGAGGAAACCCCAAGTGGAGAAAAACATTGCTAGGGTTTGGGATTTTTCAGAAAAAGCAAAAAGAGAAGGAAAAATTACAAATCCTAGTGCATGAAAAATTAGCTGGTGGAAAGATAAAATATCTCAATATTTGTATGTAATAAAATATTAAAAATAGGTTGAAAATTAGATTACCATACTATCCCAGGAATTCATGTTGTTAAGGAATTGCACCAGTTTGAAAGAAAATTGCATAAGTACACCAAAATTGCATCGAAAATGAAGAATTGCAAATTACCAGTAGAAAGGTACGACATAAATCATATAAATCAAGCAAAAACATCAATTTTTAGCTAAGTATTGAAGAGTTCTTGTATTATTTGGAGGTAAAATTGTATGATTTTGGAAGAGATTGTATGATTTTAGGGTATTTTGGGCCCCAATTTATGCATTTTTGATACAATTGTATATATTTTTATGCAATCGTACAAATTTTTATGTATTTGTATGAAAGTGAAGCACCATTGTATGATTTGGAGCTGCTTGTATGATTTTTGGGTGGAATTGTATGATTTAGAGCTCAATCAGTACATTTTTGTGAAAATTGTATGAAATCAGGTATAGTTGTACATTTTCAGGCTTAACTGTATGATTTGGAGAAGTGTTGTATGATTTTAAAAATGTACATGTATGATTTGGGGAGAATTGTATGATTATTGGAGGAATATATACGTTTTGGGTGCAGTTGTATAGATTTTGGAGCTATTTTTGTTGAAATTATCTTGAATTGCTTAGTGGAATACAAGTGTCTGAAAGTAGTTTCATATCGACCATGGAAAAATAATGAGCTCTATACAATAATTTTGAGCTCGGTTAGATCAAATTGTAGCCACTATGGTGGAAGGCTCACTAGGTCCATTACACTAGAGATATTCATGACCTAGGAAAATGAACGAGATCTACCTAGTACAAGGTCAAGGGCAAGAATTTTAGCCATAAGGGATGAGCAACTATCATCCTTGGAGAGGGAGAGGATACAGGGCGTAGAGAGGTCATCGAGGTTGATGTGGTAGTAGAGGAAGAGCCCCATTACAATTATGAAGAGAGATGATGGAACCACCAAGAGCACACCGAAGAGAACTTCATAGTGAAGTTCATCAGGAGATTATCCCAAAATAACAAAAACTACTCAATGAGAAGGAAGAAGAACAAGTGGATATCAAGGATATCATTTTTGGATAGTCAATAGCATATTTTTATCAAAGTGGTGGGAAAAATCTAACCCTCAAAATCCTTTAAGAGAAGCATTGGCTAAAGTTGAAGTTAGTGTATTAGCACAGATCCCACCCTAGGATAAATTATTCTATAAAAAATACTTGTTGTAGATCGTACAATCATATGAACCCAGTAAGAATCACATCTATCTACGAGTGAAAAAATAACATATTAATGTGGAATTATTGGTAGTGGCATTTCAAAGGATATTCAGATTGCCTAAGGAATGACAACCTATTTTGAATATGGTAGATCAAATTGAGGTCCACAAGTTGATTACTACACTCACACACATGAAGTATCTAGTAGTGGCTAAGATTTTTGGTTCTAAAAGTTATGAAATCAAGTAGATCTAATTGAAGATAGATGAAATTTCTTATGCGATAAATGTAGTGATGGCTCACTTGTCAGGAGAAACATGATCTTCGAAGATATCGATCTGGATGACACAATATGTGGAAGGCATCACTTACAAAGTCAAGTATTATTGGGGAACCTATTTGGATCAAAGAATTCAAATGCTATTGGATAGAAGGATAAAGATTTTTGCTATGACCTTTCATGCTATTGTTCTCATATTAGATGTAGTATCCCAAGTAGGCATTCAATTTCTAGGGTTGACACTGCCTTGTGAGTTTTTATGATATCAACCCACCATATTGCGATAGGTGAATATTGTACCTCTTCTAAAAGTGATGCTAAAGAAACCTCAATTGAAGAAGGAAACAAAGAAACTAGAATATTTGATGATGGAAGGGACTTCATCAGATGAGGAAGTCCATATTTGGAGGAAGCAATGATGACAGAATGAAATTGATTTGGAATAGAAAGAATTAGAATAAAGGCTATAGGAGCAGCCACTATCTCAAGAAGGGGAGGAGGTAGTAGCATTGACATTCAATCTGGGGTAGATTAGAATACATAGGCAATAGAAGAGATAAAATATTGAGCATACTTCGATGCAAAAGGAGCAACCTGAATCTATGCCTAAGAGTCTAGATGAGGTGTACTTGGTGTACAGGTGGCACAAGATATATGGGAGAAGTGATGGGATCTCCTGTATTGCTTTAGATCACTAATTTTGATTTTTTGGATTCATCTAAAATCTGGCAGGAACCCCTAATGAAATTTCTAGTAATAAAAGTAAAAATAGTGATGGTAACCCCACCAAAGGAGGCTAAGATAAATAAGAAGATAAGTATTATCATGCAAGGTTGCAACAGTCAATAAGAGAATGCATGAATACAACCACTAGAATGATCTGATCTACCTTTGATAGTTTTAGTAATGAGATAAGTACACTCGAACCCATATGTTGAAGGGTTGGTAGAGACTTGATATGAGGACTTGCCTAACACACAAGAGGAAGTCCAAGAACCTATGGTAGAGCAGTAGTTTCTCAAGGAGACCACCAAAATGGAAGAGGTCAAAACATCCAAAGAAGAAGATGTAGGTAGGACTATAGCTCCAACTTCACTGCATGAAGAGAATGCATCTGGTGTAATCAAATAAATTAGAGGAAGTTAAGATCCATAGGAATATGAAGAGGAATAAAATATCCCATAGGAGAAGAATGAGAGCCTTTATACACATTTTTTTCTTGAATTACCTTGACTTGGTGTTTTGGAGAGTGGGGAAAAAGACATAGATGGACAGGTGGAGCACTTCTTCAAATGAGTTAGCGAGATGTTCTCTAGTGCTAGATTGTAATTTATTATTGGTGATGTGGGACAATTGATCACTGAATTGGATAAGATCATGGAGTGGGTGTTTAGTTAAGAATGCATCAAACTGATGGCCTAGATTCACACACAACATCCATGGTGGTTATCGAGGGGAGAGGTAACAACAATGTTGGAAATTGTATATTTATCGGATGGAGTGAAGACTAATTATAGGTCATATCCATGAGTGTATTTAGATCAGAAAACATACAAAAAACTATCCATTGAATACATTGACTACATAATTTCAAAGAACACCTTCAAAATTAGTCTTCACCTTACAAAAATTTAATTTCCTAACTCATTGGGTCTTGAACACATTTACCAAGCCAATGAAGCACAAAAGAAAGAAGTAGAGGCTACTCAAAAATAAATGGTTACGATTGAATAAGAACTAGAAGATAGCAAGAACGAGGTCGAAGAGAGGTTGGAAAAGGTAGAATTTAAATGGAGTGACATTAATATGGATTAAAAATATAAGATATGCTCATAAGAGTAGGAGAATCAACTTGCGATCCATCAAGCAGAAGAGTGTGTGAAGCAGTTAGAAGCACAATTGGCAACACAAAAAGAACAGTTGGCTAAACAAGAAGTTTAGTTAAAGGTAACAGAGGAACAAATACAATAGAAGGATCGTAATATTGAGGAGATGACCACGGATGCCAAGTCCTATAGTAAAATTATCTTGGATCATAAGGCTTAGCTTCATGCTAAGGATGAGCATATTGCATCTTGTGAAGTTGACATCCATCAGAATATTAAGGTAATTACAAATAAGGTGAGGAATTAGTTGTAGCCGCTCATATAGAAGCTACATTGACAAAGAAAATATGCAAGGGAGCATCTGAGAGAGAGAAGAAGTTAGCTCAATTCTTGACTATTAAATATGATAAGGTCAATAAGTATGGGCTAAAGGCTATGGAACTTAACAATTATGCAACCATGTTATAGAATGAACGAACCACTTTTCATCTTTAGCTCGAGGATTTTCAACAAAAAAAATTGACCAAATAAAATAAAAATGAGTCAGTGAGGACACTAACTGATGTAAATGGGAGGGTAGATGTAGGCAGTAAATCCACCTCCCAAAAGAAGAAGAAGTGAACATTGGATTTGCACAATTTTGCTAATTGTCAATTTTGTTAGATGTACAGTTTGTCAAAACGTACAACATGGAGGGTTTTATCTTATTGTACAAATGAGAGTTAAAAAATGTACAATTGGGTGTAGTTGTATAAATTTATAACAAAAGCGCAATTATAAATTAAAATGGAATTAGGTGAAATGTGCATTTAAGGTGAATTTGATAATAATGAAATTATACTTAGGAAAACCTTAATGCAAGTTGTAAGTTATGGGGATGGTAGTTGTAAATGGTTTTTGTCTCAGGAACCTCTTTGGAATGTCCAAGGCAAGAATTATAAGGACCTCCCATTCAATTTTGATGGTTTTTCATGTTAGTAAAGATATTTTTGTTCATCATAGTTCATGCTAGTTGATAGACAAGGTTCATGGTTGCTCATAAATAGTTGATGATAGTTGTTCATTGTTGATAGTTCAATCATATTGTTGTTCATTGTAATTGTTCCTAGTAATTTTATATATTCGGCCATATTAATGAGAACAAAATTGCAAGTTGTAGCTTATGTAAATCCCATTGTGTATGTGAATGGTAGAGCTAAATTGTGTATTCTATGGAAGTATGGCCAAGATATTATGTTAGAATAGTAAATATACAATGGAATTGCCTTATTGATGAATCTAAAACTTAGTATGCTAATAGATAATTGATTCATTTATGAATATTGCTGTACTAAAATGTATTATGATATTTGTATGATTTTAGAAATGTTGATTATGAATGGTAGAACCGAATTGTGTATTCTATGCAAGTATGGCCAAGATATTATGTTAGAATAGTAAATATACAATGGAATTGCCTTATTGATGAATCTAAAACTTAGTATGCTAATAGATAATTGATTCATTTATGAATATTGCTGTACTTAAATGTATTATGATATTTGTATGATTTTAGAAACATTGATGATGAATGGTAGAACCGAATTGTGTATTCTATGCAAGTATGACCAATATATTATGTTAGAATAGTAAATATACAATGGAATTGCCTTATTGATGAATCTAAAACTTAGTATGCTAATAGATAATTGATTCATTTATGAATATTGTTGTACTAAAATGTATTATGATATTTGTATGATTTTAGAAACATTGATGATGATAATAATCCAATGGCATTGAATTAGGGTTTGTATGTTGGAGGAAAAGTTGGCAATTACAATAAGAAAATATCCCTAAACTTACCTTGAAGAGAGTTGTAGTAAAAATTTGTAAATATATGAATGAAGGATTCAGTAAGGATTTGGTGAAATCATACATCTTGACAACCAAACCGTACAACCAATCATTTACCTAATTTGGGAATGAAATTGCATAGCTAGAACTTACCAAATATGGAAAACTAGTCTTTTGGGGAAATCAATTACAAAACTCATCAATTTGAGTTACAAAACCACTTTCAATGAATCGAATAAGTGGTAAATCATAAAAATTTTAGTTTTGTATGATTTTTATCGTACAAATATATGATTTGGTGATCGGACAAGCTATTTTGGAAAATTTGCAAATCGTACAAGGCAAATCGTACACCTTGTACAATTTGGAAAAAGTTGCTACGAAAAAATTGGAAATCATCTCTAATTCCTCTATATCACCTCCATTTCTGGGAATACTACACACCTATGCTACAAGAACCATGTACCTAATGAGTCTTGAAATATGACATTGGAAATCAATGCCATAACGATGGCATGTCCAATTGTAAGCCATCGTAATTGAAAATGGCTATCCACATCCACACCTCCACTATTTATATTGACCACCAATCGGTGATCCTTGTACACTTGCTATAGTATGGCATCCCTCTAATGCATCAATGCTCTCTCAATCTAGTCACCCTCCATAGGTATCCAAAAAATCTGATACACATCCTCGAGAGTGATCGTGATCTCTCTAGTAGGCAAGTGGAATGTGTAGATTTATAGATTCCATCTATACACCAATACTATTAGATATGCATGGTTGGAATTCACATTCTCTAGTTTGACTATATACTTTAGCCCAATCACATCAAACCATTTCCAGTCTATCTTTGACATTCAATTTTGAGCCTTGTAAAATGCCTTCTTAAATCAATGCCTTGCTCTCAACAATATTTGTTGCATACACAAATACATTCAAATTAATTATTAGCACAATAATCTCCATAAAAAAAATCATTTTTAACACTCGCACTAACCATCCATCTATTATATGGCCTTGATCCCTCATTCTTAATCTTTTGGATGATTGATATATATAACTGTTTAGCCATAGATGACCATAAAAATACAACATTCTCATTATATATATAAGGTATTTTAACCAACAAGCCAACAATACAAGGTCTGGATGGACTAAAAAAATAATCACCCAACCATGGACGGTCACAAAAACATTGCATAACAATACAAAAAAATAAAAAATCACATGTTCAATCACAACAAGATCATCTGATGCTCGAACGACCTTCATCAATAACCATCTACCCACAAATGGTCACAAAATATACAATATTTATAAAAAAAAAAGAAGGCACAACACTATCGTTCATAGAATGAACGACCTCACAACATCACCATATGGTCCATGAACAACTACCATCCACAGTCATAATGCCACACACAAAAAAAACAACAACAAACACTAAAAAAGAAAAAATAAAAGAAAGCAAGTAGTGAACACAAAAAAGCATACAACAACTAAAACAAAACCAACAAGCACAAACACAAAATGGGTTCCTTTTATCCAACTTGAAAATATGAGAAGGAATATTTTTTTACTTACCACTCCTATACCATAAGCCGCTCCACCAACCATCACCATCCACCCTGATCCACACATAATTTTGCAGACCTTTGTGTCAAATTTTCACCCGTATGCCTCACTCTCCCCTTGTTCCTCATCAACGATAGCTAAAATGAGCCCTCATTCATATAAAATAATTATTTATAGCCTTTAACACACAACCATTCACATAGTGATCATCTCAAACAGTCATGAATTTTTGTAAACAAAAACACAACACCACCAAAATTTCATCAATACGGTCAATCACCTCATTGCCATCATTCATGCTATATTTCACTGACTCGCTGCTTAAGGGTATAAAATACCAAAAAAATCATACTTCAAACAAGTTCAATAAAAAAACACCCATATTGGACTTGATGTTTGTCCAAGAACCCTATCCAAGACTATCATGCATGTAGTATTTTTTCAATTTTTGTATAGTGACTCCAAGTCACATTTTTGCATAATGATTGTTAGCTTTTGAGGTATATTGCAATGGGATATGGTAATCACAAGATGCAAAAATATGAGAGAAATTAAATTTGTGAGATTGTAAAAATATACTATAAATAGAAATGACATAAATGAACACAATATTGCTATGGAAAAAATGGACACTCCATGCAAGAAGCAACAAGACTACATTGTACTCCATCACTGATAGAGTTAGATAGTACTACTACTACTACCGATTGTCTTATCAATATCTTATAATGAGGCCATTTTATAATGTAAGATAGATTCCTTTGCCAACACTCTACCTAACTGTACAAGGGACACCTTGCACATTGACACTTTTGCATTTATTACATTGCATAAAGTAACTAGATAACTTACCCCTAAAGTAATATAATATCCTAAGTATGTACCTAGGAAGGTAACTTTACATGACCCAAATGATGTAATAGAATATAACTCTAACACCCCCTATATTACATTATTTGGGTATTGAAGACTTTAGTCTTCAATGTGGATCTTCTTCTAATGGATGACTTTGAATTGGTTCTTCTTCTTCAGTTGCTTCAGTCTTCATGTCATGGATTTTTATTTTTTCTAGTTCTTTATCCCTTGATGTCAGGTGTATTTGATGAACAATTGTTCTCATGATTTTTATTGTCATGAGTGGATCTAAATAGGTTCTCCTTTCTTTTGTACCTATGTAATACCTGTTTCTATGTATTTCATAGGTATCAACCTTGAGTTCAATGTGAGTGGATCCACCTAAAATAAGATCCTAAAGATAACAATTTATCCTTTGTAGTAATCTTCTTTCATAACCTTTATAATACCTGTATTTGAAATGACAAGAAAAAAATGAGTCATTTTTCCCATCACAATATTTGCATGGACGAAAACTCCAAAAATTGGTCTTTTCATGACTATATTGATTACAATAGGTGCACAATAGACATGACCTAATAGTTTTGAATTCTATTTTAGGAATATCATGTTTGTCTATCTTCTTGACAAGACCGTCTAACCATATATGCACAATTGAAGCTATTCCATATTTTCCTTTTTGTATAAAATCTTGTTGATCAATTTATTTTTGTTTTGAGTCTCCTTTGGTATAGTTGTCATCAGACTCATAGGGTGAATCTTCCTTTACATAGCTATTAATTTTAGAAATTATTTTATATTGTATTGGTTCTTCCTTTTCTTTTCTCTTTTCATCATTGCAATCCATCAGGTTTTTAATCCATATTGGTATTGTCCTTATTCCACTTCTAAGAGTGTCGCTTAACATGCTAGTAGTCATTTTTATTACCTGAATTCTTTGATATAAATTAGTCTACCTTATATCTCCCAATATTAAGGTATATGTAACAATTAGAATATAAAAGCTTGATTTGATTAAACTTTTTTTAACTATTAGGTTTTGTAGACTTCCTTATATCTCCAAAATGATGAGAATTCACAAATCTAATAAGTTTTTAGATATTGTATAAGGCTTACATATATCCAATGAATTTAGAACTTTATAATTTTTGATGAGTGCTAATATTAACAAGTTTTGTAGAATACCTTATGACTCCCTAGGGTGTTTTGGATAGGATATATGATCAATATAGTGCTTTGTGTAAATTGTAGTTCATTTTTGGGTTGATTTTGTGAAATTTTGTGAACACCAAAATCAAATTTTCTATCTCCTTATAACTCCTATTGAACTAAGAACTATTTCAATTTTTGAAGAGGTTTTGAATCTGGACTTATTTTGCATCCTTTAAGTGTTTTGAGAGAACACTAATATAAAAATTCCAACATTTGAAAATTTATAAAAAATCTCTTTGTATACCCCTTTTGGTTGATTTTAATATTTTCTAATTTTCAATTCCTAAATTTGATGTTGTATTCCTTATAACTCCCAGATTTGGAAATATTAGAAAATAATATTTTTAAATAATTTAAATTTTAGTAATAACCCTTATTTTTCCTTAGTAACATTTTGCAAATATTAAAAATTATGTAATATACTTGCTTAATAAATCACTAATGCTAAATATTGCAACATGAGAGGGAATGTACACTTATAACTCCAAAAACCTTAGGTTTAAAGAAAGCAAATTATAAAATCAACCTTTACCTTAATAATCCTTCAATTTTGTGCAATGGCTGATTAGTAGCTTTGTGGAGCATAGTGCTCATGAGCATTCAAATCCCTCTTTAACTGGTGTTCATTTTATATTAGGCTGATGCTTCTTCTATTTTGTGGATGGCATAAAAACTCCTTGAAATATGCTTTACTTATGATAGAGCTCCTCTAAATGCAAGCACTGGTTCACTAGTTTTATGATAGAATCTTAAATGCTTATCTTACACCTTTGAATGGTGTATGGCTTAAATTATACTTTTCCTTCAAGTGAAATTCAATGCTTAAATTTATTCTAGCTTCGTTTTGTTGTGTTCTACTTCATTCTCCTTCATTTTCCAACATAGGCATCTTAAGTAGGATGGGCTTCGTGACAAGTGTCACTCGAAGCATTACAAGGTATGTGTCTTCAATGTACCTTTGACAATGATGAGTTTGGTGGTAACCTCTAAATATTTTTAACTTCCTCTAAACATATGTAACTCCATTTTAGGTGAGTGCTTTGATCTTCATGAATGTTGAGAAGCTTAGAGAATTTGTGTCAAGTGTCATTCAAATCTTGTGCATGCAATCCTTCTTTCTAACACTTAAAATATGATCTTGCAACCCTAATTCTTCCTTTATATTTGCATCCTACATGATATTGCTATGTTTCTTGAGATGTAAGCTTCCTTTTGCATGCTATCTTGGTGAGGATGATGGATGGCTACATCTAGATTACTCCATGGTTCTATGGCACACTTTTGAGCTCATTTTTCTATGGATGTTTGATTCAATGGATGCCTTAGGTATAGCTCCTTTATATTTACCTATTTTTAGGTTTCATAGCTTGTTCTAATGCTTATTTGCACCCTTATTTAGTGCTTTAAATATAGTGTTGTCTATAACAGCCAATAGATGGATCTTTTCCTGGAATTTTACATAGATAAATTATCACTGAATGTTGCCCTTATTTTTATGTAAACATAATAGATAATACCTTCTTTCAATGGCTCCACTATTGTAGGTGATGTGTTGCTTATAGGGATGGATTTGATGGAGGAAAATGGTATTTTTAAACACCTCAATTCTTGGATGTGTGAGATCTTCGGTGGATCATTCCTCATGTCAAAAATTTGTTGGATATAATGATCATGTGAGCTCTTCGATGGCTCCTTTCTCTAATGATTATGTGAGATTCTTCAGTGGCTCCTTCCTCTTGCCAAAAATATATTGGATACAATGTTCTTACTGCACCTTTGTAAATAATAATGCTTTTGTCCTTTCAAAGGAATAAAAGTGGTACCTTTTTTAATAGGTATATTTTGCACCAAAATGAAGATTTTTTAAATAATCCTTCTTGCTTATTATTCCTTGGATGATAATAAATCTAATGCTATTTTTGAATAAATATTCCTACACTTTGTACTGAAATGAAACCCTTACTTTTCTCCTTGAATCTTGAGACTTCCAAGGTCTTGATTTGAGGTTTCCTTCAAGGATTTTGAATGTGGCTTTCTACTCCACCTTTTTGCTTGTAATGGTGGCTTATTTTGGTGTTACAAATTTTTTTATAGTTTTTGTGCTTTTAACAACACAAAATAATTGATAATAACTAGTTAAAAATCAACTAGTATGGTGCTTAATAGATGCAATTTTAATGGTAACAACAATCTCTTCTTATTGCTCCACTAATTTCTCAAAAATTCACTTTAACAATTCCACTACAACCTTTCAAGCATAATATGGAATGAACTCTTGCAAATTTCACTACAAACACGGTTTTAGGATCTAGTCTTCTTTTTCTCTTCAAAATATAAGATAGTTGATTGTAACTTTAAAATCTAATCAAATCTTAATGTGCAAATGATCCTTAAAATAATTTTTTTCTCTTTTGCAATTTTGAAGACTATAATTCAATTTGCAACTTTGATCCAATATAAGGTGCTTTAACAAATCTAATAAGTAATCCAATTAATAAATCTACTTGCATGAATAGTTACTTACCTTTTTGAAAAACATTTGTAGAGGATGTAGATCAAGCTTGTTTCTTTAGATTTCTGCAAATTTTGTTAGCTTTTTCAAAAGTATCATCCTTCACCAAAAAGAGGCCTTGAAATTTCGTTCATGAGCCTAGATTTGGAGAAATATTTATGCCTTCTTGTCGTAAAAGGTAATATTATTATCTCTTGAATATGACAAGCTTCTTCTATCTTCAAGTATGTTCTTCTTCTCAAGACTCTAAATGTATTGAGATATTCAATATCTTCTTTGGCACTCCTTGCCAATTCTTCTTCTCCTTATTGGGATTTTTGTCATATGGCGACAATTGTCCCAATTCTTTCCCTTATCAAAAACTTTCTCCTTAATGGAGAATTTCTCCAAAAAGTTCTTCTAGGAACTCTTTTTATGATCTTGCTTCAGCAACAAGGTTCTCCAAGCCTTTTCCCTGAGACCTCTCCTAGGTCTTCAATTTTGTAGTTTCTTTGGTCTTCCTTGAGACCTTCAACTTTAGGAATTGAGATCTCCTTCATGGATCTCTTGATTTTGCTACTTTTGGATTTGAATAAGACTCTCCTAGTCCTTCTCGTCCTTCCAAGAATGGAAGTGTAGACACCTAAAGTTGCACATGCTCACTTCTAGACACTTGCACATCTACATACACACTTGTAGACTGACATAGGCCATCTTAGTCATCCATAGGCTCCTAAACCTACAAAACTAGGTAAAACACCTCCAAAATGCCTCCTACCCACTAGGAGACCACCTATTAGCCCCCCTAAGGTAACTTAAGCCCTTCCATACACCTAATAAGCCCTCATGGGACCTTATACCTATAAAAATCCTAATTAGGTTGATTAGTAATCTAATTCATCTTTGACATCAAATGCATTTTTTCATTTAAGTAAGATTAATTAGGGTTCTAAACCAAATTATTCCTAAGCACACTTTCACACATGTGTGCACATGAGATTAGTGAGGATATTTCTAAATATCCTAACTAAAACCTAACCTAACCTAGGATCTAACTAACCCTAGTTAATCCCAACTCTTCCTTACACATATGTGAGGAGGAGATATTTCTATAAGGGATGAAGGTTTTACACCTATTCAAACCCTAACCTAACTCCAGCATGGAGTAACTCTAAGGGTTGGTCTATTTAACCCTTCTCCTAACCTCATATTTTTTTTATAAATAGAGGGATCCCCCTCCTATTCTACCTCTCTCTCCCTTTTTAGCTAACTTACAAAAACTCTACAAAAATCCAACTAGAATACAATCTGACATATATGCACCATACATACATCATAATATCATCTCAGGAGCACATCCGAACAAAGAATATATAGTAGAAAGTACCTACAACTCAATTCACCCCCTTCCCTATGAATTTAAACTCCAATTCACCCCCTACCATGCGAATTGACCCTACAATAGGTCTACAACAATAAATCTATCAGGTCCCAAATAGGTGCAAAGGGGAAATATCAACAACAAAACTATCGGTGGCACACATTACACATGAAGCCCACCTACATTGAGGAGCCCTCAAAATATATCATCAGGATTATTGTACATTTGTGAAAGAAGAATGGGAATACTCACTATTTGTAACCTAAAGCATTTATTTCATTAATAAAATCTGCATTTCTGGATAATTTATGTTATATCAAGTTATTGGATCAAATGGTATCTTTCGTCCACCTCATTCTAGCACGCTCAATGAGACCCCCCAAAAAAGTTGTGCTAGACTAGCCTTTTAATAAATCTAACATAATTTTGTATTTTCTGTGCTATTGCAGGTATCATTCTAGATAGAACAAAGACTCTAAAAACCCTAAAAACCTCCTCAGGTCATAAAAACAAAAGTTTTGGGCTCCCAAATATGATTCACCCCTCGGCATGCAAATTCAGATATGATTCACCCCCTGCCCTACAAATCCAACATTACTACTCAAAAGCCCCTAAAATTGTAGATGTCTATAGCAGAGACTCAAAGTAATCCATTTGGGGAAAAAGGAACCAAGTATTTCCTATAAACTTTTTTGTTTCTGTCATTCATGTGCAAGGAAATATTTCATTAAAACATGCATCATGCCATTATATGAAATTCCCTTTCAATGTGTATTTTTGGAGTAATTTAGGGGAAATTGTTAGGAATTGTGATGGAGAAGAGCAACTCAGGTGGGAGACAATATTTTCAAACTAGTTTGAGCAGGAAAGCAGGTTTTTAAATTTTTGGATGTCACGAGGACGTAG
The DNA here is from genome assembly GCA_028583015.1 of Wollemia nobilis. Taxonomy (NCBI): domain Eukaryota; kingdom Viridiplantae; phylum Streptophyta; class Pinopsida; order Araucariales; family Araucariaceae; genus Wollemia; species Wollemia nobilis. Next base: position 5,972,597 of record JAQPPZ010003223.1, read on the forward strand.
GCAAGGATACAAATGCAGGAAAGATTACAAAGGATGGCCATATTGAAAAGGATAAGATTCCTGATCTAATCGAGGGACTTTTGGAATATGAACCTCCCAATAAAGATCTCAATAATGAGGTCCACCTTGCAATCTCAAAGGGTTTCGCTAGGCAAAAGTCTTTTGATGAGGCTGTCAAGGGTTCAAGAAATAAACTTGTTGATAGTTCCTCGAATATCACTCTTGAGGAAATCAAATTGATGGTCCCTAAAAGTAGGATGGTAGATTGTCTAGCTGTAGAAAGCTTCTCCTTAATAGGAAAATTCATAGGAGGAAGACCAAATATTGAGACCATCATAAAATGGGTATACTCCAAGTGGAAAATGCTTGGCAATATGGAGACCCTCACTTGCACCAGAGGCTTTTTTACTATTCATATTAGTAATCAATATGATGCCAACCACATTCTGATTAGAGGACCTTGGTTCCTGGGATGATGAAGCCTATTTCTTTGGAAATGGATAGAGGATTTTGATCCTGAAACTCAAAGTATCAATTATGCGCCTATTTGGGTCCGACTACCAAAATTACCATTCAAATTTTGGCATGAGGATATTATGAAAGAAATATTAAAAATATTTGGTGACCTCATCATCATCGACCATGCAACTCTAGCCTAGTCTAGGATGACTCAGCTAAGATCTGCATGAATGCGAATCTTGAATCTGAACTACCCACCTTTATTGAACTGGGCTATGGTTCTTACCTAAAATTCCATGTTGTTGAGTATGAGAACAACCTGGATTTATATATTGAATACCATAACCAAGGCCATCTCAGAAGCCAATATCCACAACTAAAACAACTTTATAAAAAGAAAAATGCAAAATTTCAAGGGACAAGCAAAAATCAAGGAAACAAATATCCTGTGCAAAAAGGATTCTTTGGGCCAAGGAATAACTAGAAAAATCCTCTTAAAGATAATAGGACTAAAAAAATGGGAGAGAAAAAAGCGTTGCAACTCCAACATGACAAAGGAAAATAAATTGTTCAACCCTCAATTTTTGACAAGGTATGCTCTGCCTTCACTCATACAAATAAATTTCAAATCCTTGATGATGAATTGCTTTCTCAAGAAGAGGTTGTAGAAGAAGATCTAGGCCTTGTTGCATCTCTTCCCAATAGTCTAGATTCCCCAACTAAATTAGGGCCATCCCACATTCTTGAAGAGCTTCCTCTAGCTTCTCCTCAAGGAGACCACCTCATAACTAATTTTAGCATTCCTATTAAAATTCAATCCAAAAATGGACATTCAAGCCCTGTCTTAGAGCAGTTAGTTCTATATAAACCTGTCTCAGATAAAATTTTTCAACACAAATTCAATCCCAAGCATACATGAAGTTCAATGAAATATCCCATAGATTGTAGAAGTGATAATAAAAGAGGAAGAACTTCAGCCATTGAACAATGGAAAAATGATGTCAAGCAAGACATAGCCAATGGAATTCATAAGACCCTATTTCCTTCAGTTATTAGCCAATCCAGGAAGATAAAAAAACACCAAACCTTCCCAACCTCAAGGAAAGGAGGGTAGGAAAAATTCCAAGCATTTAAAATGAAGATCCTCTCATGGAACATGAGAGGTCTCAATGGACTAACTAAGAAAATAAATAGTTAGTTCACTGAAAAGAGAACTCAAACCTACAATTTTCATTATGAAAGAAAAAAACTTGATGAAGGTGCTTCAATAAGTGTAGCAAAAAATATTTGGAACAAAAATGAAATAGCTTCCAGTCAGGCAAGAGGGGCCTCAGGAGGTCTAATGTGTTTATGAGATCCTTTCAAAATTGAAGGAAAAGTCCTAAATGTTGTTGAAAGAATCATTACTGTACTTTTCATTGATAAAGATAACATATTTTCTTGGATACTTTCAAATGTATATGCACCAAATTATCTGCAAGGAAGATCCTTATTATGTGGGACTTTTGTTGAGCAAGGAGGTGCAAGAAGTTTGTCATTGTTGTCAACACAGGCAGCTAGATCTAATGATGCAGTGGCCAGACAGTTCAGGAGTCATTCAGATGCAGAAGACAAAAAAAATTCGAAGAAAAAGACAAGTTAGAAAAGCGATATCGCGACATGTTTTCTGTCGCGATTTCGCGACAAGTCGGAGGAGAGAGAAGGCACAGCCGAAAATGTCACGATGTCACGACAAGTCGGAGGAGAGAGAAGGCACAGTCGAAAATGTCACGATTTCGCGACAAGTCGGAGGAGAGAGAAGGCAAAAATGTCGCGATGTCGTGACAAGGAAGAGAGAAGCTCGAAAATGTCACGATTTCACGACAAGTCGGAGGAAAGAGAAGGCGCAAGGCAAAATGTCACGATTTCATGACAAGTCGGAGGAAAGAGAAGGCGCAAGGCAAACTGTCACGATTTCATGACATGTTGGAGGCCAAGAAGCTAAGTCAAGAAACTGTAGCGATTTCGCTACATGTTGTTGTTTCGCTGGCCGAAGCAAGGAAAAAGCGTTAAGTGGAAAAGTTGTAGCGATTTCGCTACATGTCAAAATTTCGCTGGCCGAAGCAAGGAGAAAACGTTGAGTTGAAAAGCTGTAGCGATTTCGCTACAAGTTGAAAAAGCACAACACGAAGGTGTAGCGATTTCGCTACCGCATGAAGCAAGAATTGTACGGATGTCGAAAGCGTCGCGATTTCACGACAAAGATGAGGATGACGTCAGCAAAATTGAAAGTGTCACGATTTCGCGACAGGGTGAAAGAAAAGCCACTGGAAGCCGAAAGCGTCGTGATTTCACGACAAAGCCGAGGATGACGTCAACAAAACTGAAAGTGTCGCGATTTCACGACAGGGTGAAAGAAAAGCCGCTGGAAGCCAGAAGCGTCGCGATTTCGCGACAAGAATGAGGATGACGTAAGCAAGAGTTCGAAGTGTCGCGATTTCGTGACAAGAACGATGGCAAAGCTACCAAAGGCCAAAATGGTCGCGATTTCACGACAGCAAGGATATGAAGGCGTACGGCTACAAATACGTCGCGATATCGCGACATGTTTGTGTTTCGCGACAACAGTTACAAAAAGGTAATAGAGGTGGCAGTAGCGGTTGAGGCCGACAAAGTTGAATCGAGGCCGATGATTTTTAGGGTTTTGAAGCCGACATTTTCTAGGGTTTTTCAGCGGACGTCTTTAGGGTTTGCAGTCGACAATCACCAGGTTTTAGCAGCCAAAAAATTCTAGGGTTTGAAGCCGACAATCTTTAGGGTTTTAAGCCGACATTCATTAGGGTTGAAGCCAATATCATAAGGGTTGAAGCCGACAATCATTAGGGTTTTAAGCCGACACTCTCTAGGGTTTGAAGCCAATATTCATAAGGGTTTGACGATCGACGCTCCTTAGGGTTTAAGCCAACTACAGTCTCAATATTGTTTTTGAAGATTTCTTCTATAAAAGGAGGGACTAATTCAAGATGGAGTGTGAGGTGTGCGAAGATAAGGTGTGTATGCGAGATTTGCAGTGCGTAGAGAGTGAGTAGTTTCGATTTGAGCTAAGGCTGAAGCGATATATCTTTAGTGACGAAGTGAAGAGTGCATATCGAATCTTCGAGAATTAAGAGCGCGATGTGCAGAGGGTGTGTTTCAAGTCCGAAGTAATAATGAGCAGACTGCAGAAGTGATCGATCTTCTGATTGTAGCAGAGAGTGCGAAGAAGTACAGAGAAGCGGTCGGATAGTGCGAATCGTTTAGCATAGAAGTAGCAGAATGCAAAAAAAATAGCAGACTGTGAGAAATGAGGTGAAAGTTTTATTCTGTAATTTTTATTATTGTCTTCCAAGTTGTAGCTTGGCATAAGGGGTTGGTGCCTCTTTCCAGTAGGTGCTGGTAAATTAGGAGTTGGTGCTCCATTCTGCCTGAAATAGATAAAGCAAAGGGGTTGGTGCTCCTTCCAGTTGGTGCTGGTAAAAGATATTGTAAAGTTGTAGCTTTGCATTGGCTGGATTTGGATGGTAGTCCAAGCAGTCATTTTTGAGGAGTAGCCACATTGGTGAACCTCGTTAAAATTGTTGTGTTATGTGTGATGCTTTCTTGATGCATTTAATATTTCTTTTATCTGTTTTAAACTGCTGCTGGTTTTAAAACCATATGTTTTAGAAATTTTAAAGATCACACTGATTCACCCCCCTCTCAGTGTCATTGTGATTACAACAATTGGTATCAGAGCCAAGTACCTGAACAGGCTTAAACAACTAAGGTGATCTTGGAAGTTACGCAATGGCAAGTGGTGAAGGTTTCTCCTCGAACAAAGCACCATTGTTTGATGGGACTAACTATGCGTTCTGGAAAATTAGAATGCAGACATATCTCAGTGCTTTGGGTTTTGACATCTGGGGTGCAGTAGTTAATGGTTACAAAGCTCCTGCCACCGCTCCAACAGACACTGCTGGTAAAAAGGCATTTGAATATGATTCAAAAGCAAAAAATGCCATCATGTGTGGACTAGTGGACAGTGAGCTAGTCAAGGTCATAAATTGTGAATCAACAAAAGATATATGGGATAAACTAGAGAACATCCATGAAGGAGATGATAGGATCAAGGAGGCCAAGCTTCAAGCACATCGAGCTCAATACGAATCTTTAAATATGGACAATGATGAGAACATAGAGACCTTCATGCAAAGAGTCAATGGGATCACCAATTCAATCAGAGGTCTCGACGAAGAATTAACCGATGCTGCTATCGTGAAAAAGGTATTAAGATCGCTCCCTCCTAGATTTGATTCTAAAGTCTGCCATAGAAGAAGCCAAAGATCTAAATAGTTTTAGTATGGATGAGATGCATGGTTCTTTGACTGCTTTTGAAATGAGAATAGGAAGGTCTAATCCCACAGACAGAGAAGCAGCTTTCAAAGCCCTAAAAGGCAAAAGCACAAAACAAGAGTCCGAAGAAGAGGATGCTTCAGATGAAATGGAAGCAAATTTTGTCAAAAAGTTGAGAAAAGGAAAAGGAAAATACAAAGGAAAGCTACCTTTTAAATGTTTCAATTGTGGAGGCATTGGACACTTTGCTATCAAATGTCCTCTCAATGACAAGAACAAAGGTGAAGAAACTCAGCATCAAGAAAGAAGTGAATGGAGGAAGAAAACAAACTTCAGAAAAGGCAATTTCAAAAAGAAAAGCTTTATCTCCCGAAATGCAGAATCTTCGGAGGACAGTTCTAGTGAAGACTCGAAGAAGGAACAGGTGAGGCTCTCTTTATGGCGTTTGAAGTAGAAGAATCAGAAGAGGCAAAAAACACACAAAAGAGAGAAGGAATGAACTCTGAAGTATCTATTGAAATAGGTGAGGCTGAAGTTGATTTAGAAGGTGAGCTGGTTTCTGCTCTTATGGAATGGAAATCTGAGAAAAGAAAGAATAAAAAATTGTTAAGGAAGCTTGAGGATGCAAATGACATTATAGCCAGTCTAAAAACACAGACAGAAGAGTACAAGAAAATGTCCGAGGATCTTGAAGTACAGGTAACCATGAAGATAGATTACTGTTGCAAATTGGAAGAAGAAAATGTTAGTCTTCGAATACAGATACAAGAGCTGGATCAAAAAATTAGCTGTCATTTAAAACGTGATGAAAGTTCGATGAAGCTGGACAAAATCCTAAGCGATCAAAGACCCACAGGTATCAAATTCGGTCTGGGCTTTACTGAAGGAGAATCATCAAATGGACCAAAGGCAAGCAATATTGAACGTGAAAAGAGTAAAGACAAGAAACAGGTTGTTGAAAGAAAAACAAATCAGGCAAAAGAAAACAGTAATGCCAGTCCTGAAATAGGAACTGACAATGACGGTTTTACCAAGGTCACACATCAAAAGAAAAGAAGATCCAAGGCTCCTGCAACAACTTGGCAAAAACCATCTTTCAGGTTCAATCATTATTTCTATGGTTTCTGTTTTAAATGTAATGGTTATGGGCATAAAATTGTGGACTGTAAGTACAATATAGGTCCTAGAAGTTTCACTAGTAGAAATGCTTTTGCTCCTCTAATGAGTTATGCAGTAGAATGCTTTAATTGTCACAACTTTGGGCATATTGCTAGAAACTATCGCAGTATTTCTGTTTCAAATCAATCTCAGAAAAGAAGAATTCAACCATATAGGGCAAAACAAAATAGAATTTCTTCTGAAGGATATGTGCAAGATTCTGAAAAGGGGAAATCCAAGCTAGAACCCAACACCACGGTTAAAACAGAATGGAAACAAAAAGAACAGCTCAAGAAAGAACAAGAATCTTTAATAGTGCAGACAACTTTTAGAGCTCAGAATAAATGTGTACCGTGGATCCTTGATAGTGGGTGCTCAAGTCATATGACAGGTGATAAACAAAAATTTGAAAAACTACAGAAATATGAGGGTGGCTCTGTGAAGTTTGGAAATAATGATGGAGCCAAAATTATAGGAAAAGGGTCTGTCAAAATTAGTGAAGGGAAAATCAAGTCAGAAGAAGTTTTATTTGTGGATGGTTTGAAACATAACCTGTTAAGTGTTAGTCAAATCTGTGATAAAGGTCATGAAGTAGTCTTCAAGAAGCAGGGTTGTGAAGTCAAAAAAATAAACAGTGGGAAATTGATAGCAACTGGTTCAAGGACGTCTGGTAATCTGTACACACTCTCAGAAACTTCAGAAGGTACGTGTTTTATTGGACAAGAAGAAGAGAACTGGTTGTGGCATAAGAGGCTTGGACACATAAGTTTTGATAATTTGGTGAAAATCAGCTCTAAACAAGCAGTGAGAGATATTCCAACCATTAAGAAACCTTCAAACAGTGTTTGTGCTTCATGTCGAAGGGAAAGCAAACCAGAGTGTCATTCAAAACAAAAGAGTACCACACTAGCAGGCCTTTAGAACTTATTCATACCGACTTGTGTGGACCCATGAGAACTCAAAGCATAAACGGCGACAAATACTTTATGCTGTGTATCGATGATTATTCCAGAATGACATGGATATTCTTCCTAAAAGATAAAACAGAAGCTTTTGAAATGTTCAGAACCTTCAAACAACTAGTTGAGAATGAAACAGGAAAAAGGATTAAATGCTTGCGATCAGACAGAGGAGGAGAATTCATTTCGAATGAATTTATAGAATACTATGAAAAATATGGTATCAGGAGACAATATTCAGCAGCCAGAACTCCTCAGCAGAATGGTGTAGTAGAGAGAAAGAACAGAACTATACAGGAAATGGCACGCACCATGCTGGCAGAAAACAAAATAGCAGATAGATTCTGGAAAGAAGCAGTTCACACAACAGTATACATTCAAAACAGATACATGTTAAGAACTCATGAATGCAAAACACCTTATGAGTTGTGGTTTGGTAGAAAAGCAACAACAAAACATCTCAAAGTATTTGGCTGTAAGTGCTACATCAGAAAAACTGATGACAACCTTGGGAAGTTTGAAGATAGAGCAGATGAAGGTGTTTTTGTTGGCTATTCTCCAAATAGCAAAGCTTACAAATGCTACAACAAGAGACTCAAGAAAATTGTGGACAGTGCAGATGTTAAATTCGATGAAGGGAGAAAACAAACAGTTAACTTTGAAGAAAACTACCCAATCTACGAAGAAGTCATTGAAGGAGATGAAGTGCAGGGAACAGAAAATACGTCTACGGTTGATGCAGATAACTCATCAGATGACTCAGAGATGCAAGAAAATAGAAAATTCAAAATGGGCAGCTGGCAGAAAAATCATCCTAGAGACCAAATAATTGGAGATCCCACAGCTGGCATTCAGACAAGAAAGAAAGTAATAAGTAATTACTCTCTCTTATCCAACATTGAGCCCAAAAACATAGATGAAGCAAGCAAAGATGACAGCTGGATGAAGGCAATAAATGAAGAGTTAGATCAGATTGAAAAGAACAGAACTTGGGAATTAGTTCCTAGACCTGCAAACAAGAATGTAATCGGCACAAAATGGATATTTCGAAACAAATTAAATGAAGACGGACAGGTCATTAGGAACAAAGCAAGACTGGTTTGTAAAGGATATGCACAGGTCGAAGGCATTGATTTTGAAGAGACTTTTGCTCCAGTGGCTAGATTAGAAGCAATTAGAATGTTTTTGGCCTTAGCAGTTCACAAAAACTTCAGGGTGTATCAGATGGATGTAAAATCTGCCTTTTTAAATGGGAAACTCGAAGAAGAGGTCTATATTGAACAACCGGATGGATTTCAAATTAGTGAGGATCCTAACCTTGTCTGCAAATTAAAGAAAGCATTGTATGGATTAAAGCAAGCACCACGGGCTTGGTATGCTAGGCTAGATAACTATCTCTCTCAACAGGGATTCAAGAAAGGTTTAGTGGACAATAATCTGTATGTAAAAATAGAAGGTGGGCATCTCATTGTTTTAGTTGTCTATGTAGATGATATCATATTTGGCAGCAACAAAGATGAATCTTGTAAAGACCTAGCAAATAAGATGCAGAATGAATTTGAAATGTCTATGATTGGTGAACTGTCTTACTTTCTTGGGCTACAAGTTAATCAAAATGAGAAAGGCATATTCATTTCCCAAATCAAATATGTGAAAGAAATGCTAAAAAGGTTCACTATGGAGGACTGTAAGCCAGTCAGAACTCCCATGACAACGAGCTGCAAGTTGAGTAAAGAAGACAAATCTCCACCTGTAGATCAAACCATGTATAGATCAATGATAGGAAGCTTACTATATTTAACAACAACCAGACCTGATATTCTACAGGCAGTTTGCATGGTAGCCAGATTTCGAGGCCAGTCCCAAAGAGACTCATGTAACAATAGTTAAAAGGATTTTTCGGTATCTCAAAGGCACCATGGAGTATGGGTTGTGGTATCCAAAAGGCAAAGATTTCACTCTTATATCATATTCAGATGCAGATTGGGCTGGATGTGTTGATGACAGAAAGAGTACCAGTGGAGGAGCATTCTATTTGGGGGACAGATTGGTTGCATGGCACAGTAAGAAGCAAGAGTCAGTTTCTTTATCTACAGCTGAGGCAGAATATATTGCAGTAGCAACATGTTGCACACAAGTCTTGTGGATGAAACAAACCTTGAAAGATCTAGGTATTAATTTTAGTGAACCAATATCAGTAAAGTGTGATAACACCAGTGCAATTAACATCTCTAAGAATCCAGTGAATGCACTCACGGACAAAGCACATTGCTATAAGGTATCATTTCTTGAAAGAGAAAGTTGCGGAAGGAGAAGTTAAATTGGACTATGTCCCAACTACGAAACAAGTAGCAGATATTTTTACAAAACCTTTGCCCAAGGAAGTATTTGAGTACCTTCGAAGCAAATTAGGAGTAGTCACACTTCCTAAGAAGTGACTAGCTACGGGGATCACTTTCTCGGGGGGAGCATTTGAGTATTTGACTATTCTTTTGCTCATGATCATAATTTGTGCCGGATGCAACAAATTGTGCCCGAGAAGTGTGAGGATGGACTCGGGGGAGTCTGCAGCAGCCCTTTGGTATTATTGACAAAGGGGGAGAAGAGTTACGGGAATGTACACAGGTGTTGCCAACAATTCCAAAGGGGGAGATTGTTGAGCAAGGAGGTGCAAGAAGTTTGTCATTGTTGTCAACACAGGCAGCTAGATCTAATGATGCAGTGGCCAGACAGTTCAGGAGTCATTCAGATGCAGAAGACAGAAAAAATTTGAAGAAAAAGACAAGTTAGAAAACTGTCGCGATATCGCGACATGTTTTCTATCACGATTTCGCGACAAGTCGAAGGAGAGAGAAGGCACAGCCAAAAATGTCGCGATGTCACGACAAGTCGGAGGAGAGAGAAGGCACAAAACAAAAATGTCATGATTTCATGACAAGTCAGAGGAGAGAGAAGGCACAAATGTCACGATTCGCGACAAGTCGGAGGAGAGAGAAGGCGCAGTCGAAAATGTCATGATTTCATGACAAGTCGGAGGAAAGAGAAGGCGCAAGGCAAAATGTCACGATTTCATGACAAGTCGGAGGAAAGAGAAGGCGCAAGGCAAACTATCACGATTTCGTGACATGTTGGAGGCCAAGAAGCTAAGTCAAGAAACTGTAGCGATTTCGCTACATGTTGTTGTTCACTGGCCGAAGCAAGGAAAAAGCGTTAAGTGAAAAGTTGTAGCGATTTCGCTACATGTCAAAATTTCGCTGGCCGAAGCAAGGAGAAAACGTTGAGTTGAAAAGGTGTAGCGATTTCGCTACAAGTTGAAAAAGCACAACACGAAGGTGTAGCGATTTCGCTACCGCATGAAGCAAGAATTGTATGGATGCCGAAAGCATCGTGATTTCATGACAAAGATGAGGATGACGTCAAAAAAATTGAAAGTGTCACGATTTCACGATAGGGTGAAAGAAAAGCCGTTGGAAGCCGAAAGCGTCATGATTTCACGACAAAACCGAGGATGACGTCAGCAAAATTGAAAGTGTCACGATTTCACGACAGGGTGAAAGAAAAGCCGCTGGAAGCCGAAAGCGTCGCGATTTCATGACAAGAATGAGGATGACGTAAGCAAGAGTTCGAAGTGTCACGATTTCATGACAAGAACGATGGCAAAGCTACCAAAGGCCAAAATGGTCGCGATTTCACGACAACAAGGATATGAAGGCGTACGGCTACAAATACGTCGCGATATCGCGACATGTTTGTGTTTCGCGGCAACAGTTACAAAAAGGTAACAGAGGTGGCAGTAGCGGTTGAGGCCGACAAAGTTGAATCGAGGCCGACGATTTTTAGGGTTTTGAAGCTGACATTTTCTAGGGTTTTTCAGCGGACGTCTTTAGGGTTTGCAGCCGACAATCACCAGGTTTTAGCAACCAAAAAATTCTAGGGTTTGAAGCCGACAATCTTTAGGGTTTTAAGCCGACATTCATTAGGGTTTGAAGCCGATATTCATAAGGGTTTGAAGCGACAATCATTAGGGTTTTAAGCCGACACTCTCTAGGGTTTGAAGCCAATATTCATAAGGGTTTGACAACCGACGCTCCTTAGGGTTTAAGCCGACTACAGTCTCAATATTGTTTTTGAAGATTTCTTCTATAAAAGGAGGGACTAATTCAAGATGGAGTGTGAGGTGTGCGAAGATAAGGTGTGTATGCGAGATTTGCAGTGCGCAGAGAGTGAGTCGTTTCGATTTGAGCTAAGGCTGAAGCGATATATCTTTAGTGACGAAGTGAAGAGTGCATATCGAATCTTCGAGAATTAAGAGCGCGATGTGCAGAGGGTGTGTTCCAAGTCCGAAGTGATAATGAGTAGACTGCAGAAGTGATCGATCATCTGATTGCAACAGAGAGTGCGAAGAAGTACAGAGAAGCGGTCGGATAGTGCGAATCGTTTAGCACAGAAGCAGCAGAATGCAAAAAAAATAGCAGACTGTGAGAAATGAGGTGAAAGTTTTATTCTGTAATTTTTATTATTGTCTTCCAAGTTGTAGCTTGGCATAAGGGGTTGGTGCCTCTTTCCAGTAGGTGTTGGTAAATTAGGAGTTGGTGCTCCATTCGCACTGAAACAGATAAAGCAAAGGGGTTGGTGCTCCTTCCAGTTGGTGCTGGTAAAAGATATTGTAAAGTTGTAGCTTTGCATTGGCTGGATTTGGATGGTAGTCCAAGCAGTCATTTTTGAGGAGTAGCCACATTGGTGAACCTCGTTAAAATTGTTGTGTTATGTGTGATGCTTTCTTGATGCATTTAATATTTCTTTTATCTGTTTTAAACTATTGCTGGTTTTAAAACCATATGTTTTAGAAATTTTAAAGATCACACTGATTCACCCCCCCTCTCAGTGTCATTGTGATTACAACAACTTTAAGCAGCATCAAAGAGGCTCTTCATAATATTCCTTGTATAGTAGCAGGGTATTTCAACACCCCCATTTACCCCTAAGACAAGAAGGGAGGATCGGGCTTACCTATTAGAAGCATGGAAGAGTTTAGTGACTTTGTGGATGCAAAAAACCTCATGGATGTTAAAATAAAGGATGCAAAATACACTTGGAGCAATAGAAGATTGGGAGACCAATTAATTCAGGTAAAATTGGATAGATTTTTCTTCTCACAGGAAGCTTTTTAGATTTTTAGTGATGCCAACCTCTGCTATTTACCCAAGATAGGATATGATCATAGTCCTTTTTTGTTGGAAATGGAGACTGGTCACCAATTTAAAAAACTTTTAGATTTGAAGCTATATGGATTCATCATCCATACCTCAGGGACATAATTTCCCAGTGGTGGCAGCAAGTAGGACACAAAAATCTAGCCTCAAGTTTGTTTCAAAATATTAAACATGTTAAAGAGAATCTCAAAGTTTGGAACAAGGAAATTTTTGGAAATATTTTTTAGAATAAGCAGGCCATTTCAGACATATTAGCATTAATAAAGGATATAATTCAAAATGGACATAATTATGAGCATACCAAACTTGAAGAAAGAACAACCCTTGCAAAATTTCATAACATCCTTGTCTGTGAAGAGATCTTCTGGAGGCAAAAGTTAAGAGCTCATTGGCTAAAAGAAGGGGATGCAAATACAAAAAAATTTCATGTATCAACATTGAGAAATCAAAGCAACAATAGAATTAAAGAACTTGTAAAAGCAGATGAAACTTCCACAACTAATATAAATGAGATAATATTAGAAGTTATCTCTTATTTCAACACCCTTCTTGGTGAAGATAATCCTGATACCTCCTTTGCAAAAGATTATTTGCTCCAACACAATCCCCCTTCTATCCCTGAAAAAGCTAATATTATATTACTTACCCCTTTCACTGAGGAGGAAATAAAAAATTCCCTGTTTTCCATGAACCCTGACAAGGCTCCTCGCCCTGATGGTTTTCCTCCCTATTTTTTCTAATATTTTTGGGATATAGTTGGGAATGACATGTGCTCTGCCATAAAGGACATCAAAATTTCCAAATCTATTCCTTGCACCTTTAATTCTGCCTTCCTTGTTCTATTCCTAAAGGCCCTGTAGCCAAATATATGACAAATTTCAGACTGGTTAGCCTCAGCAACGTGACCTACAAAATATTAACCAAGGTCATTGCTAATAGGATGAAGGATTTTTTTACCACCTTCATTGATCCTTTTCAAGGAAGCTCAGTCCAGGGAAGGTCCATCCTTGATGGAGTCATAACTACTCATGAGTTTTTTCTTCCATCTCCCTAACCAAGGAACTTGCTTTCGCTTTAAAGCTAGATATGAACAAGGCCTACGACCGTGTTAATTGGGAGTTTCTCATTACTGTCCTACTCAATATTTTTCATCCAGACTAGGTGGAGTTGATCAAAGGATGTATCATTCAACCCTAGTTTTCTATCATCATCAATGGTTCTACAACTAGTTATTTTCAAATCAAAAGAGGATTGAGGCAAGGGGATATTATATCTCCTTTACCTTTTGTTACTGTGGTAGAAGTCCTTGGGAAAAATATAAAGGCTGCTTGCATGATAGGTCTTATATTAGGGTTAAAAGTAACTTCTTAGAAAAACCCTATCACTCACTAGCAATTCGTGGATGATACTCTCATTTCCACTCATACCTCAGTTTTTGAAGCTAAGGTAATTAAGTATATCTTGTTGTTATATGAAGAATCAGTAGGGAAAAAAGTTAATTTCAATAAAAACAAGTTATAATTTTTCAATACTCCAATTCAAAGGTAAAACAAAATAGCTTAAATTCTAGAAATTTCGGTGGCTCATCTCCCATCAACCCATCTAGGATTACCCCTTTTCCATGGTAATCCCGTAGATTCCATGTGGAACAATGTTTTAGAGATAATTAAAAAAAAATGGTAGGATGGAAAGGCAACCTCCTATCCCAAGAAGCTAAGGCTACTCTCACCATGGCATGCCTTCAAAGCATCCCTGTATATTTTATGTTGGTTTTCAAAGCTCTGGTCCTTGTCTACCAAAATATTGAAAAAAAAATTATTTGGTCTGGATCAGAAAATAAGCAACGTATTCATCTCGTTGCTTGGGATAAGGTTTGCAAGCCCAAGAATAAAGGGGAGATAGGCCTAATGAGGTTTCATCTCCTCAATTTAGCCCCATTGGCCAAACAATCTTGGTGCCTAATGATAGATGCTTGTGAATGTGTTTCAATAGTCAAAAGGAAATACCTCCAAAGAACTGAGTTCTTAGACGAGCAAGCCCCATCCAGAGGGTCTAGCTTCTAGATATCTATTTTGAAAACTAGGACTGTATTGAAAAAATGCCTCAGGTGGAGGTTTGGAGACAACAAAAAAATTAATTTCTAGAAAGATAAATGGATCAAAGGTTATCCTCTAATTGAAGATCAAAACTTGTCCAAATTGAAAGATAGTCTTGATGTCAACATTGGGGAAAAGGTTACTAAATTTATCTATAGGAATGGTAATAGGAGAACTTGGAAGCCCATCAGGAACAACATTTACCCTGCAAAAGCAAAATATTTGAACTCATTATTGAATTTAACCATCATCCCATATGGCAATCTGCTAGAACGACTATTTTGGGAACCCACCGATAGTGGTGAGTTTTTAGTCAAGTCTGCCTATCAAATCCTTTTGAACCCCAAGGATCAAAATTTACCTCACAACGTCGTCTAGAAAAAAATCCTTGTTCCTAAGATATCTTTTTTCTCTTGGTTGGTCTTTCAAAACAATATCCTAACTACAGACAATTTGCTCAAGAGAGGTATTGTTGTTCCTATCACCTCTTTTTTACCTATCCTTTTTTTGAGGATGTCCTAAGTATTCTATTTCATACCTTCATCATCTCGTGGATGAAGCCTAATTCTATCATCAACCTATTCCTCCAATGGCCCAATCCTTTTTGCAATTTTTGACTAAAATTCCTTTGGACTACTTGTCTTCATATTTTCTTGTGGTAAATTTGGCTTAAAAGAAACCATAGAGTTTTCTATGATATTAAATCCAATCCTACCTCCATTAAAAACAAAATCCTCTATTTTTCAAAGGAAAATTCTATGCTAATTCCTCCCTCCCTTAGAGCTATCGCTAGATTTGAATTGTCCTTAGGAAAATCCTTGAACCTCCACATTGAGGATAGACCAATTAATCCTAGACCCAACCATAGAAAAACCTTTAAGTATATTCTTACTCTAAGAGGGTGTCTCAAGTTGAAATTTGATGGATTTTCCAAAGGTAATCCAAGAATTGCAGGGGTAGAAGGTATTTTAAGAGATCATAATGGGAAAGTTATTTTTGCTTTTGCTAAATTCCTAGGATCTCAAACCAAAAATGTTATTGAAGCTATAGATTTGTGGAGGGGTCTTGAGTTGGCAAACAACTACCCTGGTAATATCATTGTAGAAGGTGATTATTTAAACACCGTCAACTACCTTAGGAAGAACAAAAAGCCACCTTGGAGTATTGAATATTGTATCAAGGAGGTCGAGATCCTCATCCTTAGCCACTCATAGATCATTTGTCAACATACCTTCAAAGAATATAACAATATCATCGATTGCCTAGCCAAAAAATGTGGCATATCCAATAGGTTAATTACGTGGACAGACTACCTTCCTCAAGAATTCAAAAGGATCGTGGACCAAGACATGATTCAAAATATTTGAGCAAAATTATTTCCCCATGCGGTGCTCAGAGCCTTTCTTCGATTTTCAAGATGAAATTCCCATGTAGGCTAAGTGGTTCACCACCCAATACAACAAGGTTAGACTTGATTTAAAAGTTTTTTTGAAAACTTATACTAACAATTTTTTTAGCTCGTGGTATATTTCCTTTCTTGTGTTTATCAATATAGGTTGCACCCTAATTTCTAAAAAAAGAACCCACATCCCCTGTTTCAATAGTGAGCTAATTCAAGAAGTTGCTTCCAAGGGCCTTATCAACTAAAATCACTCTTTTCAAAGTTGGACACCCCCATTGGACAAAACAAGACAGATTCCAAAGATGGACTAAACCAAGGCACCTCGACTTCTAAAGGTCTGACACTTCGTATTCATGCAATTAAAAATTGGAGGGTCCTCATAGGATGATGCAGATCTTCTACTTCCAAAAGTATGTGTCATTTACTGGAGCACTTCTTCCCTAGGCTAAATTTTCTAATGGACCATAACAATGTCGATGACTCTTTATCTTCCAGGAGTAAATTCCAATGCCCAACTTCCAATCATCAAATCAAACATAGGCTCACGCACGAAGGACATGGAATAATCAATATTGATAACTGAAATCCCCCTTGGAATACACCCTCACTGAATAATTATGAGCAAAAAGGTATTGGAAATCCAAATTTTCCCTTGGCGAATTCAAAAAACATTGAAGGGTCTGACAACAAGTTTTAAAAAGATCTCGAAATATTTGGGCTTCTCTTCAAAAAGGAAATATTGCTCTACTTTTCTCCATTGCTCTCATTTGTAGATATCCTCCTTCATACATCTGGAAACTTCCAAGCCTAGTTGCACGTATCCTAAAGCTTAAAAATTTACCCATTTTGCATTTTCCCTTTGCCCACAGTTGTAGTGTGTCGTCTTATTGCTCCCATAAATTCCTCCCATCTATTTCACTCCTAATATTGCTTGTGCCCATATTAAATCTTGAAACTTTACCTAAAATGAGCTTCATCGAGCCAAGCAAGGTCGAGTGGGACATCCTTACTGAACGAATTTTGATTAAGAGGGACTTTATTCCTTTCTTTGAGAAATTCTCTGGCGATGAAATCGACATCACCATGGCCATTCTGGAAACATGGGAGAATGGCTACGTAATTGTTTACAAGAGGAGTTTCCTTATCAATGTGAAACTCATGTCCACCATCACAAACTAGAAGGTGAAAGGATAATCTATACACTGGGAGAAGCATAACTAGAAAGTAGAGTTGGAGGAATTCAAGGACAACAAGAAAATTTACAAAGAGGTGAAGCAGGGCATTTACAGGAAATACCTCCTTTCTTCGTGGAATGATGTGATGAAACCAGTGATGGCATTCATTATCATTGATGACCTAAAAAAGGTTTTGTGTAGCTTCCATCTAGTTTTTGTAAACCACTTTTGAGAGGTGAACCCCATTAATATCCACCAATTCCTTCTCAACTCCATAAACTATACCATTAATTCCTACAAGAAAAAAATGGAAATGACCTTCCTTCTCACTAAGGGCTCTATAAAGTTATCTACAATCACATCCTATCTAATAGCCCCTAGGTCAACCCTAGTCCCTTCATGAGTAAACCAAGTCCTACTAGAAAATTTGTTGTCCCCCTTGCCTACATGTTATTAATGGAAATAAAGAGGAAGTCGATCGAAGTGGTTTATGACTTAAGGGCAAGGAAGTGCATAAAATATAGAAAAGCTGAAGAACCTATCATAAAATCACCCCACCTCCAGGAGAATATTGCGAAGGGTAAGCAAAAAATGATTGAAATTAAGGCTGACGATGAGGATGCTAATACTAATGTCAACATCCTAAAGGAATTCATCATATCCACAACCACAAACATGATGAACGCAATGGTGAATTTCATCATCGATCTCAGGGAGGCCCTCCACATGTTGTTGTTCGATGAGCATCTAGGACAATATGAGTCCAAGGAGA
Source organism: Wollemia nobilis (assembly GCA_028583015.1). Classification (NCBI taxonomy): domain Eukaryota; kingdom Viridiplantae; phylum Streptophyta; class Pinopsida; order Araucariales; family Araucariaceae; genus Wollemia; species Wollemia nobilis. Next base: position 5,990,181 of record JAQPPZ010003223.1, read on the forward strand.
TCGAGACCTACTCAGTGGATGAGAAAAATATTGATGTCAATGAGGAGCCCAAGGATCAGCTGAAGATTGAGGACAAGGATGGTGATGAGGAAGTTATTGAGGATTATCTTCCTTGTCAGGAATTATCTAATTTTTTAGGCTACCCTGCATCAAGGCTGATAGTCCCTGAAGTGGTCTTGTTTTTATAGGGTTGTGACCCTTATGTTTGTCTTTTCATATTTCTTGCTATGTGGGGTTGTGTCTCCTTTTAGTTTTTGCAAACATTGGGCTTGGGGTTGTGTCCCCTATTGGTTTTTTTGTTATCCTTTAGCAAATCCTATTGTTTTTTATATATATTTTGGGATCCTTAAATCCCAGACGTAAATGAAATCCATCTAATTTACCAAAAAAAATCCTTTTCAATGCATTTGCCATTTTTTAATCATTTATATCAGTTTGTTTCATATTTCTCTTTACTCATTTAAATCAAATTTGCATTTATTTTCACTCAAATCATTAGGATAGGCTTCTGTTGGAACAATTTCTTGCATCCATAGGTTTGAGCTATCATGCTACAAGAATTTTTTTGAAACCAATGAGCTATTACAAGCTCTGGTCAACCTACCTCTTTATTCTGGTATAATATGTATTGCTAAGATTTAAAAATAACCAATATGTGTGATAAACTTAAGATATTACAAGTTTAAGCACTCCAGATTTTATTTATACACTACTTATATTAAAATTGACCAAGCATGGACAACAACTCTAATTATACCTTATATGTAGACCGATGCCTAGATTCATGAGGTTGTTATAGCAATTTTAACAATGCTTATCAAATGAACAAAAAAATGAGGGAAAGAGAAATTGGTGCTATTAGACTCATTCGAATATCATAATAAATATAATAGTTAACCAATGAGAGAAACATTCATAACATATTCAAATAATGTAATATGCTATGAAGTTACACACATAAATGAAGAAAAAATTATAATAGAATCAAAACCCACAATTGTATTGATTGTTCCAAATGAATTACATGTAGAGTTGGTAGAATGCCATTAAAATATATTTAAAATATCTAATACAATGAGAAATCCTAGTTCAAATAATGTAACTGGACTTCTTCAACTCTCTCGTTCCAATCTGGTAACAAGAATAACCTCTGGACCTCAGGTTCAAGCTTTATAAAATTCTAACTTCTTGAATTCTATTCTATCACACCTGCATAGTAAAGGGGAAGAATAAAGGCTGAGAGAGAAAAATACACACAAGGCATACACCAACAAAACTACTAGGCACTCAAGTATACCTCTTAGTAAAAAATTTCTATCTCTAAAGCTTGATGTAGATTCTGACTATAGTTGGTGTCTTTATAGCTTCAAGTTCTTGAATCTATTATTTTTGGCCTCATCTAGGCCTTACATTTGTCACTATTTCCTCTGATCTTCTTTGTGTGCTATCCAACTATTCTGAACTACATGGAACTAGATCTTATGTCATACTTGATCTTGGTTCGAAGGGAGTTCTCAGAAGGTATTAGTCTAGGTATTTTGAGTGTAGACAATTGGTGAACTTATACATATATATGCAATATATATATATATATATATATATATATATATATATATATATATATATATATATATTCCTAGTCATATGATTTTATCAGTTAAAGTCAGAATAGTTTGTTGCAATAAATTTTTGATGCAAGACAAAGGGGGACCTGACGTGATGGTGAAGGAAGAAAAGGCAGCATGGAAGATAGATGAACATAATGGCATATATTATTGAATGGTTATGAAGTAGGTGGGAGCAATGGGAGTTGATTTGTACATGGGGTGGTGGTAAGATGACTCTTTGTGGGTGAATGGTTACAATGGACAAGAGAAGATGCCCAAAAGGAGGAGGACAGTGATAGGAAGGAAGAAAGATGGAATGGAAAATAAAAGCTAGAAATACATATAGGATACTTCCATAACTATACTCCATCGGAGTGACCCCTCTGTAACTATATTCTATCAAAGTACCGAGTGAGTAGCTTTCTATAAGCTGCACAATTTTCTTACTCTTGATGTGCTTCTTGCATCTTATGTGTATGCAAAATAGGAACCTATTGCACCATCAAGACTTCTTCTCAAGGACTAGATTCTACATTTTACACTCTATTGTCATTCTCATAGACAATTGTTTATGCCCTTTTTTTTTCTTATTTATCCTTCAAGCTCAGAATCTATTCATATAAGTTCCTTCTGGGTGGGTTTATTTTATTATTTCCTAGTACGCGATCATGGGATGAGGATACATAGAGATTCAATTTGGTTTTTTAATATCAGGATTATCACTTGAGAAGTCTGCATTATACTCATATTAGTATGCTCCGTACGATTTAGTTTGATCGTCTGAACACTTCCTCCCCTGGATACTACCTAAATTCATAGCCATTTCTAAGATTTTGGTGGTACCTAGGTTTGATCTAGTGTTAAGGTCATCACTGACTGTGGTATATTTTTTTCTTGCGATGGATGCATTTGTAACCTTTCTGCCACCTTGGTACTATAAGGTTTAGCTCAAAAATATGTATACCATTAAAAAGCAATCATTTTTCCATGTGCTAGTCATCAGATCTGGTCATGGGGGTACGCATACATCCAAATTTCCCTACCTAAAATTTGATTATTCCATAGGAATAATACATCATAACTAGGTTATCTTAGACTAAGTATGATTGTTAGAATTAACCAGACTTAAATTAATATTTAAGAGATTTTATCTATAATAATTACCCTTCAAAACTCGTTCATTTATCATAAAACTCACCGTTAGATCTAGTTCGCTTTGAATGCTATCGTTGATGTCTCAGAACCTGCATAACTGTTAATATGATGATGTAATAATTGTATGCTAAGTTACCCATATGCATAAGGTTGAAAAAACCATGGTTTAGCAACCAATTAATTAGAAATACTTAGGCCAAAAATTAATAATCATTATTGTTCATTAATCAAAGTATTAAAACGGCACATAATCTTGATTTATTTAGATTAATCAGTAATTATAACATTAATGATATTTCTATTAAATCTCAAGCCTTCATAATCTAATCATATTCTCATTATGCAACCACCATTATATCAAATCCAAGTCATGTGCACTTGTATATTTCCTCTATAACTGCGCAAAAGTTAGTAGGACAAAAAAGGGAGGATTAACAACGTGTTATACCCTCATTAACCTTGATTAGGTATTAAGCTTAGCCTTATTAACCTTTAATTAATCGTTTGACCAAAAGGATTTGACTTATTAATCTTTGTATGCCTTGGAAATGTGCCACCATCAGATTTGTATAGGATCAAGCACTGTCGTTGGATCAATTAGTGATGCACACTTTCTATCATCTTGAGAAAGCATTACCATTGGATCTGGGTAGAAATGAGCGCGATCGTCAGATCTTGCTTTGACCACAACTCTGTCGAGGACTACTTTGTTAATATTAGACCACTTTGTAAAAGTGCTACCATTAAATCCAATGATGATCGATGATACCATTAGATCTGATGAAGATGGAGGATAGTTAACCTTAGCTCAGATGATAGCTTTTAATGATCGATCGATCTACTATGAGCGCTACCATCAGATCAAGATGATCGGTGCAGTTGTTGATTTTCCTTAACCTGCAAGATCATTAAACATAGGGTGCATGCCTTTATGATTTAAAACCTTATGATTTAATCATTGATTTATCGAAGGGGGAAATTATTAGCAATGTATTACCATCCTTTCTAAACATGCTTACCATTTTTATTTAAGCTTTAATTATCGGATGCCAAAGCATTACGATATAATTTTTCTTTAGGCCTTAGCAAACTATTTCTAAGTGATGATTAATAATGTGGAATGATTAACCATGTGCTTATAACCCTCACTAATTATGATTAGCTTGAATTTAATCATGCTTTGGCTTAGTTTTACCGATGAAATTTGACCTTCGTTAATGCTAGATCACTTCAAGAAAGCACTATCATTACATCTGATGATGATTGTGCACCATCACTGAATTTGGTGAAGAGGTAAGCCTTTTATCTATTGCTTAAATGTATGTTTTATATTCTAGTTGACTTCCTGTGCGTACAGTCATCGGATCAACCCAGGATTTAGCATGGTCGTTGATTTCTCATGATTTGCAAGATTAATAACCAAGGAGGTGCTTAAATTTTATTTTAAATAATCTCATATTAAAATAAAGGGGAAATATTAGCAATGCATTAAGACCCTCTCTAATGCAATTTTATTATAATTAATATTAGGGTGCTTAAACTCTCCAATTTTAAAGCCCTGATACTTTGGGTGGCACACGACCATTGGATCTTATCATAGTTAAGTGTTTATGATTATTCTTTAGTTGGATGAAATTTTGTTGGTCTACCTATTATGGATTTTCCTCTTGAATTGTATATAGACAAGCTTCTCTCACCAATAAATTGATGATATGTTCATCACTTTCAAACACCTACTAAAACATTTGCTTGTCTGGTATTGCAAACCTAAAAATCATTTTGATCCCTTTATCTTTTATAACTCCTATATTTGTAGAAGGGTTGAAATTAGCTCCCCTCACTACTAAGGAATCGACCAAGGTGTTTTGTATTCTGGAGATAAAATTAATATTTAGGGCATCAAATGATTCCATCAAATCCCATAACCTATTCCTATATGCCTTTAGTTAATGATGCTTACTATTGCACTTCTCTCTTACCTGATTAAAAATCAATTCAGATTCACCATATATATTCAATATCTTGATGCCCATGCTTTCAACCTGCATTAGTCCAAGGTATAAAGCCTCATATTCTACAACATTGTTAGTGCTTGACCATGTTAGCCTATATGTGAAACTCTTTGCCCCTTCTGATTGGGATTGCAATAGTACACCAACACCAACATAATTTTTGCATCTTGCACCATCAAAGTGCATGGTCCAGGTTTCTGTTTCTCTTAGGGACTAATTAGATATAGCAGGAATTATTTTTATCTCTATGGAAATGCTATATGTACCCATACCTATCCCAAATTTTCTATAATCGTCTATAAAAGGTAACTCATCTTTAATCTCTATCTCTTCAAAACTATCCACTAGTTCAAATTCATCTAGAGGAGTGAGATTACATATGTCCTCTTCATTTTTTTCAATATGATAAGATACAAGCTTATCTGGTGTTATTATTATCCTCTTCCCTTTGAAGGGGATCACCATGTTGGAATAATCCATGTACATGCATCCTCCCAATTTGGCAGTGAATTATCTTGAAAGGCACAACCCAAAATAAGTCTCTAGATCGATGGTTACCTTTGGATCTCTATGTAGCCTCATCAGTACATCTTTTATTACCCTCACTTTCTTCACTGGTGTCCCATCTAATTGAAGAAATCCAGGGCAAGATCTAGTATATTCCATTCACATCTCCTCATAGACTACTTTGGGTATAACTGTGGTGGAAGCCCATGAGTTGATCATGTAGTTGTAGACAACCCACCCCTCCATCCTCAAAGAAATGCAAAAGGGAGGGGGCTTGTTCTTTAAAGTAGCAAGGCATATTTTTTCTTTTCCAGAGGGCATGTTGAGGATTTTAGTGGCCTACTTTTCTTATGGATATTTGTTTAGAGAATATTTCAGCAGGCCTATTTGGCTAAGAATGAAGAGAGTATCATATAGGCTAGCCTTGGAGGGTATTCTCTTAATTTCCACCACAATGTTATACTTTGAATTGGCAGATGTAGGTTTCTCAAACCTTCTCTCTAGCTCACCATAATTTCTCTTATATTTTTGTGTGGCCTGGATTCTCTACCTCTTGGTTATGGAGGGAAATATAAGCCTATATTGGGCTTCATTCTTGGATCTCATCCTTTCTCCTTTATTTTCTTTGTCAAACCTTTTGGGAAAAATGACCTCCCTTTCTTAACATTTATGTACCATGTACCTCTTTTCATTAGCCTAGGGGATAGGGAATGTATCACTAATTTGGGAAAATGGATACTTCTTCTTTTGATAGGGGACCTAAATTTGACGCATCTTTTATCGATCAACCTACAATATTTTCTTGCTTGACCTTGTCATGATAGAAATGGGTACATCCTCATCAAGATATTTTCTAACCATGATCTGATCTGGTTGCTAGAGCATATTCACTCTTCCTTTATAATTTCTCTTTGCCTTCTCCATAGCCTATTGTACATGATGTTGGTACATAACACACGGTCTGATTCATGGGGATCATTGCACATAAGACACCATACATTCACCATACTTATTTTAGAAGAACACTCTAGATCTTCTTGCATCGCATTTACTCTGACCCAATCCTATTTTTGGGACCAAGTCTTTGATTCTTGTTGACATAAGGAAATCTTCTTTGTTGAGATCTCTCTATATCTCTTTTCTCCATTGATTTCATCTTGTTGCTAAGATTTTTCAAGGTATTATAAATATCAAGGAGTACAGAGGATTCTTGGGATATATAAGAAGTGGTCGAAAAGAAAATGTAGAAGGTGATACTTTTGATTGAGTAATGGGGGTCATTTGTGAAAGTGGGGATGCCAAAGAATGAGGGTCCATATAAGATGATGTAGCTACTTGAACTTGTGCATTGGGGTTTACAAATTGTAGGGAAACATAACTTTTGAGGCTAATCTTCCCACATTGACGAGGACATTCTCAACATAAACAAATTGCATTGTAGACCTGTGGAAAGGTATATAATCCAACTTGTTGGGTTTTCAAACCTAACTCTGATCCAAGGGATCTAATATAATACATAAAAGCAAGGGTTGAAGTAGGTCTAGCTTCAGGAGGAATCCTCTTCCAAGTCCTACTAAACCTCAAGTTGAAGTCTGAAACAGTTTCTTGTTGATGCTTTTGTATAGATGTAAATTGATTAAGGAGGGAAAAATAATCAACAGACTCATTGAAATCTTCCATAAAGGGTTCTACTAATGCTGCCCATGAGGTAATGGTATTGTCCTCTAGGTTCCTGAACCAATGTAGAATTTTTCCTCTAAAAGATAGGTCTAGGATTCTGATAATAACCTCCTAATTTTTTATGTTGTGGATCAATGCCAGATTCAGAATATCTTGGCAATGTTCATATGCAGTTTTACCAAATCCATCAGAGGTAGGAATGACCTTAGACATAGCCTGAGGGATGTCATGCATATGGGTCAGTTTAAGGGGACTAGCTATATTCTAGCTAGGATACTTTTGTAAGGGATGATTTGGAACTACATTTTGATTTTGGTTTTGGGCCATGTTCCTTGGTGTACTTCTTATTTACCTCAGGAGGAGTTTCATCTAAATGAAAATCCTTATTTAAATCTCTTATGATAGTAGACCCTCTAAAAAGGAAATCATAGTAGAAAAAGGATTCTAGATTATTCCTTGTGGATGCTCTAGTATTCGTGAAAAAACTACGAGCTATAGGGATAATTTTTTGGTTTTGTAGACCAAGGAGTCTCTAGGTAAATTTACTGCTCATTGCTTAACAAGGTCAAGACAATTTGCCAAATCTTGATTCCTTCAGGAAAATATACAAACAATAAAGAATAAGATGGGTTCTAGTGTTTCTTGTAAAAAGGTCCCACCGAGCGTGCCAAAACTATTGGAATTCAAATTGACAAGCAAACTTGATATTGCAACTATCTATCTTCTAGCTTTCTTATTAGGCTTTCACCCGCTAGTCACAACTTAGAACTCAATACTGGATGGACTAAATATTGCTCTAGACCAACCTCCAGAGTAGGTTGGTTCCTTGTCAAATTATGTTGACTTAATTAAGCTTAGTAATGGTTTTAAGATATAGGGTTAGAAAAGGGTTTAGGTTTAATAAAGTTATGAATAAAACAATGATTGGATAGAGCTAAAAGTATAGGCAGCTAGGGAAAACCTTTTAGAAAATGATTTCCAATGTCCCACACTCAAGATTAACAACACCCAAAATAGAGTGATCTTCATACAAGAATAAAAAGCAGAGATATACCCCAAGAAGTAATTTCAACATCTATAATACTAACAATCCAATTTAGTAGAACAAATTAGTATCTAGATTTAACAAAAATAAACCTCTTGTAAGGATAGATCTAACCATGAAAATATTTCAATTTATTTACAACTAGTAATCCAATATCAATGGAATGAACTAACCATATTACCATTAGCAAAATAAAATTCATAGCTGGAATCTCTCAATAAGGATATCGAAGATGATAATTCTTGAGTAAAAAATCCAAGTAATGCTCCTTCCATTAATTTGAAAAATATATTACACAATAAGGCAAGTAAACACTCTAGATTCGACCTTGAAAATTGAGGGTTCGACCTCTATATATAGCTTTTACAATGAAAGAAAAAAGGTGGAATATTTCAAGGATTAGACCATGCCATATCAGTAGAATACTGTGGTGGCATCATTTCATTCACCTTAAAGGTTTGGGAAATCCACTTGATATCGCACGCCATGGTAGCTCGGCTCTAACTTGCTTATTCTGTAATGGTAGTTAGACTCTAGGCCATTAGAAACAAGATATAAGCCATTCATTTTTCTTGAAGACTTCATCTACCATAGATCTGCAACTGCCTAGGTTCTTGGTTCTTGGTTTCATGGATGCTTTGTCTACCTACTCAAACCAACTGGTTCTTGTTTGCCAAGAATTTGCTTTTGTATACTCAAGAAAATGTTAGCATGATCTCAATCGTTGATGCACTCGTGAAGGGCTATGATTAAACTTAGCAAATATTTATAGATGAGTGATGTAGAACATCACTAGGCCACTCTTTAGAGAATCCTAATATCAGCTTTGACTGCTTTGGCTAGCGGTATGGAGCAGTTACAAAAATACACTAAGTATTGATAAAAATGGAGCATGTCGCCAGGTCACACTTTGGAGAATACTGATATCAACCTTGACTACTTTGGCCAATAACATGGAGCATCTACAAAAATACACTAGGTATTGAATAGAATGGAGCATGTTGCTAGGCTGCTTGCTTAATTCTTCAAACTGCTTAAATTCCTTTCGCATTTGCAACATATAACATATGTTGTAATATTCTCCTCGATATTCGCTCCTTAATTTTTGATCCAAGTTGACTATGAGATAGAGCATGTCATCAATTCGCTCAATAAAGAGTGTAAAATATAGTTTCATGCTATTTTGCTACCTTTGTACTTTGTTTCAAGCATTTTGACCTTTTGACTAGTGAAATGGAGCATTTGTTCTGATCCGCTTCAAAATAAACATGGAACTCAACAGTGTGGAACATATATAATACTTAGTCACTTTAGTGCATGATATGGGATAATGTGTACTAATTCACTCTTTAGAGGACACTAACGTCAGATTTGACTTGGTTTGACAGTGGCGTGGAACATCTATGCTAGGCTACTACAAAATGCACTAAGTATTGACCGGCATGGAACACCTTGCTTATGTCGCTATGAAAAAATATTAATTGTTGAGTGGTGTAGAATACCTTGCACTGGACCGCTTGGAAATACACTATGTTTTGAGCGGTTGGGAGCAAGTTCGTGCCTTAGAAAATATTTTTCAAAAATTGTCTAAGGATGTGGCCATTTTGGGCCTACAAGAAGGTATCCCATTTTTTGGTGATGTATCCTTATGCTCTCCCCCTAAGCTGACCTCAGATCACAATCCAATTTTTCTTGAGAAGACACAAGATTCACCCTTCTTTCCTCGACCATTTATATTTGAAGTAATGTGGCTTCAACACCCTAGTCTAGAATCCAACATTGAGGAATGGTGGAATCATAGGTTTTCAAGTTCTCAAATGGCACAAACAACTTCCAAGTTGATATTTATAAAGGTAAAGCTAAAGGATTGGAATAAGAAGGTTTTTGAAAATTTTATTTCCAGAAAGATAGAGATTTACAACTAGTTGCAGGAAGTTGAGCAGATAGCTAAAACTCAAGGTTACTCTATCGAATTAAAGAGGCAAGAACTATCTATTCTCATGGAGTTCCATAATATTATGGTAGGGGAAAAAAATATGTAGAGGTAGAAATCTAGGGCCCTATGGCATAAGGAGGGTGATTGGAACACAAAAAAAATTCACTCCACTATGTTGAGGCATATGAGTAATAATAGGATTAGGGTGATTACGAAAGCAAATGGAAAACTCTCTAAAGATATCGAAGAGATTAGATCTGACGTAGTAATTTTTTTTAAGGACCTCCTATGTTCCACGATAGCAAAAAATAAATAGGCTGAAGCTCACTTATTGAATAACATACCACCTTTGGTCTCTGCAAATATAAATAATGTTTTGGATACTCCTTTTTTAGATGATGAAATTAGTAAAGTAGTTTTTGCAATGGGTGGGCTCAAAGTGCCAAGACTTGATGGATTTTCCCCAATATGTTTTTAGATATTTTGGCATATTTTGGAGCTAGAAATCTGTGATGCCATCAAATATGTTCAATATTTGAAATGGATCCCTTCATATTTCAACTCTATGTTTTTGGTTCTTATCCCTAAAATAGTTGATGCTAAGGATTTTGCAGTTTATAGGCCTATCAATCTATGCAATACTATTTTTAATATTTTGATGAAGACCCTGGTGAATAGATTGAAAATTTTATCACTAGACATCATTGATAAACCATAGAGTCATTTTGTGGTTGGGAGGTAAATTATAGATGGAATCATTGAAGTACATGAAATCATTTATTCGATGACTACAAATGGTAATTCTAGGACCTTGCTCAAGCTGGATATGAATATATCTTACAACATGATTGATTGAGAGTTTCTAGTGAATGGCTCTCTAACAAGATATTTCATGAGCTATAGGGGAATTCATCAAGGAGATTCGTTGTACCCATACCTTTTTATTTTGCTAGCAGAATCTCTAGGGTGGGCCAAAAAAATTGACTATTCAATTGTAGGTCTTAATTTGGCTATGCCCATCAATCCCATATCCCATCATCAATTTGTCAATGATACTCTATTTTCCTTTCAAGCTTCAATTCTGCAAGCAAAATTAGTTAGAATTATTCTGGAAGATTATGAACAAGTGGTGGGTCAAAAGGTTTATATCAGGAAAAGTGTTATTTTTTCATCAATAATCCTCTAGCAAGGTAGTTGAGGATTGTAAATATTCTAGGATGTAATATTGGATCTCTCCCTTCAGCCTACCTAGGGATGCTAATATTTTTTGGGGCTTCAAGATCATCCTTGTGGGAACCAGTTGTGGAGCATATCCAGAGAAAGCTTACAAGCTAGAAAGGGGCTCTCCTAATCCAATTAGGAAAAGTGATGTTAGTTAAGGCTACCCTTCAAAGCATTTTGGTATATTTCCTTTCTCTATTCTAAATCTTGGGTAAGATTCTTGAAAGAATAGAATAGATCCAATACTCATTTCTTTGGTCAAGAGCAACTGAGAAAAAGAAACTTCATCTAGTGGCATGGTGGTAAGTATGAAACAAGAAGGAGGACGGTGTTTTAGATCTTAAAACATTGAAATCCATGAACAAATCTCTTATTGCCAAGCAGACTTGGAGACTGGTTCAATAGGAGAAAGTGGGATGGGTCGATTTTGCCAAAGTCAAATACCTAAATGATGGGAAGCAATTTATTAGAGACTTGTTACCCCTATAGGGTTAAATTTTTTGGTCAAACCTGATTTGATGTAGATCAGATATCTATAGAGGGGGTAGGTGGTATTTGGGAGATGGTAGGTATGTCGACTTATGGAGTGAAGTGTGGGCGATTGAGATTTTTCTGGAGTCAATATCAAAGTTGGCTTTAGTCAAACAAATTACATATCATTTTAAGGGGAATAAGGTTTATGATTTCATTGAAAGGATTGAAGACCATCCTCGATGGAAACCATTTGACTTCCTAGGACTTTTGGTGGAGGAAAGAAGGGCATTTGATGAAATTTTTAATATCATTAAATGGATTATAATTCTTGGAAGAGAAATTTTGAATAGATTCATATAGGGATTAGAGAAGGATGAGAAATGCTTTGTCTAATTTGCAGTAGATGGTCCTTATGATCCTTGATTTTTGATAGATAAAATTTGGCCAAAAGGACTGACTCCAAAAATTAATATTTTCTTCTAGCTAGCTGTACAGGGAAAATTTATTACTTTAGACAATCTCAAAATAGAGGTATGATTTTACCTAATGCTTGTTTCTTGTGCAAAAAAAGTGGAGGAATCCTCGCTCCATATTATTTTTAGTTGTCCTTTCTCATAGGAGGTTTTTAGCTACTTTTTCAAATATTTGAACATCCAATGGGTGTTTCTATATAGCCTAGAGGATGTGTTGATCCAATGGGTTTCTCCCTTCTTGTATTTCTACCTTCATTGGTTTTGTAAATTCAACCTTCCTCATATATGGTGGTATATTTGGAAGGAAAGAAACTCAAGGGTGTTTAAGGATGTTGCTCATTCGACTAAAGTTGTGGCTTTGCAAATAATTTCATTTTCCATGGAGAACATTAGAAACCTAAATTTGAATGTTGTGATTGCAAAGCAGGAATGATCAGTGGAGATATCTCTTGGATTTAATGCCAATCCTCAACCATTCAGACCTATTGTGCCTTTGAATAGATCCAGGGTTAACTGGGAGACATCTCCAATTAGTTGGCTAAAGTTGAATTTTGATGGTGCATCTAAAGGAAATCCGGGTCTTATAAGTATTGGAGGAATTTTAAGGAACCATGATGGCTTGATAATTTTAGCCTTTGCTGATAATATGGGCCATCAAACCAGTCACTTTGTTGAATCCAGGGCCCTATTCCAAGGAGTTTCTCTATTGGATTCTATAAGTTGCAAGAAACTAATCATTAAAGAGGAGTCCCTTAATATTATAAATATGGTAAGAGGGACTCAATATCCTACCTAGACTATTTTAAACCTTATTCTAGAAGTTTAGAGATACATCCAAAATATGGAAGAGGTTCAGTTTAAGCATACATATAGGGAAGGTAATCAAGCGGTCGATCTATTGGCTAATAAAGGAGTTATTCATAATGGTTTAGTGGTGTGGCAAGATAATTTCCTAGTGGATATTGCTTCTATCAATAATGACCTCATACAAAATTAGTCATTCTGGTCGAGTTGTTATTGATGACTTGGCTGCAAAACTTGAGGATGCTTGTTGATTTTGGATTTTTGCACCAAATTTCATATCTCTAAGCTATTGTTTCCTCCTTGCAAGCCACAATCTCTAATGCAGAAGAAATTCTTGTCCTGGTGGGCTAGCAGGCCTGGGAAAACAATGACCTCATAGGGGAGAATGGGACTAGTGCATGGCTCAGTTTATGGTTTAGGTCCTACTACTTATATGTGTTCGATTGGTTATCTTTGACATCTTGATTTGATTTCAATTTTTTTCAAGTTTTAAATTATGTATGGTCTTACCTATGTATTGGTTTGGCTTTGTAAGGGATAACTCCTTTAATTGGTCATTACTCGTTTATTATCGAATGTAAGTAATTTTGGCTCCCTCTTTTTTAGGTAGGGTTTAGTCTCTTTTGTACAAGGTTTGGAGATTCTTTCAAAACTCCTTTGTCCATCTAATAAAAAAAATATTGAAGAAAAAGAAATGGGAATCTATTCTATCTGGCATACACATTTCTTAGTTGAAGTACCTAAGGTTGTAGATATGGACCCACAAACGGTGGCTAAAATAGATGTTGAGTCAATTACAGTGTTGATATTTGAAATATGGACTATGACTTTGGATGGAGCCTTATTGACATCAAAGGAAATTATCTTATTGATATCAAAGGAAATTATCTTGGTATACCCTATAGGTTAGAGTTCCCATGCACTAACAATGTAGTTGAGTATGAAGCCTTGCTATTAGGATTAAGGAAAGCCAAATAATTATGAATTAATTATCTAACTATCTTTAGATATATGAAACTAATAATACAACAAATTAAGGGTAGATACCAAACCAAACATCCCAGATTAAAATAGTATAAACAAGTAGTCCAATATGAAATAGATAGGTTTTTGGATTTTAACATATCATACATACCCAGGAACCAAAATCATGAGGTAAATTTATTGGTTATAAATGCATCTAGTGTAGATTCTCTCAAAATAGATACCAAATATATGGACAAGTTTTTCACTATTTCTATTTACCACACTTCTCTTCCAGATCACATTGTATACTTGTAGGTTTTTTAGGATGATGTTGATATCAAATACTTTATGACTTTTCAAAATTATTATGCAGATGTGTTGTGTGATGAGGAAGATGAGAAGCTAAATAATGTCATAGGAGAGCCTGTAGAAGTAATACAACTTAAGACCAATAAGCTTCTGAGAGGGCTAGTTTCTTTAGAAAGTCTTTTTGATGACTTTTATAGAGTACATAGACATATCATGATAGAATTAGAAGTAGATGATGTTAACATAGGAATAGAAAAGGAGCCCAAAATAGTAAAATTAAAAACAAAAACCTTGTCTGAAAAAGTAAGAAATCAATACATCAGCTTTCTCAAGAAGAACATAGAATATTTTACTTGGAGTTATGAAGACCTTAGGAATTTCAACACTAAAGTGATGAGTCATATTATTTCCTTGAAGGATGGAAAAAAACTTCATAGGTAGAAACAAAGAAATTTTAATCCTACTTTACATCATGTAATGCAAAAGGAATTTTAGAAGCTACTAGATGCCAAAATCATAAGAAAAGTTAGATTCTCATCATGGATAGCCAATCTCGTTCCTATAAAAAATAAGAATGGTGACATAAGGTTGTGTGTAGATTTCAAGAACTTGAATAAAAATTCATCGAAGGATAATTACCCATTGCCAAATATGGAATAATTATTACAATTAGTGGTGGGAACAACCAGGATGTCTCTACTAGATGAATTTTTAGGTTATAATCAAATTGTAGTAAATACATAAGATAGATATAAGAATTCCTTCACCACACCATGGGGTAAATTTGAGTATTTGAAGATGCCATTTGGGCTTATGAATATTGGGGTAACTTTCTAGAGAGCAATAGATTTTACCTTCAAAGGGCTTATGTTCAAGATAGTGGTGGTCTACTTAGATGATACAACAATATTCTATAAAAATATAGAAGACCATTTCACACATCTATCACAAGTTTTTGAAAGATGCAAGCAGTTTGGTATTTCATTAAATCCTAAAAAGTGCATTTTTGGAGATACTCAGGGTAAATTGCTAGGTCATGTGGTTTCTAAAGAAGGAATTAACATTGGTCCACAAAGGACTAAGGCCATTTCTAAAAGCCCTCTCCCAAAGAACTTAAAGAGTGTAAGGTCATTTTTTAGAAAGATTAATTTTGTCAAAAAGTGTCCCAAATTTTTATTAGATTAGGAAACCTATTAATGACATGCTAAATAAGGATGGGATTATTAGGTGGATAAAAGACAACTTAAAGGCTTTTCAAAGGATAAAAGATGCAATCATGCAAGCTTATCTATTAACATACCCTGATTATTCAAAATATTTTAATATCTATTCAGTTTCTTTGGAAGATACCCTTGTTGTTGTTTTATCTTAGAAAGATCAAGAGAATAATGAAAGGCCTATAACATTCATGAGCACTATAATGAAAAGAGGGCAAATGAAATATACCTTGATAGAAAAGAAAATATTTTATTTGATAGAAGCTTTAGAAAATTTTAAAGGTATATTTGGGTCAAATAAGGTAATTGCTTGTATTCCTTATATAGTTGTCAAATACATGTTTACACAAAATGAGCCAACTAGAAGCTCAACAAGATGTATGGTCAAACTGTAACAATACTATGTTGAATAGTAAAAACTATTAAAGGACAAGGCTTGGCTAAGTATATGGCTAAAAAAGGATAATATTTCAACAACACAATCATGACACAAGATGCCTAATAAAATATAAAAGCATAAAGTTTTGAAGATGATTGGTATAAAGAAATCTTATTCTATTTACAATCACTATCTTTTCCAACAGGTACATCAAAAAGTAGAATGAGGAGCATAAAGCAACAAGCACAAAAAATATTATATTCAGAATGACAAATTATACTAGAGGCATCCCAATGGTGTACTATTACTCTGTCATTCTCACAAAAAAGTCCTTGGAATTATTGAAGGAATTCACATTGGATTTTCTAGAGGACATTTTGCACCAAAGGCAATAGTTAATAGCATAATGAGAGTTAGTTATTATTGGCCCTGTATGTTTAGAGATGTTCATCTACTTGTTCAAAAATATCAGAGCTACAAGATATTTGATGGAAAAAATTTGTCTACCATGTCATTAAAGCTTGTAATAATTGAAGCTCCTTTTACATAGTGGGAGATATATATTATAGGAGAAATTAATCCAAACTATTCAGGACAACATAGGTAGATAATAATTGCCACTAATTACTTTACCAAATGGGTTGAGGCTACTCCACTGAAGAAATCAACCATTGAAGTAATCAAATTTTTGAAAGAAAGCATTTTGAATAAATTTGGTGTGCTTATAAAATTGGCGATAGATAATGGGAATATTTTATCTCACATGAAATGGTTGAATTTTGTGGTAAGTACAACATTGATTTATTCCATTCTACTAATTATTATCCTCAAGGCAATGATCTAGTTGACTCTTCTAATAAGAATCTCATTACAAGAATTAAAATATTTCTTGGGAGAAATAAGAAGAGCTAGGATAATAAACTAAAATATGCTTTATGGGAAGATAGAATATTAATTAAGAGAGCCATTGGAATGTCACCATATGAACTGGTTTATGGAGAAAATTCACTTATTCGTCCACAAGTTGAAAGACATACCTTATATTTTTTACTGCAAGATCATGAAAAGCTAAATTCACTACAGAGAATACTTGATCAAATCATCAGATTGAAGAAAGATAAAAAAAACCCTAGTGAAGATGACCCAAGAAGCTCATAAAATAATTCAATGCTTTAACAAAAGAGAAAAAGGAATGTCATTCATTGAATAACATGTAGTTTTTTACTAGAACACTAAGAATAATGGGCAAGGAGAAAAAGGAATCTTGAACCTAAATGGTTGGGTCCTTACAAGATTATTCAAAGAGATGATCAGCATACATACAAGTTACAAGACATGGAGGGTGACAAGTTACCCATACTAGTGAATGGCCAAGATTTGAAAATTTTCCATCATCTCTATAAGGATAAAAGAAGTTCAAAAAAAGTTGTACTTCAGTCCTACTCATGTCCTTAAGGTGATTAGGAATTTTTATTTTTGCTTATTTCAAGTTTTAGGTTATTAGGAGTTTTGGTATGTTCGTTTTTATTAAGTGGTTAAGTAGGGTCTGTTACAGTGAAGATGGAAGTTACACTTCACAAATCATATTTTGTTATATGGTCAACTAGAAATTCTAGGGTTCTCAAGAGAATTTTTAATCATTGGAGATCAAACATTTATCTTGTCCTAGTCAAAGCCAATGTTGTATTCCATAGTTACAACCTAGTCTACTTTTCAAATTTTCAAAAATTTGTCAAAGTTTGATGTGTAGCTGATCTTAGGGTACAATGGTTATTTAAAAAAAATGTCATGTCATGGGCAAGTTATATTATTCTAGGGGTTCTCCATTGTTATGAGGAGGTTTAGGTTAGCATAATGTTGGTCAATAAAGGAAAATCAGTTTTGAAAGGATGTACTTCACAAATTCATTCATCCACTATTCATTTTTTGATAAATTCTCACATCACCATTCATACCATAATTTATAACGCAAATTTTCACCTTCCATAATTTCATACACCATCACATCCATTTGTTTCCACCTAACCATAACCTTGGAAGATTATAGTCACCCTTAGGTTATTTCATTCTTATGCTTTAATGAGCCCCTTTATCCTATTGTAGGCCTTCAAAATGATTAATTCTCCCATGTATCAAGATTTCAAAAGAAATTAGGCCACCCCCACAAATATTTTATCCCATGAGGCCATTAAAACCTTAGCTTGTTCCTTAGTTCAATTTTTCGCTCGAGGTCATTATGAAAATATTCCCCCATACACTTAGAGGACCATTAATCCATGTACCTTCTTCATTTGACCTAAAAATTCATCAATTATTCCCTAAGACAAAGTGTTTAGCCTAAATTCCATTTTCCTAAGCTTGGTGCTAAAAGCACTTGATCAAAAGGAGAGACCTGCTTGCTCACGTGAGAATACAAAGGAAGAAAGTCAATCGACTAAAAGCTTTTTAATGGCCTTGATCCATCGACTGAAAGTGTATCCATGGATTGAATTGAATCAGTTGAATCCATGCAAATTCTAAAATATCAACTCATCGAAGGCTCAGTAAAATCACCTCGTCAAAGTCAATGCTCCACTCGAGGTATGCATTATTTCTCCTTTTTTCTAAAGTCTCAAGGGTATCCTTGTCATTGAAATTATCCCCCCCTATTTTTAGCTAAAGTTGGTGGTCCACATATATGCTAATACCTAACCCACAAAATTTAAGTTTACCCCTCAAACTAAGTTATGTGATCTGGCCAAATGATTTCTAAGGATCCATATGCATTATCCCCTTTCGCCACATTAAAATATTCCATGTAGTTAGAGTCTGATTAAAAAATCCCATGTGTCGAGTTATCTAATGTTAAAGGCATTCAGTACTAAGGATTCACAAGGGTTTATTTCACATTTACCCCCTCTCCTAAGTCTTTCTTAAAGCTAAAAATTCCCTAAGTTAGGTTAAATTCATGAACCAAGCTTCCAAACATGGGGTTAAGGCTATTTGATCGATTGAATTGAAGTGAACCAAGGTCATTCGGTCAATCAAAGCTAAAGTATAAACAATAATTTGACCAAACATGAAAAAGGTATGCCTAATGTCAGTTTATCGAAATAATAGAAACAAAGGTCATTCGATCGAACAAAGAGAGAATTGGATATGTAGCAATTGAAGTGAAGTCAACAAAGGTCAAAGGGAGCCACTGAAGGGTTGAAGTAAAAAAAATTTCAATGAACATCCCCCACATGAAATGAGTCAAAGAATAAGATGACTAAGGCCATTCGATAAAAAATTAAAGTGAGCCAAGGCCATTCAACCGAACAAAATTGAAAGCTAAAACTTATTGACTGAGGCTAAGTCAACGGGCACACAAGTCAAAAGAAGGTGCTAAGGTACACATAATTTTAATTTTTTTTTGGCATTCATGTTACTATCATGCGTGTTTCTCATTTTACATAAATCATATCCAATTCTCTAAGGTCTACCATGAACCCAATTATAAAAATGAATGTAAAATCCCTAAGTCTATAGGCACCCAAGGATCTATGCAAGCTACAATCTTTTATATATCCTACCCATTTAATTTTTTTAAGGCTAAGGTCAATAATTTTTTTTGAGCAACATATTTGCATATTTGACCCCACCTAAGTCCAACATCGAGGTAGTCACGTTAATGTCCTAATTTTATCTGACTTAACTCCATTTCATGAGTCATCAAGAAATTATAATAAATCCCATAAAGTCCAAGTTTGGTAGGTTTTCCCCCTAGAGTCGAATGTGTATGTAAATTAACATTAAGAGAACAAGTAAGACCATTTAGTTGGAAAATATGGATATTCAATGTAATTTGGCTTAAACACAATCAACAATCAATAAACGATCAACCAGTCCATGCGCTACAATGAAAAGATTCGATTGAGAGATTCTGGGTAGGAAAAGAAAGTTTAGGGTCATTCAATCGATGGAGAAAAATGATGAAAGACATTCAACCAATGTATTTTTATGAGAAGAAATATATAGATCATTCAACCAATTGGAGATCAATGGCTCGAAGTATTCGACCTTGGAGAGATGGACAACGAAGAATGATCAATCGATAGCATGTGTAAAGTGAAGCCACATTAAAATCAAAATATTTGGTGGGCCCTCCATCTAAGAAACGTAGACAAAATATAAACATCCATTTTAAAATAAGATCTTGCTAACTCAACTAGGCACTAATTAGGATCTAACATGATGAGTGGATCTATCAGGCCAATCATGACACTGATTTCCTGTAACACAACCATCAAGTAACATATTAGGATGTAAAAATGTGTTTTAGGAGCTCAAAGAAGATAACCAAATTTTGAAGAAGTTGAAAACTCTAGTTTCTATAGATCATGCAAGTTACAAGCAAATGAAATCATGACATAACTTAGTGCACCTAAATTGCCTAACATCCTAAGCATAGGGAAATTTACTACAAATCCTAGACCATGTCAAATACGGTGAAGATAGACTTAGATACAAAGAAATTATAAGACTTCAAAGGTAAAAAGGAAGAAGGCCTAAAATCACCTAGGTAAATTTGATGAACAAGTAGGAATATCACAAGCCATATTGGATGTGGTTAGTAACATGTAAACACCAGTCTGAAGCAAGTCAAATATCTTTAGGATCCAAACATCAATTGATGAAATCTCATCCCTTAACTCAACTCTATATAAAGGAAGAACACCCATATGAGAACAAAGAGAAGATTCTAACATCATAAATGAAGTCAAGTATGCAATTAGGAGGCTATAAAGAGGAACATATGGTGCAAGAAACTTTTGTTTAGCAACATTAGAAAATACAAAAATCTATATAAAAATAGATTATTGCTTAAGATCTAGCAATCTGCCTGGCTTGGAAATGTCCCTACACCACAATAGAATATAGTGATGGAGGTACACTATTTTTTATAGTTTCCTTAATTTATGTACCTCCAATTATCTTTTTTAGTTTCCTCTTCTCCCCCACATCCAATATCTTTGCACTTCTTCTTCTAATCTATTTGTAAATACACTACATTCTACTTTTTTCAAGGCATCTTCTGTTGTTTTCTCATGGATTTCCATACTATGCACAGTATGAGATTTAGGTAATAATTCTAAAGACTTTACTGCAAATAAGGTGAGGTCATCACTAGGCCCACTAGAAAATGACAAAGGAGCTAAGCAAGTCACTAGGTTAGATTAATAATGACTTCATTTTGAGGAAGTTAGAACTAGAGAAGCTGAAGTGTCAGCCTTTGGATAGTTTAGGATAGTTGGTATTTTGCTATAATGCACTCTGATGAATGAAGAGCAAAGGAAGGCACACATGGGTAAACCTACGCCAAGCATTTGTAATAAAATTTTGGAGATCCAAGATACAAAAGAAACTATCATGGCTAGAATTCATCATCAAGTATTTCATAGCAAAATTTTTACAAGAGAGGTATACTAGAGCACTCTGTCTTTAGGTTGGTTGTATTTGTTTCACTGTAAAATCAACACTTATTATCAATCCATGAAGAATTATTTAAAGGGCATAAATCCAATATAGATTATACCAAATGATTAATCGTGAGACTTAATTTTGTTTCTCTTAGTTTCATGTTTGTAGAAAATAATAACAATTACAGAAAAATAAATTATGCAAAATTGAAATAAAATGCAATGTATGATTTTATATTTAATTAAATGTTTTTTATATTTGCTGATGTGGATCCACGTGCAGATGATATTAACTATCTATTTTTACTTTATAATCTATGATGATGCAATTTATGTTAATTGATAAATTAAAGTTAATCTACGTACTAACTATTCCTATTCTATTTTAGGGGGTGAGAGAATAGGGACTGGCTGTAGGAGTGGGCCCTGATTCCTAGAGGATAGTTTAAATATTTCTCTCCTAAACTATTTTACTTTAGTAACTAGTGTGCATTAATGCTACTAACATTATTCTATTTTATGAATACAGGAAAATACAGTAAAGACTACATACATAAGTAAATCATAATAAATCAAATGGCACGATTACCAAAGACATGATGAAAAGTGTTGCTACTTTATTACTAGAAATTCAAATGTGTAGTATCCTCGAGCATCAAATATCCAAAAATTGTATACATAATATTTAAACATTATACATTTCAGCATTTTTTCAATCTTCTAGCACTAGTTCAACATTTTCCATTCTGACATTAGATCAGTTTAAAGGTCTCTCTTGTAATATATAATGTCACTTGGAAATTCTTAATGAAATTCTTCCATGTATTTTCCATGTGGCTGTGTTGGCTCAATGATTCAAATATTATCTTTCTAACAATAAAAAGCTAAACTTATACTAATTTATAACCATCTTGGAATTTTTCACAATCCTTATGGTCTAAGTGGCAACTAATAAACTAACATAATCTTAAGTTCTTAATTTTAATAATTTATTGATGCATCAATACAACTATATACCCTTTTATTCCAAGAGGAGATAAAATAGCTTGCATCTAAATCAAAACAAGTTAACAATATAATAATTTTACAACTTTACCACAATAACTTTATAACAAATTTAATAAAAATATAATTCTTGTGCAAAATACCAACATGATAGTCAATTGTGCTGACTAGATATGCCTTATAATACTACTACGTTGTTACTGGACATGGCATATTGATGCATTGGATAGTTTTACCTAGTCAACATCCTTTCTGTAATGTCTTTCAGTAGATGCTTTTTGTAACGGCTTTCTGTAGCTGTATTTCATAACGTATTTATGTAGCATCCATCCATGTTGCTCCTTGACACATCAACCTTAGGTCTGATCTATCCACTCCTATTATCTAGTCTATGCCTTACCTCGTCATGCTCTATGCTACTTCTGCAATATTCTCCTACCAAAATACACAAAACTTGCACACTTTTGCATAAAATATATGCTTAAATCACGTTTATCATAAAATATCAAATTCATTCATAAATCACATAAATAAGATAAGGATGATCATAAAAATACATTTTATTTTCATGAATATATAGATAGAAAATGAATCAAACTACATAAAATACGTGTTGTTTTAGCACTCATCATTCCCCCAAACTGAAGGAGATGCATGTCCTCATGCATACAATTTTGAAATTACAGTATGTCTAAAACATTACAATAGTTGTTCAATCATTTCACCAATTTTTACAGATATAAAATAGAACAGTGTAGTGTTTATGTAATAATTCACAGATATAGAGCAAAATACTGCAATAATTTTCATAATTCATTTTAACAAGGAACTATAATTTTCCATAAATTATTTGCATTTAGTTTACGAAAATAAATCGATTGAAATATATAAAACAACACACTGTAAATATCGAATATGCAGTGGAAAAGTATTTGTAGACATAAATATGAAATAATAAGAATAAAACATCTGCAAATAATTGTTGGCAATTTTGGGTACTTTGGGTACATTGCCTTTGCTCAAGTGTATAAGTTGTCATTGATGTCAAGAAGCTCTTGAAGGAATTTGATTTGATGTCAAATAATTTGTTTTGATGAAGGTTACAGCATGACAATTTCAAAGGTCTTTTGTAAACCTCAAGTTGGCAGGTTTAAATATTACAGGTGGATGCATTAGTTTAATGCATTTGGGTCCAGGAGGAAGTATTTATTTAAATAATTAAAAACCTTGTTAAGGTTCCCTTTAATTATTTTTAAATAAATATTAAATTATTGTTTGCAATGGGTTATCCTAACCCATGGCGCTATGTTTTAAGATTGTGGGTGCTAGCCAAGACCTCCGTCGATGTGTTAAACTCCTCACCGACGTCAAGAGCTTATGGTAAAAATGCATATAAATCTCCCTCGATGAAAATCAAGAATCATCCGATCCACATTTTGAAAAGAGTTTCTCATTGTGATTTCGTGATCCGCTGTTCGAATTTCTTCTCCGATTGTGTCTTCGACGTTTTTGTAAACCCGTCATTCGATTGTGTCTCCGCCATAAGGTTTTTGTCTTAGTGTTCACGTCAGAAGAAAGGGAGGCACTGTTGTTTTATTTAATCCCTGGCACAGAAGGAACAAGGCTAACAACATGAGGTTTAAACCTCACCAAGCGCCTTTGGCACACCGGTAGCGGCTAGGTTGTTGGTGCGCTACCCGAACGGGAGGTTCCGTGTTCGAATAACATGAAAGGGTTTTTCATCATGAAGTGGATGCAGTGGGTGGTGTTAGAATTTGTGCGCAATTTATCCATAGCGTGATTTTTGATGTTGGCCAAGGTATTTTCGAAATTAATTTTTGCTAAGTGTATTTTGCGGATGGAGGAAGTTTATTAGAGGGAAAAATAGTTTAGTATAAGGAGTTTAAAGCTTGTTTTATTTTTATAAAAGATTCTTTTGAAGGTGTTGTTTGAAATATCTTATTGCATTCTTATGAGAGATAAATTTTATTTTTGATAAGACTATAAGGGAGAAATAATGTGTATAAGGGATAAATTTTTCTTGTAATGTTGAGAGTGCTTTTGGTTGATTATGGAAATGAAAGCATGATGTTTTAAGGTTAAAATTGCTTCTTGTGTGAAGTTGTGAAACCTTAAGTGGGCAGCTTTGAGATTGACATTTGCTTTCATTAAATTGGTAATAATCAAGCTATTCTTTACTTGGTTAAATTGTTGGGCTTACTCCTTTGTTGATGATTTGAAAAGTTGTTTTGTGCTATTGTGATTTGAGTTGGTGGATGCTTTTTGTTCAAACAATATTGGAGAGAAAAGGAGTTCTACTTGTTTTCTTTTCTAATGTCGATTGTGAAATGCTTCAATGTTGTGTTTTGAGCTGAATGGTGTTGATTGAACCTTGTTTGATGAGCATTGTTGTTGAAGCCCTAATTTATGGTGAAAAGAACATGAGTATCATTGTTATGTGATTATTTGCATAGTTGGCAATTGTTGGGGTTTCATGTTCTTGAAAGAAAGTCTATCCTATCCATTTTAGATATTGAGTTGAGTTTTTAGATTTGAGATTGAGTTTGAGCTGAGTTGATTTGAGTTGAGTTTTGAGATTGGGAGTTGAGTATAGAACATATTGAGTCTCTAAAAATTCTCTTTATGCTTTTATGAGTTTGAAAAATCACATTGGGTCTCTAACAATTCACCTTGTGATTTCCTACTAAGAAAGTTTTTTTTCTTGGTGAGCTTGCTAAGTTTTTGGACAGGTTCTGGTGGGGACTTGTGAGCAGTCTTGGATAGGTTTCGGTGGGGACTTGTGAGCAGTTTTGGACAGGTTTCGGTGGGGACTTGTGAGCAGATTTGGATAGGTCCTAGAAGAGGACTTGTGAGCTGAGTTAGATAGTTCTATCAGAGAACTTGAGGATAGAGGTGCACTGGTTCTTTGAGAAGAACCTGAGGATAGATTTGGCAAGTCTTTGAGAAGGTTTGTGTGTAGAGGATTGATTTGTTCAAGCTTAAGCATTGGAAATATCTGACAGACAAAGGAAGACTTGTACTAGACCGACTGACTATGTTTGGTACAGGTTACTGAGCTGCTATGGACATGATCATAGAAGGCAAAGGTCTCTTAGGCTAAGCATTGAGGACAGGAGGTCTTCGATGGAAAGGAGTTCCACATGCTGGCAAGAGGTAGAGGTAGTTGATCTTCTGAGGGATCATTTCCAGAGCAGAGGGGAAGGTATATCCTTTGAGCAGAGGCTCATAAATTTTGATTAGGGGAAGGTATCTCCTTTGGCCCGAGGCTCATAAACATTGGAATTGGGAAGGATTCCCAAAGAACTTTGAGATAAATTTTAGAGAAAATTTTTGTGGACGTGGCCCAGCCATTTTGGGTGAACCATGTTAAAATTGGTGTCACTTTGTGGATGATATTGTGCATTTCTTTGATATTGCTTTGGGTATATTGCTTTACTATTTTGAAGTATAAAGAAAAAAATAAAAAGAGGTCTTATACTGTTCACACCCCCTCTCAATATAAGCTTGTGTTCTTCAATTGGTATCAGAGCCGGTGCCTTCAAAAAGTTTAACGACTTGAAGGAAAAGCTAGTAAAGAACACAATGGATCATTCAAGTGGCAATACAACACCTATTCTTGATGGGTCAGATTTTGGTCTTTGGAGTGCAAGGATGAAGGTTCATCTAATGGCACTTGGGAATGAAGTTTGGGAAGTGATTGAAGATGAGTACACTATTATTGAACATGGTCCTAATACTAAAGAAGAAAGGCTCCTACATCACAGCAATTCAAAAGCAATGAATGCAATCCTGAAGGCTTACAGAAAGCAGATCTCACCAAAGTGATTCACTGCAATACAACTAGTGAAATGTGGAAACAGTTGAAGGTGGTTCATATAGGTGATACAAATGTCATAAAGGCCAAATTGAGACACTTCAAAGGTATGTTTGAACAACTTAATATGAATAATTATGAAAATATTAGTGACTACATGCTTCGTATGGATGAGGTTGTTAACTCCATGAAAGAATTAGGTCTTGAGCTTGCTGAAAATGATGTTTGTGATAAGATTTTAAGATCTCTTCCTAATAGATTTAGTGAAAAGATCTCTGCTATTGAGGAATCTAAATATTTGGATAAGTTGAAAAAGGATGAGCTCCATAGTATACTTGCAGCATTTGAGTTGAGAACTCAAGTGAAGGTTGATGTCAAGAAAGAGGCAGCTTTCAAGGCTACCAAGAAATCCAAGGGTAAACAACTTCAAGATAGTGATGAGTCTTCTAGTAATGAAGAGGCATATTACAGAAAGAAAGGCAAGTTCTCTAGAAAGCACAAAAGTATGAAAAATATAAGATGTTTCAATTGTGGAAATTTTGGTCATTATGCTACTGACTGTACTGTTCCCAAGAATGAAAGTGATGAAGATAAATAGGATTCTAAGAGCAAGGATTCTGAAAAGCACAAGCATCACAAGAAGAACAAAGATGAGCACAACAATCAAGGAAAGAGGTATTCTCACAAGCACAATAAGAGTTTCTACCTAGACAAAGCAAGTAAGTGTTCTAGTAGTGATAGTGAAAGTTCTTCAAGTGATAATGAAAATGAGATGTTGTTCATATCAAAAAAGAGGAAGAACCGAAACACAGATTCATTATCATGAAATGTCTTAGATGTGGAAATTTTGGTCACCTTGAGGATGATTACACACATAATGATTTGGTTTCTAGTATGTATGAGGATGCTTCAGAAAACTATAAGGAAGATGCATGTATGGTTTTTGAAAAGGGTAACACCTCTAGTGATAAGAAATCTAAAAAAGGCTTTGATGATTCAAAAAGCAAACAAATAGAGGAAGATATAGAGGAAGGTGAAGTAGATCTTGAAGGTGAACTTATTAGTGCTCTTAGTGCTTTGAAAAAGGAAAGAAAGAAGAATGCTAGACTCAAATATAAGTTAGATGAATGTTGTATGGAGAGAGATGATCTTATAGAAAGTCTTGACTTCTCTATAGCTAAGACACAAGAACTCAAGGATGAGTTAGAGTCTAAGGTTCTTGAGTATAGCGAGTTGGAAAAAAAATGGCTTCTTTGAAAGAGGAAACTAAAGAGTACAAGGATAAGCTTTATAGGTTTCAAGATAGATTCAAAAAGGTTAAGTCACTCATCAAAGGTCAAAGAAAGACAACAGATAAAACAGGCCTTGGTTTTGTTAAGCCACACAAGGAACATGTTGGAGAGTCTAGTAAGAGACTCCAAAAGGAAGAGAGTTTTTATGAGGAAAGTATTTCAGAAAAGAAGTCCTTGAATGATAGATGCACAGAAATAGAAAATAGAATTCAGAATGAGAAGAAGTATTTAGGACCCAAGAGGTCAAATAAAGGAAAGTTTCAAGGCAGATGTTTTGCTTATCATAGGTTTGGTCACATGGCTTCACATTGCATGGCTCAAGTGAAGAAGGTAAATGACAATTTTAGAAGTGCTAGTTACTTTCAAGGGTATTGCTACTCTTGTAAACAGTTTGGGCTCAAGGCAGTTTGCAAGTTAAATAATAGGAACAGGTTTGATCAAAATAGGTTTGGTTAGAATAGGTTTGGTCAGAACAGGTTTGGTCAGAATAGGTTTGGCCAGAACAGGTTTTGTCAAAATAGGTTTGGTCAAAATAGGTGGAGTCAAAGATCAGGTTTACCTCAGAGAAACAACATCGTCAAGTGTTTCAAGTGCAACAATGAAGGTCACATAATCAGATAGTGTAGAGCTGAAATTCTAGAATACAAGAACAGGAATAGTGGCATGATCAAGTCCAAGGATCAAGGCATGGACAAGAACAGGGATGAGAATAAGAACAAGAATAATGACAAGAACAAGAATATGGACAAAGAGTTCAAGAGAAGGCCCGAAAAGGAATTTATAGACGCTGATGATGATCAGTGCCTAATGGGAGTTTTACTCCCACCCCAGAATTAATCACCTCATTAGGAGGTGGGGGAGGGACTAAGCTAAGAGGCTCATTCTTAGTCTTGAGCCCCAAAGGTGACCCTTTGCCATTGATGACAAAGGGGGAGAGATATGAGTAAGGGGGAGAGCTTCAAAGTGAAGAGGAGAGCTTCAAGTCAGGGGGAGCAAAACTTCAAAGGAAGATTCTTAGTTGTGGGCACAGTTGGTCAGTTGTTAGCACAATTGGTTTTAGTTTTGGCTCTTGAGAAGTGTTTTCAGTAAAGGTTTGCCATCAATGACAAAGGGGGAGATTGTTGGCAATTTTAGGTACTTTGGGTACATTGCCTTTGCTCAAGTGTATAAGTTGTCATTGATGTCAAGAAGCTCTTGAAGGAATTTGATTTGATGTCAAATAATTTGTTTTTATGAAGGTTACGACATGACAGTTTCAAAGGTCTTTTGTAAACCCCAAGTTGGCAGGTTTAAAGATTACAAGTGGATGCATTAGTTTAATGCATTTGGGTCCAGGAGGAAGTATTTATTTAAATAATTAAAAACCTTGTTAAGGTTCCCTTTAATTATTTTTAAATAAATATTAAATTATTGTTTGCAATGGGTTATCCTAACCCATGGCGCTATGTTTTAAGATTGTGGGCACTAGCCAAGACCTCCGTCGACGTGTTAAACTCCTCGCCGACGTTAAGAGCTTATGGTAAAAATGCATATAAATCTCCCTCGATGAAAATCAAGAATCATCCGATCCGCATTTTGAAAAGAGTTACTCGTTGTGATTTCATGATCCGCTATTCGGATTTCTTCTCCGATTGTGTCTTTGGCATTTTCGTAAACCCGTCATTCGATTGTGTCTCCATCGTAAGGTTTTTGTCTTAGTGTTCACGTCAAAATAAAGGGAGGCACTGTTGTTTTATTTAATCCCTGGCACAGAAGGAACAAGGCTAACAGCATGAGGTTTAAACCTCACCGGGCGCCTTTGGCGCACCGGTAGCGGCTAGGTTGTTGGCGCGCTACCCGAACGGGAGGTTCCGCATTCGAATAACGTGAAAGGGTTTTTCATCGTGAAGTGGACGCAGCGGGTGGTGTTAGAATTCGTGCGCAATTTCTCCATAGCGCAATTTTTGATGTTGGCCAAGGTATTTTCAAAATTAATTTTTGCTAAGTGTATTTTGCGGATGGAGGAAGTTTATTAGAGGGAAAAACAGTTTAGGAGTTATAAGGAGTTTAAAGCTTGTTTTATTTTGATAAAAGATTCTTTTGAAGGTGTTGTTTGAAATATCTTATTGCATTCTTATGAGAGATAAATTTTATTTTTGATAAGACTATAAGGGAGAAATAAGGTGTATAAGGGATAAATTTTTCTTGTAATGTTGAGAGTGCTTTTGGTTGATTATGGAAATGAAAGCATGATGTTTTAAGGTTAAAATTGCTTCTTGTGTGAAGTTGTGAAACCTTAAGTGGGCAGCTTTGAGATTGACATTTTCTTTCATTAAATTGGTAATAATCAAGCTATTCTTTACTTGGTTAAAGTGTTGGGCTTACTCCTTTGTTGATGATTTGAAAAGTTGTTTTGTGCTATTGTGATTTGAGTTGGTGGATGCTTTTTGTTCAAACAATATTGGAGAGAAAAGGAGTTCTACTTGTTTCCTTTTCTAATGTTGATTGTGAAATGCTTTAAGGTTGTGTTTTGAGCTGAATGGTGTTGATTGAACCTTGTTTGATGAGAATTTTTGTTGAAGCCCTAATTGATGGTGAAAAGAACATGAGTATCATTGTTATGTGATTCTTTGCATAGTTGGCAATTGTTGGGGTTTCATGTTCTTGAAAGAAAGTCTATCCTATCCATTTCAGATATTGAGTTGAGTTTTCAGATTTGAGATTGAGTTTGAGCTGAGTTGATTTGAGTTGAGATTTGAGATTGGGAGTTGAGTATATAACATATTGAGTCTCTAAAAATTCTCTTTATGCTTCTATGAGTTTGACAAATCACATTGGGTCTCTAACAATTCACCTTGTGATTTCCTACTAAGAAAGTTTTTTTTTCTTGGTGAGCTTGTTGAGTTTTTGGACAGGTTTCGGTGGGGACTTGTGAGTAGTCTTGGACAGGTTCCGGTGGGGACTTGTGAGCAGTTTTGGATAGGTTCCGGTGGGGACTTGTGAGAAGATTTGGATAGGTCCTAGCAGAGGACTTGTGAGATGAGTTTGATAGTTCTATCAGAGAACTTAAGGACAGAGGTGCACTGGTTCTTTGAGAAGAACCTGAGGATAGATTTGGCAAGTCTTTGAGAAGGCTTGTGTGTAGAGGATTGATTTGTTCAAGCTTAAGCATTGGACAAATCTGACAGATAGAGGAAGACTTGTACTAGACCGACTGACTATGTTTGGTACAGGTTGCTGAGCTGCTATGGACATGATCATCGAAGGCAGAGGTCTCTTAGGTTAAGCATTGATGACAGGAGGTCTTCAGTGGAAAGGAGTTCCACATGCTGGTAAGAGGTAGAGGCAGTTGATCTTCTGAGGGATTATTTCCAGAGTAGAGAGGAAGGTATCTCCTTTGAGCAGAGGCTCATAAATTTTTATTAGGGGAAGGTATCTCCTTTGGGCCGAGGCTCATAAACATTGTAATTGGGAAGGATTCCCAAAGAACTTTGAGATAAATTTTAGAGAAAATTTTTGTGGATGTAGCCTAGCCATTTTGGGTGAACCACGTTAAAATTGGTGTCACTTTGTGGATGATATTGTGCATTGCTTTGATATTGCTTTGGGTATATTGCTTTACTGTTTTGAAGTATAAAGAAAAAAATAAAAAGAGGTCTTATACTGTTCACCCCCCCTCTCAGTATAAGCTTGTGTTCTTCAATAATTAAGATCAACAACATGATTAATATTAAATAAAGTCTGTAAAATTATGCAAATTTTATCAAATGTCTGTTATAGATTGTTCAGCTCTAGATCTAAGTCTAGAGGAAATCCGTGTAGGTTGTGGTCACTTTGCTGGTAAATTCTTTTCCTTCTTCACCTTCTGCACCTATTCTTTGGCCACCGTGGAGTCAAGTGGTAATTCGATAGAGATGGTTTTGATGTGCTCAACTTTTGTGGATCCTCCATCCTGTAACTCAAGTTGTGCATCCTGCTTTTCTAGAGGAGGAGGAGGTTTGTCTATTTTAGTGATGTGGTTGATGATTGCGTCTATACCGCTAGGCATCCCGACGTTAAGGACTAATCTCGTTGGAGGTATCCCTACTTCGACGAATGGTTCCGACCTTTGGGGGTGGTTCTATTGGAATACTTCAATGAAGGGAATAGAGCTATCTTCCTCAAGTACTTGGGTGAAGTCAATGACTTTACTAAAGTTTACCGATTTCTTCAGTTTCCTACCAGATGTGGAGCTCTTATTGGGAGAGGTACCGATAGTTGTTGGTTGCATGATTGGGTCAGCTGGTCTCACCACCCTATCCATGGAGAGTTGTTTGAGGAGATCAAGCTAGAGAGTGAGGGCATGTTTTACTAGGGTGGTGTGCTCGGTAAACTCATTTCTAAGTCTATCCAGATTGATATGCAACACGGTCTACTAGGTTCGGATGTGCTAAAGAATTTTTGTAGAAGAATTTAATGAAGGTGGGTTTGTCTTTGGGCTAGATGCTTCTCCTATCTCTTGAGTTTTTGGAATTCCTAGAACATATTTCTCACATCTGGTTTTTTTGATAGGTTGGTAAGATTTGGAGCTTTTGGAATGGCTAGGGCATTTACGTACAGGGAGTTCTTCCTCCTTTAAACTCTCAGATTTGGAATTACCCTCAGATGCACTATCTTTCATAGACTCTGACATACTAGGCTCAGAATGGATGGAAAGGTTAGCCTCTTCTACTATAGTATCCCATGGTATCCTAATTTCACTTGCTTTATATAGAACTATAAGTTTTATCAACCCATGATGGGCAATTAGGTGAAACTTAGGACTATCCTTGGAGCTTTTAGGTTGAACTCGGGTAATTATAGCTTTAATCGATCGATAAAGAAAATATGGGAGATTTATGATGCAATATTCATGCTTTGGGTACTTAAGATTCAACATCATTTTAAGGTGGTAGCCCCCACAATTAGATAGTCTCCCCTCTAGTGTAAAAAACTTCATGAGAATTGTGGCAACCTCTTGCCATTTTATGGGAAGTGAGGAGGTTGCTACCCCTTTGATCCATCCCTCTCTATCTCTAGTCACAGTGCACCTCTCTCCAAACCTCTCGACCATCTGGTTTACTCCCTTATAGGTCAATTTGTAGTATTTTTGGCCAACTTCAGAAAGGCTTAACACTTCAGATATCAAACTGGTAGTAATTTTAATTTGCATTTCTCCTACGTGGGTCACCATGGTCATGGGATCATAGTTCATAATGAACTACTTTGCCACACCTTGGTCGTGCCCTTGGAACTTAGTTAGGGCATCCCACCAGTGCACCTCTTGGAACATCTTCTTTACGGTATCACTAGGGTTCTAGGTGTGAATGGATGCAGGTTCACTCTACTTATGGAAGGTGGCTCTCGGCATGGTTACAATTTTAACAGATAGGGTAGGGTTTTAGGTGAAGGAGAGGTAGGATAATTTAGAATATGCATCAACCTCTATTTTAAAATGTTATCATGAAGTTGTTTGGCTGGAAAGAAAACTTGCAAAAAATATTGATAAACAATCCATGCATAAACAAACAGATTTCTCCATAACTCGACTCTTCGGGTTATAAAATAAAATAAATTTTACCATGCAAATGTAGTGTCAATATTATCATGCATATTTACCTAATTTTTGCATATTTTCCTTTATTCTAAGAATTATTAAAAAAAATTGTTTTCTTCTTCCAAGATGTATTCTACGCTTCTTTTTTTTATGATATTCTCTTTGTAAAAAGAAATTCGAGATTGTTTACCATCTTACTTGCATGAATTTTCATCGTCGTCTACTCCATGCATTCCCTCAACTCCTTCCACCTACAATTCTCCTTTGTCCCTCATCGTATGGTAATTTTCATCTGTTGATTACTGGTTTTACCCCTTAGCCGCAACAATTTTATTTTCTGCTGCACGATGGATTCCTCTCATGGTTACGAAGCTTGCTATAGAAATATTAGGGCTAATTTACCCTAATTTTTAAATTTAATACCCAACGCAACTCATGGGTAATCTCAGCCCTCTGATCTTCTTTAATCGATGGCCCAAAGTTTTGATCCATTGCACTTTCCTTGATTTGCTTCCCTGGCCACGTGTCAGAGATCATCCCTCTTCGTACGTGGTGGTCGATGTTATCTTGCAGGTGAAGCTTCCTTCGGTGGTATATGTTTTAATCCAAACTTAAATCATAGCCCTTTGTTTGCTCCTAATCGGTGGTCGAGATTCGTGATCCATGACGTCTTCTCCTACTGGTCCATGTGGCCAAGTGTCGGTCATCAAAATGCTAGAGTTGTGAGGTGGTCACATTTCTTGTTTTGGCATGATGTTTCCTACCACCTTGCATGGGGTAAGATTAATATATTTTTAATACCTTAATTCAATTGCCGAAGGGGATTTATTTTTTAAATACTAAAATTTTAACTTTTAATCTTAACTTCCCTTCAGATTCATGCACCCATACCCACTTTATTAACATTTCCTTGTCATGGCTAATCACATGCATATAAATCCTTTTATCCTCTCATTTTTTGCCATGCCTTCCACGTGTATGGTTGGCCTTGTCATTATTTTTAATTTTTAAACTTTTATAAACTCCATATGATGCCTTATGTCCACGTAATCGCTTCCATAGGTGGTATTTGATCCATATTTTTAACCTTCTTTCACAGATGATTTATTAAAATATGCTTACGATGCTCTTCCTTCGACCAATCATAACTATCCACATCATCCTTAGTGCTTCGTTTATGATTTTAAATATGCAAATTTTAGAGTGTCAAGCTTGTTAAAAACTGAACCCTTGCATGCATGATTCCCAATGGTCAAATTTTGATCATCCATTCTATTGTGCATTACTTCCAATACTTAGTCTATGTTTCAATTTTTGTACCATGATTCACAAGCTTGAAAACATCCATGTCATTGCAAGAATTTTTAAATATTATGTAAATTTACCCTTTTTTCTTCAAAACCCTTGCATAATTAATTTTTAATATTTGCCTTGTATAATTCCGCTTTTGACATGTGTCGCAAATCTGGAATTTTTGACACTTAGAAAATTTTTATAAAATGTGCATTTTTGAAGATATGCTATAGAAAATGTCTACAAAAAATATCTACGAAAAGTATCTATGAAAACTATCTACAAAAACTATCTACAAAAAATATCTACATAAACTATCTATAGAAAATGTCTACAAAAACTATCTACAAAAACTATCTACATAAAATGTCTACATAAACTGTAATTGTAGAGTTGAAAGAATACTTTACCTGTTTCTTCATTCTTATTTTTTTTCTTTTTCTTCCCCCCAAACTGTATCATGAATTATGAATGAATCTTCTACTTACCTCCCCCAAACTATATTTTTGGCTATATAGCCAAAACATGATAGAGAGGATTTTATTTTGTAAAAATTTATACTATGACAAATATTATATATAGTAATTTGTTTTATTTAATTATTTAAGAATATGGGGGATTTATTTATATATTATTTATGCCAAGTCATAAATAGGCTTATAGAATAATAATCTCTTTGCAAAATGGACTTACCTTCTTGGCTTCTAAATAAGTGATCCCATGGTTTTATTAACAACTCCTGCTAATGCCTTAGGGATATTATTTCTTATTTTTCTTCCTTTAATTTCATCAAGGAGTTCCATATGAGAGAAGAATAATGGATTTATTCTGATATCAATCATCAATATTTGCAACATAGATTTTCAACATAGGTTTAGGAGCTTCTCAAAACTTGACTTGGGCAAAAACAATAAAGCTTTGGAAATTTGAGCCACATTTTTGTAGGATGAAATGGATTATGATATGTGTATGGTAATGTGATGATGGTATTTGCTTATGACTCTATTTGCCTTAGGTATAAATGATCTAGAATTGTTTTACAAAGACTCAAACATCCTAGTGATCTTAAACAAATTCATCTATTCATCTCACAAATTGATATGATGCTAAGGTTGTCCTAGTGGTTTCAAGCATCTGAAGGACCAACTATGTGTGTAGTGAATATTCATTTCTCATTATGAGTAAGGATTGACTAATCCATTGGTCACTTATGCCAACAAGCTAGCTTATCTTGTGAGCATCCATAGGTCTTGTACAGACTTGTCGCTACCGTGTAAGGATACCTTATTGCCAGGTGGGTTTCATTCAACCCATTGTTGTAATGAGGATCACCCCATGGTTTTTGAAACACTAAGAATTCTAGGGATTCAAGATCTTTTCCCTTATTTTATTGGATTTTATTTGGGATACTTGCTCATTTTGAAGAAGAGCAAGGGGATTTTTTTATTGCTTTTTGGGGTACTTGCTCATTTTGAGGAGCAAGGAAATTCTTATTGCTTTTTGGGATACTTGCTCATTTTGAGAGAGAGCAAGGGATTTTTTTTCAAGGGTGAAGGGAGAGCTTGTCCTTTTGCCAATTCTTTAGCTTTCTAGGCCATGCACATAATTGGATAAGTAAGGGAAACCATTCACTTTATAGCAATAGTAACTTCATGGTTTATTCTTTCCCAACTTCACAATGTTTTTATTTGTTATAATGTGCATAGTCCAAGAGAAAACTTGATTGACCAAGAACAATCTATGGCACTTTAAGGATTGTTTGATTTTCAATGGAGATTTGCTTAAAACACTAGGGGTGGTTGAGTGATTGAAAACACCTAGATTTTGTTTAGAAACCAAAGTGTTATGCATAATGTGGTAGTAGTTTCCCTACAAATTCTCAAATTGATCTATCCAACAATATTGAGACTAAAAATTGATGAGAAATAAGATGAAAACATTATAGATATTGGAACTCCATCATGAAACAAAGGAAGTATATGATAATATTCTTTTATATACCAAGTGGTATATAACAATAATATATTTATTTATTTATTCTTAAATATTATTCCTATGTATATATAGGTATATTCTATATATATATATATATATATTTTATGTGAAGAAGAAAGAGAAGTTGTCATTCAGTAATAGTTGATTGTAGTTCAGAAATGCACTACAAGTCAACCTATTGCTTAAGATAATGTATGAACTCTTCTTTAGATAATGGCTTCTTGTAGAGTTTAAGCCTATGCCCATTTACTAGTAATTTTCTTGTTGAGTCATCTATAGGCTTAAGTTTGATTGTACCATTCCCAAATGTTTCTTCAATATCATAAGGTCCTAGCCATCTTGTTCTTAGCTTACCTTGAAAATCTTGGTAGCGAGAATCAAATAACAAGGCCCAATCTCCTGATTGAAATGTTCATGGTACAATGTGTTTATCATGCCATTTCTTTCTTTGTTGTTGAGTTAATTCAGTCTTGTGTAATGCCTCTAGTCTTCTTTCATCCAGAATGTTTAACTTTTCCAATCTAGCTTTTTGTGCTTGATCCAAGTTCATGTCAAGTTGTACCATTGTGCGAAGAGTTTCTATCTCAAATTCGATAGGCATAATGGCTTGCTTGCCATAGACCATTTCATAAGGTGACAATCCTATGGTGGTTTTCCAAGTTGTGTTATATGCCCATACAACTTCTTTTAACCTTTCTACCCAATCAACCCTATTCATAGTTACAATTTTTGTAATGATCTTTTCAAGTTCTCTATTTGTAACTTCTACTTGTCCATTAGCTTGAGGGTGATATGGTGAGGTATTTTTGTGTTTTATTTGATATATTTTGATAAAATGTTCGATTACTTTGGAGATAAATTGAGATCCATGATCCGAAACTAGTTCTCTAGGTGCTCCAAAGCATTGCATGATATTTTCATAAAGAAAATCAGCTACAAGTTCAGCTTGTGCTCATGGTAAGGCTTTTACTTCAGCCCACTTGGTGACATAATCTATACACACAAGTATATGTTTATTACCTGCACTTGGAGGGTCTATTGGTCCAACAAAATCAATTCCCCATTTCTCGAATGGTTCAAACACTATTTGTGGTACCAAAGGCATCTCCATTGAAGGTGTAGGTTTACTAGCCCTTTGACAAGCATCACATCTATCAATAAACTTATAGGTATCTTTATTCATAGTAGGCCAAAAGTAACCAGTTTGATATATTTTATTGACTATTCTTTGGGTGGCATAATGTCCTCCACAAGGTTCTTCATGTGTTGCCCGAATGATGTCATACACATCTTCTTCTTGCACACATCTCCTAATTACTTGGTCATAGCAAGATTTAAACAAGACTCCATTAATCCACATGTAAGGGGTGCTTTGATATATTAGTTTTCTATGCTCATGCAGTGTAAAATTTTGAGGTATATTTCCTATTACTAAGTAATTTACAATATCAACATACCAAGGAGTGAAAATAGAGAGAGCAAACAAATGTTCATCCAGGAAATTATCAGGAATTAACTCGTCATCATCAAATATTTGCATACGAGATAAATGATCTGCAATGACATTATCCTTGCCTACTTTGTCTATAATTGTGATATTAAATTCTTGCAATAAGAGAAGCCATATAACCACTCTACCTCCCACTATGGCTTTGTTCATTAAGTATCTTATGGCAGAGTGATCAGTGTGAACAAATACTTCATACCCCGTTATGTAATGTTTGAATTTATTAATAGCATGGACTACAACTAAGAACTCTTTTTTAGTAACCATGTAATTCAGTTCAGCCCCATGCAAATTTTTACTTACATAATAGATAGCATAAGGTATTTTGTTTTCTATTTGTTGTAATACTGCCCCTATTGCATATCCTGAAGCATCACAATGTATGTGGAAGGGTAATTCCCAATTTGGTCCCCTCAGGATTGGAGTAGTAATCAATTTGTTCTTTATAATTTTGAAGGCTTCCTGACATGCTTCAGTCCAACTAAATTCACTTTCTTTGGTTAAGAGCTTAAGCATAGGAGCAACAAATTTGCTGAAATATTTAATGAATCTACGGTAGTATCTTGCATGTCCTAAGAAACTTCTTACCTCTATTTGTGTTTTTAAAGGTTGGAGGGATTGGATAACTTGAATTTTTTTAGGGTCTACTTTAACACCTTCCTTTTTTTTTTATTTTCCAAAAAAAATCCCCCCCCCCAAAAAATAAAAAAATTTTTTTTATTAAATATTTTTTTTTTTTTTTTTTTAAAAAAAATTTTTTTTTTTTTTTTTTTTTTTTTTTTTTTTATTTTTTTATTATATTATATATATTTTTTATAATATAAAAAAAAAAAAAAAAAAAAATCAAAAAATGGCTAAGACAACCCTTTGAAAAGTGGTTGGTGCATTGCATAGTCCAAAAGGTAAGACTTTATAAGCATAGGTGCCTATAGGACATGTGAAAGTTGTCTTTTCTTGATCTTCTTCAGCTATGGAAACCTGATTATACCCACTAAAGCCATCCAAAAAATAAAAGTATTTCTTCCTAGCCAAGGTATCAAGAACTTGATCAATGAATGGTAAGGGGAAATAGTCCTTCTTTATCACTTTATTCAGTTCCCTATAATCCACACAAATCCTCCATTTACCATTCTTTTTAGGGACTATCACTAATGGTGATACCCATTGACTATCAAAAATTGGATATATAAATCCTGCGTTCAAGAGTTTAATGATTTCTTCCTGAACTACATCTTTCATAGCTGGATTCAACCTTCTTTGGGGTTGTCTTACTGGGTGGCAACCTTCTTGAATAAATATGTGATGGGTACAAATGTTTGGGTGTATTCCTTTCATGTCCTCATAGTTCCATGCAAATGCAAGTTGATGCTTCTTAAGCACATCAATCAGTTGTGATTCATGTATGCTTGTAAGCTCATTACTAATATTCAAAGTTCTTCTCGATGTAATATCTATCTATTTGTAACTTTTTGTATTCGCATATATTCCCATCATTTCATGTTTAAGCACATTTAAGTGATAGTCATAAGGTATCAATTGTTGAGTTTGACTTGTGCTAGCCTCATTAATGAACATAGTAGATTCAGATAAACAACTATTATCTTGACCTTGATCTTCCTGTTGATCTCCTAGTAACAATGATAAGGGTCCCTCAACTTCTTGTTGTAGGTGTTCACTCAGAACATTGATCGATAAGGTTTGGATATCATCCAAATCATGAGGGAAATCATACCATAGTTGCTTCAAAAAATCTCTATCTAATGTTGATTCAAGAAATAGGCTAAGATATTTAGTGTTCTTACCATTAAAAATAGTCATATTTCTAGATCTACAACTGATGTAGGCATCAACTATTGCAAGCCATGGGTATCCTAAAATTAAGGGATGTCCCCCTAACATTTTCTTGGGTTGTAAGACTATAAAGTCTATAGGGTATTCCCATGAACTTACGAAAACTATAACATCCTCCAATTTTCCTTCTAGTCTAACAATAGACCTATATACAAGTTGGAGTACTATAGAAGTAGGTTGTAATTTATGTACTCCTAAGGATTCTATTGTTTCTTTGGTCATGACATTAATAGAAGCTCCTAAATCGACCAAAACATTGTGCAAGGCTATTTTACCAATGTGAACTATAAGGATAGGTATTCCAAGATCAATATATTTTGGTAATAACCTACCTTCAGTCATTATCTCAGACAACTATCCAATGACTTGAATGGTTTGAGTTTCATTCTTATTTTTCCTTCCTAAATTTGTACATATGTTCTTGATTAACTTGGAATAGATAGGAATGTCCTTGATGGCTTGTAACAAAGGAATTTTAATGGTGATATTTTCTAGCTCTTGAAGGAAATTGAAAGTTGGTTTAGATGGTTCCTTTGGTATTGCCAGCATTTTAGGAAATGGTATTTCCACTTCTTTCCTTTGAATTTGGATCTCTTTTTGTTTTTCTAGAATATTTTCTGGTAAAGCTACCACCTCTTCTTCAGGCTTTTCATCTTCGTTTACTTTTTTAGATAGATTCTTTGGGGGTTCTTCAATTTCTGTGAGAGTAGCTCTAGTATTGTCCAATATTTTTCTAGATCTTAATTGAATCTATTGGCAAGGTACCATAGATATTGAGCATGTCTCATTTGTTTCATAGACCTATTGAACATTTTTGTTATTATTAGGGTTAGGCATTGATTGAGTTGGTAAAGGTGGCTGCTTAGGAGGATTGTTTACATTATTCGGAGGTGGAAGGAGTCTGTTTTGAGGCTGGTTTTGAGGTACTTGCCCCCTAAATTGATTTTGAAAGTTTTGTTGTTGGGGCTGCCCTTGAGACCAGCTAGGTCCTGTTTGATTGTATTGGCCACTCATATTCCAATTAGATGCATTTTGATTTTGGCCTACCATCCATGGAGGTGAATTTCCATATGAATTGGACATGAATTGTGCCCAAGGAGGCATGTTCCAATATTGATTAGATTGATTCCAATTCATCCAACTTGGAGCATTTGACCAATAATTAGGTCTTTGTTGGTTGGAATAGTTTGAGTTTGACCAATTGGGTGGTCCATTAAATGGACCATTCCTTATTTGAGCTATAAAGTAAACATCTTCTGCTTCTTTGACCTCAGGATCTTTTATAGCAGTTTTAATAGCCAAAATATATTTACAATTTTTGGTATTATGGTTCTTGTCACAGATCTTACAACAAGTAGAGATGTTGGAAATGTTTGTAATGTTGAGAGGACATTCCCTCAAGTTGTGTTTCTTCCTACATCTGTGACAATATATTTCTTCAATGTTTTGTTCCTTTGGTTTCTTATCCATGAGGTCGAGAGATGATGTTAACGTACTCAATAAATCAGTTTTGAGACTTTCTAGCATATTGCCAATCTCAGCTCGTGTTACTCCCCCTCTTGATGATGGGTGCTTATTACTTCTTAATGGCTTATTTCTTGAGTAATTTTTGCAAATATTTATGATTTCTCCCAATCCCATCTGATGGATATCCCCTTTTGCCATAAGGTTTAGTATGTCTAGGACATCTTCCTTTAGCCCTTTAAGAAAAAGTTCTTTTTGAACTTCCTCATCCAACTCAATGTTTACCCTTGATCCCACAAACTAGAATATCTCGAGATAATCTTCAAGGGATTCATCATATTTTTTATTCATGTGAAACAACTCGGCTTTCTTATCCTGAACTCTACAATAATCTTGGTATCTCTCAAGGAATATGTCTTTTAATCCATGTTCTCCATCCCATCGATTGCAAATACTTTCTCCTAGACCCATGAACCATATTAAGGCTGCATCCTTAAGCGTAGAAGGGAATAGTCTTAATTTTTTCTCATCAGTGGTGTAAAAGTAAGCTTGGCACACCACTTCAAATTCAAAGAGAAAGGCATCGAGATCCTCATG